>CM057003.1:59393867-60593867 GCA_029891345.1 Dryococelus australis | reverse complement strand
TTATAGGTTGCCTTACCCATTGTGAAAATATTCAAATGAGTTACACGGTCGATTGGTGGCCGAAGAAATAAACCCAGTCCGACAATTCACGACATGAATATTAATTTATTTAGACCTTCAATAGAAGCACTTACAAACTTGCCCCGC
This sequence comes from Dryococelus australis, assembly GCA_029891345.1. Classification (NCBI taxonomy): domain Eukaryota; kingdom Metazoa; phylum Arthropoda; class Insecta; order Phasmatodea; family Phasmatidae; genus Dryococelus; species Dryococelus australis. Next base: position 60,593,720 of record CM057003.1, on the reverse strand, counting down.
TAAAGTGGGGTACACACTGATGCAGAAAAGGCAGCAAAATGCCTATGTGAAAAATAAGTAGTGATCATGTCTCGGCAATGTACAAATGGACTGGGTTGTGGAACTATGCACTCCCCAGCAATAAATAAACAAGGGGTTCCAGTTAATTATGTTAAAAACTATTGTAAGCTACATGATTAGTAACGAAGCGATGAAATGCCCGGGGAGGGCGTGCAGCACGTCCGTTCCATGCGGTACTCAAAGATGATGGCGGGCTGCCGTCTTCTCAGTCCAATAACCCACACCGTATCACGTTATCACAAAGTACATGAAAAATACATAACAAATGAAATAGAGTAGATGAACGTGGCTCTAAAGGAATATGAAACACACTTGAATAAAAACCTATACTTAACCATAATGCATAAGGCATCCTAATTGCACTTTATTAATTTATTGTACACAACATAATGACACATAATGAATTTTAAAGGGAAAACATACTAAAAAGAACATTTAATATTTTTGACTGCATTTCGGCACGTGAATTACGTTACAGTATTGTGTCCAATGGCTTGTAGCAGATGTTACACAAAATACTGGCTGTTCAGTATTGGCACTGTTTAGTACTGTCCTCTGTACGATATATAGCAGTAAAATAAAACAGATGCAAGTAAATAAAAAGGCACTGAAAAATTTCATACGAATATTCCACATGCGGGGAGTATTTCCATGTGGCTGTGTGGTTGTTTATGTTTTAGGTGTATTGTGCACGTCAATATGCTTCATACAATAAAAACACAAAACACAATAACAACACTACAAAACCCTTTAAATTGAATAATAATACATAGCCACTTTATCGCATGGGCGATATACATGATACACAAATAGGGAACACGTGGTCGCGTGGAAGTTGCACTAGTGTACGCGGTGTGGTGTGATTAGGATCACATGGTCATGTGACAACAAATAATATTACCTCTGAAAAATGGCCTGGGGATTACATCAACATATTTAACAGTTATTAAAACTGAAATAAAATAAAACAACATAAAATCAAACAATATAGGGCAACGGAAATGGATGTAAACTAAACTACATGTACACTTTCAACAGCATGCCTATTTAATCAAACTCAACAATGCAATACCTGTGTGGCGGGCATAGTCCTCATCGCGGCCACAGGTTGTAGTAGCTGCCCTGTTGTTTACCTTTCTTAACATGTTGTGCTGGTGCTCCCACGTGGCCGGCCGTGCAGTGACAGCTGTGGTGGGTATATCCTGACGCCCACAGCATGTACACTCGACAGATTGTTGTTCTGGGCATCCCCAAAAACAAACACTGCACGCCTAGGTATTGTCACTTTATGTTTCTTCCTCGGCATCACGATACCACCTGTCCGGTCCCGCACCTACCGAAGGATATCTAACACAGACAGTCTTTGTAATGTGTCTCGCGGGACAGGAGGGGAAACAGCTGCAGACAGGCTTCTTTCAATTCCTTTTTCTCCCTCCGCTGACTCCTGTGTAGGCATCTCGGAACAAGGCGTTGCAGCTGCAAGTGTAGGAATTTCCTCACGTGCGACCCCTCCCTCTCAGACATGGGTGTGACATATCGGGGTATTTCCAACTCACCCGTGTCCGCTCCCACATCAAGTAGTCGAAACTCTGTGTTACAATACTGAATGAAGAGGGAAAAATAAATGGCTACTCGCAGACTGGCTATTGCAGCTTCATCAGCTCGATTCCTGTGGATGCTCGGCGTCAAGTGACCTGGCTGAAGACACGATTGGCAAGTGCTGTCATAATGTTTATATATGCTGTGATGATGTGCATGCTGTTACTTGGCTAAGCGGCGAAACATGCGCATAGTGTAGTTACGCCCGGTGTCACGAATTGTGAGATGTGTGGAATTCCCTTCCGTCGCACCCTGTGAAACTTTACTGTTGAAGTGCAGTCGCCGAGGGCGGAAGAGAGGGTGGGATGGATCGCGCCCCTCTTCTGCCGCCTGTCTGATTGATGAGCTTGGCCAGTCATAAACACACACACCTGGGTGATGAGACGTGCACTGTCAACTCCCTGATAGCCATGCATGAAGCTAAATGAATTGACAAACAGAGGATGCGAAATGTCTTTTTTGGTTGACATGTCACAATGTTTACATTCTGGTTAGCCCTGCTGGCCTGAGCTTGCACTTAATCTTGACATGTGGCCTGTCCGTGCAAGTCGCGTGAGAGGTGAGCAATGTTTACACATTAAACAAGGCCCCTTTACTTTACAATGTTCGGTTGCAATGAAGTGCACTAACACGCTCAATTGCCAGCATGAACACTGCTCATTGCAGCGTAGTGAATGTTTATTCTTCCACCATCGTGGTGGTGTCCATGCATGTTTCCTGCGTGAAATGCATTCTGACCCTACTGGGCTGTTGCCATCCATGTGTGGTGCGAATACAATTTGCATGCTGTTGTTACACGTGGTGGGTGGCAGGATGACAAAAGTGTCCCGACAAGTGAGCACTTTATTGTTGTTTACATGTCTTCGCGTGGGGAATGGGTTGAACGCCGTCACAGTTGCTCACTTGTTCACATGGTGCCACTGTTTCTCTTATTGGCTTGCAAACCCAGTGGTCGGTTTGGCATCCTGTCTGCTAATGATATCGCGTGACGGGGCAGTATCTGCAGGGATGTGGTGGACATGATGGATGCATCCATGTCCCGCAGTCCACTGCAGTACTTTTGAGTGTGGCTGGAGTTAGCTCGCTGTTTCTCTGACTGGCGCACAGCTGCAATGTGTCCGCAATGTGCAGTATTGATTTCTCTGGCATCCATGCAGTGCTGTGTTACAAACATCGGAGTGGGCATGGCGGAGAGTTGCTGTGTGTCTCGTCTGGACAGCTCGCTCCCAGCTTCGAAAAGGGGTGTTGTGCTGTCATAACACATAATGTCGCTGGTATCGTGCACTGTTTATTTCACAGTCTTGACTGGGGCACTGCTGACTGTCTTTGATGTGGTTGCAGTTGACTGTTCAAACATGGGAGAAAACGAGACTGGTGATTTTCACTTGGTGTGTCAATGAGACATTTCCCTTGTGCAGTTACCACATGCCTCGGTAGCAGTGGAAAGCGAATCGCCTTGGATGAGACGAGTTTATCAATGGTTCGACATTTGCCGCATAGAAAGTGTTTGTCGTGGTAATCCGGTGCCTTCCAGTTGTCTGTGATTGCACACTCTTGGCAGGAAATAACGCAAGATCCCATTCCCTGGCATGTATGCTTTGGACATTGATTGTGCAGTGACCCTTGTAGCCATGCTGGGGCAGCTGTAGTGGGTGCTAACAAACCATTCCAGGTGGGAATGGCACTGACAAGTTTACTCACACTCTCGAACTTTACCTTACTGTTGGCCCAATAAATTATGTAGGCCAAACTGAAAACCTATGTTGACATTGACGATCGGTGCGCAATCGCGGCTCAGTTGGCGTGGAAAGTCCAAGGTGTCTGCTTCTCCGGGCCACGTGGCTTTCGGCTCGCGGCAACACCCATGCGTGCACCATGGTAGTGGTGTTTCCTGCGATATGCGCGACACAGAAGGAGGGATGGCGGAAGGTGGCATACTTCCCCCCAGCTGGTCAGGTGTCAAATATGGTTTGTTGGCTGACATTATGGTCGCCCCCTTGAAGAAGACGTGCTCCAAAATAGCGGGATTCCTCACACTTTCACCCCAATGGCGATATGGTGCCAAATTATTCCCTTGTCGTTGTTGTGGTTCGATTTCCTCCGTTACTCACAGGTTTTGTGAGGTGGTTATTTAGGAGGATCACCAGTAGCCATTATTGGGACCGTTACAGTCATGGTAAAACAGAGATTTGTGGGCACATGCGGTTGTACATGATCTCAGAAAGAGATTTTGGAAAAGGAAATTGATGGAAAAGTGGTCAAGTTTCTGGCGGGAAGGATGGATAGTACTAGAGGTACAGGAAAAACACCATGATGGATGCCACTTGACATCGCGGAGACAATGGAATAATTTATAAATGCTCTTGACGTGTCTCTGGATCTTAGGCTGGACCATCAAGGAGGAAAAAGGATATTTGGAAAGGATGAAAAATTACTAATTTGTTGTCCAGGGGAAGGGGGGTTCCAGCGTCTCAGTAGAGAGCACGAGTTCAATTCAGGCATGTGATCGACGGCCTGAACGGGGTTCTCCTTGATGTCCGATGTCTCAATCTTATAGTTGTAGAAGTTATAACAGTTATCCCAATATCCACATATAATGCCTCGTCTAGCGGGAATTATTAGTGCTATTCCCATACGCCCATGCTCACTCCCGAGCTAATATAGGCTGCCTTACACCTTGTGAAAAAAATTATTCAAACGAATAACACGGTCACGTGATGACTGAATAAATAAACACAGTATGACAATTCACAACATGGATATTTATTTCTTTAGATCTTTCGTAGAAGTATTTACAAATTTGCCCGCTAAAGTGGGGGACACACTGATGCAGAAAATGTGGGAAAATCAGTATGTAAAAATTAAGTGGTGATCATGTCCCGACAATGTACAAATGGAACGAGTTGTGGAACTGTGAGCTCTTCGGGCTAGAAATAAACAATATGTCCCCGTTAATTAAGTTAAAATAAAACTATTGTAAACTAAATGATTAGTACCGAAGTGATGAAGTGCCCGGGGAGGGCGACCGACACGACCATCGGGGCATGGTAACCAAGACTCAACAACATGGTGGTGGGCTGCCGCTTTCCTGTTACAAACTCCCGCTCCATATCACGTGATCATAAATTACGTGAAAAATACATAACAATTGAAATGGAGTGGATGAACGTTGCCCTAAATAATTATGTAACACTTAAAACCTTACATGAGAAATCATACTTGAATAACATGGAGAAATAAAAATATATAAACACATACTTAACCATAAGCATAAGACACCCTAACCTCAACTTGGTGCCTTATGTTACCCCAGTGCACGGCCCTGCACGTGCCGGGATTCCTCTGCATTAATTTGCCCTTCATTAATTTAATGTACACAACTACTGTAAAGGGAAAATAAGTTAAAAAGAACATTTAATATCTTTGGCTGCATTTTGGCACGTGTGTGTTACGTTACAGTATTGTGTCCAATGGCTTGCAGCCGACGTAACACAAAATACTGGCTGTCGAGTATTTGTAGTGGTTAGTACTGTCATTCTTACTATTATATATATAAAGTAATAAAATAAATCAGATGTAAGTAAATAAAAGGGCACTGAAAATTAAATATGAATATCCATGCGCGTGGAGTCTTGCCAGGTGGCTGTGTGGTTTTTTTTGTTTACGTGCATTGTGCACATCAATATGCTTCATTCAGTAAAAACACAAAAAAAAACTACAAAACCCTTTAAATTAAGTAATAATACCTAGCCTCTTTATCGCATTGGCAATATACATAATGTACAAATAGGGAACACGTGGCTGTGTAAACGTCACACTAGTGCACACTGTGCGGCATGATTCGGACAATGTGGTCATGTGACAACAAATAATATTAACTCTAAAAAATGGCCTGAAAATTGCGTTAACATATACACTTTCAACAGCATGCCAATTTAATCTAACTGAACCGCGCACACATCGCACTGGCTCTACACGGTGCGGACGGTGGTGGTCAGCTGGCTTGGCAGGTTGCTCCTCAAGATGTGGTGAACAGTCTAGGGCTGGGACACATAGCACACGTCAACTGGTATCTGCCAATAACTGCTGTGGATGTCAAGGGACGTCATTACAGTGTAAAGTAGCTTTTCCTAAGTAGGCAAGGGCATCTTTGACATTTATGTGAGGTGGTAAGTCGTTACTTTTTACTTGATATTGGGGCAAAAAACAATGCGAAAGCGCCAGCTCCCATCTTACATTCATGCCAGAGTGATTGCCGAGTTGTATTTGCTATGTGTTGGCTCTATAACTCTGTCCTTCTACATTTCCTTAACCTGTTTGCTTATTATGCGCGATTGGTGCGGCATATAACTGCATGAACCGGCGTAGATTGGCCCCTCCTGCAAGAGCATTATCTCGTGCTCGGCCACAGTTGTTCTGCATAGCGTGTCGGTCTTTGCGAATACCTCCCTTTGTTCGTCCAGTATGCTCTGGAACGCTGTATGATGTTGTGGCGGGATATCGTGATCGAATTCTGCTAGTGATACTGGGGGTAGGTCATCAGCCAAAATTTTTTCAGTGTTATAAACCATGAGCCTCTCCTTCGCACCGAAATGGATTCGGCTGACAGCGGGTTCGACTACAGTGTTATGCTCTTACAACCAGGGCACGCCCACTAATTCATCCTCCCTTATCTACGGTGTTACTATTGCATTTGTAATCGTTTCGAGGTCCCTCACTCTGACTGTAACCTTGGGTTGGCCCAACACTTCACTACTTAGTTGACCGGTAGCAAGCTTGATTATATGATTTGTGGGGGTTATGTCATTAGCAAGAACAAAGTGGTGTTGTACGAAATTGTGTGACACTGCCATGTCGATAAGCGCATGACAAGGTTGCCTGTTCAGGTACACAAATATTCATATTAACTGCGATTTTTTCTCCCACTCACCTCTGAATTAGTGCAAGCTGCGATGTTTTTCGTTGGTTGTTGATGTGACCAAGACGGAAAGAGCATCAGTCCCCTTCGCCCCTACAGCCCGTTTCCCTGCTTGTTAGATGCGGGCCCCTTGTAGCCATCTAGGTGTGGGTTGTTGCAGCACATGCTGTATCAGTGGAACACTTGTGCCGGCTTACAGTAGTGGCAGGGTGTTTTTGGTGGCTGGCTTTTGTCCAACCGCACTCGCATTTGTCCGACATCTTTATTTGCACTGTCGCCTTGCTTGGGCTTATCACCATGGCACGAACTATTCCTTCTGCTGTTACTCACTTGGTGCTGTCCCAATTTCTGTCCGAAATGTTTTGGATAACAGTCTACCCGATGGCATTGCACGCTACTCTCATCCATTTGTTACCCGTATCGCCATCGTGCAGCACCACTTTCGCGATACAACGAGCCCGCATTCTGCTCGAGGATGATGGTGGCTTTTAGGACCTCATCTATACTGATGTTGAGAAAGGGCAGTAGTGCTGTATGGTACTCCAGTAAGGATGATTCCGCGATGATCTCCACGAGCCCCCTGTCTGGAAACTGCGGGTGAAAGCCTCTGATTAAGTGTGTCTTCTGTGTGATGAAAGTAGGCAGTTGTTCACCTAACTGCTGCTCTAGCCAGAGCAGTTTTCTCTGCGCCTGGAGTGACGTGAAAATGCTGCCATACCGGCACTGGAACGAGTGTACGAAGTCTTCCCATTCCAGGTCGTAGTGATTTATAGCACTCCACCATTTTCCTGCTTCTCCCTGCAGCTGGCTTCCAATGCAGCTGGCCGATTCGTCCTCCCAAATTCCGTAATGTCTTGAGCGCGACATACAGTCCTTCAAAAAGGCATTGGTGTCTTCACTTGCTGTCCCAGTGAACGTCGGCAAATTCTGGAAATGTATCGGAGTTCGTTTTAGGTTACTGTAAAAGTTCGTAGTGCCATTTGGTTTTTATCCCTTCTCCACTAGCCAGCTATGGGCTGTGATTAGCCCATAGTGGTACAGTTGGCAATGGTTGGGAAAACTGTTCACTCTCCGCTGTGTGTCAGTCAGCTGTCATGAGTGCATCGTTAGCAGGTGAAATTTTGTTACTGTCAACATCTTCGGCCTTATAGCCTGTTTCTGGGAGCTGCGCTGCTTGAGTGTCCACTCTCTCACTCGCTGCTGTACACTGTTCTGATACTGCTTTGACACAATCACTGTCTGTTTGATTCTGATGGTTGTTTTCTCCCTGGCTGTCCTTTTGTTGGCACTCGTTAGAACAGGGTTGAAATCCTGTTAGTAAGTCGCCGAAAATTTTCCGGATCATTTGTGACCTTAAGCGTGCGCTACAGTCGTCACAAATAAATTGTAACCCAGTTACTGTGCTTTCCTCAGCGTTGCCCAAGCATTCGCGATGCGATTGCATTTGGCACTGTCCGCAGCTAATAGGTACTGTTCCCGAACCTGCACATAACAGCTTTCCACACGAATGCATATGGTAAAAATTTTGAAAATTAATTGCAGTTTGAGTATCCGAATAGTATGTTTCCACTTTTCCCTCTGGCATGTTTCCTCAGTGTGTGTGTGCCCACAAGATTGTTGTGCCCTTGTCTTCATGACCCATGGAGTTGGCCTATTTTCACGATTCTGTGTTTGGGGGACACCAGGGGATTAGTAAGGCGTTTCCTAAATAAGATTGCCACCTATTTTGCTTGGCCTACACTTAAGAGCGACGTTTCTGATAGTGTGTGCTCTTGTGATGCCTGTCAACAGTGCAAGCAGGCATGCCAGGTCAATGTTGGGCAAGCCGTAGGGCAACTTCCAGCTGCTCCCTGGGACACTGTCCATCTGGATAGTTTTGCCCTTTGATTCGTTCGAAAAAGTGTAATGTTTGTGTACTCCTGTTGAAATCCTCATAGATAATGCGAAGTATTTTACGCCCAGTGTGTTCAAGGACACGTGTATCCATTGGTCTATAAAACATTTCACCTCATCAGTACTACCCAAAGGATAACCAGGTTTAGAGGAGTAATAAAAACCTTAAGGTCATGTCTTGCCATCTTTTATAACTGTGATCTGACTTTATGAGATCAAGATCTTGATTTCATATATGTTGGTTTTAGTAGTGCCTTGCAGATGTCTAGCGACAACCCCCCTTTTCTTCCTTCCCTTGGTCGCCCTTTGAGTCATCCCCTTCTTAACATCTAGAACATCCCTCCCTTTCTTTCACCACTTGGCGATGCTGACCAGGACCGCTTGCTTGGAGAGGAGCACAGGTGGATCGGTGTAGCTAGACAGCAGGTTATTGATAAAATTAACCAGGTCAGATCTCTCGTAAAGTTTAAGATAGGAGACCTGGTGCTTTGCAAAAGTTACACTCTTGCTGACTTGAGTAGAGACCTTATGATTAAACTGTTGCCTAAATTTGTGGGTCCCTTTAAGATCCACAAATTTCTTGCGTCCAACACAATGAGTATAGTTTCTCTCTCCTCTGGCTGCTCCTTTAGGAAGGTGCATGTGTCAATTAATGTTGTTTGTTCCAACGTCATGATTGTACAGTTACTGCCTTGGGATTTGATTTGTGTGAAATTTGTGATTGCATTTTGTTTCCGCTTTCCTAGTTCCTATCCCATTTGTGTTGTTTTAGCACTTTCTAATTATCCTACATTATTTTGGTTTTTTCCATCATCCTACCCAGCCGAGGTCAACTGAGTCCTCTTCACATGAAGATTAGTTCTACTTACCAGCTTGAATTGCAGCTCTTGTATTCCTGGACTTCGTCAACTACCCTTAGGACAGTGGAGGACCATGGACAGCTGTGAAGCAACCCGACTCTGGCACTTGGTGATTTCTCCCCCGACTGCCCGCCATTATCATCCCTGGGGATGAAGTTCTTCGTTCGTCAAATATTGTCTTCAAGAGATGAAGGTATAAAGATTTTGTGATTTTTTGTCTGTCAAAAATTCCTGTATATGTATGACTGTACTTGTATCTTGGGAGTTTGTCCCACCTCTTCGTCCTTCAAGATTCTTCTGTCCGTAACTTTACTTCAGTGTCTTTGTAATGTGTTCTCGTCAAGGTTATGAGTCTGGGTTTCAAGCGTGACCATAATTTAATGGAGGGGGTTGCGATGTTGGTGTGGCCTCTGTCGGTTTTGTTCCTTTAACGAATACCTCTACAGTAGCGCCTGTAGACTTCCTCGGTGGTGCTCGACATCCCTTCCTGTTTACTCTCCTTGATCCTAGATGCAATAAACAAAATTGTACCCTACAATAAGGGATAAATAAATATAAAATTATCAGAACAGAGAACTAATGTAACGTACCAGAAACCATTTACTATATTGACATTACAAAACTCATGCAAGTACCAAAATACAAAACACTACTTTCAAATATCCGACTAGAATTTTACGTATTTCTAGCGACTTGTCCATCTCACCACTCCATACATTTCTTGCTCATTAAACAACTAAAGTGAGTATATTTTTGGCAACTCAGTAAATAACATTTTTTATGTTTCATTACTTCAGAATTTATCATAAGGCTGAAATGACGAAATTAAATATTAAAACAGCCTTATATATATATATTATATATATATATATATATATATATATATATATATATATATCACGGCACAGCATGAAACTTTAACTTGGCATTCATTCAAATGTATTTGTACTTTACTCAGCATATGTTCTTTAAAAACTTGTAAGATTACTCTCGATTTTCCCTTTTGTCGTAACATTTAAGTATTCCCTATACTTAAAATATCTCGTAAGTGACAATGTTACTGTCTTCCAAAACATGTGCAAATTAGGTAATGCTGGATTTTCCTTATTAATGCAACTATGTGACATTGGTTATTGAAAGATGCCAATGCTAGGTAAACTCATTTTTCAACTAACAGCCTTTTCTCACTAGACTTTTAAAGTGAATAGCCATTCCAAATCATGTCGAGGACTACCATCTAAAATTTATACTGCCAACATGAACAAGCAAGAAAGTCCATTTCTACTTCTACCTAGCCTTATAGGCTAGGTAGACGTCAGGTATTTACTTAACTTTTACGTGTCAAAATCCCAGCAAATGAGTCTCTGAAAACCAGTCGGCTACGGGGTTATGTCATAGTACATTTTGGGCTGGGGAAACACCCCAATACTTTAGGAACAAACAGTCTTATTTTTTATTCAACCAATGGGTGCGGTGGCACCTTCCAGAAAAAAATTAATTTCCAAGAAATAGAGTTCTTGTGGCTCCATCTATAATGTGCATTCCATACTGTGCACGCCCCCTGCCCTACATCAGCGCTCAAGGTGGCAGGTCAGTGACCAATTTTGCTGGGTTGCTCATAATGACAGACGCCTTGCTGCCAGCCGGTCTGACGCGGCTCGCACTCCGACGAGCAACATGTAATGTATATCGTTCATTAACAGCACATCACAGCTCGAGTCAAGGTAAGAGTTCTTTCATTTGAATGGCACCATGGCACACAAGGTATTTTACATAATTCCGTTTCTAGGAAAAATAATCTTCGCTCGATATTGCATCGTGCAGTGTAGGTAAGACAAGCAGGTGAGCAGACTAGCAAGCAGGACGTCGGTTGTAGCGCCGCTCAGCAGTCAAGTTGGAGCCGTGACTGGTAAGTTTATGCTGTACATGAGACAAACTGTCTCATTCTGTTTACTCGTACCTCCGTGTAATGTGCATTGTCACAACTTGATCGTATGTGAGTGAACAACGCTGTGCCAACTTGCAGTATAAAGATAATTATTTCTATGTACGTGACATACATTACTTTTTTCTGTTTCTATGAAGTTTGAGTGTTTTACATATTGCCAGCCGTTACAGATGCCTGGCGCTAGTCTTTTTATGCTTGAAGAAATAGATCTACGTGGTGTGGGTATCGTAGTTGCGCAGAACAATATTTGTCTGGCTACAGACAGCGTTGTGTAGACTTGACGCTGTTGAAGCCTGGAGCTAAAAGAAGTACGAACACGTCCTATATTTCGTATGAGCTGACCTCTGTTTTTCCTCATTATTGAATGCGTTTCTTTATAAGGCTTTTCCCGATAAAGTGAGCACTTTTGAAATCAACCTTAGAAAAAAGTCACTGCTCCTACCTTCAGATATTTAAAGGGGCGCAAAGAGTGACAAGCGCCTAGTAAAGTTGGAACGATGGAGGGAAAGTAGTTCCATGTTTCAATGTCGATTAAAAGGTGTTAGATATAAATTTGTATTAACTGAAATTATTTCTTTCGCTTTCTGTTTGTTTAATACATCTAAGTGTAAAAATTTGCCGAGTTGTAAAATATTTACTTTCTAGTAATGTAGCATTAAATAACGCGGAAGAATACACAGAGGTAGATCTTGAGCAGGGCTTTCAAAAGTACTCAATTTACCGTGAACAGCGTATACTAACTCTACAGTTATGTAAAAAAAAATTCCGTTATATACGGCGACCAGTTTTGAGCAGCTCATACCATCCGAATGTCAGAGAGTCCGCGAATGTACAGCGTGTGGCACTGGAACTTCAGTTTCTTCCTTCAGGATCTGCCGCATGTAGGGCACCACCTCGTGACGTCCTTCGTCCTACAGCAAGGATAGGAATTTGAGGTGAGCGATGGAGGCGTCTTTGCTCCCTTGGAAGGTCGATCGCGGTCGGGTAAATCTCTTCTGTACTCCCGAGAGAGAGGTCGTTAGGCCGCATTACATCTCACCTTTCTCCTGCCCCCTTTCGCTGACAAAGCTGCGATCGCCCAGCTTTGCGAATAAACCACCCCGGGGCTGCGAACACCGCTTTTAATCTCGCAGGCTGGGTCCACCTCTCGTCATATGCTTCCATTATTGTTCATGAGGCGTATATATAACTGAGAACAAGAATTTTCTGGGCAATTATACCGCGCTTTATCCACTGGCTTATGGTTGATAGAAACCATCCTTTATAAAACTTTCTCCCCCCGTAACAGCGCGTGTTTTAGTGTGAACTCTGCCAGGGGTTGCCTATATATAGAATAATATCGGTATTGGCAGCGAATCAGGAAACGTGGTTGTACTCTACTTCACTGTTAAACATTTCCGTAGGCCTAATCTTATGGAGATGCACAGTTAGTGACTTGGAAAGACTTCGCCAGGAGGCGTGCTCTCGTCAGCGTTACACACCGTGCGTGTAGGATCAGTGAACTAAACTTACGTCGACCGTGTCAGCGAGATTTGCTATCACCTAATGTCATTTAAACCAAACGTTTCCAAGTACGCAGTCCTTAGTGACGATAAACCAGAGCCGAGCTCCGTGAGTGCAAAATACGGGAAGTGAACGTATTTCCTACAGCATCGGGTTTTGGAAACGAACAACACCGAGGATTCAACTAAGCTTTGAACTCTGTAATCAGAGTTTCTGAGCTAGTCAAGGTTATCCACGCCATTTAGACATATTCCTTCAAACATCAAAAAGTAGCATTAGGCGTCTGTAACATTGAGCAACACTTCAGGGTCCTATGTTCTGAAACATTTTCTGTGAAATTGTCGTTTGCACGTAAACGCGTATCTCGGTAATTAAAAGTTCTGGAAATACGACATTTTGCCAGAAAAGAAAAAAAAACTATTGTCTATATAGCTATAGTTTTTAATTTACCATATTAATTGCATTAATGGAGGATAAAAATTATGAAAGTAATCAAATATAGCATTTTTAAAGCTTGCGTATGAAGGTTCTTTAAGCGGTAAGAGAAAAGTACGATTATACGCAGGTAGTTTGATCTGTTTACTTTTATCGCGTAAAATAAAACTCCACTGTAACAAATCTAATTTACACAATACAAGCGTTAGGACGGAAACACTGCACGCTTTGCACAGAGGAGCGATGAGGCCCTAGGCGTGTTAGTGTAGCCCATATCGCTCCCTCGCCTTTAGACCTTGAACGCGCAACAACATAGCCCTCTTAAAAGAGACAAATATTTCTAGAAACCGAAAAAGTTGCATATGCGACCAATGTAAAAATACCAAAGTTACAGACTCACTTGTCACAAGAAGTTCGTGGTTGAGTGGTTAGTGACGCGTTCACTCAAAACTTCTCTCTTATGTTCGAGAATCGAATATCTTTCAAAAGTTCATCCAAAAATCGTCAATTAACTATTAATAGTAGTATGAAATAGAAGGGATAGGCGTCAGGGGTAGGAGTCAAGGAGCGAGAATTTCCCTTTTTTCCCGGCCGATTTCGCATTAAAATGTCACTCTTTCGCTTTTCTCCCTCAAAATTTCCCTAATTCAACCTCCCGCCACCGGCGGCCATCTTGGAAGCCAGTGCCATAAAGTACATTGGCTCAATTTAGCGTGTTGTGGCTGAGGTTTGCACAATGTGGCGGAATCGGTCGGAAATCGAGAAAATCCTGCCAAATTGAGAAGTTATTCCTGGTGGCCATCTTGGTACCGCCGACCTATGTCTACCCAGGACAATTGACGACCAGCAGAGGATGTCGACTATTTTGGCAGCCAGTGCCTTGCTAATGGCAGCAGTGGAGGATCAAGGCGTCACGAACGATCGGATCTCGTGTAACACACAGCAGCCTCCTTAAGTCTGTGTGTGTACATAACACTTATAAGCATAGTTGACTATAATTTCCGAACCATTTAAGTTATAGTTTTCAAATTCATAACACAGGAATTCACCCGGACTAGGAGAACGGTCGTGGGGTCAAATATGCCCCATGTTAACTTATAAGCATAGTTGGCTGTAATTTCCGAACCATTTAAGTTATAGTTGTCAAATTCATAACTTCGGCATTAACCATGACAGGATAGATGGCTGTAAGTTACAAAGAATTTGAGATACATTTACCAAAAAATCATATGTCGGCCCGCATGTCTCCCTGTTCATAATCACCTCTGTCTCATCTCTCCCCTCTGTGCCACCGCCTGGTCACACACACTTCCTCGTGCACTCCACTATTTGGCATCTCGTCCAGCAACCCTCCACTCGTCCTCAGGTCTGCCTACATCACCCCTGACCACACCATCCTTGTGTGCGCTCGCCACCACCTGGCCAGCGACTCGCTGTGCGCCGACCCCCGAGAACTCATGTAACAGAGAGAGCAGATACCCTTCCCGACCATCACACACTCAGGATTACCATCCGCATGTGATTAAGTATGACCTATGTCCCCTGCATGATGACAGGGGATCCAGAATGTCTTATTTGGTATACAAGTACACTGCCTCCTCCAGCAGCGTGTTAGACATTATAAGTACAAATTCTACTCACACCATGTGACTGACCGATCTCCTCGGCATCTGACTGCGACAAAGGTCACATCACCACTGACCATCCACAAGGGTTTGTACGACGAAGCCAACCCACTACCAGGCAACCATTTTGGCTGTCAAGTGCATAGTTGGCTGTAAGTTCCGAACTACATAAAATATAGTTGCCAAATGCATAACATAGACATCATGTAGGTTTGTTTTCCTTTCTAGTGTGCTACTACTACAAGTTGTCCTAGACGAGCGCCATCTTGCAGTCCCACTGACCACCAAACAAACCCGGACCTTCAATGTTTGTACTTACTCCCAGACAGTTGGTCAGTACTACTGGCCGTTCACTCGTGAGCCATGTACCAAAATGTCGATGTATGTATGTATGTAATGATATGCCACTCACAATGAATACACAGTCATCGATAGACAGCCGAGTACTTACACATGCAAGTACTACTGGCTGTGCACTCGGGAGCCATGTACCAAATTGTCGATGTATGTGTGTATGTATGTAATGAGATGTCACTCAAAATGAATACACAGTCATCGATAGACAGCCAAGTCCCCACACATGCAACAATGCATGCTAGAATGATAAGTTTCCTATTACGAAACTAATTATCCCCTACCTTAACTGGTGTAGCAGTGAATACTCATAGGCTGCGAGTGCACCTCGTCATCATCTTCGTCGTCGATGCGACCTCGCTGGAAGTGGAGACTACAATGATGGATCCTGCCTTTCTGTGCATGGTAGATAGCGATCAAGTACTACATCCTCACCACCTCCTCCCTTGTCATTGTACTTGCCGGTATGATATTGAAAGGAACCATTGCATGTACCCTGAACCATGCATGAGGTATCGCAAGTTTCTTTGCCCGTAAATATCCATCGCTCTGAGTGCTATCTCACATTGACCACTAGAGTGCACAAAGGGAAAAAAATCCTACCAACTTGTACGTGCATATTACACAAGCATATGACATTCGACAAAAGCCATTTAATCCAATCACTAATACAAATTGACAGGTTGGCCAAGAAGTCTAAGGCACCTGATACATGCCCTGGCTCCAGTAAAAGGGGAGCATGAGTTTGAATCCCCACACCTGACACATTTCATTTATTTATTTTTGTTTTTGTACCCTACTCGAATAAATATGGTATCATAGGTTTGATTCCCATTGAGAGCCCATGTAGACATTCTTCGGTCTGACTGCCCATGAAGAGACTAGCATGACAGTCATACTCTGTCTCCAACCTGCCCTCATGTGCCGAATCAGGTAATAATAATAACAGGGAGGGTTCAGGGAGTGGTCACCCTGCTATGTAATATGAACCACACACGCACACTCACACTGTGACAACCCGAGACACGAACCGAGTAAGGAGGTATCGCAACACACAAACACACCAACTATTTATGTATCCTGCACTTATACGATACAGAGCAGAAGTTTTATGTTAATGAGTGTAGCTGTTTAAAAAGACTTGCAGGATGCGAGCACATATCATCGTCGTGAACTCCTGTTTTCATGGATCTACCCATACTTGTGTACCGAGCCTGCACACCGAACCGTCATTGTATCTACTTAAAGGCAGGCTCTGCACATTTGCATACCGAGCCCATGGCCTTCCATATCCATAATTATACTCAGAGTCATACTTTACCCGAGCACCGAGCCTTTGTAGCCACACTCAGTCCACCAACACAACCACCACCACAACCACCACCACCACTACTGAGTTTCCAGGTTCCATAGACCACAGTAGCGCATTCAGACATGACATGCACTTGTAGTTCGTCATGCACCAAGACTTCAATGCTCTGTGTACACAGCATACATCTGTGCTTCTATAAATATTCAGTCATTGCTTCTGTTCCGACGATGCCAGCATCCTCCAACACAAAAGGTAAGTACATCATGTATTGTATCATATTCAAACTTACCATCGCTCAAATTAAGAATTAACCACATCATCACACATACAGTATAACATTCAATAAGCTTCGTTATTGCCTTGCTAATGCAGATTGTCAGATTGGCCGAGAGGTCTAAGGCGCTGGGTTCAAGATCTAGTTCCCTGTGTGCAGAGTGCAAGTTCGAATTCTATACCTGATAAAAAAAAATTCTGCTTCCTTGTAGGTGTGTGTTACCCATGTTACATAAGAAATTTTGTATGTGTATAAAACGAGGGTATATATGCAGTCACATGAACTGTCTGGCTCATTCAAGCTCTGACAGAAGTGAGAGTGTATCATTTGTTAGGTCAGCAGCAGTTTGTACCATAGCCATACCAAAACACTTCTCAGAGAACATGGTGTAAATGATGATGATGACATACTGTTCTAGCGGCCCGAAGAGCTACCAAATAGCGGTAGGTTCATTTCTTAGATGGTAGGAATTACAAACAAGTAAAAAAAAAAAAACATTTTGTTCATGTTTATATTTATTGTATACATAAACAAATCACACACACACATTCTCACATATATATCATTCAATAAAGCCTCCCGCTCTGAGTTCATCAATAATAGAATTTGTCTCTCCGCTGACAGCCAGGTATCCACCTCTCTGCATTGATACCAACCATCGTAGTCTGTCAACTAGGTCATTGGGGTATTCCGAGTAGTCAGACTTCGCGTCACTCTTCGCAGGAGGGTTATGATACATGACTGCATCTATGTTCTTCTTCCACGTTGAGTAGGTCTCAGCAAACATACTTTCGATTTGCAGATGTCACCACATCATCTCCAGCAGACTTGGAGATCACATGGTCCATCTCAGCAGACTTGGAGATCACATGGTCCATCTCAGCAGACTTGGAGGTCACATTGCCGTTCTCAGTAGACTTGGGGATCACATTATACATTACTGCATCTATGTTCTTCTTCCGAGTTGAGTAGGTCTCAGTAACACACTGTTGATTTATACAGATGTCGACACATCATGACCAACAGACTTGTAGGTCACACTGTTGTTCTCAGCAGATTTGGCAGTTACATTATCGTACTCAGCGGACTTGGAGATTACATTATCATTCTCAGGAGACTTGGAGATCGCAGTGTTTTTCTCAACATCCCGAATAGCGTCTTCTTCATTTTTCACTTTACATGTTAGTTGTGTAGGGGTGTTGAGCACAACTTCTGATAGTCTGTATGTTTCATGCTCTGCAACACTCGTAGTTCCTTCTTCACGCACCGGTTTGGAGCACCATGCAGGTCCATGTAATGATATTCGTGCTCAAAGTAACATTAGTGTACATGACGAATCAGTACGAAGACTGGACTTGTAGTGCCTTCTCATGTTAAGCGAAGGTACAGTACCTTTACACGTACCAGTATGTCTCTTTAGATTATCACTTCTACCAAATGTCACGCCATATATATCACAAGCATGTATTATAGAGGCTGGTGTCTTTGTACAGTAGCTCTGTTCATGATGGCGTGCATTGCAATTTTACTGAAGAACTTGTGACAGTAACTGCATTGTTTACAATGTAATTGATGATCGATCGAAGAAGTTTCAGATGTAGTTGTATTCGATTGCATCCTCTTCGATCATATGTGTGAACACACTCATGTAATACTATGTAGTCCTGACTCTGCTGGAGGAGGCAGTGTACTTGTATACTAAATAGGACATTCTGACTCACCTGTTGCCATGCAGAATACACAGGGATATAGACATAGTCATACTTGATCACATGTGGATGGTAATCCTGAATGTGTGAGGGTCGGAAAGGGTGTCTGCTCTCTCTGTTATACAAGTGCTCGGGGGTCGGTACACAGCGAGTTGCTGGCTGTGCGATGGCAAGCGCACGCAAAGGATGGTGTGGTCAGTGGTGATGTAGGCAGGCACAAGGACGAGTAGAGGGTCGCTGGTCGAGATGCAGAGGAGTGAAGTGTGCGAGGAAGTATGTGTGTGGGGCCAGGCAGTGGCACTGAGACGACAGGAGAAACAGGGGTGATTAAGAACGGGGAGAAATGCAGGTCGACATATGTCCGCACTTCCCGTCTCGCCATCAGGGGGTTATGTTTGCTTTATGATTTTTTGGTAGTTGTATCTCAAATACTTTGTAACTTACAGCTATCTATCCTGTCGTGGTTGATGTCTATGTTATGAATTTGGCGACTATAACTTAAATGGTTTGGAAATTACAGCCAACTATGCTTATAAGGTGACATTGGGCATATTTGACCCTGGGACCCTTCTCCTAGTCCCTATGTTATATATTTTACAACTCTAACTTAAACAGTTCGCAAATTATAGCTAAATATGCTTATATTTTGACATGTATACTTGACCTCATGACCCTTCTCCTAGTTATGGTTGATGCCTATGTAATGAATTTGACAACTATAACTTAAATGGTTCGGAAATTACGCCCACCTATGCTTATACTTTGTCATGGGGCATACTTGACCCCATGACCCCTCTCCTAGTCGTGGATGATGTTTATGTTCTGAATTTTCCAACTATAACTTGAACAGTTAGGACATTATGCTTACCTATGCTTATACACTGACATATTAGATACTTGACTCCGTTTCCCTTCTCCTAGTCGTGGTTGATGCCTATGTGATGAATTTGACAACTATAACGTAAAAGGTTCGGAAATTATAGTCAACTATGCTTATAAGTGTTATGCACACACACACAGAGACTTAAGGAGGCTGCTGTGTGTTATACGAGATCCGATTGTTCGTGACGCCTTGATGCTCCACCACCGCCATCAGTGAAGCGTTGGTTGACATCCTCTGCTGGCCGTCAATTGTTCTGGGTAGACATAGGTCGGTGGTACCAAGATGGCCGCCAGGAAGGACTTCTCAATTTGGCAGGAATTTTTCAATTTCCGACCGATTCCGCCACATTGTGTAAACTTCATCCACAATGCTCTAAATTGAGCAAATGCAATTTCAGGCACTGACCGCCAAAATGGCCGCCGGTGGCGTGAGGGGAATTAGAGAAATTTCGAGGAAGAAAAGGGAAAAAGTAAAGTTTTTGTATGCGAAATAGGCCATTTTGGACGGGCAAAAGAGAAAAAAGGGTAAATTCTGGCTCCTTAGCCTGAAGCCTGGTAATATACTAATTAGACTCCTCGACTCCTTCGCCTGACGCCTGGTGCGGGAGAACCATCTATTTTATACTACTGTTAACAGCTTGTACTATGTTTAATGCAACAGCACTTTGTCACTTTATGTAATACAAGTTGCTCAACATTTAGTCCAGTGCAAGTTTTTACACGCGGCTGTGAAAAGACGTTCAATTGGCTGTAACAAATATATGTTCAATTGATGGTAAATCGGTCTCTTTCATTTTAGCTTAAAGCACTTACACACGTTCTAATTTTTCAATTTTTATTGAATCCAATTTATTGAATGCTTTACGACGTTACAGTAACGTAATAATTACGGCCATTTCTGTTTCACTTTCTTGAATGTCTCGTTTTCCTCCAAGTTTTTCGTTTAGAACATGTCCTACATTTTCTTGAATCCAAAATTTCAATTGCTTATCACAACTTTTTTGGCAGTGTAAACGGAAGTAATCTCATAATAATATAGTTGTGTGCACACATCTAAATTTGTTATAAACTAAGGACGCATACTTAAAAAAAAATGTACAATAAAATGAAGAAATTTGTTGACCAATTATTTTCGTGTCATGCACGAGTAGCAGATACTTCTAAAAATTACAAAGGTTTCCTTAAAAAGTTTGCAGTAGATTTTCATGTAGAGACTTTAAAGCTTATTGACTACCAATTGATTGAAAGACAAATTAAGTGATTTTTAGTTCAATTAATACAATTCAGGCAACTGAATTCAACGAATATTCGATCGTGTGAAATGACCTTTACTGAACAACTGGAAGCTATCGTAGGCCTATATTTGCGGTTTCTTCACACTTTTAGTATCAAACGTTTGAAAAATCACCCCGTGTGTGACGTGTTTAGTTGTTCCATAAATATTCTGTGTATCACAAGCGTTATAATATACTTCTGTTAACATAAAATTATATTATTTTTAATTAAATTCAAAATTTAAATTTACTTTATCTCTAAATAATGTTATTTAGTTTGCAATTAACATGAAATAACATAGAAAAAATAGGCATGTTGGTGATGTCCAGTTAGAAATAGTTCTAATGCAGAATATCAACTAAACTGACTGCGCACGAATGCAGTGCGTTCGTTGTCCCTTTTTAGTGTAATTTCCTTGAACCGGTTAAACTTTCTTTGCATGAGGTGGAGGAATACTTTGAATACATCATTTACGTAGGGATTCAGAAAATATATACGTAACAGCGATGCACGTCGCCAAATTCTAAACGTGCTGCAGTAGGCCTGCTATACAGACGGTGTTATGTCTTCTGAACGGCATTGTTATATATTAATTCCCCGACAATTCGTTATGGAAAATTATTTAACTACATCTCTTGTTTTGGTAGCCTACCAGTACAATTTACATACACTTCATATTATGAATTAATAACGGCCAGTCAGATAGCGATATAGTTAGTACAAACTCGTTTCATTTCATCTGATATTTATCTCTCCGTTAATTTCCAGTATGCAAGATGGTGTCGAATTTGAATTACATAATTCGGAATCCTTTATATATACAACTCTCTATGAAATTACCTAGATCTTTAAAACTAAATTAGTTGGATCCATTTGAGAAAATAATTGCAGTTATTGGAAAACATGAATACCAAAAACACTACATACTTCAGAAAATTAAAAATTAATTTATTCTTTCAAACACGGGGCCACGGTGGCTGAGCGGTTAGCCTGCTAGCCTCCCACCAAGGTGAACGGGGTTCAATCCCTGGCCGGGCCACTCTCGGACTTTCGCACGTGGGAATCGTGCCGGACGATACCGCTGGTCGGCGGGCTTTCTCGGGGTTCTTCCGTTTCCCCCGCCCTTTCATTCCGGCGCTGCTCCATACTCACTTCAATCCTCCTCATTAACTGTCAAGACCTCGCTGTTAAGAGTCGCCCAAATCTTTTCACTCAATCACTTTCAATTATATGTATAATTATAGATACATATAATTATATATCATTATATATACTTATTTATAATAATCTTGCAAACAGATTTTTCACATTCGCAAAGTACTGCCTCTTTTTTCTAACTCATAGTGACTTCTAGAATATTTACTGTAACAATTTTTATAGTTGTTAATGTGCTTATCTTTTGTGTGTTTATGTGATGGAAAACATTCAATGTTTCAAATTTTACCACATTTTTTACATTCCATTTTTATTTATAAAGAAACGAATTTTATTAACAAAAATAAAATAAAAATCAACATTTTTATGTAATCCATATTTATTGATAAACATTGTAAATATTTCGTATATATTCGAGTAGCACCATTTCACTGCTACCCAAGAACATTGACGACAAACCAAAAAAAATGTTATACTCGAAGCTCTACTAATTTTTTTAACACTTCTTCTATTTGCTCTAGATATTCACTCATTTCTCGAACTTCATATTCGTCGTCGTGTTATCTAAGAGTGATAATTGCAAGCTTTGTAAATTTGAATGAAATGCGTGAACTAAATTTTTGAGCTCTTCTGAGGCTATATCTAATTTATAAGACGACAGACTTGCACCATCGCCACCTTTTAAAATACTGGACAAACTGCAAGGAAAAAATAGGCGAAATCATGTTTATTTATAAAGAAACAAATTTGTTAAAAAATAATTTAAAAAATTTAATTAATGCTTAAGAAATGTGCTTAAGAGAATTCTAGATCATGGAAAAATTTTCCATTTTTTATTTCTTTTAAACCTTTATACTTTAGAAAAATTGCCTTTTAATTTATTAGTCCCAAAGAATTCTTACCGAGTATCTTGACATAGTGCTCTGGTAATGAAATTTTTAATTTGCCATCTAGAATCCGATTAATTTTTTTTTACGAAAATTAGATTCGTAAATTTCAAAATCTGTTGCCCTAAACCATTTATTATTTTCTACATCTTGTAGTTTGGTGAATTCAAGTAAATTGTTCAACTTGTTGAACAGAGAATCAATTTTTTTTGTTCTGTGGTTATTTAGAAAGAAAAAAAAATGATTAAGAGGAAGAAAAAATTTGGTGCTGAAATTCTATCAAGATGACAAACAAAAATTAGGTAATGCTACAATTATATATTATTCCCGGCAGTAAATATTTATCGCCTGCAAATCCAGAGAGTAAAAATTTACTCTCTGGAAATTTTTACACAAAAAACTTAACAAATTTATAAAATATTCAGGGATAAAAAAATGAAATCACAAATAAAATTAAATATATTGCCAATGACTTAGAAAATTTAACTCCTTAAGAGCTATATATTTATAGAAAAATATATAAATTTTTATGAAAATATAGGGAAGAGCACTTCACTCCCCCTTTACAAAATATGTAACCATACACAATATTTATTAATAAATTTGGGCTATATTTTATAAAATTATTTTCTTCAATTTTTCATTTTCCTCATAAAAGAATATTAATAAAATAACTTATAACAACTCGCCAATTTCACTTGCGTGTAGTTTTGCATATAAAAATGAAGTCAATTCTGTATATAATTAACAACAAACTTATTTACAATGGTAAACAGATTTTTATGATTATTGATTATAATAATAATCCTTGGTTTTGTGGAAATCAGGTAGCCGAAATATTGGGATACGAAATACGTAGAAAGGCTATTAACGATCATACTAAAGAAAAATACAAGATATTTTATAAGAATACAGATAGCACCAAAATTGTGTTATCTAAAAAGGCACATCCAAACACAATATTTATTAACAAACCGCCTATATACCAACTAGTAATGAAATCAAAATTGTCAAATGCTTTAGATTTTCAAGACTGGGTTTACAAAAAATTATTACCATTAATTGAAAAACACGGTGAATATAAGATTAAAAGAGATATAATGCATTTATACAGAGGTCAAATACAGCATATAAAAATGAACGAAATTGAAGTTAATCATTTAAAACATATAAATAAAATTAAAGATGATCGTATAGAAAACTTAAGAGAATCGATTCATATGGCTTTCGATGTAATAAATCGCAGAAATGAAGAGATCAGAGAAATGATTCCACATGTTGTACAGCAAACACAAGATCCAAATTTAAATCCAACTTTTATTCTTCTAGAATTGTTCGATCATGATTGTGAATATGATTATTATGTGATTGGAACTCAATGAAGAAATCTTCGAAAAAAGTTGCAAAGAATCGAGGATATACATCCAAATTGTAAAATATTATTGAGATTTAAATATATTCCAAATTATATCAATTTATATCAAAGAATGAAAGAAACCACGAATAGCAACATTGAGTGTTTTCGCAACTATTTTAACATTGTTAGAAATAATTATACTCAATAACAATTAATTAATGATATAGATATTCTTAGCCGAATTGAGAAAGAATTTATCAATGTATCTAGTGTCAATGATTCGTGGACACTTATATCTTCATATGCATTATGGTGTTTCAGAGCCTGTGAGCGTATCCTCTGGAAATATGAAAAAAATTAAAATAAATTTACTGAACTCAGAACTGTCCCTAAAATAGGGACGATTTCAAACATGAAGCCAGATACAATATTTATCAATGAATTTGGGCTATATTTATAAAATTATTTTCTTCAATTTTTTTCTTCATAAAAAAGAATATATATAAAAAACATATTTCCCCACATACAAGATGGCCGAATCACTATAAAAGCAACTAGAGAACCTACAACTAGAAGATAATAATGAATTGCTTACATTATTTGTTTTCAATAATTTAATTTTTAACAATAAAAAAATAAACGTATTAGATGAGAATAATGAACCTTGGTTTAAAACAAAAGACATTTGCGACGTTTTAGAATACTCCAACTCTAGAAAAGCCATTATAGACCATGTTTGTGCAAACCATAAAAATGTTTGTAAAAACATAAAACTGAAGAAATATGCTGGCAATATTAGTAACACAATTTATACAAATAAAAATGGATTAACACAACTATTGACAAAGTCTAGAATAGCCAATAAAACATTAGTAAAACAAATTTCTAAGCAGCTTAATGAAAACATAAATGTTTTTGAAGAAGAAAATAAACAACCTATATTTCCCACATTATTAAAAGTTTAAACATTCAAATTATAAACAGCAATATAAAATAGACAAATATAGAATTGATTTGTTTTTCCAGATGTAAAATTAGCTATTGAGTGTGACGAATTTAACCACAGAGATAGAAATATTAATTATGAAATAGAGAGGCAAAAGTATATAGAGACACAATTAAATTGTAAATTTATAAGTTTTAATCCTGATGAAATAAATTTTGATATAGCTGAAATGGTTAATCGTATTTCTGTTTATATAATTAAAAATATTTAAGCAAAAATATTTAAATTTACACTACATATGTTTTATCAATCCATGAATTATGCGAGTTATCAAAACCTGACCACTTTACAAATATTTTTTAACTTTAGTTTTTAAAACTTTTTCGACCAAATACTCATCAGGATAGTTTGTTTTCATAATTTCATATTCATGAAAACTGCTTATTATTTCTTCTCCATTAATATCTTTTAATTTGTAAGTTGGCACATCAACATTTAAAACTTTACAAATAGTAAACAATTCTGTTGACCAATTAGCAGTATAAACTAAAAAAAAAAAAATCCGGTTTGCTCACACGAACAATATCTCCAATTTGGTTAAGTAAACACAAAATTTGTTTGCAATAAATTTTGCTCGGTGTAGGCTGCTTTAACAGTCGCTTTTTGTTTTTTTTTTTAATTATTATCTTCAATTGGTTTCATGCCATTAGTGCTGTGCTTTGTGTTGTAGTCTTTCACTAATTCATCCAACATATTTGTTCACTTGTAGTTATCATTCAAAGCAAATTTTTCCCACATTGTATTTTTTAAAGTTCGATTAAATTTTTCAACAATACTAGCTTTTAATTCAGAAAATGAAGGGAAATTATGTATATTATTATTATTTTCCATAAGTTCTTTAAATATTTTATTATAAAATTCTGAGCCATTATCACTTTGGAAATTATTCGGTTTTCTTTTCATCAAAATATTTTCTAAAGCATTTACTACATTTTCTGCTGTTTATTATCTTTGATTGGTAAAGCAAATGCAATTTTGAAAAACATCGATAATTGTCATAATATATTTACAGCCTTTATTTATGCGAGATATAACTTTCAAATTTCCCTTAACCATTTCTACAAGATCAATTTGCAACAAATCATGAATGCCATACGAAATAACTTTTCTTCTGGTATTTTTTTTGTGCGGGTTTATATAACTCATTGATTATCCCTTCTCTCATGTTGAAATTTTTTTTTTTAAGAATGTTAATTTTTTATAATTTCACAATGAGCATATACTTTTCTGGACTAATCGCCCATTTGTTGTATTATAATTTTTATATCATTATTTTTGTGACTTTCTTGCACTTCAAACACCATCTGTTCTCCATTTAATAGTAAGAAATATATATAGTAAATCTTTATATTTCACGAATATTCCTATTATAGTCATAAGCCCATCAGAATATTGAAATAATTTTTTTTTAATTTAAAAACGAGTTTATCACCTTTTTTTAAGCATCAAATGGTGTACTATAATCTTTTTTTTCGAATCTTTAATCACAGTTAGAGTATCATTAGGTAAATTATCAGAATTTATTTTATAAACAGTACGATCAGTAAAAAAGAAAGAAGGAATAGGTTATCTAAATGAAAATTATCAGTTTTTTATTCCACTTTGCAGGTAAATAAAATATGTGAGATTTTTCTTCAACTTTCAAGTTAACAAGTGTGTCGCAGTAATACAAAACTGATTAATTTAAATTTTGCAATTCTTTAACGAAATATCTTTTATTTACAGCATATTTTCCATCAATAGGATAAGCCATATTATTAATTCTGCGATTTTGAATAGAAACATATTCTGTTGTGAAAACAAAAACTTAACTTATTTGATCTCGTAAAGCAGAAACAATGGTATTTTGAATCTATATAGGTTTTTACATCAGAAACACTAGTGTTGTATTCTGATTCAACATCATTTTTAAATGCATAATCAGAAACAATAGTTTTATATTTTGAATCTGCTTCTTTTTTAATGTTTGTTTTGCATTATTTATTCGTTTTATATAATCAGCAACAGTATTACTGAATTGTAAATTTATATCTTCTTTAAGCCAAATCAGCTAATTTTTTATTAAAAATATTTTATGAACTGCATCTTTTCCATCAATAAGGTCACCTATATTTACAACCCTTCGTCCAAAAAAAGACATATATGATTTTGTAAAATCAAAATAAGTGCTCAGTTTGCTTTGTAAAGAAGAAACACTCGAATTGCATTTTAAATCTACATTTTTTTTATCTTCAGCAACAATAAAAAAGTTTTTATTTAAAGATTCGATTAATGGTTTTCCCAAATTTATCTGTCATTTAATAACATAGAAATTATTTCATAAAACTTTAATTCTCTCGAAAAAAAAGTTGTAAAACAATTAAACATAAATTTTCAAATAATAACAGAATTAAAATTCTGAACTCGATCATCACTGTAATAAACATTATTGTTTATGCGCCAAGAGCTCCTAAAGCTGCAAATAAAATTGGTAAAAATCCTCCATCCTCACTTCCAGTTTTTTCATTGTCCATTTTTTTAAACTGTTTGGAATGGTAAAGTTAATTTAAAACTTTTTCCTTTCAAATTTTTTTTTCTCAAGTTGTCCTTTTGTTAAAAATTTATCTATACCTAAATCTCTTAATTGATCAATGGGTATATCGAAAATTAAGCTTTTTACCTTCATATATATATATATATATAAATTCAATAAAACATTTTTCATTCTAAAACCTAATTTCCTTTTGTAAACATTGTTGAGGCAACAGCTGCAGAAGTCATTTTTTCTACAATTGGAGTATCTTCATTTAACATGATTTCTTTTGTTTCTTTTTATAAAATTTTATCAGCTTTATTTCTGGATTCTAAATATTTATGATCTCTATAAGCAATATCGTGTAATTTGCAAGCTTTATCTAATTTATTTATTCCTGCATCTCCTCTTTCTAATCTTTCATTTAATTTTGTAAATGGCCCACAATAATTATAATCTGGCAAATGCATTTCAGGAAAATTTAATTGTTTAATGCCCAGTTTATAATCCCTTTGCCATGGTGTTCACAATACCAAAATTAGTACGGAATAACATTTAAAACTCGTATTAGATATGGAATTCATTTCGTAGTATTCACAACAAAATCAGTAAAATTTATTATTTAGCATATTCACAATGTTTACTTTTTCATTGTAGAAATTTTTGTTTCCAGCATTTTCTACACCGCGAATTAATAATAATCTGTCAATTAATTTTCTAACATTTCCCATCCAAGTATATTCTGTCGGCAAACTATTGTATTTTTTTATACCTTCTCCAGATCTAGGATAATATGTAAAATTCGCTCTTTCTGATGTGTTTGGTGCTGATCTCGATGCTCTTATATAATAATTATTAATTGGCTTAATTAAATTTGCATACTTCCAACTTCTGTTCGAGTTTATTGGCCTTTTAGGATTATATTCTTTGAATGTAGCATTGGTTGATAAAACAATTTCTGTGCAATTTTCGTAGTCATTATCGGTGAATTCACCTTCAAGATCTGATTGTGTTTTTTGTTAGCAAATTAGAAAGTCCTTCTGTTAATGTATATTCTTTACCTTTAACAGATAGTTTATCATTATTTATCTTTACTTCTGTATCTACAATTTCAAATTTATCCCCATCTCCTTGTAAACCATATGGTATTTTAAAAACAATTTTTTTTTCAGAAATTTCTTTCCCGAGTTTCATAACAAAATCTGGATGAGCCAAATCTTTTATGGGTGCAATGCCCATTCGCTCTTGTACATTAGGTGATTTTGGGAATAATTCTCTTTCAAATGATGTTTCTTCTGGCGTTGGTGAATAATTCTCTTTCAAATGATGTTTCTTCTGGTGTTGGTGGATAATTCTCTTTCAAATGATGTTTCTTCTGGTGTTGGTGGATAATTCTCTTTCAAATGATGTTTCTTCTGGTGTTGGTGGATAATTCTCTTTCAAATGATGTTTCTTCTGGTGTTGGTGGATAATTCTCTTTCAAATGATGTTTCTTCTGGTGTTGGTGGATAATCTAAATGTTTGCAGCAACAGGTACTAGTGAAGTTATTAAATTCTTGTTTTCTTCACTTGTTCTACTTTTTTGCCAATGTTTTGTAATCCACTAATTAATGGTAGATCTTTTTCTTCGTTTTTTTTTTTTTATACCTCAGGGTTCTTTTCGTAATTTCTATACTTCTCGATGTGCAATTTCACTCGATGAACTTCCTCTGAATCCTTCATTTATATATATATATATTCTTATAAATGAGTTATAAAAGCTTTGAGAGTTTTGAGAGACAAATTTTCCTCCCAACTGATCAAACGAGGGGGAATTTGAATATTTACAATAATAGAATCGAGTTTGATATTCCCATAGGAGATGGCTTTTCTTTTCCAAACGAAGCTTATGTTTTGGAAGAATATCGCCTACTAAAGAGATATAAAGTTGGAAATGAGACCAAATACGAAAAATTATATAATATTGATGTTTGTTTTAATTTTTTTCCATTTCAGTTTTCCAGAGTAGAAATTTCAAAACATGGACAGATTATTGTAGCTGTTGATAATCTAAGAATAACTTCGACAATGATGGATATTTTGCTAAGATCACCAGGTTAACAAAATTATTTATAGTCTACTGGTATTGATAATAAATTTCGAGTAAAATCTGTTCTTGGTGATAAAATATATAAAATAATGTATCCATTAAGATATTTGTTTGACTTTATTCGCGATAATAATTAAGTTTACTGGAAAGATGGTTATAAAATCATTTTTTTAGAAATTCACCTGACAACAATTGTTTATTTGTTTATGAAACTAAAAAAGCAGATGGTTTAGTTGATAAAACTTATGCTGGTCAAGGCAAAATTTTTATTGAAAAATTAGAAATTTTGTGGCCCATGGTTGAATACGAAGCTAACACATCAATTGCAATTAAAGAAAATAATATATAATAATCCTAACATTCATATTAGTTTTAACTGTTGGCAATTTTTAGAAAAACAATTTCCTGCTGGGGTAACAGTTTTTAATTTTGATACAAAATATCAGTTTAATAATTTGCAATTTGACATGCCTGATTGTGTAATTGTGGGCTTCCAAATTAATAGAAAAAATCGCACTGAGCAATATGTGCATGCTTCAATGCTTGATCACTGTAATGTAAGAAATACTTTTGTTAAAAATGGAAGAAGTGAAATTTTTCCAAAAGAAAATTGGAATCTAGATATTGAAAATGATCTTTTGTCTTAAAATATTACTCGCTTTTAATGATTTTAGAAATTCAAGAACAAAATTGGATACCATATATAAAAATAATGAACTTTATTATAAGCCAACTACAAACTATCATGGCGATATCAATTATTAGTCATTTTGGGGACGAAGACCTTTATATGTTGTTGACTGCCTACATAGAAAAACAGCCGTAGTTAAAGATAAAAGAAATATAAAAAATAGTGTAGATTTAAAAAAAGCCGTTGAGGCTAATACAATTTGTAATGTTGTTTTAATTAGCCAACGAAATTTAACTTATGATTATTTGAAAGAAAATATCACTGAATATATATAAATTTTTTATTTTATAAATGGATAATGTAAACGATTTTACAGAAACAAGAAATTGTTTCGATATTTTAATACAATTTTTATACTCATAGTTGAGTGAAGACTATTGCAGATCTTGACGCAGCACAATAATTTTACTAAGATTCACGCAAATTTCTCACTTTCAAGCAACTTTTTTCAATCTCTTCTTCAAACATGGTTCATCTCTTCAATTTCACCCCTAAAATCAAGATAATTTTACCCAAATCTGCGTTCTCAATTAAGTGCGCTTTTTAAAAAAACATGCTTTGTTCACTCTTTGATCAGTGGTCTATTCTAAGGGTAAATGAGGCTAAAATTATGGTCAAAAAATTAAACATTTACTTTAAATTTGAAAGTCATATCAATTAG
Source organism: Dryococelus australis (assembly GCA_029891345.1). Taxonomy (NCBI): domain Eukaryota; kingdom Metazoa; phylum Arthropoda; class Insecta; order Phasmatodea; family Phasmatidae; genus Dryococelus; species Dryococelus australis. Next base: position 60,562,715 of record CM057003.1, on the reverse strand, counting down.
ACAAAAATAATATCACAAGAAAAGTATGAAAATTCTTGAAATTTCATCGAAAATATTATGATTTAGCTTTAAAATTGGTATTTAAAGAACCACACACAAAGAGTGAACCCAGGTTGAAAATTGATTTTGATTTGACTCCAAATATGATTGATTTTGAGCTGCGCTTTGAAAAACTATACAGGAAATTAGAAATTAGCTTGAATTTAGCTTGAAATTGGTTGAATTTTAGTTAAATTATTGAGTTGCGCCAAGATCTGCAATAGTCTTCTACTGCTGTATAGATGTGAAGCCACGCCCTATCTGACTGAACTGCACATTGTAGCGGGCGACCAAATAGCTTCCTGAGCTTGGATGGAAACTGCGAGCCGCGCGAGGCGAGGAGGATGTTTTAATAGCATAATAGGGCAACACATTGAGGCGCCGACCACATAGCGCGCGCGGAGGTACGTAACTGGGCCTGTTGCTGACCTACTGACCTACTGCCAGACAGTCGCCACCCTAGGGCGCGAGGCGATCCGGGATAGCCGCTGTACAAGAGAGACTTCAAACAGCCTTCGGCATCATGTTGAGGTATTATAAATCAATAGGGATCTGCAAGAGACTATTAATTAAGTATACGTGGCCGATATTGACTGGAGTCAGTTAAGATATAAATCATTCCCCCGTTTTAGAGCAAGTATTGTATTGTGTTGAATCGGTGTTTTATTGGGCATTGAATAGCATATGAAGAAGTGAGACAATACCGCAGAGTTTTACTCAACTACACCTCGTCCCTCGTAATAAAGTCTTATTACCGTCTGACTCGCTCCCAAGTACGTATTAGGTTTAAAGCCCATAAGGCGTAAGGCCTAATTCGCTACAACGTGACTGGGGCACACACTTGCGAAGTGCTCATTTATTGGCCCGGAGTTACCCAGGTCGTGTCAAATAAAGTATGGTCCAATGACAAACGTATTGCAAAGGTACATGTGTTTGAAGTTTTACTTCTACGCAAATAATAACGCGAATATTTATAATTGTTTTTACGTGACTGTCTAAAAAGTTCTTCTTTGTGATAATGTTTGTAAATACAAAACTTGTATCTCGATTTTTAGTTCAATCTACCATCTATGAAATATTGTACATATTTACTTTTTATCGTAGTCGGTTTTTCCCAAAAATTCCTGAAATATTATTTCAGTTAACATAGTAAATTTCTCTTATGATATAGTGACATCTCCCAAAAAAATACAATTTTTCACTGGTATTTAGAGTAGCTAATAAATATTATAACATTTATGCAAATATACAAATATCTTTGATTTAAAAATTACTTAAAATATTTTTAAAAAGTAATTAAAATAATTTATTATTATATAACTGAAAATGAGGTTGTTAGTAACTTGTTTTGCAAGCAATATTCTTTAAAAATCGTGCCTTCAAATGTATATAATATTATAATTCAAGAACATTATATATTTTTAAAATAAAAAATGTTTTAATTTTTCATGTTGTGTACTTTGCAATAAATAACAATATATTTGTGTTTCGTTACAGATAACATGTAATGAGTGGCATATGAAACATGTCACATACAATAAACAATAAATTAAATAATTGCACAAAACAATGAGAGTCACAGACTTCATTTTCTCGCCGAATATTTTTTTTGCAGGTTCCTTTAGGTTCGAGTCCTCGGACACACATACCTTTTCAACATTCCTTGTAGGAAGAAATCCGCGATAGTCATGTTTTACGTCGTGAAAATATGGCTCGTTCATGGCGCGGGGATTATCAACAGTTAGAGCTAGTGATTTTTCGCGAAAAAAAAATGAGAGTCCACGGTAGACTTCAATACTATAAGTACCCAATATCAGTTTGCCTCTTGTCATTGGTTGCTGTCTGCTTGAGAAGACGTTTACATATTTGACCAGCCACTCAGAATTAGGGAACATCGGCGCGGCTCCTGCTTGATTCGTGTGCAGGCAGTTAACTCGCGCTAAAAAGGAATTCAGCCAATCATGATACGCAAACGACCCTACAGTGTTTTGAAGTATAACTTGTCTTGAAATCTTTTCGCGAAATTCCACTACCCCTATCAATAGTTCATATGGGATATTCTGGTAAGTGATGTGCCCGATCACACATCGTCGGGGAACTACACGTATTCCAGTATCCCTCGAGTATACATCGACAGACTGCTGGAACCAACCATGTTACATCCAGCCATTCGTTGGTCGGGAGGTATCAGTTCGTTGCACCTCGTCTACACGCAACTGTAGAGCCAAATCCCAATCTCCTGCGACAGTTTGCATAGGGACTTTTTGCTGGGACTAGCGTTTTTTTTTTTTTTTTACATCCAGCTCCATTGTTTCCGTCAATGTCGCGGGCGTCCTCCTTCGTGTACACACTGATATGCAGCCATGTCGCCCGCTTTCTCCTCCAGACACAGAATGGAACATTTTTCAGGTTATGAACGAATCCCAAACTGCACAATAAATTTCGTTTCGCAGTCGTTTGTCGACGAAATTTCCCAGTGTGCGTGGACAGTAAATACTCGTTTTCCCACTGTGTACTGGTTCATACTGTTCTGTACGTGCTTTATTGGTCGTAACACAAAGGTATGGAGACAACTAACGATCTCGTAGCAATAGCACTGTCAGATTGCGAGGAGTGAGTGAAGAGATTTGACGGCTCTTAACATTGAGGTCTTGAGAGCCGATGAGGGCGATTGAGGTGAGTATGGAGCAGCGCCTGAATGAAAGGGCAGGGGGAACGGGAGATCCCCGAGAAAACCCTCCGAACAACGGCATCGTCCGGCACGATTCCCACGTGCGAAAATCCGTAGCGACCGGGCCGGGGGTCGTATCCGGATCGCCTTAGTGGGAGGCGAGCAGGCTAAATGCCCTTACACAATAGAAAACTTTAGCATTTGACCTTTCGTTTCCTTTCCTCTGACGAAACCACCAATACACAATACAATATTGTAAAGTCAGTTCAGACAATAGAACATCGGTTCTGCAAGCTACGTAGAAATGTGTATCTTGTTAAGTAAATAATTATATTATTCAGAAATGCATTTTACGTACCTTTTTAAAAATTGACTTAATATTTACATTATACGTTTATTTAAAAACAAATAACTCATTTGTTTACTTTATTAAAATATGTTTATTCATATATTTTCTCTTCACATTATATTTGTATGCCATTTACTTAATTTAAGACGAGCTTTGTTTAATATACCGAGATTAAAATCGCCCTACAATAAAATAACACACTTTCCACATAACCTCTGTTAGATTCTCAGCAAAATGGCTGCTTGACTTTGAATTTAAATTTCAACTTTTCGAAATCGTAAAGTCAAGAGTGCTTGACTTTACCTTTGGCAGTTCCATTGTGTCAAGCTCCGTAAGAAACAACATGGATAGCAAACGTAAAGTCAAATGGTAAAGTCAAATGTTAAAGTTTTCAATCGTGTAAGGGCCCTAAGGCCGGGAACACACTGCAAGCTCGACGGGCCGGGCGCGGCACGTTGAAAGGCTCGAGGGTAGCGGACCGCCCGTCGGATTCGCTACAGCTCTTCGGGTCCGGCCGGTGACTGGCTCCGGATACACTCTAGCGGACCATTGTGACATACTGGACGACACACACGGGCACGGAGCGGGCCCAGCCAACACCCTCTGGTACATAACGTTGTCGACCTGATCTCAGATATAGATTTTGATTGAACTGTTAATTGCCAGCATTCAGGAAAAGTCTGAAATCTTGGACAAATCGAGTGAAGTTTACAACGGTCGAGGTTTTCGCAATCGACTTTTACTATGTTAACTTTGAAATTAACCCATAAATGCAGATCTGGTAAACTACTAATATTAGGCGTTCTAAAGGCGCTTTTTCACTGTAAAATGACTAATAATAGTCAATATGTTGGTGTCGCTGTAGTTTAAAACACTGTTTTACGTAACAATAAATGTCGTAAACACTGGACCGGCTACTTCATCGGTTCTTGCTCGCTTTGCCACTTTTCGATAACAAAATTTATAAATTGGCAACAAAATACTGACTTGCACATCTGTCCTGGAAAGAAATTAAATTATAACATTTTGCACGTACACATATAAAGTATTATGCGCAATCGCTGATGATGTTATGATTAGGGATAGTGAAATGCCGAGAAAAAAGATTTCAAGACCAGTTATGCTTCAAAACACTGTAGGGTCGTTTACCTATCTTGGTTGGCTGAATTCCTTTTTGGAAAGTGTTAACTGTCTGCACACGAATCACTTAGGAGCCGTGCCGAAGTTGCCGAATTCTGAGTGGCCTGGTCAAATATGAAAACGCCTTCTCAAGCAGACAGCCACCAATGGCAAGAGGTAAACTGATATTGGGTGCTTATAGTATTAAATTCTACCGTGGACTCATATTTTTTCGCAAAAAATCACTAGCTATAGTTATGATGCTTGCCCTTACCCAATATTAAAAACATACAGTGATATAGGCTGTTCACAGTAAAAAATGATCACTTTTAAAAGCCCTGCTAAAGATTTATTTGTATGTAGGTTGTGTATTATTTCGCCTAATGTAAAATTAACATTGCCATGGACCTCATCACTTTATTCATGCGTCGGTCAAGTGAAACTAGGAAATTATTGGAATAGTAAATATTTTTCAAATCGGCTTATTTTTACACTTCGATGCATTAAAAAAAAAAATAGAAAGCGGAAGTAATAATTTAAGTTATCATAAGTGTTTACGTGACACTTTTTATTCGACGTTAAAATAAGGAATTACTTCCGCTCCTTCGTTTCCAACTTTATTGGGCGCATGTCACTCAGTGCGCCCGTAAAAATACATTCAGGTAGGAGCAGTGCATTTTTCTACGGTTGATTTCAAAAGTGCTCATTCTATCGTGAACAGCCTTTATACATATATATTTTTTATATTATGATAGGCACAACTGCATAAAATGAGACTCATATGATAAGTAGTAAAGGCCCTCAAGTGGGTGCGTGTGATGAAATACTTGCATGTAAGAGCAGGGACTTTTCTAGTTGGTTTCAGCTGTGTTGTGTTAACGGCATACGAACCAACTAGACTAGAGATCAGTGCTGCTACTCGTATCCTTCTGCAGCCATGCTACTCACAGATCAAATTCATTAATTTGTAAGTGTGAGGGACCATCAGTGGCCGAGAGCGAATGGAACACATGTTGGTATTTCACATACCATTAAGGTCCTGAAAGACAAAATATTCGTTATGTTATGTCTCCGTTCATCTTGTTTTCATGGCACATTACCTCAGATGAGGAAAATGGGTTTCGCAGTTTTTGCTTTATAATGTGTCAGAAATACAATCGATCGAAGCTACTTGTCAATGATTCAACATGGAAAGTTGAAATGCATTGCCACAGTTATTTCGAGATGTTACTGTACAAAATTTAAAGAATAGTATAATACAATTTTAAAAATTCTTAAATTTAGCAATTTCAAACACATTGAAATGTATTTCTGTTTATTGCATACATAATTCATTTTTTCAATCGAGATAGTTTAAAATCTATCTCTATTGAAGAAATGAATTATGTGTTCCGGAAACAGACATTCGAAAACTATACAATACTTTTCTTGAGAGAGAAATTGCCTTATAAATAGCATCTTCACATTGAATGTGGTGTGGTACATTCGGAAATGTTTTTTCCCCCAGCCAGCACCTCTAAAGGGAGTTTTTTTCTCTCGAAAGATTGGTTTTGAGAAGTGTTAGGTGACGTGTGAATGGGCTACATCTGTGCTGAGTTCGGCGCAGGACTAGGTCCACTTGATCAGCGGGTGCCTTGTTATTATCGACCTACCGGCGTGCGGAGGAGTAGGCGAGTGCAGCTCAGAGATACCAGTAGAGAGAGAGGGAGGGTTGCCCGTGCAAGCGAGGGATGGTTGTCGCCGCGGCCGCCGGGCGGGCGGGCGCTAGTGTCGCCCGCTCGCCCGGCGACCGCGGCGCGCTCGTCTCGCTTCCGGCTTGTCATTGTCAGTCTGTCGCGGCGAGTGCTTGGTGTCGGGTGTACCGAGTGCGGTGAAGTGTGTGTGGGAACAAGTCACGCGCGACACACACACGGACTGGTGGTCTCCATCCTCACCTCTGCGGTAAGTTTCGGCCCGCCTGCACGCTGCTTGCCACATGGATAAATACTAAATAGGTTAGGTGTTGGATACCAAAAAAAAAACATTATTTTATACATAATTGTATCAAAAACTGCTGTTACTTGGCCATTACATGTGTGTCACGCTGTAACCTATGGCATTAGTTTACACTGTAGATTTTTTCATTTGTACATAAACATTTTGGGTTTTACATCAAATTATTTGAAAAGTATGAAATGTTAATTTTTTTTATTGGAAGAAAATTGCATCACACACATTGCATACAAGTTGAACAATGTTTGGTACAGATATTAAATAATTAATATTCTGGTGTTGGACACGCTTAACTTAAGTATGTAGGTTCTCCAAGCCAGTACGAAAAAAAATACTAATAAAGAACAACGTTATGTAATGGTTATAGCCGACTTAACTTTGGCTCAAATTTGATGCATTCCTTCAGATCAAAATATTGCGTCACAAAGATTATGCACATTTACAGCACAAGAAGTAACACGGCAGATGTATAGCTTTTGCGAAATACCTGCAAAGTTTATAAATACTGTTATCCATCATCGCCCTCTCTTAGTTTTCTTGTACTGCTCTTCAAAGACCGGGAGACTTTAATTAACGTCTAGGCGTTAATTTACCTCTTACCTTTGAAACCAGTGCGCACTATCGTCTAGAATTACCTGAGACCTCGCGTAATCAAGTATTGTGTTACGAAGGAATGTTCTTAAGATAATGTTGAAGCAAAGCTACGATCGAGTTTACTTACAGACACTCTTATGCACAACATCCGGAGCAGAAACAAGAAAAATAATTTTGCCTTATTGACTGACATATTGCGTAATAAATCTCTTGCGAAAGGCGTGGATCTCTGTACAGTAAATAATGGACCGATTATCGGAAAAAAATATAAATCGTTGCTTCTCATTTGTGCAAGCGATTAACGGTGAAAAGAAGTAGTGACTATGTCCGTGAACGGCTGTGCGAGCTGGGTCTTCTTCTCTCAGGCCATGTCCGAATTGACAAATTTCGTTATTTTTTTATTTTGTAAATTCGTGATTTGGTAGGTATCAATTCGGACGTTGTCGACAGTCACTTGATTAGCAATCGCGGCAACACATTATTACATTAACAGTGCAAAGTATTTTTATCTAAATTTAATGCTAAAACATACATCATATTTCTGTAATCATTACTGGAATACTACGAATACGTTAATAAATAAGAAAAATAAATGATGCAATACCGACTTTAAAAAAAATTGCGTTATATATTCAAAGCACAACGCTTGCTTTTTAAAACATGCCTAGTGTATTTTATGTACAGTTATTCGTTTTAAAAGTCATTTTATTTATGCATTCGCGCATATGTTTTTAAAGTAAAAACAAACATGGCGCTGATTTTGTAATTTTGTATTTTTCTAGCATCCGCTAGATACGAAATACCAAATTACCAAATACGTCACCATTTTTGTATACAAAATAGGGTCACGTGATCATTTTGTCAACAAAATTTGCTAATTCGGACACGGCCTCAGTAGATGTGCGCACGCCGATGACGGAGTAAGACGTGTTCTGGCTGGTGCCGCTAGTTAGGCGAATTAATTAGCCGTAAAGTAATACAGAATTTCCATTTTTAAAATGCGCAAAGATATGTTTTAATAAAAATAACATATTCTTCTAAAAATATTATCCCTTGTTTGGTACCTACTAATTATAAAATATGTATATCATGCAGAAATAGAACTAATTTTCGAATGGATTTAGATATTTCATCCCACGTCCTTCACTCTGGTAAAACACATGCCACGTATACGTAGCCACAGTCACCAATAAATCAGAAAACCTGCAACAAATTGTACTATAGGCTGTTCACGATAAAGTGAACACTTTTTAAGGCCATCCCAACAGGCTTTAACCACTGATAAATATATCTTATTGCAACCTCAGGCATTAGATTTTGAGGGTGCTGAAATGTATACACTGTGTTTATTGGTCACATTGCAATTGCTCATATTAAAAAGCAGCAAGAGGATTGAAATTGGATGAAAGGAAAAATTTAGGAGGGCCTTAAAAAGTGCTCACTTAACCGTGAACTGCCTATACTAAAAAATAACAGGCTCTACATCTGGTTATTGCACTTTGGTGTGCTGCGACTATCAGCCATGTTTTTGGTTATTGACGCAAGGATACAAACAATACTTTTTTTTTTTTTTTTTCTTTCTCGAAACAGAACATTTACGCCGCACTGCCCATGTGTTCGTAAAGATTGTGCGATGGAAAAATATACCGATTTCCCTCAGCCGGAATTGGAATTTGTTATTTGGTAATTGAGGGCATTAGTAATTTAGGCTTGCAGATAATACTGAGCATCTCTACAAGTGTTTGGTTTTACTGAATGTTCCAATGTTTCTTTGTTAACTTACTTGGGGAGTGATATAAAATAAATTGTAAATAAATTAACTCGGAAAATCTAAAAATCGTCTGCCTAACATGCTTTCTTTAAAAATGTTTTAATGATATTACGAAGTTACGTTTTTTTACGGGAATTGTATCAAATTTGGCTTCATTTAAGAAAATAAATAATGAACACAATTACATGTAGGTGATTCATAAATGAGTTTAACCTCTTAGCTGTCGTTTAAAGCCACGAAATTGGCATGGAAACATGCATGAAATAAGACGTAAAAGTAGTAGAAAATCCGTTATGCATTAAAGGCTATTCACTGTAGAAGTAGGGGCGTAGAGGTTTCATTTCACTTTTGATTAATCGGATTAACCCTTTGATACCAAATTGGTAGAATGGGTTAATCCTTAATTCGATTTTAATCCGATGGGAATAGTTCTTAATCCGATCAAATTTTTTGGTGGAAAAGTTTGATCAAATTTCTCTGATGAAATTTTTTGTGTGTAGTTTGGTGTAAGAGTGTGCTAAGGGACAAATGTATTATTTTCTTTCGTTTTGTGGGTTGGGGAGCGGTTCTGGTATGTCCTCACCCTTGGAGTTCTGGCATCCTACTGAGGCGTGTTGTATTGGGGAAGGAGTGTATATATGTGTTGAGTTTTGTGTAAGAGTGGCATAATTGTTTCTTTGTGTTTGTAGTGGGATATTGCTCGTAGACGGTGGGTGTTGAGAGATAGGCGACTATGAAAGATAGTATTATTCCGAATGAATAACAGTGCTGATATTATGCATAAGAGAAATTTCGGAGTCTTTAAACGAATTTATAATCAGAATATATTTCAAACTAGTTCTACCTATCAATACAAACAAATAACATAAGAAAATTATAACGAACACAACTATGTGATTATCCAGGTGTCATAAAGAAAATTAAATAACGAGCTATAATGAAGCAAAATGTCCCTATGAATATATAAATTAAACAGTAGTCTTCCTACACACATTAACAACGTAAAAAATTACACTACTTTATGCCTCAGAGTTGTATGCGTACCTTACATGATTTTAAATCACATCCATCCACCTGTGAGACTGGTGAATGAATGATGTCAGTATATGATTTGTGGACTCCTATGAGCTGTTTCGAGAGCGCCTCTTGGCAGGCGACCTATCTCAATAAAAGTTTAGTGAATGCCATAGTTAACGCTTGTAGAGGAGCTTCTGAAACAGATTCCGCACATTAAATGACTATTATTAGAAAATAAATGAATTTATTAAGATATGTTAACAGTTAGTATGTCCATTTGCTCGGGAAGTTGCTACAGCACTACCACTAACATCGACATATAAGCTGAACGAGGTGTTGAGAGCAAACAGAATCTGTGTGTGTGTTGGCCTACATTTGATTATAGACTGAGCTGAAAAACTCGGCAATGAACAAAAAGAGATGTGAATACATCTAAATACAAAACAAGTGTTTCCAAATAAATTTTACCATTGACTTAACATATGAGAGAACTATTACTATGTGACTATTCTGTTTTTTTTTTTTTAATTAATGAAATAGCACAAACACCTCTCCCAAAACACATCTGGTCAGCTGCGGTATCAGTCAAGGAATGACTGCAGTGTATGACGTGCACCAACTTAAAACCTGTTGGATGCGATGAGCTTGTGGCCGAGTTGAAATTACAGCAAAACTCTGAATATGACTCACTAAACAAATTGAAGAAACCTATTTCCCTACTTTTAATGAGTTATTATCCACAAACAATTTAAAAATGTCTTTCTGAACATTTCACATGGAATTGTTTTAAAAAACTTACCCAGATTTTAACGCTAGTTTTACTTCCCTGGGAAAATTAAATTTTACTATTGTAAGAATAATTCACTTTATACACAATTTCCATTAAAGTGTAAGCAGACTCAGATGGTATGAAGAAGGACTTAATCCAACAACACTTTATAGAACTGTAGTATATATTTTAACAAGCAATAAGAATTCCTCGAAGAAAAATTATTTAAAAAATAGATGTACTACTTCGACCTGAATAATGTTAACACAAATTTCTGCTAAGTCTAGGAAATTCACAGCACTTTGTAACACAAATGCGAGTTGAATATCCTATAAACATTCATCGACCAAGCTCAGAAATGGGTTTTACAAGATTAATGCTTATAAAATTATTTAAAAATAATCGATGAAGGCATAACACAAAATATTTTTTCATGATAAATTAAAAGTTATAAAAATGATAGCTGAATCCCGGAGCAGATACTGTCGCTTAACGAGAGGTGAAGCCAGCTGACTGACTGCCCCACGATCGTCGGACGGGACCCCGGCAGCTGTCAACCCGCCCTGTGAAGAGGTGCTTCAGAGGAGAGAGTGATGCATGTGTGTATCCAGGGTGAGGTTTGTCATCAAACTAACATGGCGCCAGCCCACAGGAACTGTTCAAATCGCTCCTGCCTGCCTACACCCCCTCCCCCACCCCATACACCAGACTGTGTCTTTGGTTTGCTTGAGGACTGCCTGCACCCCCTTGGCGACCCCCTGTCTCATCCAGCCCAGAATATGTCTGTCTGAGACGACAGGTTCCTTGCACCTGCTATCAATCCAACACCACGCTCCGCAAAACCTGCCTAGCACTAAATTCCCCACCCCCTTCAACCATCAGCCCAGAATGCATGTTTTCTTTCGAGACGAAGACTGTCTGCCTTGGCTAACCATCCCCCTGTATCCCACCCCAGAACGCATCTTTGTGCACCATGATGGAGACTCTTCAACTGCCAAACACCCCTTGGGCCAGCGAATTTTGAACTGACCCTGCCTGGCTAGCTCCACTCCGCCCTCTGCCCTACAAACTTTCACTTTCGCCTGTCTGTTGACTTGTTCAGAAAGGAAACTTCCTCCTATTTTTCGAGATGCAAGGGTGTAAAATTACTCCCAGTGAAATTAAATTTTGCTACTCAAGTCCTGCTGATGAAATTGATATCCCTGAAGTTAGTATGAATTTTCATTAATCCCATCAATATAATCCCCAGATTTAACATTCGAAGAAATTTAATATTTTAATCCCAGATATTAAATTTTTTTAATCTGGCAAACTTTATCCTGTTTTCCAGAAAACTTATTACAGTTAGTATAGGCAACTACAACTAACTATAAGTCATATTTTCACTCTCGCTAAATCTTAAACATTGAAAGAACACCATTTTTTTTCCAAACACAAATAGTAAAAGTTTTTTCACATATTGAAATATTACCTTAAAACTTAATATCTTGAAATTCAGGGGGGTTGGAAAACATACATATTCATTCTGTTTTTAATATTTGTGCGGAATTTATGTGTAGATTTCTCTGTAAGCTTCCCAGCCTAGAATTTCGACTGTAGTATGTAGCATAAAATGTGTATATTTGAAGTTATTTTATTTACAAATACAATTTTTTTGTGATATTACTGAAATAGCACAAATCCAGTTTGAAATGACTGCTATCGAAGCTGAGATCTGTTAAATTCGAACTTATTTTCTAAAAAGTCTAAATTTAATCAAATTTAAAGGAAATTTGCAGCAATTTTTAACATAAGTTTAGTTGTTTAAAAAACCTTCAATTATGTTTTCTGAGTTTGTATAAAGTATGAATGTGTTTTTACTACCACACACCATTCTGTTTTGATACCTCAGCATCAGTATCTGTAATCTGTTTTGTGTGATAATATATTTTTATTAAAAGTTTGCTGGACTCTTGCTGCTGTAGAAACTCAGGTCAGCGGAAAACATTCTTGGAGCTGTTGTGTTTTGAAAGAAGCTCTTTCTACCTGACTCCTAAGAGGTATTTATGTCAGTCTGCTCTCAGTTTCCTATGTCCTCCAGGAACCTTCAAGTTGAGTTGTGGGTCGACAAGGCTTTCTCGAGATTCTACTGTTCCCTCTCCTTTGGTTTCAAATTCATTCATATATTCGATTCTTTTCTTCATCACTTTTGTACTTATATGTTCCCTCAGCCCTTCAAAGTTTGTTTTTATTACATTTTAAATAAATTGTTACTTTAAAAAATAAATAATAGGTTTTCTCCCTCACGAAGAAAGACAGAGAAACATATATTTTCTCATGAAAAAACACCAAGTTACCTGACTTTATATACAAACCAACAGCTTAACATCACTGCTACTCACCCACTCGTCTCAAGTTTACCAACTTTTTTCTCTTTTTTACTATTAAATGTTTGAACCACTCATCATATATAAGATATTATATACTGGAATGAGAAATTAGAACTAATAAATAACAAGTCACAATACTCCTTTTTGAACATAGAAAAACATTGTATTCAGAATTTTCTTTTCAAAAAATCATGCTTAAAAGCTAAATTATTTACAATTACTTTACAACAAACATTTACACACTGAAAGGCATTTTATAACAAGCATTTTTCTTTACTTAAAAAAACTTGTTACGAGTATCAAATTTACAACAAACATCGTAAGAACTAAATTACCAACCATTTTTAAAATCGCATGAAAAAAACTAAATTACCAACCATTTTTAAAATCGCATGAAAAAAACTAAATTACCGAACATTTTTTCAACGATGTTTTAGGAACAAGACATTTTATGAAAAACAACTTAATATGTACAACAAAATACCTATAAAAATATTTACAACATCCAGTTTCAATGTTGTGTACGTCAGTCATGCATATTCTTACACAGATTACATAATAAAAATTATTACTAAAAAGTTTACATACTACATCAATCGGGCATCCTCTTACATGGATTACATAATAAAAATGATTAATAACAAATTTACAAACAATTTTGAGCGACACACAGAAGAGCATTCGTAAAGACACACAAAGGGGCATTCATTTGTTGTGTCCGGGTGTTTATTTTCCAGACACCTACTGTGGCAGTGTTTGCCAACACATACAGGATGAGGCCCTTGTCTCAACTGCTTCCTGAATGTAGGTGTTTTATGTTGGAAAACAGCTGAGAACATCCCTATGATGTCAAAAAAAAAAGGATTTGGGTTGGTTCCAGTGAAAAGGTTTGAAAAATATTCGTTTCCTTGGTTTTTATATCAAAATATAACCAATTACATAGTTTTTCCCCATAATTTTACAATCAGTAAACGTTATATAAAAATATAGTTTTCCAACTGATTACGTTTAGTATAAAAATGCATATCAAAATAATTATGTTTAAAACTTCCCCCAAAATGTACATTTTTACAAGATTACATCTCTTTCCAGATACATGCAGGTTACATATAACTATTTTTTAAAACTTTACTTAAGTAAAATGGCAGCAAGCCCCCCCCCGCCCACCATTTTAAAATGTTGCTGGAACAGCAGTTCCCGCCCAAGTGTCTCCCCGAATCTGGACATGACATCTGTATTTATACTTTATTTTAAATCATCTAGAACATTACAAAATGATCTTCACTCCATCGATGTCAGAAGTCTTGGAAGGGCACCCTGGTGGTACTTTACTGACTGGCAGGTATCATGTTGTCAAGGTAACGTACGAGGGAGGGGAAGGCAGTCATAGATTTCGTGGGCGGCAGTGGCCCCATGGCGCCCATAATTGCAGACCAGCAGGCCCGCCCAGCGGACGCGAGGCATGGAGCTCGCCAAACACACCCCCGTTGCAGCGAAGGTAAGACATCCAAAATGGCCAACATTTTCTCAACTTCATATGGCACCATCGGTTTTATGTTCAATGTGTAGGGATAGCCGTCACATCCCTCCTCCCCTGAAGAAAGACCCTGAAATAGGTGTCGAAGACGCATCCAGAACATAAGTCGTAGGCTGGCCAGGCCCTTACCCCAGGCTCCTTTCCGCACGGGACATGGGTCATGTTGTTAGCAGCAACCATAAAACAGACAAGCACCAGGGCTCACTCGACAAAGACGTAGAAAAAATCATAACTCTTTCAAACTTAACATTGGGTAGGCTTGCTTAAATTTTCGAACCATTTTTCCATTTAAATATAAAATCTCCAATACTTCACTCATAATATACGAAGGTTTACCTTTTAAATATTTATGACACAATACCTCACTTGTTATATACAGGCATATATTTAAATATTTATGACTTTACATATTCGTACATTTTTAGTTATGTACTCATTTAACTTTGGAGTAGAGTATACTTGTTTTCAAAATGTTAATACTCTCTCTCTTAAATTTTCCTTCAAACACACTGGAAAACTAAAATATCTTTATAAAAATACAATAATCTTAAAATCTTAGGATGCTTAATAAAACAGTTTTACATCTTTTAATGAAGACAGTGTGGTTTTCACAAAAGGGAAGGGTGGGGGACAGCCCTGGTATGTTGTGGGTACGTGATATATTTTACATTGGGGGATATTAACCTTTTCGTATTTGTTTGGAGAATGTGGATTTTCGATCAATACTGTCATAGGCAAAAGGAACCTCACTATCTGAAACGGCCCTCGCCATATCACTGCCAATTTAGCACTAAAATAATCAATTTTTGAATTTAGGTTTCACCGGGTTTCAGGGTTACATCTTTGTAAGCTATGTTACTTTTTTGTTCAATTTTCTGGTGATACAATTGCATGTCACATCCACCCATATTTCTTCCGGTTTTTTATTATTCACGTTTTCCAAACAAATACAATGGAATGACCACACATTTACTAAAGGGTGCATCAATCTCTGCCCCAAAAACACTTCAGCTGGTGCATACTTGTGTGCATTATGAATCAAATTATTGAAACGCAAAAACAAGATGTATAATATGTCATCCCAGTGACGTATATCTGACTGAAAACTGCGTAAAGCAATGTTAATGTTAGGATTAACACATTCTACTAAATTTGCCTGTGGATGGTACGGGGCAGTTTGAACCATTGTACTCCCCATATAAAATTCCAATCTCTGAATTCTTGCAACAAAAAATATGCAGCGTTATCTGGTACTATATATACAGGTGCGCCAAAACCACTATACAACCGTTGCATTAAAACTTTACAAATTTCAACTGACTTTATGGTGTGTAACGGGAAAAATAGACAAAATTTGCTGAAATTATCTATTACTACTAGGACAGACATAACCTGATGTACTCCGAGGCAACGAACTCACGATGTCTAAATATACACGTTCCCGAGGATGCGTGGCTAACGTACCCGCATACTGGTCTTCTGGATTTTGATTTTTTGGTTTAGTATGTTGGCATGCATCACAACTCTTTACCCAGTTTTCAAGGTCAGTGCAAACTCCCGGCCACATGAAAATTTCTAACATGCGACAGATGGTTTTATCATGCCCTATGTATCTTCCTTAGTAAGATTCGTGGTAATATTTAAACACCACCGCCCTCAAATTTTCAGGTACAAAAACTCCGAATTTTCCCTCATCTCGTCCATTCACCTAAAAAACCTTTATTGATAACATATGGCGAAGTTCCATTCTTAATTTCAGACAAAATCTACTTACATTCCTGATCAGCATTTCAGTACTCTTTAATGCCAGTAAACACGCTTGGGAATTTTAGTAACATATTCAATTCTGAAATGTCTGCATTTCCTACTGCTGGCCTTGACAGCTGACTATCGACACTCGCTACACTCTCTACAGATGTCCCGTTATTCACCTGCTCATCACCTTCCTCAAACTCTTTGGTACAATACATGCGCAATAACACGTCTGCTACTGAATTATCAACCGTGCAAATGTGTTGTACATTAAATTTGAAATGGGCCAATCTTACCAGCCAACGTGCTAACCTGCATGCAGGCTTTTGCGATTTTAATAACCAGCTGAGCGCTTGGTTGTCCGTGTACAATGCGAACGGCACGTGATCCAAATAATCTGCAAAATTTCCATAGCCCAAATACAAATTAAGCATTCTTTTTCATAAATAGTAGTAAATTTACTTACAATAATTTGCTGGTGTACACTATCGGTACAAAATTACCATTCATCTTTTGATTTAAACATGCTCCTATTGCTACAGAACTTGAATCGCAGTGCAAAAAGAACTCTTCGGAATAATTCGGTAAATGCAAAATTGGAGGATTTGCTGACATATTTTTCAATCGTTGAAAAACATTTTCCTGATCTTCGTTCCACTGAAATGACACATTTTTTCTTTTCAATTTATTTAACAGCTCTGCAAAATCCGAACAATTCGGAATAAACTTACTATTAAATGCTACCATACCTAAAACTCTTTCCACTAGTCTTACATTTTTAGGCTGTGGGAAATTTACGACTGATTTTTACCTTTTCCAGATCTGTGCACAAACTTCCTTCGAAAATTATTAATTCCAAATAATGCACGAGCTGTTATGACCATTTTATCTTTTACTGATTTACCGTCAGTCCAACTTTATGCAATACATGTAATACTAACCGCAAGTATTGAAGATGTTCCTCTAATGTACTACTGTATATGCACACGCCATTTATGTACATGAATACAAACTCATATAGATATTTTCCTAATATGTGAGTTAAAACTCTAGACATACACTGGGGTCCGGAATATACTCCCATTGGTAAACATGTCCACTGGTATAAACCCCATGGTGTACAAAATGCTAATGGTGCCCTGCTATTTGGATGTAGCTCACACTGTAAGAATGCCGAATTTAGATCCAATATAGTGGAATACTTTGCCATGTGCAAATGTTGAAATACCATCATCAGTTTTCTTATAGAAACATTTTTCCATCAGATGATTATTCCTAAAACAAATTAGAAAATTTTGGTTTATCTTTTCTTGGACGGAATTTCCTTCGCCTTTTTGCATTTTATAAAAGCATTTAGTCGTTGGATGATTGATACAAGAACAGATTTGGCATTGCCGTTTAGGATTTACTACTTTAGGCTCTCTTTACTTACAATCACCAATCATTAATTCCAATTTAATTACTAAAACTAATAATACATTTAAAATTTTCGGCTTTGAAGCAAATGTAAAATATTTAATATTTTCCAGAAAAAGACTAAAAAACAGTATTTCCACCAAATCTGCTTCTGCACACGGCAAACCTAACACTTCTACTCAGCTAATAGTCTCACTGACAAACTGCTGCATTGATTCATTGGGACTTTGAAATCTTTCCAATATTTTCATACGTCGATGCACTACAGCTACTGATGAACCCGTCTGTCTCACCATCGCCTGCCCCACTACATTTTGCAAAGGCTTTCAACATTATAGCGGTAAACAAAAGCACGATTTCACCAATATTTAAAGATGCGATTCTAGCCATTTGCACCAAAATATTTAGAACTGACTTCAAATGCAAGTGAGGTGGCAAATATTTGGGAATTTTAAAGAAGCTAACTGCATCGGACTCACCTGCTTGTTGAGTAGCTATGTCGCCTTTCTCACCAGTTCTCTCATATGCTGTCGGAGGGTATCTGTTCCGTCGTCCGGATTGAACGACATGCTTATGTCGACCAAATTTTTCTGGAGGGTGTCTTTTGTGAGGTGCTGGATCCACGATGTACGGGTACCTGTAGAAGTAATTTTGTGGATTAGTTGATGTATCACTGCAAATAAACGTCACCCTCACGACCACTGGAACAAACCCAAGGGAGTTTGTATTATTTTGTAACTTTTCAAAGTACCTAACTTGATTTTCCCTTTTTCCTTCTTTGCATTGAGGTAGCAGAGTTGCACAGACTTCTCTATTCTGTATGTGATGGTGTTTGCCAACACATACAGGACGAGGTCCTTGTCTCAACTGCTTCCTGAATGTAGGTGTTTTAAGTTGTAAAACAGCTGAGAACATTACAATGATATCAAAAGAGGGATTTGGGTCGGTTCCAGCGAAAAGGTTTGAAAATTATTCATTGCCTTGGTTTTTAAATAATAATATAACTAATTACATAGTTTTTTCCCAAAATTTTACAATCAAGAAACATTTTTTAAAAATATAGTTTTCCCACTGATTACATTTAGTATTTAAAAAAAGGTATCAAAATAATTATGTTCAAAACTTCCCCCAAAATCTACATTTTTACAAGATTTCATATCTTTACAGATATTTGCAGGTTACATGTAACTATTTTTTAATACTTAACTAAAATGGCAGCAAGGCCCCCCCACCCACCATTTTAAAATGTTGGCGGAACAGCAGTTCCTGCTGTGAAAACCCTGTGCTGTCTCCCCGAATCTGGGCGAGGCACCTGTATTTATATTTTATTTGAAATAATCTACAACATTACAAAATTATCTTCACTATGTCGATATCTGAAGTCCTGGAAGGGCACCCTGGTGGTACGTGACTGGCTGGCAGGCATCATGTGGTCAAGGTGACGTATAAGGGAGGGGAAGGCAGTCATAGTTTCGTGGCCAGCAGCTGCCCCGCGGTGCCCATACTTGCAGACGAACAGGCCCGCCCAGCGGACGTGAGTCGTAGAGCTAGTCGAACAAACCCCCGTCGCAGCAAAGGTAAGCCGTCCCAAACTGCCAACATTTTCTCAACTTCATATGGCACCGTCGGTTTTACATTCGATGTACAGTGATCGCCATCACACTACATATGCCAATTATTGGTTTCAACACTGTCATATGCACACAGTCTTCAAAGGATGTTATATCACACTGTGTATTTCTTCTTACTATTATTATTTTACAAGGCCAAATGTATCGAAGATAGTATAAAGTATGTTGATAATGTAGTTGTTGCAAATGTGGATGTTGTTGCAAACAGTTGTAGAGATTGCAGATAGATGTGATGTTGAGTGTGGAACAGGAGGTGCATGTGGTGGTAGCAGATGGATGTCATTGGTG
This sequence comes from Dryococelus australis, assembly GCA_029891345.1. Taxonomy (NCBI): domain Eukaryota; kingdom Metazoa; phylum Arthropoda; class Insecta; order Phasmatodea; family Phasmatidae; genus Dryococelus; species Dryococelus australis. Next base: position 60,543,401 of record CM057003.1, on the reverse strand, counting down.
GTGTGGTGCTTACAGTTTTATTGTCATGGTGGGCTGTATTTATTGTGGTGCTATAACTATTTTTGGGGGAAAATTAAAAAAAAAATGTAGGTATTCTGTAGTGCCGCCAAGTTAAGGTTGATACTCCATCTGCCTCAATGTACCGCTTATCATCCATATCATCTTATCATCACATTGCATCGAAAATTGCACAAAGGTTTTGGCGACCCAATATCGGTTCCATTTGGGTGCTCACAAAGGTTTTGGCGACCCAATATCGGTTCCATTTGGGTGCTCACAAAGTCTATACTGACCACATAACCAAGGTAGTATTGTCAGGTATGGATGATGAGTGATACATTGAGGCAGATGGAATATCAACTTTACCTTGGGGGCACTATCGAATTCTTGAGTAATTTTTTTTTATTTTCCTCCATATATTAATTTCAGCACCACACACCACCAAGGACATCCATCTGCCGACACCACACGCACCTCCTGTTCCACAGTCATCACAGCTGTCTGCAATCATCATCGCAGCTGACTACAGATGTCTACAATCATCATCACAGCTAACTACAATCGTCATTGCAGCTGACTACACCAACTATAAATTGCATTACCATTCAATGCTGCTGCTCCCCGTTTGCCTAACAAGTTTACTACCTACTGCTACTATCTTCAATATATTTACCCTTTGTCAAAGAATAAAATGAAATTCACAGTGGAAACTGTGTGTGTGTGTGTGTGTGTTACACTGTCTTTGGCATGTGTGTGTGTGTCTGATAAAAAAAATACCGGATGTGATACCTACAAAAGAACGCTCCACAGTAAGCATCTACAAGCACACCTCCCGAATGTGTCGTTAGTGTAAATATTGTAAATAATTAGGAAAGAGACGACATACACATTGCTATAGTTTGTCAATTTATTAACTTTTTTGTAATTTACAAGAGTGTTTCTTGTACATAAATATCTTCAATTGTGTTTTTAGTTTGATGGAAAATAATGTCTATTTTGAAAAGGGAAAAAATGTTAAATGTGTAAATTCGATTTTTTATGTAAATACTTGTTCTTGCTTTTTGTATATAAATGTTAAATGTGTAAACTCAATGCTTGTTTTAATTAGTTGTAGCTTTTTGAATGTAAATCTGTTAAGTTATGTTTTAGTGTGTGTGTGTAAATAATAATTTTTTGATAACAAAAAAAGAGCTTTTTTAAAACATGTTTTTTTTTAGTAAGTACCAATAACTTGTGAATCATAATACTTGAAAATATTAATTTTTGCAAATTAATATTGTTTTTTTATCTTTAATGATTAATTTCGTAAAAGAAAATTTGCGAATAATGAATTGTTTGTGGCAAATAGATTATTTAAGTGTGATATTGTAAATAATTAGATTTAAGGATCGTGAAAAAATAATATTTATAGTAAAATGTTAAAAATGAATAGTGTGTGTCTTTTTATTATTTTTTAGATACCTTATGCCACTAACTTTTTTCAATAATATCTTATGTATAATGAGTGATGAGAAAAAATCATTTGTTACAATGCTATGTGTGTGTGTCCATCAGTAATGATAAGCAGATGACTTGTATTTAAATTCAGGGTAACTTTTTGCTGGCTTTCATGAAGAAGACGCCATTTTCTTGACTTAAAAAACTTGCAATCGTTTAAATTAAAACTGACTTTGAAGGCCTGTGAAGAAATTACAAAAAAAATATAATAATAATGGATAAAATCAAACATAGATGAATGAAGTTTTGCAAAGGAACGAGGCAGCATGTTAGTATCTTGAGAAAACCCTGGTCCACTTAAGTTGAATCTTGGTGGAGAAAACACTATGTTCTGCTGGCCAACTTTTGTGATGTCCAAGGGGAACCTACTGGAAGCGAGCCCCGAACCTTTACAGAGGCAGGTGGCAAAGACTTCTGTCCCTCCTTGCCTACAAGAAAGTTTCTCCAGCTAAAACTTTTATGTCTGCACCAAAGACAGTCCAGCAAACATTTTAAAAAAAAATTCATTTTACATACAAGCACACAAATTACAAGAGTTCCTGTTCAAGATATAACACGATTATGTCTGGAGAAGAAGACAAACATAATATAATATATTTGAACTAGTTTTTAAATAAATAAATTCAACTCAAGTTATGTAAAAATACCCGTATATTTTACCTTAAATTTCCAATAGTCTGATCTACCTTCACCTCTAGTGATAGCCATGATTTTCGTTAAGCAATATTATTTGATCCAGGGTTCACACCTCGTTCACAGTATTTGTAAACTATAGTGTGAAATATTTTTTTTAAATTTATCGAAAAATATTAAATTTTCTTATGTTAAGTCAATATTGTGATAAGATTTTCAGTTTATGTGTTCAAGAGACGAAAATTCCTAAAATACCGTTTGTGTTAATAAGTGTGCCGTATTTACAGAAATTTCTAGTATGTTTGTTATTTTAAAAATAATTTTCTCTTCGAGGATATATGCATATATATATATATATATATATACATATAAAGTGGTGTGGGATTGAACTCTATGCAAGTTGGTTATTTAGAAACAAATCACTTGGGGTAATATTTTCTATCATATATTTTACTTTTCAGAATAGATGTACTCTATTCTGTCTGGTTTAAATCGTATTCAGAGTATTTTTGCAGTACGATATTATTCACCAGGCTGATTCGTGTAATTTGTATGTGTTATTTATTCATACTGGCTAGCTGGATTTCGTTTAGTGAGTTTGCACTTGTCGACATCAGATGTTAAAATTCTCTCTCGTATAAATTATATTTCTAAGCTCGAGATTCATGTTACATTTAAGTCTTACATAATTGCACTTATTATTCACATAGTCATTTGAAATTTGCAAATCGATGTGTGTAATTTATTCATATGTAGAACACTCTGAATTTCTCTAATGTTTAATTGCATTCGGAAAACAGATTGTTTGTCATTACTAACACATAAATCACATCTTTCAAAGTCACCTATCTTCCACCACCGTCTATGAGTAATATCCCCCCAAAAAACATAAAATTTACACTTAGGTTACTCTTATAAATTGTTTAGACACTCTGAAATTCTCTCGTGTGTTAAATATATTCGTGAAAACCGCCTATCTACCACCAAAATCCCTAAATACACCTCAAAATTAGACAAAATGATCCTTAGCGTACTCTTGTACTAAACTCTACACCTATATACGACATTGCAATCCAGCACTCTGGTCAGTCGCCTCTAGGACACCACAGTGTCAACATAGTACAGAGATCCTGCTACCCCCTACCCAGAAAGAAAGAAATAAAATCAAGAAAAAAATATGAAAAAAATTTAATCCGATTAAAATTAACCCTTTCAATTAAATACAACCATTTCAATAAATTTAACCCTTTGGATCAATTTAACCCTCTTTACCAACCCTTGCTTGACCAACCCTTTCAATCAATTTAATCCTTTCAATCAATCAAAAGTGAAATAAAACCCCTAGCCCCCTACTATTGTGTAGGTGTTTGGCCGGCTCACGAAGACTTGAGAGCCGATGAGGGTGAAGCGAGCTCAGTATGGAGCAGCACCGGAATACAAAGGCGAGGGCAAACTGGAGATCTCCGAGAAAACCCGTCGACCAGCAGCATCGTCCGACACGATTCCCACGAGCTAAAAGCCGGGGGGGCGACCCCGCTGGGAATCGAACCCTGTTCGCCTTGGTGGGATGAGAGTAGTCTGACCACTACACCACCGCGGCCCCCTACCTGTCTTGTAATTTTAACAAATACTCAGGGCTGTAACATTTACTGAATGTGAGGGTAGCAACACCTGTTTTGTTTCCGACTAGGTAAGTTGTTTGCAATTACCTTTCCACGAGTTCATGTTCTTAATTTGTTTATAAGTTGTGTGATTTACTTTTTAACACTGTCACGTATGGTGCCATACGTACTGGATGCTGCACAGGAAATACATTTAATGATCTTCACTGAATACACCAGAAAACGGTATCCGGTAAGAGAAGTCATTTACTTATTGGGAGAATTCATTCGTGGTTTAGACTGTATTCCCATGTCAGATATGTGACCTGATGGCAAACTCGAATATTACATTATTTTTGGTCCCGATATGTGATGGAGCGTTGTTCATTTCGAGTTCTAAATAAAAAAAATTGTACGTTGCAACGACTGAAATTACATTTTTATGTACATATACCTGGAAACGTAGATGTTCACGATAAAGTGAGCACTTAAGAAATGAACCTTAGGGGAAAGTCACTGCCCCTGCATGCATATATTTTAATCCGCGTACTGACATTCGCCCAGTAAAGTTGGTAACGATGGATGGAAAGTAGTTCCATATCTGAACCTCGAATAAAAAGTGTTCGGTAACCATTTGTGGTAACTTAAAAGTATTTCTTTCGCTTTCTGTTGTTTTTTAATGCATCGAAGTGTAAAAATTAGCAGATTTGTAAAGTATTTACTTGCTTAATACTTTCACCGTTTCATTTGACCGACGCTTGAATAGAATGATGAGGCCCATGGCAATGTTAATTTTACGCAAGGCGGAAGAACACACAAAGTGTATACAAGTAGATCTTAAGCAGGGCTTTCAAATGTTCTCATTTTACCGTGAAAAGCCTATAACAAGTCATAATACATCTTTCCTGCATAATTTTCCACTTGGAATCGTCCCTGAACCGCTGTAGCGCACAAGAACTAGCTATACAAATAAGTGCTACCAACTGTGAGACTGCAACCAATGGTCAAACTTCTATGGTTCGAGTGTACAGAGGTGCGCGAAACCCAGTCTGTTAGCGGACGAGCTCGCTCAATTTCCTGCCTTTCTGCAGTAAGCTTTATTTCCGTTCGTTCACACTTCGCAGACAGGAAATGTAGTTAATTACATCTTCCTGGAAGTACGGCAAAATTGCTCTGGCCTCCAAGGATGGTAAAACACGAGGGGAAAAAAATCCGCATTGCAAGCAGTCGTAATCAGGATCATGTCCTCCACATGTGAGTTAGACGTGCTAGCCTTGTAGACTAACATGTTGGTTAACGGTTATTCGAATATTTGGAAATTTGCCTTAGTAGATATATACGTATTCATAGTCTATATATGCGTGTATACGTATGTGTATAAATACGTGTATATAGGTGTGTGTAAATGTTAACGCTCGTTGTAGTATTTTTTAGCACCTTAGCGAAAAAAAAATCGTTTATTTACGGTATGTTGCAAAATAGCAAAATTATGGTCGGTATTGTGTGCTGAGAGAGACCTGCGACAATACAGCTGTACCATTTCTGTGAGCGATGTTATTGGTTTCTTATGGCATGCCGACGTTTTTACGATGGGTAGCTGTTTGTGCTACTGTCCAATAGGAAATTATCTATAGGCTGTTCACGGGAAAAGTGAGCACTTTTTAAGGCCCTTCAAAATGTTTCCTTTCATCCAATTTCCATCTTCCTGCTGCTTTTTTTAAATATAAACATTGCAATATGACCAATAAACACAGTGGATACATTTCACCGCCCTCAAAATTTAAAGCGCGAGACTGCAATAAGATATATTTATTAGTGGTTAATGTATATTGGAAGGGCCTTAAAAAGTGCTCACTTTATCGTGAACAGCCTATACTAGGTTCCATATGTTATGGCGGATACACAAGAACCCGTCTGTTGAAAATTTCCTTCTGTCTCATTGAAGTTTTTTACATAAAGGTTTAAGTTTGTTATTTAAGGTTATTTTTTATAATTTTTCTCAAAAAAAAGGATAAGGATTGGCGTAATAATAACGTGTTTGTTTTTAACAATTTCATGTTGTGGATGGAGGCCGCAAGAATGTGGGTTTTTAGTTAGGTAGTAGCACTGGCCCGTATGCACAGAAGACTTGCATGCAAGTTTATGTATGAACCACTGAAACTTCCTCTAGTGGAGATTCCAAGTTTCACTGCATTTCCTACGCACGGTAGTCCATTTCAGTTTAAGCTTCGTGCAGCTCTGAGAGAGATTTAGTTTGAACTTCTACTAAATACGAACTTTATGAGGTGAGTTGATCTCAGCCAATACGGGACTTTTGAAACTCTAACGTATTGCTTTTCCTCGTTTCAAATATAATGGAGTCATCTGCTCCTCTTCACGCTTATACTATTTAAATTAAATTTATTTGCTTGTGGCAAACGCACGCAAAACTTAAATACTGACAACTTACAAATAAAAATGCGTTGAATGGCCATTCTTAGGATAGGCCTACAAAAATTTTGAAGTGATTTATTTCTAAGGACAGGCTTTGAATTTATAATACTTTAGTCATATTCCACAGATTACGTTCTTAGAACGGCAAGCGTATAAACATATTTAAACAGTTTCGTGGGAGCTTTTCCTAAGCTGAAAGTGCTAAATATAAGAAAAAAGAGAGAAACTGTTTTGTTTATATCGTAACAAAACAATCAGAATTTCTTATACTTACATTTCTGTAGGGTAGACTAAATTTTAAACTTAAATACACAGTAAGGTTTACTATATTTCGTGGATCAATTCGTATACGTTTATAATAAACCACATTTCTTTGTAAAAGTATTTGAAATATTCACAATTTAACAGTTCTAGTTAGAAACACTTGATTGTCTGTACAATTCACAATCAATCGTATCTGTATAATTCCAGATCCGTAAATACTTTGTCAGTGAAGATTGCGTGGATTGTCGCCTACTTACACAATAAACTCTTTAAATACTTTGTCAGTGAAGATTGCGTGGATTGTCGTCTACTTACACAATAAACTCTTTAAATACTTTGTCAGTGAAGATTGCGTGGATTGTCGTCTACTTACACAATAAACTCTTTAAATACTTTGTCAGTGAAGATTGCGTGGATTGTCGCCTACTTACACAATAAACTCTTTAAATACTTTGTCAGTGAAGATTGCGTGGATTGTCGCCTACTTACACAATAAACTCTTTAAACCTCAATGTAACCCAAGCCTTGCTATTGCCATTTTGCAGACATCTCCACCAGTTGACAATTAAGGGAGGTCAAATTGTGATCATATTTATACACTTAAAAACATGGGGAGGGGGGGGGGGCTAACACTAAAATTTGCATGAGCATACGAAACAAGACGTCTACAGGCTGTTTACGATAAAGTGAGCACTTTTGAAATCAACGTTAGAAAAGTGTCACTGCCACTATCTGAATATATTTTAACGGGCGCACTGAGTGACATGCGCCCAGCAGTTGGTAATAATAGAAGGAAAATAGTTCCAGATCTTAACATTGAATAAAAAGTGTTAGGTATTCATTTGTGACAACGGAAATTATTTTTTTCGCTTTCTGTTTTTTTTTTAATGCACCGGACTGTAAAAATTACCAGATTTGTAAAATATTTACTTATCTAATAATTCCACAGTTTCGCCAGACCGGCGCATGGATGAAGTGACGAGGCCACGGCAATTAAATTTTGCATAAGCCGAAAGAATACATTACGTGCATGATCTTAAGCAGGACTTTCAAAAGTGCTCAATTTACCGTGAACAGCCTATAGTGGCGATTTCCCTGCGTTTGTAAGGATTAAAGGCGACTTTCCGACACGTGCCATTTTTACGGAAGAAAAAAGAACAGACAGAAAGAAACTAAACAGGATTTTCAGAAGTGTTTAAATAGCTGTTGTGGAAATCGCGTTTCTGCCGTAAGAATTTTATGATTGAGGCAGATTTCCACTTTCACCTTTTCTGACGATTTTCTTAAGAAAGAGAAGTAGTAGGAGTTATTCAAATATTGTATTCACATCCATTAGTTATAGAAGTTATATATTCTCCTTCCTTACACTGACAAAATAGGTTGCTTGAGAGCAAAACAATTTTCTCGGCGATTACATAATTATTTTGTCAGTATAGATGCGACAAAAGATTTTGTCGTGCCAAGAATTTTTTTTCGTCATTCTAGTATTTAGTGGAAACTACAAAATGGCGTTTGTTGTCCCCGATAAATTCAGTGTGTTTGTAGGCAATAGTGTGTCCGTTAGTCGCAGCGAAAAGTCACGATTATAGCAGCAATGCTGGTTAGTCAGGTTCTAAAAGGTGTTTTGCAGTTTGTCTCTCTCTCTTTCATTTGGCTACTATTATAGCAATTTTAACAAATCCTACGTGTGATGAAATTATTTATTAAAAAGTACAGCCCTAGCGAAAAGTAATCGTGGGAGACAAGAGACTAACTGTCTTGGTGTCGCGAGCGTTTGAACAACTAATTATACAGCCATTGTTTCGCTACGCTCAAGTCCCCTAGGCGTCGTTGTGATATACTGGGCAAACAAAAGTCGACACGTGTTAGTTAAATAAAGTCTCTATTAAGTTTGTTTTGTAGCGTCCCATTGCAAACGAGACGGCCTTCGTTGACAGACCTCGCTAAGGATTCAAACTATAGCTTAGTGAGAGATTCCGCCGAATGTGGTTCAGAACACATTTTCCCGGAGTACTTACAATTTGTGGGCATGGAATTGTTGTGCACGCATGAAGTTCGGGGTTTCCTCCGCCCACGAGGTTCTGTCGCCTTTGTTCTTTTGCGCGCGACTGCGTGATGCAATATAACGTACTGTAATACAATCCTGTACACTATTTGTAATTCTCTACTTAAGGCTGTTGGCAACAAAATATTATTTGACATGTGCACTGAATACACTGGTCATGCTTGCAGATATTACTTGTAATTACTCTTTCCTCGCTTAAAAAAGTTTAGATCGCAAAATTTTTGCATTATGGTGGCGTGAAACTGACAATTTTAGTATTTTTTGGGATGTACAGATAAAATAAACGATAATATTTGCAGACAATTTAAGAAGGGCGACCGAAGTTTATGTCTCAATGTATTTCAAATTAATTTATGCTTAGCAAAAGTTATTGTATAAAACATCATAGGCTATTACAAATAAAATACATGAGAAAATATTTTTTGAGACATTGTTAAAAATTGCGAGAATACTACATACCGTAACTTTAAACATTTCTTGAAGTAGCTCAGCGCAAATTTTATAATTTCGAAGTGAGTTAGTTTTAATGACATTTGCATCCCAAATCGCTAAAATTGTGATTTTTACATGCAATTATGCAGGAAGTTTGCAGTCTAATTTTTTTTACGCTAGTGAATAGTATTTGCAAGTAATTTTCACAAGTTGAAAAGTATTTCGTACAGGTATAAAATAATGTCACGTGTCGCTGGTCTGCGCTGTTGACTTTGGCCGGTCCCACGCGAGTGAGCGGAACAGGCGGACAGAGACTTATGATAATGGGCGGCGAGTGAATGGAATGTTTTAATGGCAGGCGAGCGATAAACAAAGTAGCGCGTATCTGTTATACAAAGTATTCCGCCGCACACTCCTCACCTTTGTTGAATTGAATTTCTGCGTTTATGTGAAGAACGCTCTGGATTACTGACCTCGTTTTTCTCAGCGTGACTCGGGGTTCGTCGAACCTTCTAGATGGTCACGTCGGTTAGACCGAAACGAGCGGCGAGAGAAGTGACCAGCAGGAGGGAAATCTGCGACTGCGAGTATCAAGCAGTGAAGAGTGCGGCTGGCAGGCTGGACTACTGGACTGGTTGCGTGAGTGAAAGACATGACACATAATGGCAACAGACAGACTGAACGTGTGTTAATGATGCGTATGAGTTAATTGACTGTAACCAAACAGAGACATTAATAAGGGCATTACTTAGAGTTGAAATAGACATTAAATGTTATTCTCACTGAGAAATAAAAAGAGTAATAGTGGAAATGAATAATTTAATGCTGTAAATAATAGCGATGTGAATAAATTAAAAATCAAATATAGTTATTTTATTTTTATAAGTACGTCCATCCCTCACGAACTCAGATGCGCCCCTACGACGTCCATATAACAATAATGAATTTTTTTGGGTTGCCAGAACATTTAACACATTCTGTGCCAGTGTCCACGATAGTGCACAAGTGGCGCTATTTTGCCAGCACTATGGACTGACAGACCCCCCCAGAGCCTAATGGTATTCCATTGTGGGTAATTGATACGTAAAACGTGAAACTAGTCTAGGTTACTATAGCGTGTTCACGGTAAAATGAGCACTTTTGAAAGCCCTGCTTAAAATCTACTTGTGTGCACGTTGTATGTGCTTCCGTCTTATGTAAGGTTATCACTGTCGTGTGCCTCATCACTTTATTCATGCATATGTAAAGTGAAACTGTGAAATTATTTGAAAAGTAAAAATGGAACAAATCTGCTCATTTTTACACTTCGATGCATTAACAAATAAAAAGAAAGGAAAAGAAATAGGCGTAATTTAAGTTATCACAAATGGTTACCTATGAGTTTTTATTTGACGTTAATATACGGAACTGCTTTCCATCCATCGTTACCAACTTCACTGGGCGCCTGTCACTCAAGGCACCCGTTGAAACATATGCAGGGAGGAGCAGTGGTTTTTTTCCTAAGGTTGATTTCAAAAGTGCTCACGTTATCGTGAACAACCTTTAATGGCTCATGAGACTAACGCCGAGCCCAAGACACGGAACTCGTTGATCGTGACAACGCAGATATTGTCAACTTTAGTACAACATGGATCGAAGAACTATTTGTAGCATCTTGATCCGTACGTCGAAGTGAGCCGGCTCTTCATAAAGCACTTCAGCTCGAGTGGAGTTTCAACCACGGAACTCACAGATTTTACTAGGGAACGAGGAGAATGTTTTACCACGCCTGCTATCGTACCGCTGGAAAACATTCCCCAAAATGCCCGGTGCTATTTTAAAAAGCAAATGAGCTATCTGGGAAAGAAAGCTCGACCTGCTCCTTATCATTTCAATTTTTTTCGTGCCACGACCGACCGCGAAACCTATTTGTTGTTTGCAAAAAAAAAAAACTAAAATTAAAATTTTATTTCTCTAGGAAGCAATAGTGGCAGCGCTCTGAGCGTATTACGCATGCGCAGGTGCAGAAGCTGTGGTGACAAATTGTCGGGCTATTAGGGTTGTCCACCACATAGACACTATGGCGCAAGGGGTCCCCCTCCCCTCTTTCCATTTGGCGGGACACACGCAGGTAAAGGCTGTTCATGGTAAAATGAGCACTTTTGAAAGCCCTGCTTAGGATCTACTTGTATGCACGTTGTGTATTATTCCTCATTGTGTAAAATTAACATCGCCATAAGCCTCATCACTTTATTTATGCGTCGGTCAAGTGAAACTGTGAAATTATTTGGAAAGTAAATATCTAACAAATCTGCTCATTTTTGCACTCCTATGCTTAAAAAAATAACAGAAAGCTAAGTAAATAATTGGACCTATCACGCGTGTTTACCTAACACTTCTTATTCGACGTTAAGACATGGAACTACTTTCCCCCATCGTTACCAACTTCACTGGGCACATGTCACTCTGTGCGCCCGTTAAAATATATTCAGATAGTGGCAGTGTAATTTTTCTAAGGGTTTCAAAAGCGCTCACTTTATTGTGAACAGCCTGACTCACCAGCTCCCCTCTTGTAGGCGACGCGTGTGTGATGTCACACTGGAGACCGAAGACAAAATAGTAAAAATAAGAAATTCAAATGGAAAACTTTAAATTAGAATAGGAAAAGGTAAAAAATAAATCCTATTAATTGAATAAGTAGAAACAAACCTTTGTATAACTCCTAAATATTGGGATTATACAAGAGAAACAAAAAACATAATTACTTTGATTTCGAAGACAATTTTTTTTTTTTGTTTTGGAACAAAGTTATTATTAATAACTTATATATGTTCGCTCTTTAACCCAGATTATTTGAAGATACATTTTCATTACACATTAGAAGAGGATGAATAAGTTTTTCACTGTTCGAAACCTCATAGCGGAGTTAACAAGGTCTGCGTCTTTGGTTTGTAAATTATTTCTTAGAGTCGGATCGACCACCGAATTTTTTTATATTTTTTTTAATAGTTGTTTGCACGAATGCGCGTAACTCGGTAAATACATGTTCTGCAAATTCGACTTTTTATCAGAAAAGATAAAAAACAAATATATATATGCCCCTATTATTATTATTATTTTTTACTTTTGTCACATTAAGTGTATTCTTGGAGGAAAAAATTTCGTGAAAACGGTCAAATATCGCATTTCTAAAGCTTGGCTGTGCAGTTTTCTTAAGCGGCAAGAGAAAAGTACAAAGATACTGGCGCAGTTTAATCTGTGGTCTTTAATCGCGTGTAATAAAATCGCACTGTTACAGATCTAATTTACACAGTACAGCGTCACGACGGAAACACTGCACGCCTTGCTCGTAGGAGCGTCGAGGCACTAGAAGTGCGTGTAACTGTCGCCCGTATCGCTCCCACGCTTCTTGAACTTGGACGCGGGGGTCCATCCCACTCCAAGCAAAAACTTGAGAGTACTTTAACACTGTTGTCGAAGTACAAGTTAATGTTTACATCTAAATGCATGCACTTAGATGTAAGTATTTCCAAATGCTGCTTTGGAAAGTGTTCCCCAACTTACTCTACGCGATAAAAAAGAATAATAATAAATCAGATAGTACCTCACATAGCGAGTGCGTGCATTTCCGGTTCCGTGGTTCCTTCGTCGCAGCGTGTTGTGCCTCTACACCGGGACGAGTTTGTCATTCTGTCATCTATTCCGCCCTTGTGCCTTCGTGAACGTCCTACCTTCACGCACACTACAGCGTTCCGCAATCAGAGACCTTGCATGTCGTACCAGCGATGCACAAGTCGCCACTTACGTACCTTACACAATAGCAAATTTTAGCATTTGACTTTATGTTTCCTTTCCTCTGACGAAACCACCAATACACAATACAATTGTAGAGTCACAGCTCAGACAATTGAAAATCGGTTCTGCGAGCTTCGTAAAAATGTGTATCTTGTTATGTAAATAATTATGATTTTATCCAGGAATGCATTTTACGTACCTTTTCTTAAAAAAAGGGTTAAAATTTATATTAAAAGTTTATTTTAAAACAAAAAAACTCATTTGTTTTCTTTGTCAGAATATGTCAATTCATACATTTCTTCTACACAGATATTTGTTTTCCTTTTATTTAATTTAGAAAGAGCTTTGTATAATTTACCGAGATTAAAATCGCACTATAGTAAAATAACGCACTTTCCACATAACCTCTGTTAGATCCCCGGCAAAATGACTGTTGACTTTGACTTTAAAATTCAACTTTTCGAAATCGTAAAGTCAGGAGTGCATGACTTTAGCTTTGACAGTTCCATTGTGTCAAGCTCCATAAGAAACAACATGTCGGAAAGCAAATGTAAAGTCAAATGTTAAAGTTTTCAATTGTTTAAGGGCCTTTACTCACAGTCCGCATTTGTTCATTTTGTTGAAGCTTCATACACTGGGCAGTAGAGCAAGGCCAGTAAAGGCTGTTCACGCTAAAATGAGCACTTTTGAAAGCCCTGCGTACGATCTACTTGTATGCACGATGTATATTCTCCCGCTTTATGTAAAATTAACATTACCACGGGTCTCACCACTTTATTCATACGTCGGTAAAGTAAAACTGCGAAATTAATAGGAAAGTAAATATGTTACAAATCTGCTAATTTTTACACTTCGGTGCATTAAAAAAAAAACCACACAAAGGAAAATATATAATTTAATTGACCACAAATGGTTACCTAACACTATTTATCCGACGTTAAGATATGGAACTACTTTCCATCCATCGTTACCAACTTTACTGGACGAATGTCACTCAGTGCGCCCATTAAAATATATGCTTGCAAAGGCAGTAACTTTTTTCTAAGGTTAATTTCTAAAGTGCTTACTTTATCGTGAACAGCCTTTAGCAGGTTAGTTCCACTGACTTAAGACGTATACACAATGAAAAATTTAACTAGTAAGCAGAAGGCTCTAAAAATGTAATTGATTCAATAACAATCCTTCTGCCTGCGTTCGACCAATAGAAAAGCATTTCCTAGTGTGTTTTTTAAGTAGTGTTTTAAAGCCGCAATTGCTTTTATAAAGGAAGCCAAGAGAAATAAATCATGAATATCCATTATTTGAAATCAGAATTGAAATCACGTTACACGACTGTGTTTCAAACATCTAGGGCAAAGGTACAACGTTGTGATGAATAAACAGACGTGGATGTAAATAATTAACTTCGTCATAAAAACAGTTCACAGTTAAAACGTGTAAATTGTGCACATGAAATATTTGAAATCTCGCGCACACACACACACACAGGGCCAGCGTAACGACCACCACATAGCAATGCCACACAGTTACGCACACAGCGGTTAACGAAACACACGTCACAGTATATTTATTAATGTCGTGGAAACACAGATTTATCACAACATCCTAACTTGCCTAGGTAGGTGTAAAAAAACGCAACGTCTACAAACGTGATGTAATTGGAAGTTTTTTTTCGCAGTAAGTATAATTTATGCTTCGTTTGGCAAAAAGTAACACCCCATGTCATGGCTCGCCACGTCTGCCAACTTCACTTGATAACTGCCCCGCTATCATATCTAAATATACTAAAATAAGTATCCAAACATTAAAATCTCTTTTCAGTTGTAAATTACAAATTCAAAAATCATTATTTTGATGTAATAAGTATGAAATATGATACAATTGAAAACATGTATAATTTTCTGCTCACTAGCTTAACTGAGTCCATAAAACAAACACCATGATACTAGGGCATACACACGATATTTTACGCTGTTATATTAAACTATAACAATGAAATATGTTTCCATCTGAGCTACCTAAATATTTAAATATTTCAATTTGCAACGTTAATTTACGAATAGCATACCAAAAAACTATGTTAAAACAATAATTATTTGTGAACTATTTCTTACTAGCAGTTGCTAACACATCGCTGCTCTCGCTGTTGTTAATTCATATTTAATACGAAATAAATATTACAAGTTATACAAGATACTAAGGTAAAGTTTCATTTATTCAATAACACAGTAATCTAAAGTTAACCACGGTGTTATATACTGGTGGAATGCAGGTTATTGAAAGAAAAAAAACAGTTTGACATGTTATGCCTAAAGTGATTTTTCAAAGGTTCGTTTTCATAAGTCTCTTCCAGTCGGGAGTAGACTATAGAGGCTTAAGGAGTTGATAATGAAGTTTGATTGATTCAGTTCGCCGTGTATGAAGACGTTATAATAAAACAAGTTGTTCCAAAGCCGACGTGAGATTGATCTCTCTACACGACGGCGTCTACCAACCTTGGCTTTTGAGATTCCCTCTCGGCCAATTGAACGTCCTCGCAAGCTAGAGGCAGCTCATATCTCCCTACTTCTGAGCCTAGGCAGATATTAGTACCTGCGGGACACGACAATCAGATTATATTATTTAAATTGATATCTATTTTTATGTTACGTTTAATATCTTTGTTACGTGCAGTTTGTATTTACATTAATTAGTGAGCGAGTGAAGAGATTTGGGCGGCTCTTAACATCGAGGTCTTGAGTGAGGATGAGGATGTGGTTGAGGTGAGGATGGAGCGGCGCCAGAATGAAAGGGTGGGGGAAACGGGAGATCCCCGAGAAAACCAGTCGACCAACGGCATCGTCCGGCACGATTCCCACATGCGAAAATCCGGAGTGACCCGGCCGGGGATTGAACCTGGATCGCTTTGGTGGGTGGCGAGCAGGCTAACCGCTGAGCCACCGTGGCCCCTTATATTAATTAGGCTAGCTTGTTTGGCTAGAGAAAACCTCAATGCCGAGTACAGTCTGAATAATAAAACAATTTGTGGGTTAAGTACATGTTAACTTTGCTGTAAACTGGGAGTAATAAAGTTATGAAGCAACCCGTTATTTTATGTGCGATTTATAAGGAATAGTCCTGTTAAAAAGTGAATTTCTAAGATAATGATTCTATATTTAAGTTGTGATTACTAGCTCGATATTTCAGGGATGATTTGTTTTATTTTAATGCGAGGATACAGAATGAGTACGCCTGAACTCGCTTCGCAGTATCTTCCCATTTTTGAACAAAACTTATTGAAATTTAGTTATAATTTATCTATAAATTATAATAATTAATTTATAGCAAATATGAATAACAATAAGGAAAACAGCAATGTTGATAATGCCGAGTAATAAATAGTTGTCACGCAAATATGAAACTGGTGCGCAGTAATGCGATACGTTGTCCACTTGGTGTAATATCCTAGACTTGGTTAAGCTTTGTTTGCGTGAGGTAGAGAAATAGCCTGCAGTTATAATTATAGCAGGACAGGCTTCAGAAAATTTGCAAGTAGCCACGTATGAACTATAAAAATTTGCATCAAATAGACGGCAGATAGCTGTGCGTAATTAACATATTTTATTTCATATAACCTGGAGGGACCTGAAAGAACCAGCCGATTATTTTTATTCCGTCTATCTCTTTGCATGACATTTTTTTAAGTTTAGAATTAAATTTCTTTTACAAATTTCCTCTAATCGTATAGTTAGACACACTGAGAAAACTATTTTTGAAAGAAATTCGTCATGCCAATCTTTTTTGCGGTAAACGATCAATTATTATTTGCTGTCATATCAGTTTAGAAATGATACCTGAATACATTTGTGTCCGCAAAAAAAAAAAAAATTGGCAGGGTGAATTCCCACAAAATATTTTAAAGTTACATGGTACAATATTTTCAGTTCAGCCAAATCCGTATTGCTTTTCGCATGGCGGGAGTTGAAACAGTAATCAATCGTACGATCGTATTGCCAACTACACCTCTCCATCAAAAAAAAATTACTACGCTCATTTAAATATTATGCATTCATTTATGTACTTGATAATTTAATTCGCAGGCCAGCTTTAAGCTTGTTTGCCAAACTGCACACCTTTTACATTTTTTATGAGACCGTTATTTTTTTTGTCAGTATTTCAGTTTCAAAATCGTGTAAATGTGTCGTTTGTTATTTATCACATAGTACCGTTCGTCAACAATTTGTAACAAAAATGCACCCATAATATTAGACTTCTGTTCTATCTTATTTTACCTATCATTACTTTCAAACTTTACATGAAGCAGGCACGCACCAACGTACAACACACAGACTCGTTAACCAGTTATGCCACCAAAACTAAACTAAATCTCACTTATATATATATGCAAATGGTTAATAAAGGAAACAATCAAATGTGACATCATCGCAGTTTTTTAAAATAAGGAGAATTATTAAGAGTGACATTATTTAGATGAATAATAATCATTGACAAATAATTCATATGGCAAATTAAAACGCTTGGTAGTGATATGTTCATGCTGGTATATAGCGAGTGCGCTATTTTCGATGACACTAGTGTAAGGCATATTCAGTATCGCCCCTGACTGTAATAAAAATGCCAGGTGCTTTGTTGTTTGATTATCAAACATTATGTATTATAGAGCTCTGAATACAAAACGTTTTTTTTTTTTTTTTTTTTATGTGTGGTTCTATGAGATAGTCTGGAAAGTTGATTTCACTTGTACTTTGAGAAAATACCCTCAGCGTGGTAGATATTTGGACCAGATATACACGATGTTGCAATATTGCATATCAATACTTCGGAGAAACATCCCTCACATCTTGAGGATAAAAAAAGTTCACGTGAACATAGGTCTGCAAATGCTTCGTTTCTTCTCTACAGCCCGTAACACATAACGGGCCATACACTGTACGTTATGTATTGCAGGCTGCAGGGAAGAAACGAAGCGTTTGCGGACCTATGTTCGTATAACATTTTTTCATCCACTCCATGTGAGGAATATTTGCCCGAAGTATTGACATCCTGTATTTTAATGTATATCCAATTTATTTTGAACCTTTGAAGGGCAGACACCCTCTCTAGGCACTTAGGAAGTGTGATACTCAGTGTCACTAGTTGTGATAGCCGGCAGACAGTTGCTACTAGTCATTAGTCTTCCACCACTGAGGCAGCAAGATCAGACCAGGATGACGACTCTTAAAAAAACCGGTGCGTGAAACCGTCTGTTTACCTCATTTTTGACACAAATTATTATTATTTTTTTTTTAATTTTGGCACGGCAAGCCATTTCGAATATCTTCTTGCATTATCAGTAGGGGTTGGTGAAATTTCGCGTAAAGATTTCAAGACAAGTTATATTTCAAAACATTGTAGGGTCGTTTACCTATCTTGATCGGCTGAAAATATTTTTGACATGTGTTAACAGTCTGCACACGAATCACGTGGGAGCCGTGCCGATGTTGCCGAATCCTGAGTGGCCCGATCAAAAATGAAAACGCCTTCTCGAGCAGAGAGCAGCCAATGGCAGTATGTAAACTGTTGGGTGATTATAATATTGAAGTATACCGTGTAGTCATTTCTTTTTTCGCGGAAAATTTCTATAAGCTGTTCATGGTAAAATGAGCACTTTTGAGAGCCCTGCTTAAGATCTACTTGTATGCAAATTACGTATTCTTCCGCCTTATGTAAAATTAACACTTTATTCGTGCGTCGGTCAAGTGGAACTGTAAAATTATTAGAAAAGTAAATATTTTAAAAATCTGTTAATTTTTACACTTTTTGCATTAAAAAAGCAGAAAGGGAAAGAAATAACTTAAGTTCTCACATCCTTCGTTGCCAACTTTGCATCCTTCGTTGCCAACTTTACTGGGCGCATGCCACTCAGTGCTCCCGTTAAAATATATGCAAGTAAGAGCAGTGACTTTTTTTATAAGGTTGATTTCAAAAGTACTCACTTTATCGTGAACATCCTTTAAAAATAAATAAGATCAGTTATTCACAAGACAACGGGGTTACATAAAAATGCTTGGGAGAAAGTTATTAAATTTTATTTATTGATAGGGTGACAAACAAAATAACGTTGAAATTCCACAAGTCTGTAGTTTCCACCTTTGTCGCATGTAGCGCTGTTACAAGCCGTTCGAAACCATCCACCCTAAATTCCTAAACCCTAATTCCCCAAATTTGCCATTTCGGACACGACTTTCGTTTCCTCCTCCCCCCCCCCCCCTCCTTCAGCAACTCCTCATGTATGTCCCCAGCAGTATGCGAGCTGTGTGTGACGTTTCCGACGACTGCCTTATACTCTTCCTGACTGTTTGAAGATGTTCCAGAGAACGCGACGGAATAAATAAGGCCTGGCTTCCTGCCTTCGGGACAGAGAAGAAGTGAGGGACTGTATAGGATGTGGAACTTTGTTCCGAAGGGGGGGAGGGCTGTTACCTAGTATGTCGTAAACAAAAGATAGATATCACTTTAACGGAAATTTTTAATACTACATTCTAATTAATTAATTTAATATATATAATATTAATAATATATAAATTTTATTATAATATGGACATTTTCATTTGCATTTGAGGTGATTTTGTACATAATAATAAAAAATATTTTTCAACTTTTGTGACCATGGCGGTCAGTTTCTATTGTATCAAAATATTTTATGATTGTGGTGGGGAAATTTATATAAGAACGAGGAAAGAATTGTTTTCCCAAAAGTATTGAAAGAAAAAATTAAAATCTGTTTGCAACTTTCACAAATTCTACCACTTCGCCACTTTATGGCACCTGCCGTCTAGCGTGGGAAGGGGAGGGGGGATTTTCCACTGATGGTAGGATGGAGGATGGAGTAGTCTACTCCTTCCACGTGTCAGCAAGCTACCGGCACAAATGTTAAGGGAAGGAAAAATACTTTTTTTTTTGTGGTGCCAAAAATATGGATAAAAACCGTGGAAAACCGCAAACGAAAATCGGTTAAATGTATTGCTATGACGCACCATTGCCCTCTATGTGGTGTGTGCGTCCACAGGGGAAGGTTGATCCTACCCGCGGGGGTGCTGTCATAACTTAGAACATATGTTAGAAGTTTCTAAGTTATGCCTGTTCTAAGTTGTGTGGTTCTAACTTGTGAACTTTCTGTGTTTCTAACTTATGACAGTTCGAAGTTCTGTGGTTCTAACTTGTGAACTTTCTAAGTTGCGTGTTTCTAACTTGTGAACTTTCTAAGTTGTGTGTTTCTAACTTATGACAGTTCCAAGTTTTGTGTTTCTAAGTTGTGATCGTTCTAAGTTATGCGTCTTTAAGTTGTGTTTCTAAGTTATGACTTTCTAAGTTGCAACTGTTCAAGTTGTGATTTTCTAAGTTATGCCATTTCTAAGTTATGAACTTCTGCGTAATGGCAGTTCTAAGTTATGACTGTTCTAAGTTGTGATTTTCTAAGTTATGCCCTTTCTAAGTTATGAATTTCTAAGTAATGGCAGTTCTAAGTTATGACTGCTCTAAGTAGTGATTTTCTAAGTTATGTGCGGTTCCCCTCCCTACCCGCGCGGTGAACACGTAGTGCTACCGCAGGAGTACGGCAAGTGTGCCAGTGCTGTAATCTTGATATTAGCCTTCTCTCCAAAGGCTTCCAAGGCGTCAAGCGGGCGAGGCGTCGAAGCACCAGCGCTCAGCGGCAGCTGTATCGATCGATGTAATCGATAACAACTTCGACATGTGTTCCGGAAACTTCACTTCAAGACTACGTCGCGTGTTGTTGACGCGCGCGGGGTGTAGAAAGTTAACACGTTTGATAAATGAAGGCGAACTTGCTCCGTGTATTCACGTCGCGGGAGGCCACTGCTAGCGCCAAGACTAGTCATCTCGTCTCCTTCCAGACAGAAGAGAGTTTATTTTTTGGTGGGGTGACTCCGTGGTTTGCGCTTTATGTACGTTGTAACCACTTTGTTAGAAATTCTTTTTTAGATCCTACGAATGTAACAAAAGACATACGAAAAACGTTGAAGGTGTCACACTCATATGTTTTTAGCGTGAAGTAGGTAAACAAGGTGTATGGCGCTTACGAAAAGTCACCCGTGTTAGCTCGATCCTCTACTCTATCAACTCTGGCTAACCCTGCTCAACAGCGAGGTAACTTGGCTCTAGCGGAAGACACGCGTGAAATGGCGCGTAAATAATTTGTAATCATTGCAGCAAGAAACACAAACAAGTAAGCAACAAGCTATTATAATTGACGAGCTGCGTTTAAGGAAAAGGAGAATGGAACCGAATGTTATATTTCTTTAGGATGAACAGACAGAAGGCGTGTTTCAAATAGCATTTGACAGAAGATGAACGTATTGCTGTAGACAGAGGTATGTAATTATTATTTTATGCTTTTGTTACCGATGTAGTTCACTGACAAACAGACGCTGTAAAATAACTTTTCAGCAGTGTTTTTAGTTTTCAGTAAAATTTTACTTTGAGTTCCCGCCATCTCAAAACACCAAAGTTACTCTAAGCGTTCAAAGCAACTTGGTTAACCGTAATTGATCGTGTAAACCTGGTCACGTGACCGAGTTAACCCAGTTTACTTTACGTAATCTCCTACAAACGCACGTCACGTCTTCAACATGTAAGAAATAGCTGTTCTTCTTATTCTCCATGTACACAAATATTTGCTCCTCTTCTTCTACGTCGCAGGCTATCGCCGACAATCGCAACGCAAGAATGTCGCACAACGTACTCGTCGTAGACGCGCTGCATAGGAAAATTAAAAAACCCAGAAACTAATTTCCACCCCTAGCGTGTCCACAGGTTCCTGAGCCAGAATTGCCTTGCAGCGACAGTTTTAGTGCACTCGTAGACCTCGAGAAGGAAGAGGAATCCAGTGAACATCCCTCCTCTGCCACCGACCAACCCATCAAGGCCCAGGAGGACGAAAGTATTCATCCTCCGCAGTAGCCATGCAAGAGATCTGGAAAAGCACGTCAAAGAAAAACTGTGTAAGGAATACGACATTCTTACTTCTTGTAATCCAAATGCTGGCCTTGGCAGTGTTATGGAGGATATTGGTAGCCTTTCTAAAGATTTGTGCAAAACTGATCAGGTTGTTATTGTGGGGGGAATGGGAAATAGCATTGATAAAAATATAAATTATTCAGTTGGAAAAGATATCAACAATATTGCCATGGCCACCAGCCGCACCTGTGTGTTGATATGTGAGACGCTCCAACGGCATGACAAACCTTTCCCTCAGAGAAAGGTGCAGGCAATAAACGCCACCTTGTGGAGCTGTGCGAGGTCTGCCACATTCGGCAACATCGGTGTGGTGGAAATAACCAGGGCGGACCACACGAGACATGGTCTGCACTGGGATCATGCTGGCAAGAGGAAACTTGGTGACCTCATTGCGGGCAGGATTCTTGCAGAACATGGCTTTGTTCAGAAAATACGGGTGGTTGTTGGAAACCGTCAAAATTTTTTAGGCTAATGAAATCCATGCCCTTAAGGCCAAATTCTTGTTGTAAATAAGTTCCACTTACAATTTCAGATACAGAAGCCCCTCAAAAGTGCTCAAAAAATATGAAACTTACGGAATGTAATACAAATCAGTTATTTCTCCTTCATCAGAACATAAGAGGTGTATCTAGCAAAATCGATGAACTTTCTATATGTCTGGACCAGCTGTTCACGAAATGCAACCGGGGCGTACAAATATTATGTTTAACAGAAGCCTATATAACTGAAACTTGTGCTAAGCAACCTAGTATTCCTGGTTATTGGCTTTGTTCCACATACTGTAGGACAAGTATGAATAAAGGAGGTACTTGTATTTTTATAAAAAAACAATATTACTCCCAGTAATCATAACCTGCAAATTTCTTGTGAAGGCTAGGTTTTTGAATGCTGTTCTGTTTGCTTGTAAATTAATAAAAATAAGAAATTGGTGATTTTAAATCTATACAGGGCCCCTTCTGCTAATTTTAGTCACTTTATCAAGAAATTAGAAATGACTCTTTTGTCCACATCCAGTCCCAAAGTAGAAATTATTTTTTTGTGGAGACTTTAATATTTATTACTTGAAAGAAAATTATAGAAAAAAATCCCTAGGCAATCTCCTTAAAACATTCCATTTGGAATCAATAGTCACATTTGCCACTAGAATAGAAGGAGATTCACAGATGGCTATTGATAACATATTTGTTGACTTGAATTTGACCAGGCTCTACCAATGTTTCCTAGTTGTAAGTTGATTATCAGATCACGATTCACAAGCTTTGATAGTAGCATCTCTTGGTGTAATCAATGAACATCAGTACTTAAAAAAAACCCAGGCATTATACTTTGGAAAACATCTTAAATGTAAAATATGACCTCAGCAATGAACTGTGGCTTGATTTATACAACACAGCCAAAACAAACGAAAAGTACAATTCATTTCTAAATTCTGTTCTTGTTCTTTGTGAAAAAAAACTTTCCCTCTAAACAAGTTCATTGTAACATCATACCAACTAAAAAACCGTGGATGACGAAAGGAATAAAGATTTCTTGCGAGCACAAAAGAGAATTGTACAAAATAGCCAGAGTAAGCATAGATCATAACGTAAGAACTCACTATAGAAAATATTGCAAAGTTCTGAGGAAAGTCATAAAATCAGCAAAAAAAAGTGAACTTCAGTTCTCTAATTCACAACACAGAAAATAAGATCAAAACTACGTGGTCCATCATAAAAAGATAAACCGGAAAATCCTATGAACGAAACCCGGGGATAAAACTAAGAGTCAATAACATGGAGCTGTCGGCTGCACCTACAGTTGCTGAAACTTTTAATTTATACTATTTAAATGCTGTAGATGACTTAATAAATAAAGCCTCTAGTAATAATACTAATAATAATTTTACAACTTCACAAAACAGAGATTACCCTTCTATGAAACGGTTGTTTACAACTTCAGGAGAAGTGGAAAAAGTAATAAAATCATTAAAACCAAAATTATCTTATGGCTATGACGGCATTAATTGCAAATTAATAACGCAGTGTGCATGTGAGTTTAGTGTCCCCTTAAGCCATATGTGTAATGTCATTTTTAACACTAGTGTTTTCCCTGGCAGATTCAAATGGGCAACTATCATTCCGCTTTTCAAGAAAGGTGAGAAAGTAAATGTAGCCAATTATAGGCCCATTTAACTACTAACTTCCTTTTCGAAGGTAATTGAAAAAATAATTTACAACAGACTCATGCAACTTTTTGAAGAGTACAGAATCTTCTCAGACTCACGATTTGGCTTCAGGAAACATACATCAACCAATGAAGCAATATACAAACTGACGGATAATATCCTTAATGCTCTGGACATAAAACTGCCAACAATTGGAATTTTTTGTGATGTGACAAAAGCTTTTGACTGTGTAAATCGTGACGTACTCATTGACAAACTTAAACATTGCGGAATAAGAGATGAAAGAACAGCCTAATGTGTTCATATTTATTAGACAGACAACAACAAGTTTGTATTAGAGACAATGCGTGCTCTGTATATTCCAAACCAGGTAGAATAAAGCACAGTGTCCCGCAGGGCTCAATTCTTGGACCTCTGTTTTTTCTTGTGTATATAAATGATTTACCTTGCCACCTTAATCCAAGCATCACTCCAATTCTTTTTACAGACGGCACCAGTATTGTAGTCTCAGCCAGGACAAAGGAAGCATTGAGACGGTTAGCCAGTACCACTTTTAGTCAGTTAGATGCTTGGTTTGAAGCCAACAAATTAAGCCTTAACCTTGAAAAACACATTTTATCCAGTTCCGTACTAAAAATAGAAAAGAAATAGACATAGGAATGATCGCTCCTTCTGGCAAGAAGTATTGACCACTGTTTTTCACTAAGCGAGCGAGCGCCAGTTTAGAACGGCACTGACGAGTTTGTTTTTGCTAATGCTGCGTTTGTAGTAATTGGTTTGCTGTTGAAAAAGCAACGGAAGAGAAGAAGAATTCTTTAAAAAAGAAGACTACGCAAAATGCAGCCGTCTTTCTTGACGAGTTGAGTTCACGACCTGGGGATGGGCGATGCCGGAACTTTCGTAGAATCGTCGCCGACGATTCTGAGCATCTTCTAACATTAATAGAAGATAAAATCAGAATGGACTACACTGACTGTCGCGAAGCAATGCCACGTCGTCAAAAATTAGCGGTAACACTACGGTATGTTGCAACCGGCGACTCATATGCAAGTTTAATGTTCCTGTTCAGGGTTAAAAAATAAAAAGATAAATTAAAAAAAGCGATATCCAATATAATACCGGAAGTATGCCAAGCTCTGATATCATCTCTACTGGAGTATATTAAGGTAAGACAAATAAACTGAAAACTTTTTACAACAATTCATTTCAAATTGAATTGTTAATAGAACAAATATTGCTAAAGTTACAGTTTAATACATATTAAAAGCATTCAGTGTAATGACATAAGTGAAATATAAAGCCTTTTAATACAAAGTATACCAGTAGTCATATGTAAAACGTATGGAAATAGTCAAAATTAATACACACCAACGCACATTTAAGGCAAGACGTATTTAAACCAATACCAGACGTTTTTGTATTTTCTTTTCTGTTGGTAGATGTATCTTAGTTCATGACATTATGACATATGTGTTAACCTGAGGATCACAACTGTTTATATAAGAAACAAGCGTGATTGAAGAATGTGGTAATGCGGATTGTAACGAAATAATGGAATGACTGTTGCTGTTTGAATCTGTAGTTGTGTCAGAGGGTGACAAAAATGATTGTACTTGCATTTCCGGCTGTATTAATTGTTCACGACAGTGTAAATCGTAGAGCGAAAATTTTGGAATGGAATATGATTGTGATCGAGATCCAAGAGTATTGTACTTGCCCATATCAGCATTAAACAACATATTACATATTTCATGGTCAACGACACTTTTGACGTGATCGCTGTATGTCCTATGCTTGGCCGCTACGTGTTCGCCAAAAACCTCACTTGCGTCGCGCTCCTTTCTTTTTGAAAGTGATGACATGACTTGCATTGCTGCTTGAATTCTTGTGTCCTCCGCCACTCTCTTTTTAGGTGCTTGCATGATGTGGACGTTCCTGGTGTAGACTCTGTAGACACAGTAGATACATTCTGCGAGTTTGGTGCAGATGAATGTTCTAAAGTATCGTCCAAGTTCGCCGTGCTAGTAGATTCGCTAGTCTGTAAAAAATTACAAGAATGTTTAATTTAAGTAGTGTGTATATAGATATATATAAATACCGATAAACATATATATAATATACATATATATACATACATATATAAGTTACTGTTTCAACATTTTGATTTCTTAGGGAACCATCCTAAAATCATGGGACGCTCCGATGGGAGGTATTAATTCACTACTCAGTGCATCGTAGAAGACGGGATATTTTCTTTCCGTTGTAAGGAAGTGCCTTACCAGAGGTTACCCAATATTATTTTTAATTTTCCTTTACTTGATTTGCATACTAAAATATTTCCTTTGAATTTACATATGTTGTTGATTAACATTTCTTAATAGTAATATTTGCATATGTGATATATAAATTCATATGGAATTATTTCTATGGGATGTGAGACGAACAGTTTTTCATCAACAGTAATCAAGTTAATGCAGAAGTGGATTAAAGAGAACGGATTATGACATTCATGCAAGGAAGATACGTTTGTCTTAGAAATGGTGTTTGTTTGGAACTTTCGAAACAATGCATTACAGAATTCTGTTAAAGAGGAATATTTCGGCATGAAAGAAAGAGAATTTTTGAGCGTAGGAGTCGTTCGAGTGAAGTCGGAGGAAGATGCCCACGACGCAGAGCCAATGCGAGTGACAACCAACATCGTTCCAGGATCTGCAGGAGGCCTGATCGAGTGTCGCAGAGGCGCGGTAATGCATCCTACGTCTGGAGCACGCAGAGTTCTAAAATGGTATCCTGATTAAATGAGGATATCGCCGCTGCCAGGTTCTTCGTAGTCCAGCTGCCGTATCCATTATTACGAACATCCTCAAGTAAAGTCTGCATTAATGTCGGATAATCCTGCTGTCATTTATTTGTCAAGACTTTCATAACAACGGATTTTATTTAATTGAACTCATTTAATGCCATATCAGAAAATTATTTATCTAAATACTCTTCAAGATCTTCGTATTAACATGGAACAATACCATGAACTTTGATCAACCAACCCAAAGACTTAATTAATTGCACATCTAGAAGATAATTTTCTCTAATTAATTAACAGCATATCCAAGAGGTACGAGTGTAATGAGTTTGCCTGCAATACGGACTCTAAGCTAACCCGGAGCATTTTAGTGATTGTGAAACACAGGAGGCTTAACAGAATTACATGTCTATCAGTTTTATGCAAACTTCACTGTCATTCTAAATATTAACAGTATTTGTTTAAATTTTATTACATTTGTTCAAACGTAGAATTCCTTTAATAATTTAAAATAACTGACAGCAGTCTCATTCAATGTTTTAGCCTAGTCTAATTATTGTTTAATCAAAGAAATGATTATTGCAGTGTTTGTGTTATTTTTTATTTTACAGAGGTGTTAGTAAAATCCATTTGAATAATCCTATTTATTGATGTTATTTTAATGTGTTCTGCAATTCTAATCAGAGTCCTATTGTATTCTGTGTTTGACGTGAAACATGCAAAAGTGTGTTGTTATGTAAAATTGTTCTTCTATTTTTCAAGCATATAATATTATAAACCCGAGAATTGCTGAAAACGCCAATCATATGATAGTAATTCATTCATATTTTGTCCTTGTGTCTTTCATCATCACACATGTAATTTTCATATTTTACCCAACTTGCCCCTTTTCAAAGTGGCAATCAACATTTGGTTATAATTTGTCAGGTGTTGTCATTTTATTACAGCTGGCTTACCCAACGGGCGAGTATATTTTATTTTTATACACGTTTTCGCTTGTTACCACCAGTTTATATTATACCGTCAAGTTATATTACCAATACCCCTGTAAGCAGAATTTACAGCTTACATTCTGGTTTCTGTGTGATTATAATAGCCGTCTGCAGACTGAAATGCTGTAAAACCGACTGTCACCCAAACCACAACAATAGAAGTCACAATTTAGTCAGCAACTGGCGACACATGTCTGCGGTAACGTAATGCTTAAAAATGCTGCCTTAAAAAATCAAATGCCTTACAGTCGTTTTGCACGCATTGGGAATTACAGAAGACGTTAAGTATTGAATGACACTTGACAAACATAAGGCAGTGGAGAGGGGTTTCCTTTGTCGACGATATCCACAACACAGTCCCTCTTCCTACGCGTACAAAAATGTAAAGGCGGCGGGGGGTAACCATAGTCCATTCCCCACTGGAAGCTACTTTCTCAGAGCCTTGCTAAATATCTATTTGCAACCCCATTTCGTATCCTTCCGCCAAATGTAAACAAACATTGTCATGTGACTGCCATGTAGCACCTGTCAAAATCAATGCTTACATGCCATTGCGTGTGTACCTGTGTTCACATACTTTCTCTACGCCTAAACATAAATATTGAAATGTGACTTCTACTTTCACACGACCTGTCAAATGTGTTGTTTACTGTTCGCAGCTTTTCAAAGAATTCTGTCGTAGGCCTATTTCAAAAACCATTTCGTACGAACATTCACAGTTAAGGCCTATAACATTATTTAGGTCAGCTTTATGACGTTTTAAAAATGCCTGAATTGACGATAGTTCTTACGGTTATGTTAAATTAACATATTTGTTTTCCACGACATAGCACATTACACGTAATGTACGTTAATATTTTCCTGCGACTGTGTTTAACACTGTTACAACTGCGGGGTAATTAATTATAGTATTTACCTTTTTGTTATTGATACGCAACTCGTGTCGCTCATTTTTTGTCATACAAACTTAAAATATATCGGTGAACGCTATTTCACACGCAGCAGTTAACGAAACACCGTAACAGTATATTTATTACTGCCATGGAAACGCAGATTTATCACAACATCATAACTTGCTCAGGTAGGTTTAAAAAACACATCTGCAAACGTAATGTGGTAATTTGAAGTATTTTTTTACGCTTCGTTTGGTAAAAAAGCAACACGCCATGTCACATGTCATAGCTCGTCACGTCTGCCAACTTCCCTTTGTTTCTGCCCCGCCATGATATCTAAATATATTAAAATAAGTATTCAAATATTAAAATCTTTTCTCAGTTGTAAATTACAAATTAAAAAATCATTATTTTGCTGTAATAAGTATGAAATATGCTACAATTGAAAACATGTATAATTTAGGCTTACTAGCAAAGTGAAACTTCCCGATTGTGAAAGAAACAAAGAGAGAGAAAGAGCGCGAGCGCGACAAGCCTCGCTCAGAAGGCAGTTGCTTTCCCGCTCGATAAAACAACACGGTACCATTACGGCCTACTCACGATATTTTCCGCTGTTATTTTATACTGTAAAAATGAAATATGTTGCCATCGGGGCTATCTAAATATTTCAATAGGCACCGTTTAATTTACAAATAGTATACTAAAAAATAGGTTAAAATAATATTTTAACTGTGAACTATTTCTTACCGGCAGTTGCCAACACGTCGCTGCTCTCGCTGTTGTTAATTCATATTTAAAAAGAAATAAATATTACAAGTTATAGAATACATTAAGGTAAAGTTTTATTTATTCAATAATACAGTACTCTAAAGCTAACCACAGTGTTATATATTTGCGGAATAAAAGTTATTGAAAAAAAAACAGGTTGACATGTTATGCCTAGAGTGTTTTTCAAAGGTTGATTTTCATAAGTAGCTTTCAATCGGGAATGGACTATAGATAACTTTTGCGTCACTTGGTTTTAGGATGACACCGAAGTAATAAAGCATGCTAACTATGTGTTGAATTTCCGTAGCGTGTTTGGTTTCTTTCTTTTGCAGATACTCCATACACATGAGGGATATGGTTATCTATCTCTGAAGAATGTTTAAACAAATGGGGATTCCCACATTGTTTAGGAGCGTTGGATGGTAAATATTGTATTATTCAGGCCCCTATAAACAGTGGAAGTGACTATTTTAATTATAAGAATAATTTGAGTACAGTTATGATGGCTATTGTAGATGTATATTATAATTTAATAATGTAGATGTTGGAAGCCAAGAACGCATATCAGATGGTGGGGTTGTCAAGAAAACTGAACTTTACAATAAGTTAAAGAATGTTGATCTAGATCTGCCCCCTGATGATGTTTTTCCCGGTATTGATGAAAATGTGCCGTACGTTTTTCTTGTCGACGATGCCTTCCCCTTACAAAGAAACATACTGAATCCCTACCTAGGTACAAATGAGAAAAATAGTCCAAAGAGTATATATAATTACAGGCTTTGCAGACCAAGACGTGTGATAGAAAACATGTTTGGGATCGGGTTTTAGAGTTTTTCGAAAGCCTAAGCTTTCGCAACCGCAAAATGCTACGTTAGTTATTATGACGTGTGTGTACCTGCACAATTTCTTAAGGAAAAGATCACTTTCGCACCTCATGAAATATTGAATACAGTCGAAGGATTACACTCAGTTGACACAACTGTAGGGATTGAAGGTGAATTTACATCCTTTATTCCTTTCAGACCTATTGCTAGGAAAGCATCAAATTTTGCAGAAAATGTACGACATATTCTTACTCAGTATGTGAATTATGTAAACAAAGTGCCTTGGCAAGAATTGGTGAATTGAAATACGAATGATTTTTTTAATGCCTGTTAAACATAAGCATAGAAAGTGCACTGTAATTAAATGTATTAGAACTGCTTATTTGTGTTTATACTTGTAAATAACTTATTACTGTAATAATATCAGCCCTAAAATAATGTGTACACGTATGTCACAGCATAAAAATAATGTGTGCTGTTCTAACTGTAGATGTTAATATGGAGTTCGTTACGCAACAATGTAATTCAAAAGTATTTAAGTAGTTTGAACCCTTTTTATGTGTTTGTTTTCAATTTAGCTAACTAAAATGATCAATAAGTCACCTTTATATAGTATGTACTTTGTGTTTAACATACACTTTGGTAGTGACATGTCTTGTACCATGCACATGTTATTCTCAAAATAATTAAACTACTTAGTTGAAATATGTGTATTAGTCTACTTACGTTCATTGTATCATCCGTTCCTCTCCCTTTGTAGTAGTCCATCAACAACAGGGAACTTTTATAAGCAAACCATTTGCTGTTGTCGCTTTCTTCAGCTCCTTCGCCCGATTTTTGCATCTGTGATTTCTGCCGTTCTCGTCTGAACGACGCCATTAGAAATTCCGTTTTCTTTCTTGCTTCAATGGCGGTACAGCCAACCGTGACGCTTACTGTTGTCCAAGCATCATTTTTCACATCATTCTTCTTGTATTTGGGATGCTGAGGATCCCACAAGCATGGCGAACCTCTGTACATTTCAATTAATTCAATGGTTTTCTCCTGTGACCACTCCATATCAAATACCGAATTCGCAAAAAGATCCGACTAGCTCGAGCACTGTTTACACCGAGCGAACACGCCGAATGACTCATCGCTCGTTTGCAGAAGCCGTATACAGTGACCGAACGTTTACTCGCCCTATCTGCCGGAGCACCCCCCGAACATCAACTTTCGCTCGTCTTGTGTTTACACTGGCCGAGCGAACGAACATTCGCTCGCTCGGCAATTCTCGCTCGCCCAGTGAAAACACGCCTAACATACACTGCTTGCGTGCACAGCTGACTCTCGACTGGCCACCGGGCTCCCACTGGCACTGCCTACTGCCCGCGGCACTCGCGCGCTGCAGGTCCCCCTGACGTCACGCGCGACACGCCAGATGCGATACCTCGCGGCCGCTCTTTACATTACATATATATCCCTTTTTTTCATTACATATATATCCCATAAAATACTAACAGCCTATATTGTAAATATTACCCAGAAATAAATCACATCACATATTATATAAAGGTAAATACAATTAAATACTTTAATTAGTTAGAAAAATAATTACAATGACTACATGACCAAATGTTTAAATAAGGGGAATAAATTAATAAATGACTGGTCATTATGGAATAATTAACTCACGCACTAAAAGTACCAGTGCGATATTGCCAACCGCTACAAAAAATCCCCTAAAAATATTGACTAAAATACTGTGGCGATGACTAAATCGTCACACTAGAGGTGATACAGTTTCCCGCTCCCTTGTCTCCAGCTCGCAACTTATTTCATTCACAATTTAATTATTATCTGAAACCCCGTGCTGTCATAGTTCCTCTACAGAAAAATTGAAAGAGTTGAAGGCATGTATATTCATGTAAGATTAACATTGTCGTGGGTCTCATCCATTTATTCATGCGTTGGTCAAGTGAATCTGTGAAATTATTAGAAAAGTAAGTATTTAACAAATCTGCTCATTTTCACACTTCGATGCGTTAAAAAAAACGGAAAACGAAAGAAGTAATTTAAATTAACACAAATGGTTATCTAACACTTTTTATTCGACGTTAGGATACGAAACGTTAGGATACCAACTTTACTGGGCGCATGTCACTAAGGGCACCCGTTAAAATATATGCAGGTAGAAGCAATGACTTTTTTCCAAGGCTGATTTGAAAAGTGCTCACTTTATCGTGAATAGCCTTTACCAAAATGACAATGGCATATTTGCAGTATCACGAAAATTCCTGAATATTTTAAGTAACACAGGTGACGCGTGGGACATATTCAATTACTATGACATCGCTAAGAGGAGTCACTGGATTCCACATTGACATATTCAATTACTATGACATCGCTAAGAGGAGTCACTGGATTCCACATTGACATATTCAATTACTATGACATCGCTAAGAGGAGTCACTGGATTCCACATTGACATATTCAATTACTATGACATCGCTAAGAGGAGTCACTGGATTCCACATTGACATATTTGTGTGAAATCTTTGTTTGCGCTTATGCGTGTATCTCGGTATATAAATGTTCTGGAAATACGACTCATTGCCATAAAAGGAAAATAAGAAAAAAACTAAGCCTCTATACTGTAAAAAATTTTCTGGTAAACTTCTTAACCTGTATTGGAAGTTTGAAAGTTTTTAACCTATACACTGTATGGACATAATACCATACTTCAAGCTACAGATATAGGAATGTTTAGCGTCACTACTATACAAAATCCGTAATTTCCGTAAGCATTTCACTGTTTCCTGAACAAACGTCGGAATGCTACAACGAATGCACAGGGGGAAAAAAATTACCATTCCCGCTTTCTCACTAAACGTATGCAGTGGTATG
This sequence comes from Dryococelus australis, assembly GCA_029891345.1. Taxonomy (NCBI): domain Eukaryota; kingdom Metazoa; phylum Arthropoda; class Insecta; order Phasmatodea; family Phasmatidae; genus Dryococelus; species Dryococelus australis. The sequence continues at coordinate 60,510,357 of CM057003.1, read as the reverse complement.
GCAAATTTCCGAATAATTTCTTAGAGTGTATGTTTTTACTTTTATCATATTAGGTATCTTAATGGAGAAAAAATCCGCGAAAATGGTCAAATATCGCATTCTTAAAGCGTGCCTATTGTCATGATCTCAAGTTGGAACCGTAAGCAGGAAAGATAGAAGGATGGAGAGTGGTTATAAGTAAATTTTAAACGAGAAGATTTAATTAAATTAGAGATTGGCTAAAGCAATATTTACTAGTGTCTTGAACATCTTACAAGTTACAATCAATTTTGTACGGTAATGTGGACAATAGAGTGAAGAGAAGAGAGGAAAGTAGTTTAGAGCAGTTAAGGGAAATGGTGCGTGAAAGCAGTGTATTTACCCGATTTTCGATATAAGTCGTTTTCCAAAGCGTTTATTGAAATTTTTGACTCGACAATACGTAAGTAACAATTTTTGGCACCTTCTTACATTGTTACAAATTCACTGTGTTCTTTACTCTCTGAGCACTGATTGAAGACAAGAAAAAAAAAAGATTTTTTTTCTTCCATCAGTGCTCTGAGAATAATGACGGAAGTGAATATCGAACAACATAAAAAGGCGTTGGAAATTATTATTTGCGTCCTTTCGAGCCAAAAATTTCAACAAACCCTTTGGAAAACGACTTATATCGAAAATATGGTAAATATACTGCTTTCATGCACCATTCCCCTTAAACAGGTGCCTTTCATAACAAAGCGCACGACGGGGCTTTCGTAACACTGTGCAGTTTCCTTGAGCAGCAATAATATGGTACAAACATACGAGCGTAGTTCAATCTGTGGGCTTTCATCGCGTGTAATAGAGTCCCAGTGTTAAAGATCTAATTTGCACAGTATAGGACCATGACGGAAACACTGCACGCCTTGCGCGTAGGAGCGATGAGGCACTAGGCGTGTGTGTAAGTGTCGTCCGTATCGCTCCCGCGCTACTTCAACATGGACGCTCAGTAGTGGACTCTTCTTAAGGCCACGATCTTCCATTTCGACAGATTTTGAGATAATTAATTTTTTGAACCCAAGCAGGAGCCACCGAGCGAGGTGACGCAGTGGTAACTCACTGGACTCGCACTCGGGAGGACCCAGGTTCGAGTTCCGGCCCGGTCATCCTGACTTCGGCCCTCCATGGCTTTCCGAAACCACTCCAGGCGAATGCCAGGATGGGTCCCTAACAAAGGCCATGGCCGCCCCCTTCCCCAATCCACCCCCCCCCCCCCCGCGCATCTTGCACCGTATCTAATGACCTCGCTGTCGACGAGACGTTAAGCCCACCCACATACCAAACGGGAGCCGAAATTGTAAAACCATATCACAAATAGTGTTTATTATGTAGTCTAATTTTTTCAACACAATAAATTGTATATTTTTATCTAATTAGTTAATTGTTGTTTATTTGATTATTTTATTTGATTATTGTTTATTTAATAATTAGTTAAAATTTTACAGTTTTTTTTTGTGTTGAAAAAATTAAGAGTACATTATAAAACAATTTGTAACACAATTGTAAGAGTATCGTACAATATTGGCCCCCGTTTGGGTCCAAAGAAGTATTTCTCGCAAAAACATGTAGAAGCAGGAGATCGTGGCCTTAAGGCAATATTATAGGGTGGGTAACCGAGGGGTGCCTTCAATAAAGTGTTGGTAAATTAATTGAAATGCCACAGCTGGGGAGAGTTGACCCTCGGGAATGTTTGCCAGAAGAAGTATGCGGCTTTCATAATCGCTCGTTAATGCTCGGCCTCATCCGCCATGTTGAATTTTCCATTCATATGTCATAACTTCCTTTTCAGTGCAATAATCAGATATTTGTTACCATAGCATTATCACAATTGACAATCCCCTTCATATTTAGTCGTCAAACTTCATCCACATGTGATACGGTGATTGTGAAAGTGCATTAATATGTTCATAATTCTTGAAAAAATACGGCATGACTACTTAACGAAATTTCAGATTTTATTTTTGTACTTCAGCGTAACGTATATTGTCGTGGTTGTATAGTAGCAGTTTCGTAATAAGTGCCGGTATACAACTGAAATAAGCTAGAACCAATAATTCAACATGGCGTGTGAGGCCGAGCCTTAAACAGATGCTGGAGAGATCCAACAACACCGCAGGCGAACAACCCTCACTGCCGACACTGGTGCTTATCTTGCCTTCTAGTCGCGTCGCCAAGCACGCCCGAGTAGGTTGGCTACACGCGAGACGAATACACGGGGCTTTCAAATGGTGAGAAAATATCTAAAGGCTGTTCACGATAAAGTGAGAACTTTTGAAATCAACCTTAGAAAAAAATCACTGCTCCTTCCTGCATATATTTTAACGGGCGCGCCGAGTGACATGCGCCCTGTAAAGTTGGTAACGATGGATGGGAAGTAGTTCCATATTTTAACGTCGAATAAAAAGTGTTAGGTAACCATTTGTGATATAGTCCATTCACGGTTACTTCAGCCTTTTCTGAAGACCTGCTAAAGTTATACTTCCAGGTTATTTCCTCAGCCACGTGCAAACTAAGCTTAACTAAGCCTGTAGAATTACACCAGAGGGACAACGCACCACATTCGTGCGCTCTCGTATAACAGTATTTTGTATAAGGACTATTTCTCACTAGGCGCTACCAACATACATATTTTCTCCCTGATTTTTATTCAGATTATTTATAAATGAAGCATTATAATTTATAGGTAAATTATGAATAACATTTCAATTTATCAGAAAAAAAAAAGTATATTTTATGAACACAAGTATAAAACGCTTGTGATACAGGGCGTATTTAGAAATAACTAAACACTTCATATATGGGGAGATTTTTCAAAGGTTTGATTCAAAAAGGCTGAAGAAACCGTAAATGGACTACAGCTTATATTATTCCTTTCGTTTTATGTTTTTTCTTAATGCTTCGAAGTGTAAAAATGAGCAAATTTGAAAAATATTTACCTTTCTAATTATTTTACAGTTTCACTTGACCGACGCATGGATAAAGTGATGAGGCCATGGCAATATTAATTTTACATAAGGTGGAATAATACACAACGTGCATACAAGTAGATCTTAAGCAGGGATTTCAAAAGTGCTAATTCTACCGCGAATAGCCTATATGTGCCAATCGAATAGAAAAGCTACGGTGTCTGTAAAAACTCTTAAGAGCACTGTATTCAAATTTTACAATAAAAAATTTATAATAAAAATTATACGTGCCAATTAAAGCTGAACTCACAACCACCCGTCGCTCGTCCATCACTCAGTCATCCGTGTGTATTTTCAACCAAAATTTTAAATATGCAGAAAAAATCACAATACCTTCGCGATAATCAGCACTCTGAGAAAACCCAAGGACATGTTCACTTAGAAGAAAACACATAGGAATATATAAATATCTACAAGATAATAATATATATTACATGATAGGAATGTATGCTTATCTATAAGATAGGTGTATATATATAATCCATTTAACAGGAATATTCATTACTGTTTATAAGAAAGGACTATGAATATAACGTGTTACCCTTGTCAGTGGGAAGATGCCAACAGCACACACCTCAATTGACACTGCACGCACAGCAATTGATACCGCATGCACAGCAATTAACACAGCACGTGCCACAATTGACACTGCATGCACCGCAATTGACACCGCACGCATCGCAATTGACACCGCACGCACCGCAATTGACACCGCACGCACCGCAATTGACACTGCACGCACCGCAATTGACACCGTACGTGCTACAATTGGCATTGCATGCACCACAGTTAGCTCCATACAACTATCTGCACCCTCCACACATTTCTCAGAACGCTCCACACATCTCTCTGCACCCTCTGCACTCAATGTATGATATAAAGCGAGAAAATAACATACAGATTATTAAAAGCAGGACTGGAGTTTGTGAGAGTTCCAAAGGTAGAAGTCAACATGAGCGATATCCGAAATGTGTGATTGGGACATTGTAGTAGTTGTTTGATGGTAGGAGGGAGTTTTTTTATTTATGGAACTGCTTAAGTGTGACATGCCTGTATGGTTGTTAAACAGGAGGACAGGAGGTGTGATGACAGGCGTGATGGTTAGTATAGAAAGTCTAAATGTATGGTTTGAATATTATGTTGGTCGGTCTGATAATATGAGTTGTATGTAGGCTCATCATTGGTAGAGGTGTTTTAGAATGTTTGTCCTGTGTGACCCCTCTGCATGGATGTTACATGTATCTTGTTTTGGTAATATATTTTGGTAGTATAACTAACTAGTGTGTTTTTTGGTTTGTAAGGTATCTTGGAATAACTGAAATGGATGGAGTAACATGATTGTGTTGTCTGCTGGTGTAGGCTGCCTGTGTGGTTTGGTTTTTTATGGCTGGTACATCTTGATGGTATAACCTATCGGTATGACTTGGTTGTACAGTTGATGTCTTGTATGATTGGTATCGCCATTACGTTTATTGGTATGACTTGATCACATGTTCGGTTCTTTTGGCAGTATGCTAAAAGTGTAGCTTCGATGGTGTGTGGGGAGAATGGTTTGATTGTGCGATAAGTTTGTAAGGGCGGAATGGTTTGATAAGTTAGTATGAGAGGGCAGAATGCTTAGCTGGTATGGTTGGTTAGTATGATTGGATGGAATTTGGAAATTATGACTGTATGGATGTCATATATGCTTAAATTAATAGTACTTTCCTTATGATAGCATGGTTGAAGCTTATGATTGGAATATTTGTATTGGCTTGGCTGCTGGTATGGCTTGTTTATATGTGTAACTGGTGAAGTTAGATGGGTCGAAATGGCAGTCAATATAGTTGACTATTATGATTGATTAGTAAGTCTGATATATGGTGGTTGATATGGTCTGTATCGTTGACACCATGAATGAGGTATGCTTGGGGTTATAGTGAATGAAATTGTTTGGGGCTGTATGTTTTGGTTCGTATGGCTACTTACTGTGGTGGTTTGGTGATATAATCGGGTGCCATAGTATGAAGGTATGCTGGGTTGTATGCCTTTCGACGATGCATGGCTGAGGCAAGCTAATGTCATGTTGAAAGGTATTATATCGGTTTCGGTATTCAGTACCAATATGTTATCGATATGATTGTTAAGAATGCTGGAGGTATGTTAGGCGAGCTAATGTCATGTTGAAAGGTATTATATCTGTTTTGGTATTCAGTACCAATATGTTATCGATATGATTGTTAAGTATGCTGGAGGTATGTTACCTGGTATGATATAGTTGGTGGTGGTTAATAGATGGGGTGTTGTTCTGTGAAATGGGTAGTTCTTATTTTGCATATACAATCTGATCTGTGTGGTATGACTGAAGTATTCTGGGTTATGGTTGGTTTAGTACCCAGTACTCCTGGTCAGCAGAGTTACTCATATTTTGTTTTTGTATGCGTGAGGTGTGATGGTCAGCATTTTTTATTGGTATGAATTGTTGATAGAGTGATTAATATTAATGCCTGGAATGATATTTTGGCTTCTGTCTGATGCTATGACAAACATTTTGGAGTTACGATTTTTGGTATATTTTAGTGAGTGTGGGCTGAGGTATGCTTGAATTCTGGGTTGAGTGGTGCGTATATTTCATCTGATGACAGTTGGTAGATCATATGGCATGGTTGAATTGAGTTTTTCTTTGATTATAGTTGATGGTAAGTTGGTTTTGTCTGGCATCAGTCAATAATGACTGTTGGTCTGGTCTATAAATTTGCTTGGTACACTTGGGTTATCAAGGATGGCATGTCGGGTGATATGTTTTCCAATATATCTGTCTTGTGATTGCTGGTAAATGATGAATGGTATGGACATTATGTGTATGCCGGTAAGTCCTATAAGGCTAAGGTGTGCTTTAGTTAAAAAAATGTGTTTGGTATTGGTGGTCAGTGTATTTTGACAAGTGCCAGTAAGCATGGTGGATGGTATAAGAAGAGGTTGTGTGTGTCACTGGTATGGGCTGTATTTTTGCTTTGTATGTCCTATGTCGACGAATGATTTGGGTATGCTAAAGTTATAGTGGACCTTATGGCTGTTAGGTATAGGTGGTATAGATTGGTAGAACAGGTAGAATGGGTGTTAGGTTATGGGCTGGTTTCAGTTGTATAGTTGCTCGACTTACTATAGATATTATTCTTGGTGTATTGGGTGGTGGAGTAGAATTGAGATTTTCTTTGGTTATATGTGATGGTATGTTGGTTGGTCTGGTATTAGTCAGTAGTGATGGTTTGACAGATGGTAAGAATGTTTGCATTGTGAGTTGGCCTGGACTATAGAATTTGCTTGGTACACTTGGGTTAACATGGATGGTATGTTGGGTGATATGTTTTCCAGTATATATTTAACTGGTGTCTGATGGAAATGACAAACATGTTAATGTTACAATTTTGGTATATTTTAGTGGGCATAGGCTGAAATATGCTTGAATTCTAATATGAATGATGAGTATATTTAGTCTGGTATTGGTTGGTAGAGCTGATGGTGTTAATGAGTTACATAGGCTGGTGTGGTACCTATGCAAGCAGCCAGGTTCCAGTTAGGAATCTTAGTTTGACAGTGGCAGTCGTGAAACTTTGTCGTGAAGAAGAATATATGGCCAAGGGCTCTGGTTGGACACTTTCTAGCATAGGCTGTCTTGAGCTGCGTATAAGCAGATTATATTCCCTAGGTGACTAGTGAGCATGCTGGTGTAAAGACACTACATAAAGGTGTGGGAAATTTAAGGTTTCTGTTTTTATGTTAGTTGTGTGAAGTATGTGTATATATATATTGGTGGCTGACTGTAATTCCTCTATTTATCGGACGATAGGCATGATACCCAAGGATGTGAAATACAACTCACTGCTAAAAACAGTGTATAAAGTTGAAAACATTTCGGATCCTCGCAAGCCAAAAGCTAAAATTGGTGATGTGCACATAAACAGACAAAAGGGTGTATTTACCAAGGGATATGCAGGGGAACTGGTCTACGGAGCTCTTTTGTGTTGTTCACATACAACATTACTATCCTCGCACATATTATTCGAACGATATGGATCACATACCTATATGTGGCACCTTATACTCAGAAGAAATATGGTGTCACGAAATTTCCAGATACATATTTGGCAGAGAAAGTCTTACGTAGTAAGAAAGGAAAAATACTGGCAAGATGGTTGGGATTACCAAAATCTAAGGACCACTGGGTGGATAGTAAAGACATAAGGGACAAGTGGCTTTAAGTGTGACCTTTGTGCTGATTGTCACTGGAGAGAGAGGTGTTAAGATAGCTGAAGCAGTTATTTCACAACCTCAGTCTTGTGTCCGTAACAAGGCGAGTTTTTTGATGGAGAGCTAACTCAGTTCCTAAGCCAAGTGGTTTGCGTAAAAACAGAGACCGCTGCAGAGTCACCAATGACATCATCTTCAGCGTTCGAACAATTGCCTCGACTCTCGCTTAAGCCTTCTGGTCTACTACAGACACCCGAAGACCGACCCACTGGAGATTCGATATTGTGGACACTGCCACCATCGAACAACAGTGCTGTATGCGATATGTGGGAATCACCACATCTGTTAACAACAAGAAGTCTTGCCAAGTGTCCGTACTACCCGGAAGTATGTTGCATAAGGAATGTGATGGAAGAGTAAGCCACTATGATGGATAGTGTTCTACACGAGCTGTGTGAGCTGCATGCTGCATGAGAGCTTTGAAACATTAATGATACAAAATGAACATCAAGGGCATGTGTTGTTTTGCTAATAATATTATATGTGGTGGGCATGACCCTCGGCAATAGACAGGAATCCAAGATGGTAGAATGATAGAGCATAAAGAAATGGAATCCAAGATGGTGGATGCCGAGGTGGAATGATAGAGCATGAAGAAGACTACTCACCCCTGACTCCACTCTTTTGACTCCTCACTTTTGACTCCTCACCACTACCATCACACAATACTGGCGCTGCACATGTCTGTTTAAAAGCAGAGTGATTTCTGCGGTTGCAGAAATTGATATGACCATACTGTAAGTATATACTGAAGGTAGAGAGAAATAAGTTTGTATCTATCTACCAAATGGATAGTGCATACTGGTTCTCAGATTTAGATGATTTACTGAAGCCAGGGTCCAACCCGAACCCTTGGTAACCATTTTTTTCTCTTGACATAATTTGTGTATATTATAAACAACTGAGCTTTACATTATGTCTACACGATACACAGCTACATTCGAAGTCTTGAAGGCCCTGCTACAATATTCGGTATAACTACAGTCCAACCACATATTTAACCACCATATTTTTTCACCTCATTCATAAATGGGTTTATCATAAAAGGATTCATACTTAAAGAAAATAGCAAGCGTATTTCGATGCGAATTCGGTGAAACATAATCTTTTCCAAAGACGCCTGACCACAGATCGTTTCAGATAAAAAAGCCATTAACGTTAGCCTTAGGCTCGTAGAGCACTGACTTAGACTTTGTTGTAAATCAGATGATGAAGTGACTGGTCTAATATCCGATATACCACTAGATGCAGCCTGAGAGCAATTTAGAGAGTTAAAACTGTGAGGATGAGGGATAACCTTGTTGCTCATTAGATGTCCTTCTATTCTTTCCTTTGCAAAGTTTCAAATGACCATTAAAATTGTCAACATGTGCATACATTCATCGACACTTATCACATCAATATGTCATACGAATGATGCTCTTCATGTAGATATTTTTCACGTCTCCTTGAGTTGTATCCATATGTAAACGTCTTGTCACAATACTTGCATGGACGTCTTGGTGGGAGCAAAGATCTGCTCTCAACATTTGTAGATAAACCCTTACATTTATCTGATACTCTTCGCAAATACTGCTTAACAGGCAGTGCAGGAAGATCCTAACATCTTGGTAGATGCCTTTTCAAGTTTCTGCGACCTCCAAACTGAGATTTACACTTTTCTAACGTGAACATAGTAAATACTGCATTCTGATGGCAACCAGCTTCATTCTGTCGGCAGTTGTTTACCTTCTTGCAATAGCAACACATATAACGTTCCCGAATATTTTCCATCGTCGAATAAGAGTACATTCTCCGCACCAGATGGTCTGTCAGTATTTTTGGTTGGAATGATTGTTTGAAAGCCCAGTATGGTTTGATTGTATGGTTGGTTTAGCTGGCATGACAAAGTATTTGGAATATTGGTTTGGGTGGTTGGTATGCTCTTGGAGTATGGACTGGCAGTATTGGCTGATGTTATGATCTATCCTAATGTTTTGTATGGTGTGATATGGTTTGGGACTATTGATGGTTGCAATGTTTTGGCTGAAACATTTGATTTTCTGATCTGGTGCTATCGCCTATTGATACGACATTTTGGGAATTGTTGGATCGTCAGCGAGGATATTCTGTATAGAGTTTTGGTATGATCCACATACATGACCAATATAACACGATGGAATTATTGTCGAGTATTTGCTTCGAATACTTTCGTAAGAATGGCTGATTGGAATGTTCTGACAATATGACCTTTGTGTATTGCTGGTCTGGTGATATGGATTTTATGATTTGTTGATATGACCTATTTATATGGCATATTTGTATGGCCGGTACTCTACTGATGATTGATAGAAACTTATTTATGACTTTTATGATATGTTGATAGTGAGCTATTAATATAACGATTTTTTTGTATGGCTGGTTGTCTTCTATTGATTTGATAGAGGAATATTAATTTCAATTAAAAATTCATAAGAACTCGACTTTGTCTACAACGAAGCTGAAGGTGGGTTTCTGATTTTATTAATGCATGCAAGTGTGAGAATTAGAAAATTGGTCAAATATTTACATTAAAAATATTTTTTTCAGTTTCATTTGACCGAATTATGAATAAAGTGATTCGGCTCATGGCTAGTTTAAGTTTGCATATTGCGGAAGTATACAAAATAAGCAAGCAAATAGATCCAAGCAGGGCCTTCAAAAGTGCTCAGTTTACCGTGAACAGCCAGTGTATAATTTCTTCTCAGAATCATTAATACCGCCCTCTCTCCGAGTACAGCAGATTACTCCTGAATCATACTGTGTACGGCAGCGGGTTCGGCTGGCGAGATGGTAGTAGGAGGAACAGCGTACACATCGTCTTTGAGAGAGAGAGAGAGAGAGAGAGGTTAGCGAGGTGTGTTGAGGACAAACAGTGGCGAGGTGACAGCATGGCGGTTGTTATATAACTGCAGGCAAACACGACCGCTCAATGCAGGTCAGCACGCTACTCCTGTCTACTGGCGGCCTGTGGCCATGATAACCTACTGTGGTATAGGCTGTTCACGATAAAGTGAGCACTTTTTAAATCAACCTTAACAAAACGTCACTGCCTCTACCTGCATATATTTTAACTGGCGCATTGAGTGAAATGTGCCAAGTAAAGTTGGTAACGAAGGATGGGTAGCAGTTCCGAATCTTAACGTCGAATAAAAAGTGCTAGATATCCATTTCTGATAACTTAAATTATTTCTTTCGCTTTCTGTTTATTTTTAATTAATCGAAGGGTAGAAATTAGCAGATTAGTAAACTATTTACTTTTCTAATATTTTAACGGTTTCACTTGACCAACACACGAATAAAGTTATGAGGCCTATGACAATGTTTATCTTACATAAGGCGGAAGAATACACAACGTACATGCAAGTAGATCTTAAGCAGCGCTTTCAAATATGCTCATTCTACCGTGACTAGCCTATCGTGATATTGCCACACTTTTGGAATCAACCTTACAAACAAAACTTCCTATAAATACACGTATTCTGACTTTGAGGCTGAATACATACAGTACTGACTGTAATGTTGGTTGGTAACGAAGGAGATTGTATTAACTTATTATTAAAAGTGTAGTTTGGAATTAGTAGTAAATTTAATTGGCCTCATTTTATTTTATTCATAAATTGGAGTGAGAATCGAAGTTACTATGTTACGTTGACAGTTAGATCTATTCGTGTGTACTAGTTGCTAGTTCGATGAATATGCTAATTTTTTTATGAGGTGGAATGATACACATCCAAACAGAAATACGAAATCAAGGGTGGTTTTTAAACACGTTTAGTTACTAACAAAAAAATGTAATGATTTTTTCCCGCATGATTATAAGATAACTCCTCCACATGGGTGCAAATAAATTTTATTGAAGTTCTTAAAATCTCACATGGCAGGTAAGCGTCGACGTCTTATTGACAGCAATCTCAATAGAGATTAAACCAGAAATATGCGAAAATGAACCAATACATTAAAAATACACGAGTAACTTGACCAGGATTGGAATTCAGAAAAACTCGTAAAATTAAACTAGCGTGCAATCAACTGCATCACGGAGGTAGGATTCAGAGCCTGAACTTCGGATGTAAACAGTATAATGTTTTAAAGTGATAAGGTCATCATTTTGATGATAAGTATATGAGCCACTTAAAACACATAAGTTAACATGGCTTACCATAACACCACTTGTGTGAAAAATTTGGTGGAAATAGGTTGATTGGTCTCCGAGATACGACAAAAAAGTGTATTATTTCATGTGCAGCTATCTTCCAAAATGGTGGTAAAATGTGGCTTTGCGTAGACAATTTTGTTAGGTATAATTCATACTGTCAGCATATTTAATTACTGTAAGTTGAAACTTGTTTTGTAGTTTCGTAGATAAAAAATTGTGAGCTTAAATTGTTATATGGCCGACATTTTGAAAATATGTGTCTGACCCTCTCAAAGTTTATCACTTTACATGGCCTGCCATATTGCTACTTATCTGCCAAATGTGGTAGAAATCGGTTATTTTCGGATATATCGCATAATTTTAATTTGTCATATGATAATATTTTACAAAATGGTGGACAAAAGAGAATTAGTGTGGATACATTTGATGGTTGTAATATATACAGTTAGCCTACAAATTTTATTGGAAAAAATTACATGGTTTCGACGACACAACATACAAAATTTAATAGCTATATGGCCACCATTTTGAAAATAAGTGTATGACATAACTAAACATATCATTTAACATCACCTACCGCATTACTACTTGTTTGTCAAATTTGAAAGGAATCCGTCAATTTTCTAGAGATACTACACAAAAATATTATTAATTCATTTAGCACTATCTTACAAAATGACGGACAAAAGTGGTTATTTGTGGCTTATACGATGCTTGTTATAGGTACTGTCAGCGTACAAAATGTGGTTGAAACTGCAAGCGGTATGGTAGTTATGCTTAGTAAACCTAAAATATTTGTATGACCTCCATTTTTTAAATAAGTGCGTAGTAAAGTTGACTTACTTACATTTACCTGGACTATCATAGTATTACATACGTGCCGTATTTGGCGAAAATTATGGAGTAGATATAACGTAAAAGCTTTATTTTTTCATGCGGTGTCTTCAAAATGTCATACCAACAACAATATTTACATCTGTATTCATTGCTTACAACTTACGCTGTCAGTATATAACATTTGGTTTAAATCAGTTGAATGGTTTTCGAGATATGACATATCACCCTAAGTTTAAGAAATTGCCACCATTCGTGCCCGGCATAAAGGAAAACTATAATTGTAAGGTTTCCTTACTTTGTATATATGTGTACCGAGTTTGGTGAAATTTGGTTAACAATTTAAAAAAATTGCAGGGTGGGAGGGGGAGGCACACAGGCACAGAAAAAAAAACATACACATACACACAGACAGGAAATGATCTCATAAGACTTTCTTTCCTTCGGAAAGTAGACTAATTATTAGCCTTTTTTCCCCTCGGAAAGTAGGCTAGTAAACATTATGTTCTGGGAACTTCGTTGATAACACAAAAAATTTAATGTGATTTCTGTGAAAAAAATTTGTTTATTATATATGCAACCTATGCTCTTTTAGCACCGATTCTGATAATGTTCATGTAATAACATGCTATTATTTTAGTCTATAAATACAAAATTTTTGTGAAAAATTATTATTAATCATAATTCTGCGATATTGATTCTAATGTCGTGGTTGTTAGTACTTCATCAGCTTCTAATCGGGTCAGCTACTGAGTTTGATTAATATGGCTGATGATTAGGGCCACCTGTTTTTCGCGAAATGGTTTACGCGGAGGCTAGACTTCAATGTCATATGTGCACACTTTCGGTCTTAATTTGACTATTGGCCGCTGGTCTTTATGTGGAAACAATCTGTTACACGAGTGAGCCATTCAGGATGAAGTTTCTCCGATACTGACCGTATGTGATTCTCTGGTAGACAATTAAGACGTGTAACAATTCAAATGATCCAATTAAGAAAGCGGTTCTGAACTAGTGTTTTGGAACACAACTTGTCCTGAAATCTTGTCGCGAAAAACAGATGCCCCTACTGAAAATATTACTCTCCAATTTCTTTTTGAACTCGTGAAAGTAAGTATGTTTTACCGAACCAAATTTTGTAATTTCCAGAATGTATGATGAACGTCTTACTAAAGATATTTTAGAGAAAGCAAGGAAGTTTTACATTCTGTTTATCAGGGGAAGTGAGTAAGGCCATTACTACTGTGCAGTCACTCGTCGCGTATACAATCAATGAACTTCCGCGTTAGGCCCATTGAAGTTGTAAGTTGGCAAGCCTGTGTGGCAGCTAGGGTTCGTGTTTCGCTGGGCACGAACCCACTTGAAGTTGTGGGATTGAAAAAATACATATATTTCTTTCTTGTTGTAAATGGCAACTCTAACTTACTTTTATGTGTCAGCATCAGTATCGAAACCACGCACTCAGCAGTTTTATTTGCTCGTTAGTTTTTATATATAGTAAGTTTACATAATGTATAAAACACAAATAATGTAGTAACAATATCTGATATTCGAAAAGTTTCAACGTCAGTGCTTTCGTTCGTTCCAGAAGAACGATTTCGAAGACTGAAATTTAGTTAGAAGATAGATGTTACTTTTCTATGAGATATTCAATTTTCTTGAAGGTACCCAGGTGTCCAGTTCTGCGGAGGGTAGTCTGAGTTTCACAGTCAATCTACGTCATCAGTAAATAACAATTTTCTAAGAGAGGCCAAATCTCAGTGTGACGTCTGCCAACACAAAATTTTAATTGCGGCTTACAGCGGGAAGTTAGTTCAATCGATCGAATAACTGGCAAAAGATATGATATCGAAAGCAAACCGTTGAAAATTAACTTTACATATTTACATATAATAAGGGTTGGAAAAAATAATACGACTGATCCATTTTGAAATAAACATATCTGAAAGTATTATTCGGCTTCTTCTTTCATCCAATCGTGTTTTTCTGCCACATTAAAATTAATTTGAGTTTCGTCCGGGTGCCAATCATCTATCCATCGATGCGGCGAAACTGCGAGGTTGTTGACAAAATTCATGTCCCAGTACTCATTATTATGGATATAAAACAAAAGAGAAACCATTTTCAGTTGCTTAATTCCAGACATAACGTATACATCAGGCCATTAAGAGAAGAAATTTCCTCCTTTAAGTCGATGTCATCGTTACTTAAAACTTACGTAATTACGAACAGCGATTCTTTCAAAAGTTGGTTGTAGAAGTGCGCAGTCAACCGTAAACTAGCGTGAGTTGATTTTACCAAGCGTTTCGAATGAATATTTTAATGACTTTTCCCCATGAAGGGCGTAACATGAACGAACAAATGGTGACGCTAAATTAGTTTCATCTGGCTACTATATCGTGTGAGGATCAGACCTGTCGTTCCAACCAGCCTGCAAGACGCACAAACGTAGATGATGCGTTAGCTGAGAAACGGTAGACTGGATTTGGATTCAACACAGGAAAATCTTCAGTTAAACAGGAAAACATATTCAGTTTAACATGGGGATGCCTCCAGTTAAACACGGGAACACTTTCATTCAAACATGGTAACACTTTCAGTTAAACATGGGAACACCTTCAGTGAAACATGAGAACATTTTCAGTTAAACGTATGAACACCTTCAGTTAAACATAGGAACACCTTCAGTTAAACACAGGAACACATTCATTTAAACACGGGAACACCTTCAGTTAAACAATGGAACACCTTCAGTTAAACATGCGGGCACCTTCATTTAAAAACGAGAACACCTTCATATAAACATGGCAACACATTCAGTTAAACACAGGAACACCTTCCGTTAAACATGGGAACACTTTCAGGTAAACATTGGAACACCTTAATTTAAACATGGCAACACCTTCATTAAACATGAGAACAGCTTCAGTTAAACATGGGAACACCTTCTGTTAAACTGCTGTACCACACAGGTGCTCGTGAGACCACTCACCCAAGTATCGTCACTCGAAATACTCGCGGGATCCGAACCGGAATGACGTAAATGAGAGGCTAGGAACTAACCACGATATCTAGGGTGGATCACTCAAGTGTCCGTACTAACCGTCCGTAGAGGAACATGCTGAAGCAACTGCATTATTTGCTAGAGAACTGTGCTACCAAAGAAAAATCTTTGGGGACAAAGTCGTAAATATACAGGTTTCTGTAAATAAAATTGCCTTACTTTATTATATCTCAGGAGTGTTGAGCTCGAATTTCTATCACCAAAATTGTTGTATTCAATGACAATACAACGAAACTTGTGAAGTATTTGATTCTCCTGGCAACTAATAAATATTGATTACTATTAATTTAAAGTGCATATTCTGTCGAGATGTTTGTCATAATTGCCTTGCCTACGCTGGCATGTGTGATATTTATATAAATAGATGGTTAGTTTTTTTGTTGCGAGTTTCTTGAAAAGGGAGTAAATGTAAAGAACATATGACTGCCAGCTCTGCTTTAAAAGGTATGTGCTAAATCGAGAATTTGAAAATTGACCCATCAGAATACAATATTATACACATAGTCACACTGGAACAAACAGAAATATTGTGGAAAACTAATTGAATTCAAATGAGGTGTAATTTATATTTATATACGTGTGCAACATGAAGCTAAACTTATTCTGAAAATATCCATTCAGCGTCGAAAGGAAATATAGGATAATGTACAATGTAGTTGGGGAATTATGTTGCACTAAGGTGTTATGAGTGAAAACATGTTTGAAAAAAATGGCTTGGTCATTCTTCTGATACAATAGGCAGATTTACTATGGAGAATTGGTACAGTAACATGTACTTAGCCGTTATTTAATTCATTTGGAGCTTTGTTTTTATAACCCTTCAGTGTAAAGAACAAAAAACAAGGTTTCACTTTATGTTCTAGAGAATTTTAATATAAAACAAGCCATTAAAATGATTTGTTTTGCAAATGCCAGCACTGAAAGGAAATACTAACGTTACGGTTATGACATTTACTAATGGTATTACTATTTAAATGTTACTACCGAAAACTTTGTGAACTAGTTTTAGACACGAACTCAGGTTAAAAAACTCCTATTTCATACCCGACCGTAGGCAGCTCGTTTTAAGGTAGCGACCTGCCTACGCAGCCAAGCACCGTGCAGAATTTTTAATAAATAAAAGACGGTATATTGTTAAGAAGTGTGTGCATACGAACAGCTTTCAATAAATATTACCTCGAAGTATTCAAGTGTCGGTTTAATTACTGTTCTATTAAATATATTTATTCTACAGTACAAATTGCTAAAAACCCGTGGTTTTACAATTATTGTTTGGTATGGAAACCACGATACACGATTATTAAAAGAGGTGTAAGAAGTTCAGTACAACTATTTTTTCTTCTCATTTTTTTTCTCTAGTTGATTGTAGTGTCTTCGCTGGAAAAAAAAAAAACCCAAGTAGAGCGAAATATCGACCTGAAGACCGCGCAGCAGTTAAGCGACTTGCACGTAGAGGCGATGAGGAATGTGATGTGCAGGTTTGGGTCGTCCTTAGCGCTCCCGCCCTTCTAAGCCTTCAACATCCGAAATATTACCTGTCGACGTCTATGTAGACGCAGCTCATATAATGGAGCGCTGCGAGGTTAGAAGAAGAGGACGTCCACAATACGCAGCGCACGACCTTTGTGCGTGTTGCATACCCTGCAGGCGATTGATTTGCGAGTGGCAGATGTTCCACAACACACAACCAGCTGCAGGAATGCCGAGAAACGCTTATTACATGCCAAGGCTATAAACAAATACAAATACTTTCAAGTTATAGTAATAAAAATTAGATATCGTACACACCCTAATTCATAAATTTGTTTTGATTTTCGGAAATTTTAGTTGACCAAATATATAATGGGTAATGGTTACCGGAATTAGTGGTGAACAGAATTAGCTCCAAACAAAATGACCAAGAGTAATATTTCGCGAAAGAATTTCAGGACAGGTTATATTTTAGAGCGCTGTTGTGAAATTTATTTTTTATTAAAATTACTGTATATTAATGGGGCAGAGTAACTCCAAACGTACACGTATTTTCGAAAATACAATATATCTATTGACAGTGGGAACTTCCTTCGTGTTCAAATTTAGTACTACGTTTGAAACAAATGTCAGCATAAGGAAAGATATTATACCTTCGTTATGGCTGCTTTCAGATTTTGGAAATTGCAATACAATAAAAATTATTAGCATGACGAAAATCAAACACAGGGGAAAACAATGCAATTAAACTATGTTAGCTATGGCTTAAGTCATATGCAATATTTATTGGCATTTGAATAATTTACAGGAGAAAATTTCAAATGTGTAAGTTACACTCTTTTCCATAAAAATTGCGTACCAAACATGGATTATTACATTCAAAAGAAAATTATTTTTCAATACCGTTGCACCAGTACAATATTCTGCCCTCCTATTGGACATAATAGCGGCATTTTCAATACATCATATGAATACCTAGTGCGTGGACACATACGTCGATACGACCGGTCATGCAATCATACAAACGCCGTACTTTGTCCCGTGGCAGATTTTTACCCACACTTTTTGCCAATAATTTTCCATATCAGGAAAACTTAGACAGAAAGGAAGTTGGCGTACCATCTTATTGTAGATGTTCGACGAGCGACAATTGAGGCGACTGTGAACGCCACGGAAATGCTTGAGCATTATGTAAACACTTATACGAATACAGCGACATATAATGGTGGAAGTTATTTGCTGGAACTGTGCCCCAAGACATTTGATCAGAAAAGTTAATACACGGAGAGGCAGGATGTCCTCAACCCCGCCCTAAGGGTTCAACCTGCCTGAAGGTAGATTGCCCATTCGAGGCCTCGAAACGCGTCAACTCTGAAGGGCGACTCTTACTACCTCGCCACTTGGATCATCGCCTCTACGCGCAACGCGCTCGACTGGCGTGCAGTCTTTCCTTTGGTGACTCACCTGGACGCGACTTTGAGCGTTCACCCTCCGAGAAAACCTAGCGACATCGTTCGGTACCATTCCCAAGTGCGAAAATCCGCGAGCTACCCCGTCGGGAATTTACACCCGGTTCGCCTAGGTGGGAGGCGAGTATTATAACCACTACACCACCACGGCCCCGTTCTAGAAGAAATGAGCATTTGAAATTTGTCTTTGGGCGTTAAACGTGGCTTAAATGCTTTTCGGGTTCAGGCGCCACTACGAAATATCCAACCGTTTTTTAATAATATTTCGTACCTGAGCCAACCACCAGAAGTAAACTACGGTGATTTGTGGTAAAGTCTATTCACGATAAAGTGAGCACTTTAGGAATGAACATTAGAAAAAAGTCACTACCCCTGCATGCAAATATTTTAATGGGCGCACTGAGTGACATTCGCCCAGTAAAGTTGGTAACGATAGATGGAAAGTAGTTCCATATCTTATCGTCGAATAAGAAGTGTTAGGTAATAATTTGTGATGACTTAAAATTATTTCTTTCTCTTTCTGTTTCTTTAATGCATCGAAGTGTAAAAATGAGCAGATTTTTGAAGTATTTCCTTTTTTGATAATTTCTCAATTTCATTTGACCGACGCATGGATAAAGTGATGAGGCCCATGGCAAGGTTAATTTTACATAATGCGGAATAATACACAAGGTGTATACAAGTAGAGCTTAAGCAGGGCTTTCAAAAGTGCTCATTTTACCGTGAACAGACTATAACTCCCCAGACCATCAACGCCAATAGTGAGGTTGTGTTCTGCTGCAAAATGAGACAGGGATTGTACTGCTTACCCTTGTTCCAACGAACACTGGCATTTGGTTATGCGTTACAAAAGAATAACATTATTCTCCAATAAGACAGTGCGTCGCCACTCCATAGTATTATTTGACATTCTTTGCTGACAACACAGCAAATGAAGGCAACGCTTTTGAGTTGTTAATGGCAGCACACTCAATGGGGAGACAGAAGACACTGTAGTGTTACCTGTTTTTCAGGCATGAGATGTTTTCAACATTCATTAATTAAAAACTTCTTCTTTGACAAGGCATAGTATGTCACTCAGATTACTGAATAAGTGCAATATCAATGGAGTACATTTATTTGTTTACCATGTGGAATAAAAGTGAATCTTTTCAGTTACTAACTTCTGAGAATGACTACAGAAGCGATAGTATAGTGTATTCGTCGTTTCTTTACACTTTTTGAATCAAACCTTTGAAAATCACCCCATGTATGACGTGCGTTTATGTTTCCAAAATACGTCACAGTGTATCACAAGCGTTTCATACTTGTGTTAACATAAAAAACCTAATTGTTGGTTAAATTTAACTTTTATTTATATTATGTCTATAAGTCATAATTAATTTATAATTAATATGAATAAAAATAGGGAGAAAATGACGTTCAGTGACGCCTAGTAAGAAATATTATCACACTGTGTCCACACGAATGCGGTGCGTAGTACATTTGGTGTACTTTTCAAGACTCGGTTAAGCTTTGTTTGCATGAGGCGGAGGAATAGACTGAAAGTAGACCTTTAGCAGGCCAAGCTTCATAAATGTTGTAAGTAACAGTGAATAGACTACTACATAATGTCAAAGGGCAACTGTCTCTAAAATATAATTAAGTAATTTCCTATGCCTTAACTAAGTCACAGTTTCAAAAATTTATCTCAAACATAAGTAATGGCAAATCAATCATAAACCCAAAATGGCGTTCAGCTCTCTCGCTCTTAAAGATCGCCAGGATCGCTTATGTGTCTGTGATAGGTATGTGGAACAACTTCTGGTAGACATTAAGGTGCTCTAGTGAAGCTGCCACATGTTTTTTGATGGTTTAAAACTATGGAACCGTTCGCTCTGTTCAAGCCTGTCAAGACAGCCAAACGGCTCTCTGAAGTCTGTCAGGAACGTCCAGAACCGTTACGCCATGTATGGGTACTTCAAATGTTCATCGCTCCCAACACAATCTGAATGTGAAGTCTGAAACAATCCAGAAGATGAGCATCTGACGAGCTCCGTCAGATGCTTGTACGGCTGCCTATTGCGTCTTACCGGCATGCCTATCGCGCATTAATTATGCCGTGCAAGTACTTACATGTCACGTCACTTAAATTGTTGTCGGCTCTTCGATCGATGCACTTATTTACCAAATTTATAGAATTCCAAATTATTTTTACAGGTTAGAGAATTTTTTAGGCCAATCAGTGTATTAAATTATAAGAAGCAGATCTGAAAACGGAGAGCAATTAACAGTTTTGTGTTATACAGAAGTAATATAACTTAGTCAAGATTCGTGTCAGTTATATAAACTGTTAAGGAAAATATTAGCAGAGTTCGTATTCAATTTGATTTTTTTTTCCATGTGTTTGTATTATCATAATAGAATATGGTAAACATATAGAACTCCGCCATGACTTTGGAGACACATTGTATTTACTTACTGTGAAATAGTGGTGGAACTACTGATGATCTTCGCCTTTTTATTCGGCGAAAGAGCCGGAAAAACAGCTCTCTCAGTGCTAATTACTCCGCGCTGATGCAAATATGCTTGTTATATCTGGGCGGACCTTCTCCTCAGCTTCGCAGATAGTCGCGACTAATTAATTAAGTCCTGTTTTTCCCGCGCAGTAACGATGTCCCATCCCCGTGTTCGCCTGCGAACCTACTTCCAAATCTCCTCCAATTTAAAGCCGCTCATTTGTTTTCCTTGAAGTGTCGTAATTAAAAACAAGTAGCAGAGGAAAACTATGGACCCTCGTAAGTAATAGAAAAATGGCGAGTTAGCCACAACGGTACCTGAGACCGGAGCTCGGAGCTGTTAGTACTCTATTATTCCGGTCCCCCATTGGCCATTTTCCTCTCAAAATTTCCTTTTTTTTTCCTCCAAATTTCCCGTGTTTCCCTTTTAAAAGCACCGATCCCCCAGTTGCAAAAACGACCCAACAAAAGGCACTTTTCGATCCATCGGAAGGATTTGGGGGGATCTTTTCGATGGCAGAGCAGTGGCAGCCATATTAGTTTTATAAACATAGGGTATGCCAAATCGATACAAGGGATCAGGGATCAGATCTGGAGTCGTCCTTCAGCTATGTTACGTCACCCAACCGCCATATTGGATTTCGGTGGCCTTGAACTTTGAACTTGAGCTTTAACCTTGACCCCATGACCACGACCTTGGATGACCTAGACCCAAAAATTCGCAAAATTGTCTTTAAAACTCCCAACAAATTATAAAAACTGCTAGAAATATTTTAAAAATATAACATTTTTAATTAAAAATGAATGTAAGTATATTATAAAAAATTTAAGTGTGGAAAGTTTTGGCTTAGAGGGGACGAGGGACTGGAACCTACCAGGCTCCAGTTATGAAGTCATGCAACCGCCATGTTGGACCCAGGTGACCTTGACACTAATAACCGTGACCTTGGATGACATTGAAAACAAAAACTCGAGGAAAAATGGTAAAAATGGAATAAATACATAAAAGTCTATGAGCACATTAAGTTACTACTACCGCCATTTCGGATCCAGGTTACCTTGATCTGGTAACTTTGACCTTAAACCCAAAAATCAACAAAATCCCAAAAATTTCCAAGGAATCCATAAAAATGAATTAAAGTATTATAAGAAAATATTTCTTAATATTATTTTCAAAAACTTAAATTTCCGGAGATCCCCCGCAGCACTATGTCCAGCAGATGACTGACTCCATCCTCCAATTAATCATATTGTATTAACATTGCCCTCCCCTATCAATGTTTCTGATTGGTCAATTAGTGGACAGGCCTCCACCCCCTCACCTTTGCTCATTCTGTCGAGTGCATTCCACTCGCTATATTGTTTTTAGTTGTTTGCATTTTCAACATCTAGGGACACTGATGGCTCCGCCTAACATATTAGATCAAGGTGGCCTTCACCTTGACCTCACATCTGTGATCTTAACCCCATTCCCGTGACCTTGGATAAACTTGAACCCAAAAAAGAAATTCTAATAAACGTTTATAAAATCCGAAAAAAAAAAAAAAAAAAAATGTTAAAAAAAATAAAAATTAAAATTAAATACTTTGTTTTTTCATCTATATTTCGATAAATCTCGCAATATTTCCATCAATCAGCACCACAAACAGCGCAACAATCAGCACTGCAATAAGCACCGCAACCAGCAATCCACACCAATCGCCACCAATCCACAACAATCCACACCAAGCCACACACCAATCCACACCAATCCTCACCAATCCACACACCAATCCACTCCAGTCCACACCAATCCATGCATGCCAATACACACCAATCCACACATGAATCCACACACCAATCAACACATGAATCCACACACCAATCAGCACACCAATACACACACCAGTCCGCACCAATCCACATCAATCCTTCGCAATTCGCTCTGGAATCCGCTCCATAATCCTCCTCCGCAATCCACAGTGACCCAAGCCAATCATTCGATCAATCCCAAACCTTGTATGAATCCCAATCCTTAGCAATCCTCCTCTGCAATCGACAGCAATCCATGTCAATCCCTCTATCAATTCCAATCCTTCGATTGACGCTTCGATCAATCCTGCGGTTTGTCCCCTGCCCATAAGTATAGAAATTACATTGGTTCACCAACTGTCTCCAAATTTGTACATGTCGACAGAATTAATGGTTTGTATGCAGCCAACTATCCATGAATTTTTATATAAAAGTCTTTATTATCATTCTATATGCATATCTTTCCGTTAATAGTCGAGTGCCCATAGCACCACTTTAAAGTTGTTAGGGGAAAAAAATGATACGACTCACAAAAATAAAGGAAAACCAATGATTATATAATAACAATTTATTATTATTTTGTAATTACGATTTCAGAAGAAGACAGTTCATCACATCATGCGATATATCCCCGATCCTTCGGTTTACTAATGATTGAAGATGTCATTAATGTGGGTGGTATCCCCCTGTTCTCGAATGTCAATCAAATATCGTAGTTTATTAACAAGTTCATTTGGGTATCTAGTATTCTCGTCATCTACTGACTTCTTCATTTTGCTTGTTGCAGCACATGTTTTGGAGGGTTGTGTCAGTGCATCGAGAAATTCGCCATCATGGTCTTCAGCACTATCACTGTCTTCATGTTCATTTTTATCAATGATCTTTTAATGCTCATCTTCACCCCCTGTTTTATACTCTATATTTAATTTTCTTTTCTTTGAAGTAGGAGTTTTATGCTCATCAGTATTTAGAGCCGACGACCGCTTATCTTGAAGTTCGTCAACTTTATGTGAACGTCTTGCAAGTGTACATTCTGCGCAAACCGACTCAACTGCACTCATTCCATATTTATCATTAACTGTTTCATCATAATCACCGGTCGAATCGGTACCTATCGATGCAACACGAGGTATTGCCGGCAACACTATATGACACCCAGTAGACGAATCCTTGATGATCTCGGTATGTTCTTTCAATGCATCGCCTTGCACAAACTACATGGGACCAGTGTCGTAATGCTTTATCGCTAATTAGCTGCCACCAGTGCCGATTGTGCGATCGAGTTGTAACCTAAGGTCAAAATGCTCGTCGGAATGCGAGAACGGTGTGTACGAAGAGTCCTTTTCGCGTGATGAAGCATTGGCCCCATGCAGTGTTTATAAGGCGATACATTGAAAGGACATGCTGAGATCTGCAAGGATTCGTCTGCTGGGAGTCATATAGTGTTGCCGGCAATACCTCGTGTTGCACGATAAGTACCGATTCGACCGGTGATTATGATGAGACAGTTAATGCTAAATATGGAATGAGTGCAGTAAAGTCGGTTTGCGCAGAATTTGCACTTGCAAGACGTTCACATAAAGTTGACGAACTTCAAGATAAGCGGTCGTAGTCTCTAAATACTGATGAGCATACAACTCCTATTTCAAAGAAAAGCAAATTAAATATAGACTACAAAACAGGGGGTGTAGATGACCATGAAGAAAGTATTGATAAAAATGAGCATGAAGACAGTGATAGTGCTGAAGATAATGATGGCGATTTTCTTGATGCACTGACCCACTCCTCCAACACATATAACGTAAAAGCTGTAAACTCTACTCACTATTACTTCCAACTTTTCTGAAGCCCTGATAAATCTCTGCTTCCAGTCATTCCTCCTCCGCCTCATGCAAATAAAGCTTTGAAAATTTCACCAAAGAGACAAAGCGCTGCATTCGTGCGCACTCAGTATAATAATGTTTTGCAGAGGAACTATTTCTTACTAGGCATTACCAGTACACCTCTATCACTGTATTTATTCATATTAGACAAATTAAGTATTCAAAATTATAGGTAAAATAGAAGTAAAAGTTCAAATTAACCAAAAATAAGATACTTTTAGGTTAACACAAGTATAAATTGTCTCTGATTCAATACATAACTAGGAAAAAACCAAACACGTCATACATGAGTTTTTTTACGTATGATTCTTAAAGTGTGAAGAAACTGCGACTAGACTATACACAGCATTCGCCTGAAGTGGTTTCAGGAAACTATGGGAAACCGATTCGCACCCTTATCCTCCTGAATGCGGGGCCGCGGTGGCTGAGCGGCTAGCCTGCTCACCTCCCACCAATGCGAACCGGGTTTAATCCCCGGCCGGGTCACTTCCGAATTTTCGCACGTGGGAATCGTGCCGGACGATGCCGCTGGTCCGCGGATTTTCTCGGAGATCTTCCGTTTCCCCCGCCCTTTCATTCCGGCGCTGCTCCATACTCACCACAATCACCATCTTCGGTTCTCAGTACCTCGCTGTTAAGAGCCGCCAAAATATCTTCACTCATTCACGCCTCCTGAATGCGAATCCATTAATTTTTCAACTGCACCACCTCGCTTGGGGGCATACGTAAACGATGAGTTGAGAGATTTCGGTGGCTCTTAAAAACGAGGTCTTGAGAGCCGGTGAAGATAGTTGAGGTGAGAACGGAGTGGCGCCGGAATGCAAGGGCGGGGGAAACGGGATAACTCCGAGAAAAGCCGCCGACAAGCGGCACCGTCCGGCACGATTCCCACTTGCGAAAATCCGGGGTGACTCGGCCGGGTATTGAACCCTGTTCGCCTTGATGGGAGGCGAGCAGGCTAACCGCTCGGCCACCGCGGCCCCGACACACGTAAAAGCTGGGTTGAAAATGACAACGCTGGGTGATGGTGTCTGTAGTAATATGATAATCGCTTTTACCATAGACGTAAGGAAGAAAACATACACTGTAAACAAAAAGTTTCTGATAACTAATAAGCCTGTACTAAACCAAAGGTACAAGTAAATTACTCTCAATTCAATCACAAGTCATTTTATTCAATACATTCTGAAATTCCACATAAAAGGTGAAACACTTACACATTTTGAAAATTCAATCATCTTTAATTTTAACAGGCCTCTCAAAATTATTACGTAAACAATAATGAATGGAAGCACAATGTCAAACATGACTAGATTAACAACGTATGGCGTGCAAAGCACGTATGATTACTTCTCATTATTCTTTAATGACTTTACAGTGTCTGAAACATCATTCTAAATTTGACACACTATCTCTTCAAATAAAATTCATTTCAAAGGGCAGCATCAGTTACGTGTATCCACACTATTCAATACTCACAAGACTCTACACAATTCGGAGTGCAATAAGTATAAAACATCGGCAGTAAAACCAAAATTAGACCGTGATACGTAATATCTGTGAAAATTAAGTTCAAATTACAATCATGCCAAGGAAAAGTCGTGGTGCCAGGCAAAACTACTAGATGTCAACATGAATCCACTATCGATAAAGGCTATTCACGATAAAGTGAGCACTTCTGAAAACAACCTTAGAAAAAAGTCACTGTTTCTACCTGCGTATATTCTAACGGGCGCACTGAGCGATAAGCGTCCAGTAAAGTTGGTAATAATGGAGGGAAAGAAGTTCCGTGTCCAAACGTCGAATCAAAAGTGTTAGGTAACCATTTTTGATCACTTAAATTATTTATTTTGTATTTTTTTTTTACGCATCTTAGTGTGGAATTCAGTAGATTTGTAAAATATTTACTTTCCTAATAATCTCATCGTTTCTCTTGACGGACGCATTAATAAAGCGATGACGCCCATGGCAGTGTTAATTTTACATAAGGCGGAATAGTACACAACGTGCATACAAGTCGATTTTGAACAGTGCTTTCAAAAGTGCTCACTTTATTGTTAACAGCCTTTACACGTAGCGGCCTTAGTGAAGTTAAGTTTAGATAGATATCGTAATTTAGAAATGGCACAGGGAACAAAATTTAGAATAACTAACTCCAGACCGCCACATTATCGTTGGTCCATGAATTCCTTCAAATCAATTAGCAGCAATCATTCCTAGCACCACGATTTACCTTATTTCTGGCAGCGGCGAAAAACAGACGGACCTGGTGATAAACCCCTAAATCGTTCGTGCGATTTCAAACACACAACCCAATGTCTCTCGATATTGCAGAACGTTCGCTGGCAAGTGCGCCCAGCACACAATTGAATCGATCAGAGGGCACTGCAAAACGTAGAAGAAGGGACAAGTTCTCTGTGTACGGCATTATATAATTTCTATCACGGCAGTGACGCAAACGGGGAAGGGGGGGGGGGGGGAAGTTACGGGAAGGCAGAGGTGTAAACGGGAAGGGGATCAGATCGACTTGGAGAAAGTCATAAAACTGAAGCACAAGAAATACTTAACGATGGCACCAAGCGCGTTGCTGTCTCAAGCCTATTTTACTCTACATGG
Source organism: Dryococelus australis (assembly GCA_029891345.1). Lineage (NCBI taxonomy): Eukaryota > Metazoa > Arthropoda > Insecta > Phasmatodea > Phasmatidae > Dryococelus > Dryococelus australis. Next base: position 60,483,281 of record CM057003.1, on the reverse strand, counting down.
GTGCCAATAATTTTTAGTCAAATTCTTAAAAGATTAGATGGCAGGTGGTCTTTGACGTCTCAGTGACAGCAATATAATTAGAGATGAAACCATAAACATGTGATACGGTACCAAGAAATTAATATACACGAGTAACTTACCCGGGATTCGAATTCAGAAAATAAGCTAGCGTGTAATCAGCTGCATCACGCAGGTTGGATTCGGAGTATCATCTTCAGATGTAACCAGTCTAATGTATTGGATGATAGAGTTCACTAACCTGAAATATTTACACGGCCACATTTTGAAACTATGTGTCTGAGCCACAAAAAAACACATAAGTTTACATGACTTACCATGACGCTACTTGTGTGATAAATTTGGTGTAATTGGGTTGATTCATCCCCGAGATATGGCATAAAAACATTTTTTAAACAGGGATATCTTATAAAAATTGCCTAACAGGAGATTCTGTATAGGATGTTTTTAATAGATGCTATCATCATAGAAAGTTCCATTAAATGTGGTTAAATTGTTAAATAGGTATGCCAAAAATATCTAAATACTTATATGGCCGCCATTTTTAAAATCAACGTCTGACCCTATTTAAACCATATAACTTTACATGGCTTTCTGTAGTCGTGCAAAATTTGGTGTAAATTAATTGAATTGTCCCGGAAATATGACAAAATGTTCTATTTACTCACCTGACACTATTTTGAATATAATCCTGCAAAAAAGGATCTCTGTATGCATAAATGATGCTTCTAATTAATACTCTTAGTGGACACAATCTGGTTGAATTTATTTACAATTTTTTTTAGATATGACAAATTAATCTTAATTATTTATATAAACCCTGATAAAACATGGCTGCCGCACATAACACACGTTAATTTACATACCCTTCTGTAGCAACACTTCGTGAAATTTTTGTATGAATCGATTGATTGGTCCTCTAGATATGGCATGAAATCTCCATTGTTCACGTGACGATATTCATAATTAGAAGTTTATGTAATACTAGCTGATCCCGGCGAACGTTGTTCCGCCTCTTTCACGTTCAATTTTGCCTTCTCAATTCATCCTCTCTATTACGTCTGGTACATCGACCTATGTTTGGCCGCGGTATCGCTGGCATTTTTCTCGTTTATATCAACAAACATTTCCTGCAAGTAAGAGCAAAATCGGTCCATAAATATAGAAATGGGACTCCAGCGCCACCTATCGGAATGAAACAAAACTAAAAACCTTACTCGCCACTTTAATAACATTTGGTGTGAATATGATCTCAATTGGTTCAGTGGTTCGTCAGTGATGGTGCGGTTTAGTCACGCACAGTGGATTTTATATATAAAGATTATATTCGATTATTTTCTTAGATGCAATATGCAATGCTAAATGTAAATCTGTAACATATTTTTGTAGATATAGCACACTAACCTAAAATGTTTGTATAGGCGTAATTTCGACTATTGGATACTTACACAAGTTTCATTGGAATTAATTACATGGCTTCGACGATATAACATACGAAACTAAAATAGCTACACAGCCGCCATTTTTAAACGTACTTAAAACATATAATTTAACATGACCTATTGCAGTACTACTTGTTTGCCATATTTGGTAGGAATCGGTCAATTGTTTCCCCAGATATGACATATTTGGTAGGAATCGGTCAAATGTTTCCCCAGATATGACATATTTGGTAGTACGATATAATAGTTATACGAAATAAAACCAAAATATTTGTGTGCCCGCCATTTTAAAAATATGTGCCTAGTTATGTTCAAGTATTTAAATTTACCTGGCCTTTCATAGTATTACATACATGCGAAATTTGGCGAAAATTGGCTGAGTAGTTTTCAGAATATAAAGTAAAAGATTGATTTTTAATGTGATGCTATCTTTCAAAATGGCAGACCAGGTACAATATTCACCTCTGAATTCAATGTTAGCAACTTTCGCTGTCAGCATACAAAATTGGTTTTAAATTGGTTGAATGGTTTCAGAGATATGACATATCTCCCTATATTTTGTAATGGCCGCCACTTTGAAAGTAAGAGCTTAGCGTATGAAAAAACTATGAAAGTAAAGTATTCTTGCTTAGTACTATACGTGTACAGAGTTTGGTAAAATTCTCTTGACGCGTTCAAAAATTGAAAGGGGAGACACACACACGCACAGACTCACAGATCAATCTACATACACACACATGTAGGCCTACACACATACACACACGCAGGAAAGTTATCTCGTAAGTCTTTTTTATTCTTCAGAAAGTATGCTAAAAAACGGACCAAATCATCCTGTACAGCTAATAAAATCATTTGTTTGGTGATGTTTTGTTTACAGGAAATAACCTTGCTTTAATTCAAAGAAAAATGTTAAAGAAATTAATGATGGTTGTTATTAAAAATGTTTATACACACTTTTATTTTGTGACAATAGTATATTTTTTTATAGCAAATTAAAAAGTATTTGATCTTGTTTTGTGTACAGTAAATAAATCTTTCTGTATAGCAAAGGAGAGTGGTAAGTTATACTAGAACTATTCTCTTGAACATTCTAGTTTTTAAAACGTAACGAAACGCAATAAATTCAATGTTAACAACTAAATAATTCTTAATATCACTATATAATGTAGTAAAGTAAACGAATTCAACACAAAAATGCTGCTGAGTTACTGTAATGACAGTGCAATATTGTCAGTGTTATTAAAATACAGATTAAAAAATATTTTGCGTTAAACCTACTTTGCAGTGAGTTATATTAAATCAAAATCTTCTTTGCGATAGCAAACTATGAGTTGCAGCAAATAAAATGTGTTAAGAGTGTACCTTATAACATAACACAAAACCTGTATTACCACGCTGTGGTGAGAAAACCCATACATCCAAAAAAAGGCGATAAATCTATACGTATAACATTCGGGTAGGTTAGGTTTCTGTGACAGATTCAACGTCATATTGAGTTCTGAAGAACGCAGCTGCCAAATAATAAATTATATCTGCTTAAACACATACAGTTATATTAAATCTAGTATGACACCGTGTTATACCGCGAAATAATAGCCCCAACAACATAATCAGCTTGCCCCAAGCTTGAATCACGTTTGTTATGGCAAGTGTGTAAGCTCGCGGCAAGCTTGTTGTGCAAGCCAACAAGCTACAACCAGGCTTGAATCAAGCAAACTAGTTTCCATGTGTCAAATTTGTAGCAAGCCTAATCAGTTATACTTGCCGAAAGCTTTGCCTTGACAAAATGCAAGTATCATTCAAGCCATCTGTAATGTTTTCATTTGCAAGTAAGAACCAGTCATTTCAAATTTGGCTTGAATCATAAATGACATAACAAGCTTTCTCGGCAAGGCAAATTCAAGTCAAATAACAAATTTACCACCCACAATAAAAATGTTCTGTATTTGTTACAAATAATTCTTTGAAAACTGCTTGCCAAATATTTTATTGCAACAATATAACTGACATTGTGAATATATGTACAACACACAATGATATAAAATATACAGACATGTTTATATAGCTTAGTATTTATAATTAACTCGAAGTCTACAACACTTTCTGAAAACGCAACATTAGTTTTACACATTTGACACCAAGATTTTGTCAAATTGACCCTAATTAGTTAGTAATGTTACAAAAATATATCTGGCACATAGTTTCCAAAGAATTCCTTGAACGAATACAACCAATTTTTTTACAGTGTAAGCGTACATGCTATTAATGTGTAAATTTTAACAGCCATATATTGTAACAAAAAGTTATATACAGAACTAATGAGACTACTTTTCTCTACATATATAAACATAATTTTGATGAAATTCTTAAAAGCTTAGATGGTTTGTAGATCTTGACTTCTTGTTGGCACATAGATATTATTAGAGATGGGACCAAAAACATTTGCAACATTATTGGGATAGTTACAAATGAGTACGTGTCTTACTCGTGACTCGATCCCAGAGCGTCTCGTACCGTAAGTTGTCATGCAGTCCACTGCATTACGAAGGTAGCGTTAGGTGCATCACCTTCTGTTGTAAACAGTATAATGTTTTGGTATATTGGGTTTACCAACCTGAAATATTTACAAGGTCATCATTTCGAAAATAATTGTTTGGGTCATTTTAACAATATGCGTTTTCATGGCCTATCGTAACACTTCTTGTGTGCATAATTTGGTGGGAATATTTTGACTGGTGCCCAAAAGAGGACATATGTGTTCAATTTTCTCACCTGGCGTTATCTTACAAAAAAAAGATGGGCAAACGTGGCTCTTATAAGTATATTTGATGTTTCTAATGGGTTTGTCAGCACACAAAATTTGGTTAAATTTTGTTAAATTATTAAATAAATATAACATACTAATCTAAATTATTTATATTGCCGCCATTAAAAAAACGCCTGACCCACATAAACATATAAGTTTAAATATACTACTGTGGCGATACCTATGTGCAAAGTTTGATGGGAATCGGTTGATATTTCCCCGGGATAAGGCATAGAAGCACAATTTTTAAATTGGTTCTCTTTTAAAATATGGCGTAAAAATGTTTTATGGTATCGCATTTGATGTTTGTCACACATAACTGCCACTATATAAATTTCGTTAGAAATTATTTGGAACATATGACATGCTAACCAAAACTGTATGCATGGCTGTTATGTTGACAATATATGACTACCTCCCCAAGTCATTTAAATTTACATGGAATGCAAAAGTATAACTTGTTACTTGAATTTGTTGGGAATCGGTTGGTTGTTTCCCGAGATACGACAAAAACTTAATTTAATTATACGGCGCTATCTTACATAATGGCGCAACATATATACTCTACTCAGACACATTTGATAAACAAGTAGGATTTCATTTAAGAACACCACATACGAATGAATATATATATCCCAAATTTGGTACACAAGAAGAAGGATGTGTCATACTTGATTGATCAAAACATCAAGTCCGTGAGTCATAATTTAATGCAACACATACAGCAGACGCCTTGATAAGGAGCGTTACAACCCCCAAGGTCACATATACAGCAATTCCGGCATATAAACTGCCGTACAAATGCTGAATGTTCGTCTTGGGTGCGGTATCCCACGATTGCTGTACGTACAGGCTTAGCTGGGCGATAGTCATTGTTGGGGCTGGGCTGGATGTCAGGCGCCATCCCATCATGTCCCACACATGTTCTATTGGTTTGAGGTGTAGAGATGTAGCAGGCCAGGGTAGCATGCGCACGCCATGTAGAGCACGCTGTGTTACCCTAGCGACATGGCGACGTGCGTTATCGTTATGGAATACTGGTTCCTGCAGTGTGTCCAGATATGGTCGGAGGACAGGATTGACAACGTCACATATGTACGATAAACTCGTCATTCTCCCCTGAATTTATACCAGAGGTGATCGGGGTGTGTACCTTATGGGCCTTGTTCCATAATCCCATGTGTGGGTCCGGTATGGTGAGTGCGAGTACTCGGTTGCTTGTTCCGCTTATCTACACGTCTACTGTCCTGTTGCACCTACATCTTCCCCGATCTGAGATCGAATGATCCTAGTTCCGAAACAGGATTCAGTTTGATCTTGATTCCAATGTAAAAGTGTTGTACCAACGAAATGTCATGATTTTGGATATCCGATTCGTCCATCTTGGTTCCAGAGAGATCGAGATTAAGTATAAGACAAAGTTTGCTATTGGTTCATAATACATGACGTCATGGAAGTAGGCGTATTTTTCAGTATAGATAGAACTAGATGTGCGATATTTTATCTGTTTTAAGTGAATTATTGTTGTACGCATTTTACTGAATGATATTCAAGTGCGAATAATGTTGTTTTAATTTCCCGAGAAAACAATCGAACGTAGTGCTATCTGTTGGCGTATTTTCAAACTACATTTGTCGACGATGGCTGCTGATCTCGGATCGAGATTTCAAACCGCCAATTTCGGTGGTTCGAAATGAACTTCATCTCGCAGCTCTCGAACTCGAATGGTGAAATAGTTTTCTGTGTCGATCTTAGATCCGATCTCGGATAGAGTTTCGAACCACGATGGTGCAACCAGGCAAAAGAACGCGACAGCGGCCTTCACTTTGTCCGAGGCAGAAACTACTCTCGTCACTGCACATCTGCTCTCCACTCGCCTCTTCAGCACACTCAGGGGCACTCGAGGACGTATACCTACCTTCAACAGTCGATTGTTTATTGTTCGTGTAGGTACGTGAGGAACGTGAAGGATGGGTGCTCTGATTGCATGTGCCGTTGCTGTTCTGTTAGTCAGAGCGACCTGAACGATCCTTGTGCCCAGGAGCTCATCAGTGCAGCGAGGTGGCACTGGAGGCCAGGCAGCTGTGCGAACCTTTTGTCACCCATCTTCACCACCGTTGGATCACTGACACACGTCACACCCCAAGTGATTGGCAGTTCTGCGCACTCTGTGATACACAATGGAATCGTACCGCCACCTGCACTCGTCTTTTTTGTCAGACGACCTGCGATAAGACACTTGGTCTGATGGCTGCCGACTGGTGCAGGCAAGAGGTGTGCTTCAACTTACTATCTCTGTCCACTTACTATCTCTACACCTGAACATTTGTGTTGTAAGACCCATTTGGATTGGATAATATTAACTAAGGTATTTCCACTAGTTATCATAGATCTTGCCAGTATACAAAATTTAGTTGAAATTTGGTAAGTGGTTTTCTAGATATAGAAAAATAAGCTTAATATTTAATAACCGCCATTTTGAAAATAAGTGTTTGACATATTTATAAATTCTCCAGTGCTATTTGTTTGCTAAATTTGGCAGTAATCGATTGATTATTTCCCGAGAGATGAAGTAAAAGATTCCGTTTTAATGTGGCACTGTTTCACAAAATAGCGGACAAAATATCCTTTTTGTAGACACATTTGATGGTTGTAATAAATACTGTCAGCATACTAAGTTCTATTTTAATATGTTACATGTTTTCGTAGATATTGTGTTCTAAACTAAACAGGTTTAAATGCCGCCATTAAAAAAATGTTTCGACTACTTAAAACACATCAGTTTTCATTATTTGCCACAGTACTATTTGACTGCGAAATTTGGGGAATCGCATGATTGTTTCCCGGGATACGGCATAAAAATTTTAATTTTTAATATGATGCTATCTTACAAAATGGCGGGCAAATTAGACTATCTAGACATATTGTATGTATATAACAGATATTAAAAGTCTACAAAGTAAAGTTGAACTTAATTACATGGTTTTCATATATATAGAATACACAACTAACATTGGTATCGGTGTGGCCACCATTTTGGAAAAGGGGTTCCTGACCCACTAAAAATTTTCTAACATACACGGCCTACCATAGTACTACTATACATGGTCTGCATAGGACTACTATACATGGGCTGCCATAGTACAACTATGCATGGCCTGCCATAGTACTACCATACGCGATCTGCCATAGTAGGCCTACTATACATGGCCTGTCATAGTACTACTATACATTGCCTGCCATAGTACTATACGCGGCCTGCCATAGTACTATTATACATGGCCTGTCATACTACTACTATACGCGGTCTGCCATAGTACTACTATACATGGCCTGCCATAGTACTACTATACATGGCCTGCCATAGGACTACTATGCATGGCCTGCCATAGTACTACTATACATGGCCTGCCATAGCACCACTGTACATGGCCTGCCATAGTACTACTATACATGGCCTGCCATAGTACTACTATACACGGCCTGCCATAGTAGACCTACTGCTATACATGGCCTGCCATAGTGCTACTGTACATGGCCTGCCATAGTACTACGATACATGGCCTGCCATAGTACTACTATACATGGCCTGCCATAGTACTACTATACACGGCCTGCCATAGTAGACCTACTGCTATACATGGCCTGCCATAGTGCTACTGTACATGGCCTGCCATAGTACTACGATACATGGCCTGCCATAGTACTACTATATATGGCCTGCCATAGTACTACTATACACGTGGCCTGCGATAGTATCACTGTACATGGCCTACCATAGTACCACTGTACATCGCCTACCATGGTACTACTATACATGGCCTGCCATTGTACTACGTGTATGCCAAATTTGGGAGGAAATTGGTTGATTTTTTCTCCGAAATATGACATAAAATCTCTATTTTTCGTGTGGCGCTATCTTAAAAAATGATGGAGGAAAACGGTTTATGTAAGCATTTTTGGTGGTTGTAATAGCAACTGCCAGAATACAAAGTTAGCTGAACCTTGAATACACTTTTGTAGAAACAGTATACTAAGCTAAAATCTGGATATAAGTGACGTTTTGAATATATGTGTCTGGTAAACTAAAACATGTATCGATTTACATGGCCTACAGTAGTAATACTTGTTTATTAAATATTGTAGGAATCGGTTGCTTGTTTGCCGATATGTGACACACAGCTTTTTTTTTTTCATTCAGTTGGCATTATCTTTCAAAATGGCTGAAAAAAGTGACTATAAACACATTTGATATTTTTAATAGATAATGCCAGCTTATAAAGTAAAGATGAACTGTGTTATTTGATTTTGTAGATATAGTGTAACATACTAAGCTAAAATAATTATATAACCGCCATTTTGAAACTGTCCGACCATTTTAAAACATATGTATATGACCTACCGCAATGCTAATTGTTTGCTCAATTTGGTTAGAGTCGTTTTATTGGTTCCCGAGGTTAATACCTGGAGGAAACTTTATATTTTAAGAGTGTTATATACCAGGCTAAGTAAAGGGTAATATAGTGTCTTTTGTTTAATAGCATTAGAAAAAATATAAAATACATTGGAATCCGAGTTTTTTTGTAGAGATAGTTGAAAGATGGATCTGTGATTTCAACTTTTGAAAAACTGTTCAGCTTTTATTTTTGTACAAAAATTTCCAAATATAGGGTTTTTCGAGTCAGTGTTCTAAATTACATGTGTTACTCAAATCGTGAAAACAAAATGTCCGAAGCCTAAAATGCGTAATTCTGAATGCAATGATATAGATATATTGTATGGTCACCGCTGGAAATCTCTTGTAGTATTATTCAAATGAAACACATTATTGTGTATTTCTGTAGCTGTCGCGTGTCCCCTAGTGACGGCTACTCCTCATCGGCTCTCCGATAGTTGAGGCGTGTTGGAGTGGGGGTATAGCAACAACCTTGAAAGCGTGGGAGGGGAAGGTACCCTGCTGGGCAACATAGTTTGTTAAGCAGGCAGGGGCGCGCAGCTGGTGCCTACCTGGGGCCGAGTCGCGTTTTCAGCTCTCCACTATCCTCTACTTGTTCCTCGCTCGAGACTTGGTTTCACAAAGTGTGATCGCGAACTGCGTGAGATATACGGAACAACGTCTAATAAATATTCCCAGGGCACTGTTTGTGTGATATACATTAAATTATTTTTACACATCATGCGCAATGTAACATATTTACTTCAAATGGAACTTTATTACATTCCTAGTGCATAGCAAATAATATTTTTCGTGACAGTGATATATTGTTCTTCTCCGTGTCCGATCTCTGACTGTAATCGACGTTGTTTTTTACTGTGGAAACAAGAAAGACTTGCTCAAAAATTTTTTCAGTATTTAGCTCAAGTCAAATGAAAATTTACTAAGTATTTTTCCCCATGTTCGTGTACGCTACACATACAGTCTTTTCTCTATAAAGTAAAATTCTCAAGTTAATACTGACGATTAATAATATATTTTAATGTTCTCTTAATTGACGTGTGATAATTCCCACACAAATAGTGAAAAATATTTTCTGAGTTACACCAGTAATATAGCCTGGTATTTCATATTGACTTCCTTATAAGAATACAGAAATTGATTTTTTGGACCTTTTTAGTGTAGGTCAGTGAGTACAAATGCATCAGAAATCATATAAGGAACTATTCCAATTTCCTCTCAAGTTTGGTTGCTCCTTTAATAGCTTCTAAAGTGAAAATGGATTACATTAAGTTGAGAAAGATAGTTTTAACAGAATACTAAATCGTAGGGGGATTTATTTTTCATTCAGTTTTGAAAACATTAACGATGTAATACTAAACATGTCTACAAATAAATTTGGTTTAAGAATTTAATATTTTGAAAGAGATGTGTATCTGGAAACGAATAATTATATTTCTTATTAAAATTACAACAATGACGAGTAATTAGAAATGTATTTAACAAACATTGAAAACACCAAAATCAGAAACGCCGAACAATTAATTAAGCCTGCGTCCTCCAGAATGCAAGTCCAGTGGAGGAATGCGTAATTTAGACCCCTAGGTACTTTGTAAACAGATTTGAGAGTAATTCAAAGTGTAACAAGGATTTTCCAATTTAATTATTAACTTTTCGTATAAACTAGTTGCTAATGGCACGACAAAAACTTATAAACACATAAAAGTAAGACATTGAACTATTGTGAGCTATTTGAAATTGAAAACTATTCAATAAGTTACACGAGATTGTATGCAGAAATTAATTCTTTGTATAGTGTTGGCTTGTTCATGCAGTTTATTTGTTTATTTTACGACTAATTTTTACAAGTGGCGAAGTTAAGGCTAAGTTTCCTTGTCTTACACTCAACCACAGGTAAATGGAAATAATGAAACAAGAACATAAACAGGATCAAGTTAAAATAAATGACAGTAATATATTACGGAGGCATAAAACACAATATAAATATTTCATTTAGAAAAAGGGTAGCAGTCTGCACACCATTATAAGTCTGATAATGCATTTCTTTTGTCATATATTGTGTACGTGAGTGGTAACTGTCGAATAAACCAGACTTTGCATAATTAAAAGATAAATATACAAATTAACCGATTAGTAAATGCTTTAAGGGTAATTAAACCTATTTGCTAAATCGGGGGTAACAAATAATTAAAAAAGAAAACTCAGTGCCCTTAAGCTCTAGTACACAACAGGCTCAAATAAAAAAAAAACTGATTTTCCCATAGCTAATATTTTTAATAGTAATAATGAAGGGCCTGTATTGTGATATGTGAACACATCCGTGGAATCAGTTAAACTATCTTGTTGTGTAATGTACAATGAACATTCCTTTAGCTAGGCTATCTTTTAGCCTAATATTTCAAGATTTCAGCGTGTTGTGTTGGCTTCATAATTCACTTAATGTGTCTCATAAACGAGTGCTTTTTTTTTAACAGTCATGTATGTGGTTGCTTACATCAGTTTTCATAGCAACAACGGTACATTTCAACAGATCCTGGCAATATGTTAAGTTGTCAGTATGTTGTTCATTCGTCGTAATACGTATGGCATTGTCAAAAGCTGGCAAGACCTCGGCTATTTGCTATAGGCTGTTCATGGTAAAGTGAGCACTTTAGATGCCCTAGTTTCTTTTTTCCTGTCAGCAACTTTTATCCTTCCACCACTTTTTAAAATAAATATTACCATATAAGTAATAAATACAGCGTGTATATTCCACCACACTCGGAAGTTAATGTCTAAGGTTACAATAAAATATATATTTATTGACTATTATTCCAAATGAGAGTGTTTCAGAAAGTGCTCACTTTACCGTGAACAGCATATAGTTGTATTAATGCTGGCAAGAATCAAGTATATATTTTATATTTCAAGCCATAAACATCCATTATTACAGTTTCCTCCCTTTTTTTGTAATAAAACAGTATGTAATTGTTTGAATGTATTTTCATATAAAACTTGAACATTCAACAAAGTTAAGAAATTATGTTGTTATCTCTATGTTTTGTCTAGGCAAAATTTCATGCCACGAAGCATACAGAGTACAACAAAATTAGCAATTTATAATTTTACATATACAGTATTATTTGAAAACATACATTTTAACCTAAATAATTTAATTTTTATAAGGTTTTATCTTGTATGTTTTCTACCCGTTTTCAATAATATATGCATTTGCTTTATTATTTATACATAGTTCTACTACAAGTTTACCTGAAATAATATTGAATAATTTCGAATTTTAATATAACTTCTGCGACGCAAAACTCAGCTAAGGAATAAACAGCCTATTTGCCAGTTGAATTGATACTTAATTTTACCTGTAGATTGACGTTCTAGTAAATGTTGTATGATAGTCATAATAAATTAGTTCACTTCATCTGGCAGCTAGTTATCAAAAAGAACTTTAATTGTAGGTCGTAATACAGACCCTTAATTGAAGTGTTTACCGTACAATCATTGATACACATAATCTCAATGTTTCCAGCAACCAGACGGTTGGACTTGCAGAGAATCCCCTTTGTTACTGGATGGTGATACGTCACGTTAAGATGACGATGGATTTATTTTACTGATCGTGAACTGCTCAAAGAACCAGATGAGTAAATCGCAACAAATGAAGTGTAAGAGGTTTCTTTCACATACTCTTTTGACTCCGGAAATTTGTTTGAAGGTCTCAGAATCGTTGATATTGCGTTCTTTTTACAAAAGCCCAACGAGACATCCAAACACAGCCCTGCTTTCGGATACTCACTTTCTAATGTGGCAGTCACCCAAGAAATCCGTAAGGGATTTATTTCTAGTTTGATATTCCACTGTAATATCGATCTGAGAGTCCCAAATCACGACACACAGAAAGCTCCTCTACAATGGACGTTAACTTAAAGGCAGTTGCTGGTGTAATGGGAATTAGAGCAAGATATTCTCACCTTGAATAATTTTGAGCGTGCTAAGGATTTCATGAATAGCAGCGGGTACGTATTCCAAGCAGCTACCAAATAATTAGAGAGGCTGTACAGGAAGAAGAAGAAGAAGCAATTATTGCTGTAGCTAACGGTGAAGTAGATGAGCAAGGGATCCCTCTACTGATGGTGGCAGCCGATGGCAGCTGGTCCAAAAGGTCATACAAAACGGTTGCATATTGTTGCCTATCACACCAGGAAAGTTCTCTTTATGGGAGTGTTCAATAAATATTGCTATATTTGTGCATGGCGAATAATGTAAAGGACATTCCATCCCAGGATTATTACAAAAACTATGAAGGTGGCTCAAACAGTATGGAAACCAGCGTTATAATTGAGGGTGTCAAAAGAAGTGAATAGATATAAGTTAAGTACGCCAGATTTATTGCTGATGGAGACGGCAGCGTGTACAAAAAATTCTTGAAGTGAGACCCTTCCAAAATTTGACAGTCTCAGAAAGTACAGGAGAAAGATAATTAATTTAAGTGAAAATAGTGCTCAAGTAAGTCCAGTTTTAAGGAAAGTTGTTTCTAGCAAAATTAGTAAGATGTCCACTGGTGTACAGAAAGCTATTTATAAGGAAATTTCGGGAACGTGACTTGAGCACTAAAGTCTCGCAAATGAAGAATGACATTGAAAATGATCCAAACCACGAGTACCAATGAACATAAGGATTGTGTTGTGCTAGGTTACTTCTGTTTGGGTCCAGAAGGAAGGGGAAAAAACGTTGTTCCAGATTTAATACAAAGTTGCATGTATTCTCACCTCACGGAAGCTGCTAAAATCGTGGCATCTCATTCCCGTAACTTGATCTATAATGTAGACAGAAACCCAATAGAACAGTTCAATGCAGCTACAGCTGCAGGTGGAAAGAAGGTAAACTACTCCACAAAACGATCATATCAGAGTATATGAGCAGGTGTTGTTATAGCACACATTACCAAAACTCCTCATTATGTGCTCCATAAATCCATGTTTAAAGGCGTAAAAGTTCTAATGGAATTGTAAAGCGTTTAGATTTTAGACGTCGAGAAACCAGAGATCGTGAGTCCAAGAGGAAAAAAACTGCCAGATCCCAAAGAAAACAAGTAAAAAAAGACACTCATATAAACTTTCTGCGACAAGGATTATCTTTCGATGATAAGGATTATGCAACAAACTGTCTACAGCCTGTCATGGACCCAGACATGTATAAAGAGGAAGAGCATACATTTTTTAAGAAGATCGTCGTCAAACTGAGGAGAAAAAAAAATCATGCAGGAAGTGGGCAATGGCTCGAAATGAGGAAGAACATTCTCACAGCATCTAGCTTTGGAAAAGTGTGTCGAAGAAGATCAATAAGCTGTATCATGCTGGTCTAGAACATAATTTATTCATTTCGACATTCTGAATGTCCCTTCAGTGAACTAGGGCAGGAAATCGGAACAAGGTGCCATTGAACAACCTGAGCCACAAAGAGGAATAAAGGATGAGAAGTGTTAGACAAAGAATTTCCCTTTTTGGGGGCTAAACCAAATGATTTGAACGGAAATACAGGAGTCGGAGAGATCTAATGTCCGTCATCAGCAAGTGGCAAAAATGTTGATATGGTCAGTGCAAGAAGGAAGAATAAGACACGTTAAGTGGCAAGGAAATAAACTCGAACAGAAAAAATCATGAAGATTATTACTGAAAAAGCAATTAAATATTGCAGTAAGAGATTACTGCATTTTTTTCTGTCTGGACATCTGAAGAAAAAGAAATTTGTGACATTAAAATTGAAAGAGACGACAAATTTTGCAAGGAAGAAATAGATATCACTGTATGCTGCCCGAGTTAGTAGATCCCAGGCACACACTAAGCATGAACATTCGTAATTCAATTTGCATTTAAGAGGCTTAGGAAAAGGCTAAAAACAAAAAGAAAGATATGCACACAGAACAGAATTGATAGCATCATGTTCTAAGTTGCGTTTACAAATTACATAGTGACAATATAAATCAACAATGCGCACTCAAAATGTTTGGCAACTGACAAAAATCAGAATTTATCACACAATCCACTTCTTTCTACGTACGTGTAAGATCAATTGTTTAGTAACTTAAAGGCTTCCAAAATTACATCGTTATAAAATCGTGTTTCAATTGCAATCACATTTTCTTGGACGGTGTCCATAAAAACGTTGACCTTTTGACTCGCTAAGTAAAAATTGTTTGAATGTTTTACAAAAAAAAAAATCCCTTTTAAAATATTTACCAAATGTTATTCCAATAAAGTTTCAAGCAAAATATTGCATGGTCAACGCATGTCATTATATAAAAAAGTCATTAAATATGTATCTCCGTGTTTACAAAAACACGAAGCCTAAGTACGTACTAGTTAAAATAGGACTTCAGCTTTTCATATTCCACGAAAGCGTGTTGTAAAGTTTATTGCACTTTACTTGTATTGTTATACAAGAATAATCGTGTCAACTAGTTTCCAAAAAAATAAATTTTTGGTAAATATAAAAAAATATATTAACACAAATAAAAAGCCTTGTGGACACAAATAAAAAGTCGCCGTGGTCGTACCTGGTTAATGCAGTGGGTAGGTAATCTCATCAACCGATTTTTTTTAGTCGAATACTGGCAAACAATCGGCTAGGAATAAACTGGCATTTGTCATCAGTTACTGAAAGCACTGAAATCACTCACAAATAATTACATTTCAGGCATATCCGTTCCGTATTCTCTTCGAAATATAGCAACACTTTTTTTTTTTGTAGAAAACGCGCATGATTCTGACATTCAAGTCAATGAGCATTAGAAAGGGGCGCCCTATCGTACTCTATAGACGACTTCAACCATAATTTTAAAACAAGCATTCCATCAACAACAGAAACAGGTGAATTCGGTCATACCATCGTCATTTTATGCACTTTCCATCATAGAAAATGTTAGTCACAGTTTAGCTGCATGATTAACAATATTTGTTTACCGGGCGTTACTCTGTTTTTTTTTTTAATTGTGGTAACAAAATTCACACAGCCAAACACTTAACAAAGAATAACCAGAGATTTTATCGACCTACTTCCAGTTGTGACAGCTCATAGAAGGACGAAACCAAGTTATCCGGATGGTCTATTTTTTCAACAAGCATAGTACTTTTATTTAGTCACTGATTATCTTAAACGTGTAGAGGTGTTACGTAGAAAAACTATTATAAAATTATTAGAAAATGATTATAAAATTAAGTTTTTAAATTATAAAATAAAGAGTACCAATGTTGAACGAGAAAAATACTGTTCAGTATTTCATTTTTTTGAATATGCCTCAGATACAGAAAATGACCTAAGGACTATCTAAAACAGTTAAGTAAGTGTACACATAATTATGCTGCAGTTAATTGGAATTGTCTAAGACAATGGTACTCCAAACAGTAGACAGTAAAATGTTGGTTTAATGTGTGTGAAAATATAAATAATCACTTAATTTCTGTTATGTATTTATAGTGTTCTGTGAATATCAAAAAGTTGACAAACTATTATGATTTTATGTAATAATTTAATTTGCATAATGTATAAAAGATACTTTTGGTGTGTCATTATTTAACGTACCTATGTTTTAATCCATGAGAAATGTTTTCGAACTGAGTGATTCTGGTACTGATTACGTGAAAAGTGCTAGAAGTGCAAATTGGTTTACACGTAATAATATCGTATTACTTAATGTACAATTTTCTATGTCTTAGTTATTTGAGATTGTGTTATGCATATGTTGTTCCACTCACATTTTTTGTACATTTTGTTCAAGTAAGTTTTAAAAATAAACCACTGTTCAAAATATAAATAATAAACGTTTTGCTATGTTGTATATTGGACTGATTCGTTCGTTCTGTACAGAAAACATGTCCAAAATGTAGTAATTTATTTTGGTTACATCTATTTGATTACTTTATAAACCCAACAATGTAAAATTTTTATCTCGGGTGCCTATTTTTGTGTAGGTTTTTTTAATATTTTTATTTTACTTTTCTTGCAATATCAAAACAGGTGTCATTTTTTACAATGAAAAATAGCAATGTGCGTCTTTCTTTAAGTCTGACGTATATTGTTGACAGTGTCTCAAACAATATTCTTATGCAGTGCAATACTTTCAAGCCTTTTTATACGGCCCTTGATGTAATAATGTGTCATTTTCTTATGTGTTTAATGTGAAGGAAAGTTGATAGTTGACATGTTAATATTATAAAAAAGTTTTTAAAATTTGTTTCAAATTGTAATTTCTATATTATTGAATTTATTTTCATTAATCAAGCAAGACAGTAACGCCTTCTAAATGTCAAATTCAAGAGACAAAATAGTCGTTTGCAGTCATGTGTTGTAAAATAATAACTCGAAAATAAAAGATAAAAGTTTCTAAAATACTACCTCGTGTACCAGGCAAATCATACTCGTGCAAAATACCTAAATGAAGCCATGTTGAACAGCAGGACAGGTTCGCCGTTTACAGTAACTTATATAAAACGAGAGCGGAACTTGGAACGTAGCAGAAGCAAATATTTTCCAGTCATGCAATTTCCAGAAATCGTAAATCACAACTCGGGATACACATATTTCCGTTTCAACACTCGCGCATATCGGAACGAAGCAAAATGGAAAAAGAAGCCGATATATGACGATGGTAACGTTTTCATTCCAAACACACTGCGCGCGTGGTATAGCTTCTTATTTCACATCCTCTTTCAATATTGGAAGTCGTCTTCTTTTTTTTTTTTCTCCCCACTGCAGTATTGTGCCTGATGGGTCGTGAAAAAAAAAAAGCGTGTAGCGGGTTTATAAAATCGTCTGTACTTCAACGTGTAAGGCCTGTGTCTACACATGACGTCGTTTGCAGACATGCCCAAACCTATGACGTGTAGGTGTAACCAGATCGCACTAAATTTTACACACCAACACTTCTATTTATTTCGCTTGTGCCGAGTGGTTAATTGTGGTTCGTTCTTAAAGTGCCCAGTTATATGCAAATTGATAATTATTTTTAAGTTGTCGTAAACATAATCTGTAGGTTAAAGTATTTATAGGCTGTTCACGGTAAAGTGGGCACTTTTTAAGGCCCTCAAAACAGGCATTAACCAATAATAAATATTACTTATTGCAGCCAGAAACATTAAATTTTGAGGGTGGGGAAATGTATACACTGTGTTTATTGGTCACATTGCAAAGTTGATACTAAAAAGAAGCAGGAAGATGGAAATTGGATGAAAGGAAAAATTTATAAGTGCCTTAAAAAGTGCTCACTTTACCATGAACAGCCTATAGATAGGGGAAAGCTGGAAAAGTGGCCACTCTAAGGTAAAATTAAATTTCAATCGTCTACTGTAAGTAAAACAAGAATATATAATAACTCTCCATATAGTAAAAATATTTATAAAAATAACTACGCCTATTATTTTTTAAGAATGGCAAATGATTATTTTTTACTGCAATAAAAAAAATATCAAATGGCTGCTTTGCCCTGCTATGTTAGGTAAACTGGCCACAGGCCACGTACGTTCTTCGCATTTATCAGTTTCTGCCCCTTTGATATATAATCTACATCCATCAGGTTAGGATAGAATTATTAAGTACTTGTTAGCCGTGAAAACCAATATGTCACATTAAGCATGGAAAAAAATTGTTACAAATCCACACCACCAGAATGCAGCACTCTCCAACGGAGTAACAGCTGATGGCCACTTTACCTTGGCAATTTTAGACGTTATACTTTTTATACATTTGTTAATTTACGTCGTTAATGTATTTTTTTTATTATGTGTTGTAAATATTTTTTTTCGCGGAAACATTTCTCTACACGCTAGGTTTGAAGACAATGCGGGCGTACCAGCAGTTTCCCTATGCTGATTTGCAGCGTGTATTTAGAAGAAGGCATTTACGTAGTTAACTGGCCAACCAGGGCTAGGTTTTCTCAACTTACTTGTTTGAATTTTATCAAACTGCATTCAAAATTGGTTAGAGTAAGAATTCAAAGATCTTAAAGCACTTGTTTACTAATCAGTGTTCTAACCTCAATACAATCCACACCGTTTTTGCTAGTCGTGTTGACAAAAAAAAACTGTTTAATGTTGGGACGCGGAGACTGATTGTGCGCAGCCAGAGAAATCTGTCAATGTCGTCTTTATTCTATGTGCTGAACATGTTTAGAGTGAAGTAATTTTTTGTCCCATGTGATCGTGGCCTTAGAAAAATAATTTCATGTAATGTTGTACGACTTAAAATGCTTGCAATCCTGCTATTCATTTATGCTGTTGTATTCTTGAATTATCTGTGCCGTTTTCCCTTTCCTTTCATGAGCATGGCCTCATTCATAGTCATGTTGGCCCAATGTTAGTACTGCCTCATTCTCTGTAATGAGCAGATTTTCCGACATGCTCAGGCGTTTAGAGCACGGCATTGGGACGCATTTAGGTCCCACCCTTATCTTGGACTTGAAACTGCACTTTGGAGATAAATATAGACAAGGAGGAAAAGTATCAAGTAAATTCAATACACGAGTATAACTGTGTCTTGTGCTAGATTTCTGGTCGCCTGACTCGAAAACTGTACAGGGAAGCGTAAAAGTTATGATATTTCGTTGCTCGCTGGACTCTTTAAAAATGGACTCCAAACGGCGGCGTGTAGTGAACTGTTGCAAGACATGCTGTGTTCTGCTCTGTTCTATACCTAATAGTTTTCTAGTTTACACATCGGCCACTTAAAATTAGTAGCGCATTTGACGTCACATCAGGTGTGTAACGGATGCCTCGCCGCTCTCTCGTGAGTGGACGCAGTACATTCTGTTTCTCCCTGCTCCTGCACTCTGGTTACTGGTTCCTGCTGCGTGAGCCGAGTGTGTACAGCACTGAGCAAGCACCAGCTTATCTCGCAACACTTCACCACACGTCACTGACTACACTAACTACACACATTCTCTGACTCATTGTTCAATCTGAAATAATGAAACACCCTAGGTTAGGTTAGGTTAGATAGCATATGGTAAATCACATCCAAAAAATATCTACGAACGATCTTTCAACAGTATGAAAGGGGGGACATTTAAAACACAAATAATCACCAAGCAATATTTATGAAATTATTGTAATTTTTTCGAATATTCCTTATAAACATTTAACAAAATGATTTCAGCAATTTATATATATATATATATATATATATATATATATATATATATATATATATATATATATATATATATATAGTGTTTTAATCTGTAACCTAACCTATACACAGAAGACTACAGAATTATTACAACCTATAGTTAAACCTAACCTACAAAAACCACAAGCTCTCTACATTTTAACGCAACCCACAGTGTGGTAACTAACACCTGAAAGTCGACTGGACGGCCAATCCTCGAAATCTGAATCACTACTCCAGCAGCAATTGGCCTCCAGTTCTCTTTCTGATATTTCCTCTGCAGCAGATGCACTCTGACGAGCGGTTGGGCGGGAATCATCACCGACCCGGTCCCCAGCGGAGCGTGACATGTCGGAGAGTACACCTACAGAGTAGCCACTGTGTACCCGGAAGTGGTTGCTGTGTGCAGGACGACGCCATACGATGACCTGCGCAAGGCCAAGCCACTGCGGTCTAGCCAGTGGGTGTCGAATGTCCACGCTCAACTGGCTCGGACAAACCACCACACTGCTGCTCCTCATGTACTGACACATGCACAGCTACTAACGCCGCTAAACACGCCAACTAAACTTCACAGATTATTTTTGGAAGTAGATAGGCTGTACAAAAAGAAAGGCAAGCCTGAGTAGCGTCGTTTGCTATGCTCTGGTGAGTGGAGTGCGTGAGTAGCCGATCGAACAGGTTTTCTTGCTTCATCATTCCATGGCGTGCGTACGTGACCTCGACCTGATGGCGATCTTGACACACGATAACTTTGGGATGACACTGAATGCGATAAATCGAGAAAAAAAAATCGCGGAGAAACCATTATTAAAAAATTTCAAGAAACCGGGAAAAAGTTTTCAAAAAATTCTAAAAACAAAGACATTAAGACATTAGAAAAAATATAGAGTAAAACATTTATAAAAATGTTTAAAAACATTTAGAAATCGATGTTTAAAAGTAAAAATTCGAAATATTAGGGTAAATCTTGGCAAAAGTAAAACAAATGAACATGTATAATAAATTTACGTGTATGGAGTCCAGGGTTCGATTCTCGTAAATATGGCAAAGCACACGCACTCAGCTGGCGACCAGAAAACTACTGACCTCTATCATAACATTTCATTGGCTGTGTAGTTCCCCCCCCCCCCAACTATTCCCTCCCACTCAACACTAACCCCATTTTCACACTGTAGCTCGGACGCCACCACTGCCACCTGTGCTAGTGGCGAAAATATTTAATGTTGACATCACATAGCTCGCTAGTGATTGGCATTTGGTCCCGTGACACCTCGACCTCTGCAGGTGAATAATGTGACCAAAGTCGCAGATAAATACTGTGGCCAAAGTCGCGCCACATTACAGTTCTTCGTGTGACACGAGGGGATGTATCGTTACCCATATGAGAAAATCTCATAAATACAATTAAGTTCTATTTTAAAGGAGGGACAAAAACATAGTAAGTATTATTTGCTTTTTTAAACTTTACTATCAATAATTTAGAGAAGCGTGCAATTTAACCCAGATCTGAAGACATATGTGCATTAAAACTAAATCGTTGATGTACGACTTTTTGGGTGTTTAAAATCCCATAGTGGAGGTATGAGATTTCTGTATTCGTTAGTAGATTGTTTTTAAACATTTCTGTATTTGCGTACTTTTCGTAGTCGATCAGTTATTTTGTTTTGTTAGAATGGCGTAAAAACCTAAACTAAACAAAAATTGGAGTTAGAGGTTACCAAGTTCAGTTCAATAAGAATGCTTCAACAACGTTTATGCTAAACATAGTCGCCATGACCAATACAACAGTTATCACACACAAACAAACATATCAACCTTCATATAGGTTACAAACCCACCAACAAGACCAGCCGACTGGACGAAACGGTATGTAGACCAGTCGTACAAACTGGCTAGAACGACATATCATGCCAACCAACAATACCTTCAAAACAATTCAGATGAACCAACCAGCAAGTTCGACAAGACCGTCCAAACCAACTGCCGACCTCCCGTGGAGCAGTCGGGGTTGGTGGGCCGCCGATCTGGGGTGCGAGAGGTCCTGGGTTCGGATCCCAGATAAGGCATGGGTGTTAGTTTCAGGTAGACCACAAGTTAATTTGTAAGCCGTACCCTGATAAGCCTTCAGGCACAACAATGGCGGACGATAATAAGCCCTGTCCAATACATCCAACCAACGAGACCAACAGACCATACCAACACACCATAAGAAGAAACGTTAAAATAACTCTTTAAAAAACCTATGGAAGAAATGAGGAAATTAACTTCAAAAATAAACCTCAAACAGAAATCAGTCGATTTTAAACAGCCATACAAAGACGTAATACTTCGGAGATTGTACATGAGGCATTATGGCAGGCGAAGGACATGTAGCCTTAGAGGTTTCAATGTGACTCTGCAAGTTATCGTTTCGTGAAAAGTGTTCCCACATTTCTCGCACTCATGCGACCTTCGACCTGCAGTCTTCGCATGTCTTTGAGCACAACTGCTGAATGCAAACGACGCAACACATTAGCGTTTATAAATAATGCGAATATGTTAATTTTATGCTTTGACGGTCCTTTACCATATTGTATACTCCAATATCTCGCTGGTACGAAGAAGTACTTGACATTTAAGTAGATTCTTTTGTTAGCTTGGTGAGAAAATGTATGTCTGATTACGAGCACGACCAGGAAGAGTTGAACATGAAATTTCTTACCTAGTTGAGTGCTAGAAGGTCTATGGAACTGTAATGTGACTCGACTTTAACAACGCTATTTATCTGCTGAGGTTCAGATCTCACGTTACCAACAGCCAATTACGAGTGAGCAGTGTGACTTCAATATTAAATATTTTCTCCACTAGCGGCAGTGGTGGGGGTTTAACAATAGTGAATAAATGGAGTTGGCTAAATTGATTTGTGTGGTGGGGTGGTATTGGTTGAGGTAACTAGAGTACAGGTACTAATAAATGGCCTGAGCGAGGTGAGGGGTTGGCGGGTGTCGCTTCTACATAAAGCCAATATTTCGTTGAACGGGGTGGTTGTTGTGACTAAATAATTGGAGTTGTAAAGGGCTTTTTAACTTCCCCCGGTTTTATGCTGTAGCAGAGGACGGATTACAGACTAACTCATAACCTAACTTAAATTAACACCCGTGCCTTACCCGGGATTCGAGCCCAGAGCCTCCTGCACCCCAGATCGATGGCGCGCCAACCGATTGCGCGCCACGGGAGGTCGGTCAGACTAAATAACCAATGAAGTATAAAAGTAGTGGTGATGAGTCAGCTGCTTGTCGCCATACTGGGTGGGACTGTTCGCCTGAGCTCCGCCAGCTTTACGAGAATCGAACACATAACCTCCGACATCTACGTCTTTAAAAATTAATATTTTTTCCTTGATATTTTTTTAACTTCCTTATAATTTTCTAGTCTTTATATTTTTTAAATTTTTTTTATTAAATCTTGAATTTTCAAATTTTGTAAGATTTTAGAGTTATTTTTATGAATTAAACTATTTTATTAAATTATTTTTAGATTTTTACAATTTTTTTTACGATTTTTGTGCTTGATGTCGTCTCATGGTTATCACGTGTCAAGGCCAAGGTCGTCCCTGGGTCAACGTCAAGATCACGCACTTGTAACGTTGCTCAAGTACATAATATGAAAACTTGTTTAATTAGCTGCTCACTTTAATTTATTCAAAGCACCAGAACGTAGCTAATGATGCTACTATCCTGCCTAACACATTTTGTCAACTTCGTAAGCAAATATATTTCCAGAATAAAACTAATCAGAAGTATCTATTTACGACGCCATTATTTTGTATTTTTAATTGTGGCGCAGGATATTATACTAAAGGAATAAACTACTGTGGCAAAATTTTTACTTTCAATGTAGGCACAACTGGTATGAAGGGTTGCCCATTTTTGGTTCTTGTATAACGACTTTTACAAAATGCGTGAACTGGAATTAACGTTATTAGCAGTATTTTTTTATGTGTGAATGTATTCAGTGGTAGTTCATGTCCTATAGCTTCTTAATGTGTCTCTTTTATTAATTTTATCGCCACTTTTTACAGACATTGTATGCTCTAAAGTATAATCCCGCAAGACAAAACATGGGTTAAGTAAACTAAATACCCGTTTGAATTATAGATCAGTAAAATATGTCTAGTTGATTTTGACAAAACATTTAGTTTGCAGCCATATTTGGTTAATACTGGGGTTTCTCCGGCCCAAATGTGTGTGTTTATAGACAAAAACGTTTTTAAAACACAGACATTTTTTGTCAGAACAATTGAAGTTTTGCTTAACCACGTCCAAAAAGGGTTTTTTTCTTATCTCAAACAAAGTTTTTTTCTCTGTTCGAAATAATTCTCTCTCCGAAGTCAACTAGTAACTTAGACGTGTATCTTCTTTGAAGAGATTTTTTTTTAAATATTACTTTACAAATTGAGATGTAGCGATTTTTTGTAGTTGTATTTAAGTGACCATCTTTACTTCGTAGTGGGTAGCATAGTTTGTTCTCACTCGAGGTTCAGGCTTTGATTCCAAATACCGATGTTACTGTACCAGGCTCTCATTCACACTGTAGTAGAAAACAGGCAGCAGCTAGTAGAAGACCAGCTAAGAATCCTGCTGGCCTTTAAAACTTCAGACATATTTTGCGAAAAATCAAATGAAAAAAAGCGCTTTAGCTTAACGTAAATGCAGGTTCAGCTGAAACTCTAAGTAAAAGATTTTCTCTTTCAAGATGGATGTCACCTTACTTTATATAATCATGATCAGAAAATGCATGAGATGCAAAATGGATTCCGAAATTGTGTTTTGAAATATAGATCTAAAATATGCGAAGGTTTGGCGTGAAATATCATCAAACTTCATTAAGAAAATCTAGGGTTTCATGGTATTTTAAATAAAAATATGACGTAAACCTAATAAGTTGATATAGTTTATTTTCTTTTGAAATGGAATTACAGTGTATAAATGAGTAGGAAAAGAAAAAATGTTTTCGCGAAAACAGCTGCACACGTTTGATTGGGTGTAGTTGTTTGCCTGCAAACTGTGAAAAAGGGGTGGGGAGGGGACAGTATTATTTAATTCGAGTGATCTGTTACTTTCATTATTCGTGTTAAGCAAAATAAAAGTGAAATCGTCCATGTAATAAATTATGTATAGATCTCTAGAAAGCAAACAGACTTTGAAGGATTATAAAAACTTTAACTGGTGTAGTAGAGAGTAAGGGGCGATGAAATAAAAAATTATTGTGATGTATGATGATGATAGTATGAAACGTATCACAAGTGTGAATTTACAACTAGATTTACAACTAGATTAAACTATAGCAATTTAGTAATGGCATGGGCGCCTTTGCAGATTAATAGATGGAGAATATGAAAATCAGTATCGTTTTCAAGCGGAAATAAGTAATGATAAGAACTCTTGCAAAACAACATCTTAAAAACCAGCAGCGCCATTCACATGTATTAGTCTGAAGAACTAGTGCATCTCAACTACGCAATCTACATACAAATAACACAAGACAATTCAAATATTCTACCATTTTTAATAAGACAAAGCAAACTATTTCTACACATTGAAAAAGACCGATTCTCCCTTAAAACAATATTCAATGATTAAACAAGCAAACCGATGATTATATATGCTGCCAGTTGTGTAAAATAAGTGAAATGATTTTAATTTTAATGAGTTGAAAAACAATTATGATTGTCTCCAAGCATATTCATCTGTATACATGGTTGTAAAATCATGTGCAACTGTTGTAAAATCATGTGCAACTGTTAGTTTATTAATCTTGCATTGTTTTTTGAAAATTACTAATAAATTAAATACGAAAGTGTCCGACTAGTCATAACTCAGTTTTTTTTATCACGAGACCTTGTCTAATGTCTCTAGCCTCTGAGTATCTGATCAGCTTGTAACTGAATTTCGGAATATCTATTGGTTCAGAAATATGGTATGCCGTTAAGTTCAGCTTTCTTATCATGATCTGATGTGAAGATGTAGTTCAACATTATGTATACTATCTTGTCAAACGGCCATTCAAATTAACACGTAAAACATGAGATGTAGATTATGCTGAAATATATTCTGGCGTTCAGCTGATACTGCATGCAAATTAGGATAATGCAGTCTTACATTAATTTGCGGCGACTTGTAGACTAGAAGTTCTCGATGCCTTCGAAGTGCAGGGAACCAGAGCTGTTTTGAACCGGATTCAGGTGGACTCCCTGGTCCATCTCGTCGTCATCTGGGTAGGAGTCGTCCTCAGCAGTTAAACGGAACTCCAGGCCGATGATACATCATCTTTGTAATCCGTCTGTGGCTCTTCTCCTCCGTCGTGGAAACTACCTCGTTCAGTCGTGCAGCCATCTTCCTCAGAACATTCCAATGTTCTCTTCCCAAGAAAAAAACGTTCTACCCAAAATGTTCCAAACCAACTGAATGACAAAAGCTTTTCCTTAGTAACCATTCCTGAGATCTGTATTTCATATGGCCATACAACTTGTTCTCCATGTCAAAGCGTAGTGTATGAGAAATTTAATTGTAATTTATCAGTTTGTAAGTGTGTTGGAAAAAATCAAACAGTTTGTTAAAAACACATGGTAGAGTGGCGATAAACTCTGCAGCTGTACATAAACACCTTACAACAAAGCACCATCATGACATAGCCTTAATAATATCATGTTTTAAATTGAAAACATGCATGGATGGACATTTTAAGAATACGTTAATTTATGATCAAACAAGTAATATAAATGAATAATGAATGAGATGATAGTGAGGTACAACTGCGAGGGAACTCCCTACACTGGATCTCACACTTGATGCCAATTATAGCTCCAGTTTAAAGTCTCAAGATGTGCATTACATTAACTTAAAGTTGTGTACCTTAATTCGAATCCTCCAAGCTACGATCATGCTTAGTGCCTTGGAGTGTGGAGCCAGACACTTTCCACTAGCTGAGCCTATACTATGGTTTTGACGCTGAGCCACATAAATATACAAAATTAATAGGATATGTCTTATTTGTTGCTTGTCAGCTCGTCCGCTATATGCTTGAAGCCTATACGAATTACATCTTATTTACCAATCTATTCTAGTAATACAATTCCTGTGTATTCAAAAATTTTGTTTCATGTTTCTTTGGAAGTTTTTTACACTTGCGTAGCGAAAAAAAAAAAAAGAAAAGAAAAAAACAATTGAACGGGTTTTGAGGAACTATTCTTTCTGAGAAGTGTCCGAAAACAACTCAAATAGGAGGTTATATTATTATACTAAATCAAGATGCGTCTAATCAATACAATTTTAACTCTTAATTTTCTTTTCAAATATTTTGTAACCTAAAAGATTTTTATGGGAATGACATTGATATTTTGTTATATTACATTTACGGATTACAAATGATGTGTATATAACCATGCTACATCAATAATGAGATCAGCACTAGTACTTGGACTATATATATATACACATGTGTGTATATAATATCGCATTACTGGTTAAAGTGTTATTCATGATCAAATATTTGATTTGCTTTAAACATGCCACAGAGTAGGCTTGCAGTGCGTGGCTAGTTCCGTCTTCCAAACACAAATGTTAACGAAAAAAAAGATCATATTCTAGGTAGACGTAGCTGCAGGGGATTTTTTTTTTTAATTTCAATCCCGTGCACACAAAATCCAATAATAAATTGAAATGCTGAGCGTTCGTAGCCACGGTAAATAGATACAATTTACTTACAGCCTGCACAAAAAATAAACTCTAATTCCAAGCGGGGAAGGCTGTGGGCTACACATAATAAAATATTAACTTAAAAATGACACACATCCACGACTTATTTAGGACTCGAACTTGAAACCCCGCGTGATATGCCAGTAAGGGATGTCGCCTGGGGATGTTATGCCCCAGTTTGCTAGCAAGGGATTGGCTGTGCACAAAACAAGGGGTGTCAATCATGTAGCAGGTAAGAACTCTCAAATGGCACCAGTGGGAAAGAAAACTGTCTAGGATTGTTGCGCTAAATATTGTAGGGAATTATTGGCCGTGGGACTTCGCAATGAAGCGGTAATTGAGGGTATAAAAAGATCCATTAAAATTTATTGTTAAGTTCTGTATTTGCTTCTTTGGTGTATATCATTGTTTGACACTCCTTGTAAAGTAGAATAGTTTTCTAGCCCAAACAATGTTTTATGATTCTTCTTACATATTCAGCATCACTCAAAACAAATGCCTTTGCTGGTGTCAAGTTGCGCGCTGTACAACTACAAAACTGCACTCAACATAGTGATTTGCGCGTACAGGCTTTGAATATTTTTATGCGCACTACAATATGGCCCTTAGTAAATCCTTTTTGTACCTTACATACACAAAATAGGTATAACTATTCTGGACAAATAGAGTATTTCTTGAACATGACCGAAATCCCGATAGTTTATACTGTATGTGCAATTTTATAAAAGTAATAATGTGAAGAACAAATTTTGTGCTTGTCAAAGATTTTTCATACTTTTTATTTTTACGTGTGGGGAAGGAAGGTATCGTCTATAACCAGTATTAAAGAAACATCCCAGTATTTGCCTCTGGCGATTTCGGAAAGCCATGGAAAACCAAATTAGTAATGGCGGCACCGGAAATAAAACGCGGTTCCTCCCGAATGTAAGTCCAGTGTGTGACTACCGCTCCATTTCGCTAAGTATGTTCCATACGTAAGGTGAGGTTACGTCCAACTTGTTGGAAGCCGTGCTAAATTTCTACCGCCTGGATATTCCTCTGCCTTATGCACTCTTAATCTGAATCAGTGAGAATTTCACTGTTTCAATCAGTCAAATGTATCTCACTGATACAACAGTCACTTCAGTGAATTTAACTGATGAACCAGTGAAAATATAACATATTTCCTTTGCTGATTGATTCAGTGACATTTCCCACTTAATCGTCAGTCATTTTTCCTACTGTTTTCTCAGTGGTTTATTTTTTGACTGATGGACCGGTGAAACATCTGAGCAACTTCCTCCGTCTCTAATTACTATTGACTGATGTATCAGTGAATCTGCGTGTAAAAATTGCCGTAGAACATCGTTTTAAAATGGCCGCTAAACAACAGTAGTTATAATATGGGCAGTCTGGTGCAGGGGCTGGAGACACGGGGACACACGCTGTCATCTTGGATTTCCCCAATTTTTGCACAAAAAACCGTATTTTTCGCACAGAAAATCGTCAAAAACAGCCAAAATGACTACAACTTTCCCTTATTTCCCTCGAAATTTCCCGTTTTTCCCTCGCGAAAGTGCCTTAATCCGGCTGCCAGTTTGCACAATGTGGCTGACATTTGCACAATGTGGCTGAAAGTGTGTAATTATGTGGAATTATTGTGCAACCACTCCCGGCGGCCATATTGGACCAGAACTTCCTGCTCTATCATTCCAGTGCAGGGGTTCCCTCAGCATGCTGCCGCGCATGTTAGTTGGCACTGGCCGGCAGGCGGCAGGCGGCAGGTTTGGAAGCTTTCCCTGTCGATACTGACAGACAAGCACAAGAAGCCGATCGACGGCGCGAGCGTTGTGCAGGCAAGTGGAAGGATGGTAAATAACACTAGTCGTGAGAGACACCAGAGTTTGAGAGACCAGTCGAGTCATACATGCATTTCCCACTTTAACGTCCGTACTGCTCCGAGTATAGAATGTTACTGAAACGAAACTGTATAAAAGGCGTGTCTTTATAATTTGGCGAAGGCTTGATCGTAGAATAGACGACGACCAGTTAGCAGGTCGCGACTTTCGTATTCATCATCACGGTCAAAGACATCCCTTTTTGAACCTAAGGCTAGTTGTTGATGAATTATGTTGTAGTGGGTTTATCTAGCATCGATGTACAGTTCCTGATGCATGCGTGATATTTTTTACTGGTTGGTAAAAATTTTTTTTACTTTACATTGTGTGTGTATATATATATATATATATATATATATATATATATATATATATATATATATATATATATGTGTGTGTGTGTGTGTGTGTGTGTGTGTGTGTGTGTGTGTGTGTGTATTTTCATCGATGTGTCTAGTAGTGATGACCGTATCGTTCCAACACTTCACAATGTTTTTTTTTTCACCTGACATAATGTTCGATCCTAAATGCAATATATATATATATATATATACAGAATGTGTTAATTGATACTCGTGATATACTTACATATCTACCAGTCGTTCGGTCATTACAGCGCACTATGCTTATAAGTGTGTGTGGCTTAGGGCATACTTGACCCCGAACTGCGGAGCTTACTGTGGAGCATCCGGAGCTAACTGATGCTCGCTATATAGTGCGAATTCCGTGATGGTGGACCGGATAGCAGGAAGTTCTGGTCCACTGCCACTGCTGGCCGCCATACAATGCGACTTCCAAGATGGTCGACCAGAACAGAAAGTTGTCTGGCCGATGCCTGCCGCCGGTCGGGTGGGGCTTCGTCTTAGGGAAACACACTGCCGGGTGAGGCTTCGTCTTATGGACACAGTCCCCATTTTGTCATTCATCGACATTGGTCGGGGGCTGTAGCGATATGGAGGGGGACAGAATGACAGAGTGGGACATACTGGCCGATCCGCCGTTGGGGTTTTATCTTAGGGCGCTGATCGGGAAATCCGTCGTAGGGATACAGCCGCCAGTCAATGGCCGACGTGCTCGGCAGAAGAGACTTATAAAGGGGATAGAGCGGGGCGTTTCCCTAACATACTGGCCGACAACGTGGCTGCCAGTGGGACTTCGTCATAGGGTAACATGCCGTAGAGTGGGGCTCTGTCTTAGGGAGACAGCCGCCATTATGCGAGTCAGTGGCATTGCTTGTCAGTCAATTATGGACGATGGTGCCCCAGCCTGCAGCCCGCTGCCGCCATCTTGTCAGTCAGAGGCAATATGGCCGACCTGATTGATAGAGCAGGCCTGACTGCTGCGCAAGTTCTAGATGGACGCCGTCAGGCAGTGCGCCAGCCGCCATATTGCCAGACAGTGTGACTTCCTGGTCGCCAAAATGACAGCCACCAGCCAACATGGCCGCCAGTGGTAACATCCCTCATGAGTCAAACGCCACAATGTGGAGTCATGGGTGGAATGAAGTAGGGACCCAACCGCCAGCTTGCCAGCCAGCATCACCATAGGGACACTTCCGCCATATTGTCAGCCAGCGTCACTGTAGGGTGGCGCCGACATAGGGACACAGTGGATGGCGCCATCATAGGGACCGCCATCTTGCTAGCCAGTGCAGAGACAGTCAGCGGAATTAAGCTTCCAGACCTGCCGCCTTCCGGCCAGCGCCGAAAATTCCACTATCTTGCTAGCCAGTGCCAGGCCGCCATCTTGCTAGCCAGTGCGAGGATTGCCAGGGAATGGTTGCACAATCATTGTACATATTGCACATAATTACACACTTTCAGCCACAATCCGCAAACGTTAGTCACATTACGCATACTGTCAGCCGGATTGAGCAAATGCACTTTCGCGAGGGAAAAACGGGAAATTTAGAGGGAAATAAGGGAAAGTTGTAGTCATTTTGGACGTTTTTGACCATTTTATGTGCGAAAAATACGGTTTTTTGTGCACAAATCAGGAAAATCCAAGATGGCGGCCGGATCACAGCCCCCCCTCCCCCAATCACTGTCCAAGACTTCCCCTTTACTAACTACTAACAACGTGTATCAAGTGAAGTAACAACGAATAAACGAAAAAAAAAAATACAAAATACTTTCTAAAATATGTTTCGTCTTTCAAAACGCCATTTTACGACGTAATTTGAACACACGAAGAGAGTACACTCATACATACTTTTCGTTTTAACAATCCCAATAGTTCCAATCAAACCAAACACGAAAAGTATGGGCATACAACTACAAACTACACAATTTCGCAACGGAATTATAACACATGTGTTTGGTCCTACAATTTCAACTGGTGTGATAGCTGCCCTACCCTCGTAGCTCAGGGGTAGGGTGGCCAACCTCCAGTCAGAGGGTCGCGGGTTCGCGTCCCGGTACCTCCGACGCGTCAGATTTTCATATCTCCTGCAGCGCTGGGAATTTGTCAACAAGTCGGTCTCACTTGAGCTCAACGAAAAAAAAAACTACAACAATAATAGCAAAAAAGAAAAAGCTTAGGTGGTAAGGTAACGGCCTGCAGTCAAAGGGTGTGCGAGTTCGACCCCAGCCATCTGGGAGATTTTTCTTTACTTTTTTTAATTACGGTAAATTGCACTATATAAATAGTAAACTATTGTAAATATGTTTATTTAACGTAATTATTTGTCTAAATTCAATAAAAGCAATATTTAATTCGCCACTGCAGTCGGCCGTCACTTATTCAATCAGTGAAATTGTTTTACGTCACTAATTCGATCAGTGAAATTTTTTCACTGAAACAATCAGTGGTTTTCCACTGATTCTAAGAGGAGCCATTTACGCTTATTGGAGCAGTTGAATTTCATTGCGAATCAGTGGTTTCCCACTGATTCGAATTTAGAACGTTCAAAGAACGCTTAACCAAGTATAGAAAATTACACAAAAAGGGACAGCGTACCGCAGCGTCAGTGTAATAAAATTTTACATAAGAACTATTGCTTGGCAGGCATTACCAACACACTTATTTTCTCCCTGCTTTATTGATATTAAATATAAACGAAATAATTTTAATTATAGATAATCTACAAGTGAAGGTTCAGTTTAACCAAAAAGAAAGGTACTTGTATGTTGACAATAGTGTATCACGCTTGTGATAAATGCAGGAGTATTTAGGAAGCAACCAAGTACGTAATACATGTAGTCATTTTTAACGTGTGATTAAAAAAAGTGCGAAGAAAGTGCGAATAGAGTATAGCCATAAACTACATGAATACAAACGTAAAGTAGCATGAGAGTGGAGCGCCATCAAAGGGCAAGTGTTCGGAGTTCACTAACATTTTGAGGTCTGCACGTGTTCGTAGACAATACAGACAAGTTAGAAGTAGGTAAACTATATCCGCCAATGTGGAAACATCAGCTCTGCCGGTGTCTGTATTGCCACCCGCCACTGTCCTACTGATCCGCACACACACGCTTCCTGCACTCCGCTGTGTTCATTGTCGGCTACTATTCAGACACTGGCGCGCCAAGTGTATTTTCACGCACTGAATGTTCTTTATCTTGTAAAATAATTTACTAAATGCGGTTCATGGTAAAGTGAGTACTTTGGAAATCAACCTTCGAGAAATGTCACTTCCCCGAATTGCGTATATTTTAACGCGCACACTGATTGTCATGCACTCAGTAATGTTGGCAACAACTGAGGAGAAAGTAGTTCCACGTTTTGAAGTAAAATTAAAATTGTTAGTAATCAGTTATTCGTACTGAAATTGTTTATTTTGCCTTCTGTTTTTAATGCATACGCGTAAGTGTAAAAATCAGCAAATTTTTAAAATATTTAATTTTTTATTATCTTTACAGTTTACCTTGACGGAAGCAGGAACATAGTGAAGAGGCCCATGGCAATGTTAATTTTACATACCGTGTAAGAATACACAAAGTGCATGCAAGTACATCTTAAGCAGGGCTTTCAATGTTGCTCATTTTACCGTGAACAGCTTCTATCAATCGTATCCTATTAACTGTTTATAACAGAAACATTTCCACTTAGGAATATTATCATTGCAGTGACGTAGTTTTCTTGTACACAGAAAAAAGGCGAATATTGTTCAAACAAAACAATCACTATTGAGCAATTTCCTTAAACGTTTACGTTGTAGTCAAATTAATATTGTTATTAATATTAATTGTTAATCATATTAACCATGTACAATGTCTTATATTGCTATATTGAAAATATATTTTGAAGTGTTAATGTTAATAAAACCTCTTAAGTAATGTTGACGCAATCAAATGTAATATGCCAAAAATAACAGGTAGAACAAAATATTTTGTGTAACTGAGACATTAAAGTAATGTTCAACCTACACAATTTTACACTGACTTGGCGTTGTAAAATGGTGGACAGTAATGAACAGCAATGAAATGAAACAACTGTATTTAAATTTTAAAGCATATTATGAGAACTAGACCAGGTCTCAAGCCTTACCAAGCAGTTTACGTGTGCCAATTATGTATATATTTATAGAGCACTAAGTATTTACACGTAACGAAAGAGAACTCCAGTTTGCCGTTATGTGGTATGGAACACCCACAACATGAATCACTGTTATATACGTGTTAAGATCGAGCAGTTGGTTGGACGTAAAGCATCCAAGACGCGGGTTCGATTTTTCTCCCAGAAGTAATTTTTTTTCGTTGAAAATAATTTTTGTGTAACAAAATAATGGTACTCAATTTATTTTACATCGGAGTGTTTTCTTTAAAGCAAAGACAATATGAAAAAACTAAGTCAAATTTTAATATAAATTCAACACAAAATTTGTTTTACCGCCTCATAAACACCGCCTTAATGTTGACAGAACGGTAAGGAGGTAATGTTCTAACAAAAGTACTACTTTTAGATTAACATTAATAGGTTAACCGTATATTACATTAACAGCAACATTAGTTACATACTATTCACAGATAACAAAAATTACTGTTGTAGTAACATTAATAGTGTTGGTAAAACATTACACTTTTTGTCTGTGTAAGATTCTCTCAAACACCACCGGATCAATGAGACTATAATCGTGCGAGTTTTGTTTTCAAGGGCGAACACATTTTTAAAATAGCATTGCCCCAGCTACACTCGAGTGTAGTCCCCCGTGTGTTCAATTGGCTGAAACTGATTAAAACGCTCGGGGTGGGTTGTAACAATCTTCTGTTAATGTAGAGATGGGGAAGGGGAGGTAAAGAGTAGCTGCTGAATATCAGTAGCATTGTTGTTGCGTATATCTGGCGGGACAACCAAGATCTTGGTTAATATGCGGAGCAGTAATTACCTTTGCTGGAGCCCAAGGCATTCCACACAACGGGCCAGCCGCCACAACACAATTACAACCGCGCTTCAACTTGCTGAGAGTTGCTCGACTGTCTTGAGCTGTTTCTGGCCACTCGACAGGAGGAGTGCTGAATGTAGATTCAAACTGACATCAATTTGGAGCTCGTAGAACGCAAGTAATAACTTCCCCGTAGATTGTGTTAAATTGGTACGCGTGAGATGTAATTTTGAAGTGAAAATTACTTTGCTGTGTGTAAAATATTCTTATATTACTAATCAAGGACGAAAGTTTGCCCGGTCAAACGCTTAACGCCCAAGCGGCACGGTGGGGGGAGGGGGGGGGGTCTACGGGGATCGATAGTGTCCCATGGGGCAAGGGGTCAGTTATGGTTGCCGGACCCCCTCCCCCCTCCACCCACTTCTGTTGGGAGGGTTTTTGGCCCGACAATCAAGATTCGTGTTTACCAAATATGCTGTTTTTGGGGAGGTACTGTGGCCAAACCAAAAGTAGAGGGGTAAGCCGAACCCCCTACACCTGTCTCCCATCCTTCCTTTTGCAGCCCCCCCCCCCCAAACCAAAATGTCACCCCTTTCCCACTGCGAGGAGATAGCCGGACAAGGGGAGTACGTTTTGCATTTTCCCACATTTCTGTATGGCCCCACTTTCATATATTTTACTCGCGATTTCGCGGGAGGCTGTTTTTATTTACCCCATCCACACACCATAGCAAGGTTATGCCCTTCGAACCTACCACCCCCCTCAAAATCGCTCCCTCCCCCGCCCCCCTTTTTCGCCTTCGCAAAGTGCTATGTGGATCATTTTGTATCATATTTTGCTGTAATTTATTTTTCCTTTCTTTTTAACCAACTATCCCCCTAAAGCAGGTTATTCCCTTCACAGGAGGTTAAGACAAAGTCATTTTGATCCATTTTTTGCGTACCATAGATATGGTATGGTGTGCCATAATTTCGGTATTTTGTACGGTAATGTCGCAATTCGTACCACAATTGGATCTGCACTTCCCCAGCTTTCCAATAAGATATCGTACATTCATGTCAAACCAATATGCCCACAATGATTAAATATACCATAGGGGAGCGAGCGCCGATAGGCGCAAGCGAGCACATGCCAGAATTCCTAGACAACACTGTACCATAAATACAGTTTTGTACGAAAACCCGCTTCACCGACTGTGGCTTAGCTCGCGGATTCCGCGGGCCCGTCTTCTGGTAATAATAAAATTAACAATTTCAAATTCTTGGTACCAGATGCATATGTTTGTAATATTAAATAACTATTTTTCATACGTACGTTTAAACTTACACACACCATTTTCCAGATCCCAGATACAATAAATCTGGTAGTACTGCATTAAAAATAACAAACACGAGCCATTTTAACTCAAAAGTGAAAATGGTTAAGATTTTTAACTTCGATAAGAATCGGCCCTAGGGATGGTTTCACCAACGAAGATTAACTTTTCGGAATTTCGAGATAATTTTATACAGATGAGAGGTTTAACGTCGATTTAATCTCGATAATTTTCAGCGTGTTTCACCAGGTTTGGTCGCAGTAAAGAATATCTCGTTAAAATCATCTCGATATTCTGACTTAATCGTGAGTGTCTCTTGGTAAACATTATATATTTTTGCTTTGAGGTTGTGCGGAGAAATCATTTTGTGAAAGTATGGAAAGTCGTGAAGGTATTGTGGTCGTAAGGAAACAGCGAAGCAGAAATTTCTCATCCCATGAAAAACACAGTTTGTTAGAATTAGTAACAGAACATTTCAATATCATTGTAAATAAACGAACAGATGCCGTGACACAACAAAATAAAGCGAAACAGTGGCAAACGATTGCAAATAGTTTCAGTTGTACATATTGTGATCACTACAGGACAGCAGACAACTTGAAGGCGATGTGGGATAACCTCAAAAAAAAAAACATACGCGAAAAACATTGTAGATGAACGTGTCCATGCTAAGGGGTGCAGTGTTCTATGCCCTCCAAATAGCTACCCACGATCACTGTATACTGCCACCAGTAAGCCAGCGGAATGCTATTGCAGTGAAGACTCAGTTGTCATAGACACAGCTCAGATGAGTATCCCTACAAATGCGTCAGATAACTATGCCTCGACTAGGTCCGATGGTTGGAGAACAGTCTCTGCCTGCCACGTGAGGAACCGTATGGCAACATCTCCCTGGACTAGTAAACGACGACCAGCAATGCACTCGAACAAAACAGCTGAAACAAGTGCCTGGAGTAGAGAAAGAATTAAGTTAATTGAGTTAGCAAAAGGGTTTGCAATTGAAGAAAACGAGGCAATGAAAGACATTCATCAACTAAAGTTACAACAGGAACAAGAAATAAAACTAAACAGGAAAAGTTTCAAACAGAGATCTTAACTTTGCAGATCCTAAAACTTGACAGAACTAAGTAACTAATGTGTTATCTGTCGTTGTTTAGTCCACAGCATCTGTTTTTGAGTATATTCAAAGACCTTTTAGTTAAAAACACTACTGATGTTAGTCACTTTCTTGATTGAGGCCTACGAAAGTAACTTGTTTATTTTGCAATTATACCTAATGTTAATGCAGAATAGTTGTAGTAAAGGAAAATAATGAAAAATTATAGTCTGTTTGACAATCATGTGTTTGACATAAATAGACAATTATGTGTTGTAGGGAAAAAGTGTACTCTAACCTCTTCATCATAAAGTTCAAAATAATTTATTCTTTCACGTAAACATCGAGAACGACAAACAATTTTGGCTATTACTTTCCTCTTCAAAAATTAAATTTTACATTGCCCGAGCCATTTTCTCTTTATTCTCGATTAAATAACTTTGCCCTCTCGTCACCTTCGCAAAATATTTGTTTATGTTTTACAGTTTAATCCCGATAATGTGACTTAAACCACCAAAATCGGTGGGTTAATATTTTATCTAGATATTCAGAGAAAATGAGATTAAAGTGCGTGGTGAAACATACAATACAGATAATCGAGCTCGTTTGTCAGTAAATCTCGATAAACTATCACTATCTCGCGTGGTGAAACAGGCCCTTAGGGAGAATCTTGCATGAGCATCAAGTGTCTTCTCCTCTCTGTGCGTGCTGGTGTAGGGAACAAAGGTACTTACTTACCTTGCAGTTTTCTCGCATGCCATGCTGCCCGAGACCATTGAAGGTAAATATGGCTGTGGGCGTATCAGTGCATGCGCAGTAGTCAAGGTTACGCCCGGTCAGAGCTCATATTTTCTCTATGTTTTTGGAGCTAGCTTTCCGGCCTAACACAAGGTGTCCCCATAATCGCTTCCGTTTGCTCGTGGTGTCATCGTGCAGCAAGCAGAGCAACTGAGCCACAAAGAAAATAAACGGTAATAGTTGCAGCTCAGTGTTATTACTGAAGCTTTTGTTTTCTGTGGAAATATAGTAATCGTGTGGACGTTTATTGGCAACATAGGAACTTAAAAGTAGCTGAAATTGTGTAGAAGGATATGTCAATATAAACTGCTC
Organism: Dryococelus australis; assembly: GCA_029891345.1. NCBI lineage: Eukaryota > Metazoa > Arthropoda > Insecta > Phasmatodea > Phasmatidae > Dryococelus > Dryococelus australis. The sequence goes on along the minus strand of CM057003.1, from coordinate 60,444,945 downwards.
AAAAAAATATCTACATCAAACGAAATGCCACGAATGTTCCAACGTTATTCCACGAAATGCATTTCTGGAATAATGTTTACGCATTTTGCTAGCATTATTGTCGGAATGCATATGTCGCAGTTGATTGCAGTTCACTTTTGGTGCGCTATCTCTGCGACAGACGAATGCCAGCTTGTTTGCATTAAGTGATATGGAAACTGTTAGCGAGGTCTTGACTGCAGAAGTGATCGGATTTTGCCACAGCACACAATAACAAAGTTGCAACGCGCTAGGATCGTTTCTCTCGTACAAAGTTACAAAGTGGTGTTGTACAACGTACGATTGCTGTACACTATGGGTGTGTCACAAAGTAATGTGTCTAGGACCTGGAGGCGATATATATAGACTGATAATGTTAATGATCGACCATAATCTGATAGCCCGAGAGTCACAACACCTGCCCAGGACCGCTATGTGAGAAATAATGCAACCCGGAACAATAACTCCATAGCAAGGGAGATACTAGATCGTCTCCGAGCAGCCTCGAGTGTACAACTCTCTGAACAGACTGTGCGCAATCGGCTTCGAGAGGGAGGCCTACGTGCTAGGACACCTACAAAATACAACACACAACATCGGCAGAACTGCTCGCAATGAGCACGGGATCATCAAGAGTGAGAAACTGAAGAATAGTTCCATGATCTTTATCTGTTTGTTCACTGATTATACTAGAATTGGTTTTAGGCCAGATTCCAGAAGGTTGAGAGCGCGGAGAAGACGAGGTGCACAGGCAAGGCATCGTGCTGTGCAAGAAGTCTTTGCACACCGAGATGAAGGAATCCTGGTCTGGGCAGGAATCATGCTTGGAAGTCAAACGCCTTTAGTTCGTATTGAGGACACCATGACAGCTCGGCGGTACATCACAGATGATAATGCCCCCGCACACCGTGCAAGAGTCGTTGATCAATACAGTCAACAAGCCAGTATTCAAAGAATGAATTGGCCAGCAGAAAGTCAGGACATTAAATGAATAGAGCATGCCTAGGACCATCTGAAAACTTTCATTCAAGCACTCCATCAACAACCCAGCAATGTACAGGAGCTGATATTGGTCGTGCAGACATAATGGGACAACTAGCCACAAGAGAAACTGGATAATCTCATTCTCAGTATGAGTGAGCGCGTCAGAATCTTGTGAGTTCTCGAGTCCATCACCCACGGTATTGATCCATGTGGAGAGCGACAGTAAAACAGAAGAGAACAATGGTGTTTCCCAAACAAACAGACAGATTATATATTTTGTTTATTTTGATGACACAAAAAAAAACATTTTCTAATATTTGTGTTGTTTTGTAAAACATTCATTTGGAACACACTTGCATAAAGGGGAAATGTTATTTTATGATATTTTTGGTACGATAAAACTCTGACGCAAAAACTATTTTTAAGAAGTTCATTTCAGAATTTCTTCGAGATTTCACATGCATTAATCACTTATTTATAAATGTTTAAAAACCCTTTCTTGTTACACTGTGATAACCTCGCAGTAAAAAAAAGAAATCCTGTACCCCTGGAATTTATTACTGTACGTTTGAGACTGAATAATTTGCAGAACAAAGTAAACACGGGGATGGTTTGCTGAAATATTGAGATTTTAATCACACTTAAAATTTTTTTGTATTATGTATATTAATTCGTTTGGCTTAATTCGAATGTTTGCTATTTGGTGTAAGTGTTATTGCAATTTCTGTCGAAATTATTTTTAGTAATGTAAGTAGTAAAGGTATATCGTTGTAATAGACGCATGAAGAAATTTAACATAGGTGTACTCTTTTATGGCTAATGAATTGTAAATAAATAAGGAGATTAAATAAAACGTTTCCTATTTAATTAAATCAAGACCTATAGCCAATCCGAAACCAGGCCGTGTCCAGATAATTGTAAAAATACATATACATACATTAGTTATTATGATTCTATCTAATGTTTGCTCACGCAAAGTAGTGAGTATTCTGATCAGAAGACTATTATTTGTTCTATTGCACCAAGTAAGTTTTTTTAAAGAATAAAAATGTTTTAAATGGGCATTTCTTTGCAATTATTTTAAGGAATGAAATTTTTGGTAGAGCATATTTTAAGTAGTACAGCGACATACATTCACCTTTAGCTTTATTATTAGGTAGTAAATTGGTAGTGTCATCGTAGGGAGTCACACAGAGATAGGCCTACGTTGAATACACGTCGGCTCAGAGCCTCGAGTGTAGATGCAACAGGCGCCTGATGCGCGTCCATGTGTCGTTGGTGGCGTTACTATAGGCTGTTCACGCTAAAATGAGCACTTTTAAAAGTCCTTCTAAAGACCTCCTTGTATGCCCGTTGTGTACATTTCCATGGGCCTTACCACTTTATTCATGCGTCGGTCAAGTGAAACTGTGAAATTATTAGAAAAGTAACAATTTTTAATTTGCCAATTTTTACACACCGATGCGTTAAAAAAATTAGAAAGCGAAAAGTATAAGTTAAACTATCACAAATGGTTACCCTAATACTTTTTAATCGACGTTAACATATGGAACTACTTTCGATCCATCGTTACCAACTTTACCAGGTGCATATCACTCAGTACGCCCATTACATGCAGGTAGGGGCAGTGACATTTTTCTAAGGTTAATTTCAAAAGTGCTCACTTTATTGTGAACATCCTTTATTCATTGGCCTCAGACACACGATATACCTCCTCAGCCATTTGGCGCCCCTAGCGGTACTTTTTTTTTTTTTTGCCACCGAACCACCGAATGTGGTTCTTGGTCGAATTAGAGTGAAGAGATTTGGATGACTCTTAACATAGAGGTCTTGAGAGCCGATGAGGGTGAAACGAGGTGAGTATGGAGCAGCACCGGAATGAAAGGGCTGGGGAACGAGAGATCCCGAGAAAACCCTTTGGCCAGCGGCATCGTCCGGCACGATTCCCACTTGCGAAAATCCGGAGCGAACCGGCCGGGGATTGAACCAGGTTTGCCTTGGTGGGAGGCGAGTAGTCTAACCGCTCAACCACCGTGGCCCCTGTCAAATTAGAGAGAGGAGGAAGATACAGTAATTTGTTTGTAAAGAGATGAGACATGATTGACAATACATTGAGGTATCAGGAAAGTTTGCTGTATACAGTGGTCGCGGACTTAGTGGAAGGAGGAAACTACAGCAGAATATAGGCTGTTCACGGTTAAGTGAGCACTTTTGAAACCCTAGTTACTTTTTTTCCTTTCGGCAATATTTTATCCTTTAATCAGCATTTTAATTATAATTTGCCATGTAAGTAGTAAACACAGTGTGCGTATTCCACTGCACTCGGAAATTGACGTGTAAGGCTAGAATTAAATACATTCATTGGCTATTATTTAAAATGAGGAGGCTTTCAAAAGTGCTCACAGCATATACCTAGGGACCGATATCTGTCATGCCGTGCGCGACGTCGGCCTTGCAACGCACATACATATAAGTAAAGGCTGTTCACGGTAAACTGAACACTTTTAAAAGCCCTGCTTAAGATCTACTTGAATGCACATTATGTACTCTTCCGCCTTATGTAAAATTAATATTGCCACGGGCCTCATCACTTATTCATGCGTCCGTCAAGTGAAACTGTGAAATTATTAGAAAAGAATATATTTTAATAACCTGCTGATTTTTACACTTCGTCGCATTAAAAAAAAAAAAAACAGAAAGCGAAAAAAAAAAAAAAAAAAGATTATGTTATTAGAAATGGTTACCTCACACATTTTATTCGAAGTTAAGGTACGGAACTACTTTCCATCCATCGTTACCAACTCTACTCCGCGCATGTCCCTCAGTGCGTCCGTTAATATATATGCAGGCAGGGGCAGAGATATTTTCTAAGGTTGATTTCAAAAGTGCTCACTTTATCGTGAACAGCGTTTATGTAGGTAGGTTGGGCTTAACGTCTCGCCGACAGACAGCGAGGTTATTACTGCTGGAGGAGCAAGTTGCTCGCAGAAGCAGGGACATGGCGAGGAACCACACCAGCGTTCGCCTGGAGTAACTTCGGGAAACTATGGCGAACCCAGAAGAGGATGGCCAGACCGGAATTCGAATCCAGGTCGTCGTGAATGCTAGTCTGACTTCACACAACCTCACTCTGCCACACTCTGCAGCCGGGAAGAATGGGGAGACCAATCGTTTGGTTGGTTGTTGACAAAAAGACGGAGTGATAGGAGAGGGGAGAATAAATGGAGTTCTTCCAGAGCTTTTCATCTCTGCTGATAAATAATGATCTCCTTCCTTTTGTCTCCCGTAGCATTTCTGTTTAATGAATGTAATAATTTCGATTTATTTCCTGTCGACCGGGTTTTTACCGTGTCTGTGCTGGTTTTTCCCAGTCTCTTCTTAGTTATAGTCTTAACTATAGGTACACTCAGTGAGGTAGTCATGGCCCTAATCGCTGGCCATGACTGCCCAATCCCTCTCTGCCGCGATGCATGTCTCCTTGCATGATTTACTTCTCTTGTAGGCGTAAGGGGTTCGCCCTGAGACGCAATCAGCTTCCGCCCTACTTTCGGGACTACACTTAACACTTAGATATAGGGTAGTTGGGGAAAAAAATTGTAGTGATAGTCGGGAGGGATTTTTACGTCTCCTATACTGGTTTTTCCCGTCCCCGTTCTTAGTTATAGCCACAGCTATAGGTACTCTTTAGGGAGGCAGTCATGACCCAAAACGGAGGCGATGGCTGCTTTAATACCTTTAATCCTTTGCACGAATTACCTTAATTTTAGGCGTAAGGAGCTTAGCTCTGAGATGCGATTAGCTCTCCTCCCTACATCGGGCATACATTTAATACTTAGCAATAGTGTAGGTTAGGGAAATAACCATTCTGGGGAGATAATTGTAACTCGCTTGTATAGACCATTCACGGTAAAGTGAGCACTTGTTGAAGCTCTTTCGTCAGACATAATAACCAATAAATACATTTCATTGTGACCTCGGACTTCTGGTTTTGGGTATGGTGAACGCATACACTGTGATAATTACTGACATGGCAAGGTTTACATTAACAAGTGGTGGAAGGATATAAATTGGTTGAAAGAAAAAAGTAACTAGGGCTTCAAAAGTGCTCACTTTACCGTGAACGGCCTATCGTCATGTAAACAACATGTGGCGAGCGGTGCGGATGAAAAGTGTATGTAGGCGATATTGTCAAAGCAGCTAATGTCGCATGCAGGTGAGAAGGCGTAGCCTGGCCTGATGACCCAGTAGCACGCGACATGTTTGCAGACTATCGTTGCTGAACAAGATAGGACGGAGGTGCAGGTACATGGGCATCATTTAAAACACATTACTGCAGTCTGAACATGAATTCAGATGTCGTCTTCGTTTATCTTTAAGGCAGCCGCATGCAATGCGCGAGAGCTGACTGCAGTATGCTTTTTCTTTTTTCGAAATTCAATTTACTTAAACATCTTAAAAATAGATTACGAAACCTCTTTACGATGTGATTTCATAGAACACTTGGGAGTATTCGTCCTTCATACTAAAAACATTCTTTCTTATGTATTTAACATAGTTAAGAATTGATTTAACATAGTTAAGAATTGATTTAACATAGTTAAGAATTGATTTAACATAGTTAAGAATTGATTTTTTGAACTGCAGACTGCAAATCACCCAGTTTCATTGCACTTAATACCACTAGGTACAAGAACTCAAGACATCATTGCTGCTAAAGGCTGTTCACGATAAAGTGAGCACTTTTCAAATCAACCTTATAAAAAAGTCACTGATCCTGCATGCATATATTTTAACGGGTGCACTGAGTGACATGCGCCCAGTGAAGTTAGTAACGATAGATGGAAAGTAGTTCCATATCCTAGCGTCGAATAAAAAGAGTTAGGGGACCATTTCTAATTATTTCAATTATTTCTTTTGGTTTTTTTTTTTTTTATTTAGCGAATTGTAAAAATGCGCACGTTTATAAAATATATACTGTTTCTTATAATTTTACAGTTTCACTGGACCGACGCACGAATAAAGTGACGAGGCCTTTGCCAGTGTAAATTTTACATAAGGCGGAAGAATACGTAACGTGCATACAAACATATCTTAAGCAAGGCTTTCAAAAGGGCTCATTTTACCGTGAACAGCCTATACACTTCTTCCCTATGAATGACAAAATATAATATGTAACAGGCGGTCGTCTTTCGGCAAAAAAGAATAAATCAAAACACCTTTAAATCATAATCATTTGAATAATACCGCACGCTGAGGAACTTGAAATAGCTGACAGTGGACAGAGCGGAAAGTTAGTACTGCAAAAAGTTTCCCCTGAATTAAGTGGAAAGACATAAAATATATGGTTTACACGGTGAGACATATTCACTGCCAACAAGATAAACCAAACTAGCGTGGGAAGGAATTACAAATACATCACCGACTTAAGTGAACTTCGGTACTTTGCCTGTACTTGAAGTCCAGAAGCACAAGAGGTCAGCCACGCGTGCGACAACCAATATCGCCTACACGTGCATTAAAGTAAACCACCGTGCAAAATATTTATTCGAGTTCACTTGAGACGGTATCATTTCATGACCTGCCGGTAATAATAAAGATAAATGAACGTTTCACGTCGCTTATAAGGCTACCCGAATTTATGCATCTACCAATTATTGTGAAAACACTCGACATGGCTATTTTTTTTCTCTAAAACAAATTATCGTTTTCGATACCGAGCAATAAAATGAAGCCAATATACATTTTAGAATTGGTTCTTCGTCTTTATTTTTCTCGCTGAAATGTGTCACATCATTACGCTTGGCAGTTCAGTAATCGATTTGTTCTTCGCAAGACTGCCCGCATTTTCACACTGCAATATGGGATTGTCATGGCTCTTTCTCTCTGTTTGCAAGTGCATGGCAGCAGTTCTAGAACTCCCGCATTCAATGAGATGCTCTCACAGTTCGCCGACTCTATACGGCTATATCCACATTGTTACTTGGTCGACTCCTATCGTGTGCCTGACCCAGCTAGTTCCTGTCTCCGCCATGGCGTGGAAAGTGGTTTTAAAGCCACGGACACACTACAGTACTCACAGTTCTTAAACAATACCAGTTACCTGTCCCCGTTACAGATGAATGCTAATACCAGTTACCTATCCCCGTTACAGATGAATGCTGGCGCTGCTCATGAAGGTATAAGGAGCGTAGCTCCCAAGCGTGGATTGCGCCCGACTGTGGGTCTACAACATGCAGAGTTCTTTAAAAAGTAGTATACACACCACGAAAACTTTCAGGAAAGTACTATTTAAGTTGCATATTGACGATTTAAGCATGTATTTTATAACACTTGAAAATTTTGCTACAGTTTACTCAATTGAATGTTTAAAAACTCAAATTATGAGAATATATATTAAATGCAAAATTATGAGTGATTCCACTTTGGATGTTTTGGAAAACACATTGGGGAAGAAAACCATTATCAAACTCGGCTATCATAATAATTACTCTAATTGTTTGTAATACAAAATTAGTAATTATGTTTACTAACATTTTTAATATTTGATTTTATATATATAAATCAAAATAACTATTTTGATGATCTCCCTTGATGAAAGTAGGTTTATTATTATTATTATTATATTTTCCAAAATTTGTTTTCTGAAGCACGCAGAATAAAAATACGCTTAAATTTTTATTTAACATATATTTTCAGTACTTGATTTTTTAAACGTTTAAGTAAGTAAATTTCCGCAAAGTTGTATTTAATGTTATAACATATAAACCTCATATACCGCTTAAATCGTACTTTCCTAACAAGTTTGGTATAGCGCGCAGGCACAACTTTGTAAGTAACTCTGCGTGTTGCACAGCTGGTTCCAGTGCTCCAGTGGAAGACACTCTACTTAAACCTCAAGGGAAATCGATCTCGGTCATTGCGGATGTATCCGTAATCTGGGAGTACAAAGTTTACCTTACATTTTGTAGGCTAAGCCGAAATATGTTGTAACTTAGGGCTGTTGGAACTTGATATTGTTTTTATGTTAACAATGAATGAAACATTGTACATTACATTTATTAATACTTTTAAAGTTGTATAATCATTAATTATAAATTTTAAAACGTATTATTTTAAGTAATTCTGCAGAGAATAAACAATATCTCCCCCACTACAGATTTGAAGGTATATAAATTAATATAGCCTATTATTTGTCCATGATAATTTAAGGGCTAAGTGTCAGTAATTGTTTGAAATATATATGAACCAAATTTAAATTTTATTTGTTTAATTGACCACAAAATAAATTCATTTTTTTACAATTTCGTTTTGAAAATGAATATATTTTTGACTTGATATTTTAATTACGGCTAGATAAAAGCGATCATAAAAATGGGTCAACTTATTAAATTATCTTTATATTTTTACTGTCCATTTGTTCGGTTACGATGTTATATAAAACACTTGTGCTGTAATGGACGTTATGATATGAGTTTGAACTTATCAAGTTTCCAGGATTTGCCGTGTGAAACTGAGCTACAGATTATTCTGTCCCCGAGAGGCATTTGTACATCTAAGTAACCATGCCATTTGAATACAACCTTGTTCCGAGCTGTGAACCATTCCCACGGCGCGCCAATGAGTACATTTTCCGAAGTCGTCATGTTATGTATGCTGCTAACGTTACCTCTTTTATAATCACACGCATGTCTCCGCAGAGAAAAGAAAATCTTAACTACAGTGGCACTTTAATAGTTTAATTAAGTCTGAGGGGCTATTATTTTTTCTCCGTCGTGCAAAATATTTAGGTACACTTTTTGAAATAAATGGTGTGACAAAGCCAAGCTGTTAAGAAATACTCACCCTAAGACATAAGCTTTCTTAGTCCTCGCCCATTGCATGAAAGAAGACAGCATCGCTATTATCAACATAATTACGGTCGTTACCCAGCATACGTACTAGCGTGAATTTTCGTCCTAGCAAATTGTGCAAATATAAAACCAATCCTACACTCTGCCAACGTGCCAATGCTTAGCTATACAAGTTTCAGTGCTGAAACAAGCAAAATGCACCCGTAATATATTTTAATATTGCAGATAAAACATGCAGTGAAAGGTCAGCATGGAAACTGTAATGCTCGGAGTTAATGAAGTACTGAGATCTCCGGTTGTCAGCCATGTTTGTTGTCTTCCTGTTAAGGAAAGTCGGCACCAGTTTCCCTTCCACGTAACTTTCCGGCAGTGCCACAAATGTACCGTTACAAATCCGCGATGATAAACACAACTTGTTTTGCGAGCGATACTGAGTAAGGATGAATATAATTTGTTAGCTGTCATTCATACGGTTGTGGCTGTATACGTGAGTTTGCAGAGGACTTTTACAAACAATGTGCTAGGCGTAAGCATGAATATACCTAGGTCATAATGTAGAAAATTTTTGTAAACAAGAGAGACCGCACTCACATCTCTAGCAAATCCCTAGAGAGGTTAGATCTCTCGAACAGTAGACGCGAGTATGGCCGACCAGCTTGCGAAGGAGATGATGGCGAAGGGTAGAGGAGGGCGAGGCTAGTTCCAACATTGCCGCTAGGGGAGGTGCATGTCGAAGACAAGTCATTTGTTCCCCATCACCCGACCAGATCACATTTACCTAATATGACAGCCTGCGAGGGTATCCATACAACCCTTGCGAACAGCATCTTTACGTTCGCTACAGAACATACCTACCAAGCTATCCTATTACATAAATCATACATAGATCTCGTCTATCACACACAACCCTACGCAGGCATCTCAGTAGGCGAATGACTGTCACTGGTCGTTTTATCAACGACTCACATGAACCAACATTTCTAGGGTAAAAAGTTAATACACACACGCGCACAGAATTAAGCGCAGAATGTTGCCTGAACAAAACGCATTCTTTCATTCTTTCGAAACTACCTGTACGAGCTCGGGGCGAAGATGAAGCGTGTAAAGATCATCAGAGATATGGTAGCCATGGACGAGCACGTGACAAGTGCTTTAAGGCAAATTATCGACAGACTGAATGTAGCATCTGCGTAAAATGAAGAGAATCTTAAAAACCTGGAAGGATACATACGATGCCTCGCTTTCCTGCCTCGCCACGAAAACAAATACTCGTAATTACAGCAGGGACATATTGGATGTTTGCAGTGAACATCTGAGCAAGATCGAAAATATTTTGGCGGAGACTCACGACTAAACGTATAAAAGAGAGCAACAGTGAGAATTTTTATTGAGTACGATGTCGGGCATTGTCAGCGAACATCGGGCGATTCAGTCTAAGTATTTGCTCGCCAAGAGAGCCAAAATTTCACGCGACCATATAAATGAAGAAATTTTTAAGCCCATTCCTCGTCGTCTCGATGTATTCAGGGAGAGCTATGGAGCACCCGTAGCCGTGAAGTCCGAAATCGACAATACCGCTAAGCCTTTGCAGAAGCGAAAGCATGATGAAGTACAGTCGGATCAGGACGCTGGATCGGATGTGGATTTGCCACAGAAGAAGAAAGTACGGAAGAGAGCCCTGAAATATAATGCTTTGGCTCGACGGTACCTACGATCGTACACATCTCGTAAAAATAATACGATGTATAAAGACATAATACGATGTACGGTGTATAAAGACATAATGATAAATGGTTTCTCGGTGCTGGTGAAATCGAGTTTCTACGAGGTGGGAGCATCCGAAATCGCAATTACACGGTACGTGGAAACCCCGGGCTACACTAACTTCTATTTTGCAACGAGCCCAGGGAGTTTACAGAATCCGACCTGCTGTAATATAAGGCTTTACTTGAACTCACGTATGCGCTTTACCAAAATTACAGTCCCGAGACCGGTGTTTATAAGGACGAATATCACGAAAAAATCGACATTCTCGTAGACCTCTACAGTGGCGTAGCACTAAAGAGTGGCGAAGGTCTGAAGAAGATAGAAGATGTCAAGAACATCGACTACGTATTCTGGGACAACCCGAACAAACTGGTGGATAGACTGCAGCTACTGCTAGCTTCGCAAAGTGTTGGCAATTACTTCCACACCAACCAGATAATTTCAATTATCGAAGAACTTAAGGAAGCGGGCTACATACGATGAGTCGATTGGTCATCGCCTGCTTCAAGGTTCGAGAAAGTGCCGAAACGTTATAATGGAAGGGCGTACTTCAAGTGGTGGTGTTTCCCTGCCCGCTTCAATTCCTGGGTCGTCGGGCCGGACATCGAGCGGTGAACGTCGAAGTAAATTAATAAATCTGTATATTTTATTATGAGCACATAATACATTTTACGTAAAATGATATGCTGTGTTTCATTTCAAAAAACCTCCCCATTTTATATACAAGAAATATTTGAAATGAAAAATATTTTTAATAAAAATACTCGCATTTAAGAATCAAAAATATATAACAATTCAAGTACTGTGCAGGAATAGTCAATATCGCCATTCGGTACAGGCCGATAGAAGGCGACATAATCGATACTACCTATTTGTTGAAAAAATATACAGTAACATGGTGGGGGGGGGGGGGAGTCGAACTCAAATTAGTTATTAATGAAACGAAGGTAGTGGAGGCTTGCCGACTGTAATTAGCCAATGAAAAATATTGGCGGGGGCCGACAGTGCAACCTATAATTTAAACACATAAACAAATATGGCTGCCACCTGGTGGTACACAGGCGAAGGTGAGATGCAAACTATAAAACAAATGCCAATAAAAAACATGGAGGACTTCACCTAGCAAGATGGCTGCCTCCCAACATGGCCACCTCCAGTAACATGTATAAACAAATTAACTAGAAAACAAATATGGCCACCTCCAGTAAATATAAACAAATTATGTACGACGAAACTAATATGGCCACATACAACAGAATGAGTATAGGTGGGGGGAGTGGGAATGAGGGAGTCAGCCGTCTGCTGGATGTGGGCTGGGAGGACCTCCAGAAATGTAAGTTTTTTTAAAATAAATTTTTACATAAGTTTTTTTTATATTTTTCGGGATTTTTTACATTTCTAGATAAAAAAAAAAGGAGAATTGGCCGCCGGGGATTAGAATTTTTAAATTATTTTTTAAAAATTTTAATAGAAGTTAAATAATACATTTTAAAAATATTTTAACTATGAATTTTTTAACGATTTTTTGATAATTTGTGTAGTAGTTTTTTAAATAATTTTTAACGATTTTTAAAAAATATTTTAAGCAATTTTTAATAGAGTGTTTCGTAATAATTTTTTATGATTTTTTTAGAATTTTTTTTTTTTAGTTTTTAGGGTCGGAGGTCACCGGGGTCAAGTTCAAGGTTATATGGGTCCAAGATGGCGGAAGTTGACATAACAGCATGGCGGCCGGCCGAATCCTGCCATCTTATATCCGATACCGTTGTGCATCAATGCTTATTTTTCTACTACTATAGTGAATTTACTCATACTCATCATTAACACGCGTTCAGTCTGTCTGTTGCCATAATTTGTAATGTCCTTCACTCACGCGCCTAGTTCAATAGTTCAGCCTGCCAGCCGCACTCTTCACTGCTTGATACTCGCAGTCGCAGATTTCCCTTCCGCTGGTTTCTTCTCCCGCCGCTCGTCTTCTGTCGCTCGGAACTCAGCCAATCATTCATTCAACAACTCCCGGCCCGGAGGCCCGTCGCACAATTTATACTCTGCTGGCCTTGATATGGCAAGTTCAATGCGCCTTGAGTCATGCGGGCAGAATCTATAGCGATAAAACACTAGAAAATTCCTCGGTTAGACGAAGAAATTTAATACAATCTAGGTCAGCAGCGCACACCGCAAAACAATTATCGTGTCGGATCGCTTTTTGCTAGTATATAGGCGGTTCCTGGTTTAGCACGGCTGTAATTCAAAACATTCCATAGTCTTTCTACCGCCGCTATCATATAACTGCTGTTTTCACTTCCAATCGCTCGCGCGGTATGCGAAGCAGTGAGTGCGTAACAGTGCAATCATATAAAATGTATATTTTACGAGTTGTTTAATATTTTTACGATTGATTTTCATTGTGTGCTGTCTTCTAGTTGCAAAAATTGGGAGAATATTTAAATTTTATGAATCATTTCCTGCCTTTTTGCAACCAGGAAATAACACACATTAAAAACTAGATACAAAAGTACTAAAAAAATATATAGTTATATATTATCTATAATCAAACATTTACAATAATACCCCTGGAACTGAAATTATGACACGAAATGAAGAATCCTTGCATAATAGGTGAAGGTGAGCTTGAAGCCGATATTACACGACACCTGCTGCCGCACTTGGTCTTGTACAAGGCCTGGTGCACGAGCCGGTATGCCAGCTGCTATATAAGCCGCCTTGTCGCACTTAGTAAATATGAATCACATTCGTACAACTGCTACCTGTCAGTACCTTGTGCACGCCTATAGCAACTCTCTAGCATAGCCTCAGATACAGAATTGTGTCAGTTCACCGAATATGTTTGTTTGCGTGGCGTTTATCTCAGCTAAGCGATATTTTGTTGCTACAACTAATCCTAAGTTCTTCCAAATGAATTAAATTTGTTCACAAAACCAAATAATTGATTAGAAATAACTTTCTTTGTGGCAAACTAATATTTTCTTCTGTTATTATATTAAATAAATACTTAGTGTAAGTATACACATCGTTACAATTTGTTAACAAATTTAAATGTTTAGAAGTCACGCGCATACGAGAGTAATATTTTTGATTTTACGAAAATCAAAACTTTGCATAAAAATTTACGTACCAAGTTATTATCCGCATGAAATATTTAATGGGGAAAAAAGTGTGTCCCACGGAGTTGTGAACTCACGCCCAAAAGTATAACGCCCTATCAACCGCTACCAGTTCTCATACAAAGTCTGTAGTCATTAAATACGAATGATACATATATACAACCGCTCGAATTAGATTTTTCCATAGTGTATGTAATGTTTTAATTATTTATGATGGTTTTTAACATTAATTAAGAGTTGCAATTTAAAATTTTAAATCTCTTTCAAAGTGTTTCATCCTCACGGATGTATAATCAAAATGGATACATCCTTTTGCATTTCTTCAACAACTCGTTTCAAGTAGTAGCCAGGGGAGAGCCATGCGCTTTGAAAGAGTGAGTGTGAGAGAGAGGGAGATAAACGGAGAGAGAGAAGAGATTTGGGTGGGTCTTACCAGCTAGGTCATGAGTGACGATAAGGATGAAGCGACGTGAGTATGGAGCAGTCCCGGAATGAAAAGGCTGGGGGAACGGGAGATCCCCAAGAAAACCCGTCGACCAGCGGCATCGTCCGTCACGATTCCCACTTGCGAAAATCCGGAGTAAACCGGCCGGGGATGGAACACATGGTTCGTCTGGTGACCGGGCGAAAAGTCTAACAGCTCAGCCATCGTGGCCCCTTGCGCTCTGAAACTGCAACGTGATTGGCCATGTACGAAAGCCGTTATGGAACCTGCCACGAAAAACAGGACGTGTCCTATTACCAATGTGTTGTGAAATCTAACAGTACAAGAAGGCGGGAAATGCCATGACGGGTGCCAATAGCCTGTATCGACGGATGCTGTGGCGGACCTTGCGTGATCTTTTACGGAATTAGTTATTGTGTAATATGCCCTTTAAACCGTAGCAACACGAGCGCATTTTTCATGTGCGGTGTATCAGGCTGTCGTGTTATTGGTTTCCTCGCCGTGAGATCCCCCCCCTCCCCAATCGCGAGCTGTTATCTGCGGCGTCACTGCCTGCGGAGGATAACATATAAGTCCGTTATCCGATAAGATACGTGCTTTTGATCTGTAGGCAAAGATGTGCATACATGCATGTGTTTGCAGGAAACTGTGTCGTCTTTTCCGGCTGTGACCTGCCACGCACCTGCTTTTTCGCAGAATATACTGGAGAGTAACTGAGATTTGTGTGTCGCACAGCAAATGTAGCATTATGTCGCCACCCTTCTCTATCATCACACAACGGACACCATGTTGATTTACTATTTTAATTTAGGCAATGTAACTTTAAGAATAAAACAAATAGGTTTGTTTCTTATTTTTTGAAGTATAAATATAATATTTATTTGTACCTATAAAAAAGTATTTCTGATTGTAGTTTCAGCTGAGATATTTCGTTCAAGCGTATTAATTTCTAATCAATAACCCATACCTATGGTAATCAAAACCAGAGCGAATGTAATATACCTGCACTGACAGGATTAACTAAATACGTAAACATTTATTTACAAAAGTTTAATGACAGAGCGATACTGACTGATATGCATACATCTCATTTGACGCTGTGCGGTGCGTAATTCAGCTGATTATGGTTTCGTGTGAATATGAGATAAGAGTAAAAGACAGCCAAGTCAGTAGATCGTGTAAACAGAACTTCACGTTTATGGCCTTGGCACAGATTTTAATATACCGTCTCTGTTGGGCCTTAAAACGTACACTATTTTAAGCTCTTATGAATTACAGTACTAGCGAAAATAGGTGAGAAGGGTCATTTTTATACACGTATTGCGACATATATACGAATTTGTACTTTGTTCGTTATGTCTGTACTGCTGTCTAGGGAAGGCGCTTTACATAATGCGCGCTGCATCGAGTCTGACCGTTAAAGTAATATTAAATGTTTCGCGGTAGTTACGCCACTGGCGTGATATTTAGGGACAGGAAAATACAAATCCCACGTGAGAACAATCTCCCCTTCAGACATGAGTAGTAGGGGTAAACCAGTTCTACCCCATTTTAGATTAATCGGATTATCAATTTGATATAAAAGGGTTAATAAAATTGATTGAAAGGGTTAATCCTTAACCTGATTTTAATCCGATTAAAAAAATTTCTTAATCCGATAAAAAATGGAAAGGTTTAAATTTATTGAAAGGGTTAAATTTAATGAAAGGGTAGAATTAATTGAAAGTTTTTTCTTGATTTATTTTCTTTATTTCTTTTTGGTTGGGTGAAGGGGATAACAGGAGCTCTGTCCGATGTCGACGGTATGGTGTCCTGGAGGCGATTGACCAGAGTCCGCCATTTTACATCACTGGGACGCTACTCCCTCAGCGCGGGGGTAGATCGGCTCCTTGTGAGTAACCTTGGCCACCCATTTGGTTATCAATTAGTTTGCGGAGGCGAGGAGAAGCTAACCCCCTCCCCCCTCCACACCCATCAAACTTACTTCAAGCTGCAAAGCAACATTATTGTACAGGATTCCCAGGGTAGCGCCTGGGAGCTGTTTCCATAACTGATTTTTACTCTCTTTTTCCCTGCCTGTACGGGATAAAAGAGAGTGGTGAAGTTAATTGATTTTATCAGCGCGGAATTTTAAAGTTCAGGACTTGTGAAGTACTGTCGCGAGCTCCCTGTGAGAGAGCTAGCGACAGTTTGGTATAAAAAGCGGAGGTTAATAGCCAAATGAAGTTAAATATTCGATAAAAGTAGCTTTCCCATGACTGGAGTGGCAAGGGTTTATATAATTAATTTAATTATAAGTATATTGAAGTGGTGAATTTAAGTTTCGCGAAAAATTAAATCAGTGTTATTGGTTTATTTTTGTAATTACTTCATATCTCATATGTTAAATTCAATTAAATAATCTGATTGGTGTGTGAGTGTATGTCTGAATGTACCGTGACGAGCGGCTAAAAGTTAAGTAAAGCACGTTAACTCGGGGAATTCCGAGAGCGATATGGCTGGCGCGATGCTAGCGCCAACTAGTTTTGTTAAACATGGTAGATTTTTGTCCCGGACCGATCGGAAAATTCCGGCCAGTTTCGGGGCCTTATTTCTATGAAATCGGGCGGTATAATTGCGCTGAAGGCGTGAATTTATATTTTAAAAATAGTTTTGAACTATATTCTGTATTGATAATTATTTTGACTTGTAAAATTCGAAAGCAGAGCCAAGAAAACACGTCTCGTGAGTGAAGTTAAACAGTAATATAGGCCAGAGGGCTCTGATTGGCCGAGAGAACTTGGTGGGGCGGAGCTTATGAAGTTGCTCGAGAGATGGCAGCATGGTCGTTAATTTACCGTCAACAGCTTTTAATTGACACGGAAAAATTTAAATATATTAAAAGCGGTTGTAATTAAAGGTATTAAATCGTCTTAAATAAATAATTGGTGCTGCAAAACTAAAAATGCTCAGTTGTGTACGACTAAAAAATATACGCGATTAATTTCGCTCGTCATAGTGATTAATGTAAATGTAAAGTGTTTCGGAGTCGCTCCAGTACAGAGTAGGGGAAATTGGAATATGCGGGTCTAGTTGACGGGCTAGGGGGCCGCAAATGACGCCATGGCTTCGAGAAGTAACCAGGTTCTCTCATGTTTTTCTGTGATGTTGCGGAGTTTTTGTATGTAGGGGTGGAAATGAGCCATGAGCGAGGCGAAGTCGCATGCTCTAAGGAATTCCATGAGTTCATGGAAATCCTGCATTACGCTTCGCATCTCTCCTGGCGAATTTCGCTGGCGAGGGCGGGACTGAGGTTGTGTATTTGGCATTGCAGGGGTGTCAAGAGTGGGAGCTGGTTTGTGAATATTCGCAGAGAGTGCCTGCGAATACGTTTTGCCAGGCTGTAATGTCCTGACTGTAAACCTGGACGGGGCAGGAGGTTGTTTTGCGGTTTTTGTCGCGATTTTCGTAGCAGCAGCAGTAGTTCTTTTCTGCACCAAGTCCAGGAACTTGGGGCAGGCTTTTGCAGCAAAATAAAAATTTCACAACTCCTGCCGATCAAAATTTATATCCCTGAAATAAAGTCTATTTAATCCCCGATATAATACCCACATTTAACATTCCAACAAATTTTATATCTTAATCCAAGACATGAATTTTAATCCAATTAACTTTATCCCGTTCGCAGCAAACTTATTAAAGTATTTGCAGGAAACTAAGTATATTTTTCGTACAAGAGATATTTCCACTCCCTAAAATTCTAAACATTTAACGATCACCTGTTTTTCAAAGATGTATCATTCCATTTTCCTATGTTTCAAGTATTATGATCGAAGACACGACACATGCGTACATGCATGCATACATACAAACTTTCAATATGTTTTTTTGATATATGTGTATGTTAAAGAAACATATGTATTTGATGTGTAGACTTGTCTATGGCACTAAAATTTACTTTTACCAAAGTTTCAATTCAAAAGCTTCCCAATTGATATTTTTAGATACACTATCGACCATAAAATTGGTATATACTCGAACTTATTTACAAATCTATTTCCCTAGAAAACAAATTTGAACATAATATTAAAGAAAGAACATGCATTAAGGTTGAAATGACTTCTATCAGAGCTAGAATATATCAATTTTCACAATATTTCAATACACTTAAGAAAATTTAAAGGAAAATGGTGTTAATTTTGTAATCGTATAAACCATCTTTTAGGATAATACATTCCGACTATGAACTATTCCACACAACTTAGGACTCGACATAACGATTTATCAGACAAAAGTTAGTGGGAAAAATGAAATTCATACTTCATATGCACTTTTAAAACAGAACACCATTAAGACAACCACAGCACAAAATGGTTTAATCTACAGACTAACCTCCTACTAAAACAAACGTTTAGTAAACAAAGTCTTAAAAAATTCCCTACAAAATACTTCTAAACCCATATTACCCTTCTACATTCCTGAAATTAAATTATTATTTATTCATTTCAATAGAATACCAAATAAAGACGCATTCCATTTTATATATATAGATTTAATCACATGGTGAATTAGTACACATACCCCTGCAATTAACATAAAAATATTAGAATGGAATACATTTTATCATCAGTAATGAAACCTGATACTGTTTAGAACAGTACATTAATACAGAAACAAGTTAGTTGTCATGCTTACATTGTGAGGTGAACATCTATTCGGAAGTAAATTTTCTCTTCATACCGAAGATATTAATTTAATCTACAATGATGGGAATGGAGACATCGCCGAATAAATCCACTGCAAATACTGTGGGGAAATTTACAATTTGGCCTACAATGTCCACAGACATGAGAGGAGCGAATGTTTGAAGAATTCATCTCCTATGATTCTTAACTATGAATGCTGGTTTCGCCAGTTTGCACGAACGGATAACTTGAGTCGTCATGTCATGATCCGTAAAAAAAAAAATCTTCCTCTGGAGAAAGTATATATGATGTCTACAGTACATAATATTACAGAAGGAGGTGTTAGGAATATGTTTCAATTTGAAATAATGTGTCTTCCTAAACCAATTAAGTCATTTGCATTTACTTGAAGTGTTAATTAGGTTTGAGGAATAAAGTATGGTCTGTGGTGTAAAAAAGCCTTATTTGAGTACTAAACAAACTTATTTGAGGAATTAAGTATGGTAGATGGAATTTAAAAAAATGTTATTTGTGTATTAAATAGACATATTTGAGGAATAACTTATGTTTCGAGGAATGAATTTGACGAATAAGAAACTGACAAACACCCTATAATATTATAACCAGTATTAAAAATGTTGGTGTCTATGTTTGTGAAGTGCCCTTTACTTACTGCTGCTATACTTTTTGTAACCTCCTGTACTTGGTTGTGTTAAAATGTTGTACATAAATTTTTGGATCATCCTATATTTGTATATATATTTTGAAACAATTGTCTAATATGTTCTATGTTTTGTAACATTCTGTAGTTTCCTAATTTTGTAAATAAATTAAATGTTATAAAATTATATATTACACTTATTTAATATATTCCTTGTTAAAAGTGAACTTGTTTTAGTACGAATTATATTTTCTCCCAAGAGACATCTGAGAGTAAAGTAATTAAAATGTCATAAGGGAGAGAGATTCTTGCATTTTCTATTAAAAGTTTGTTGGAACGAGTTAAAAGTCTATGAGTTCTATCAAAAACAAACTATGTTCTTACTAACACGAAATACTGCTATACTGAAAAAAGCCAGAAGAAAAGTCCTGGAAGCAAACACTATAACTGCTTTTTCCATAACTAACAATATAATATACAATCCTTGATAAGGCTTGGTTGATATAATCTGGGTTCGAGTCTGGGTTGGGTCATGTACGAATGTAATCTAGTTTCTGACTTTCAGTGTTGGGTACCTATGATTGTAGTATATTCTGGGTTTGAGTTAGGTATGGATGTAATCTAGTTTCCCTTCTAAGGCTTCAAACATAATAGACAATACGTAATAGATGTTATGATATGTTATATTGGTATGTTATGTTACGTTATGATAAATAACTATGTGACATTGGTATGTTATGTTGGTATGTTACAATACGGATTTACTATAACATTCTTTCACGAAATAATGAGCGTAACACGTAATTAATAAAAAGAATTTGCTTGTCCACAGGGAAAAGATAATTTAAATGTGTGAGAAAGCTATTTGAAATGCATAGCATTCTGCTTGCAAACATCTTGTATTGTGAAAAGTTTATATTGGAATAATAGTTCGTATAATTAATACTTATATAATAACTCAATTCAGAACTATTGTCTAAAAAAGGATAAATACACATTACATTCAGATATAACGGCTAAAATACAGTATATACTCGCTTAATGTAAAAAAATCATGTAAAATCCTTTTTAATGTGTTATTAAATTTGACGTAAAATTTCATTAAAATCGTTTCTGTTACATAACATGTAGGTTTAATACATTTTGATAGGAAATCACAAAATATAATTTTTTTTCGGGAAGAGAGAGTTGTGGGCTATAAATCCCAGCTCCGCATTTGCTGTTCTGTCTCCATGGAGGTAACACCTCCCCCCCCCCCCCCCATCATTGTGCGGACAGTCAGTGAACCAGTCCGCAGTGCCTATGTCAAGGGCATTGGCTGCCCTCTCACCTCTTGCTTGACTCTGCAGGGCTGTGCGACCAAGGGGATCCGACCATCTATTGTTTCTGCCGCGGCGGTGAAAGCCTACCAGAAAAGGGTCCCGTGGCGTTCTCCAGGAACTGTGATTGCCCGCCCGCCCAGTGATCCTGTCGCGATGGTGAAAGCAACCCTCCTTCTCCGTCCGCTTGCTAGGCTGGTGGTCCCACGGAGCTTTCAAGGGAATTGCGAGAGCCCGGCTGCCCCGACTCTTACCTGAAAGAGCGGGGTAGCGCTCAGCCCTACTGACCTATGTTCGGGTCTCTTTCATCAACCAACATCGGTATTTCGTTTAAAAAAATTTCGTTTTTTTTCAGAAACTTTGAGTAAATTGTTTCATGATAAATCAATGAATGTTTATATGATTTCTTTAAACTTTTTATTAAATCGTTAAACTTTTAACAATTGTTACAACTGAGTGAATTTCATTAAAAATTGTTAACAACAGAAAAATTTTTCTTTAAAATTCTTACAACCAAACAATTTTTCTTTAAGATTGTTACAAACCAATGAAATTTCTTAAAAAAAAACATTACGACTGAATGCTTTTTCTTTAAAATCGTTACAAATCCATTAAATTTCTTTAAAAATTGTTCCAAAATTCTGAATATGAGTTGTTAAGTATTTTAAGGAAGTTTAGTGATGATTAATGGTAGATGTTTAAGAATGGTTTTTGATTAGGTAGCTGTATGGCTGTGAGTCATGTAATTTTAATTCCAGGCATAATTTTTTCATGTAGTTTTGAGTTTATTTATAAGAGCTGAGAGGAGACGTAGACCCCAGTTGCTGCACCCTTTGCACTATATGGAATAGGATTTGTGTCAATAACACACACCTACAGCCTCTCTTCACTATTTAGATATTCACCAAACTATGTGAAAATGCTTCTACATTGCATGGCTAAGTAATCTGAGAATTTTTTTTTGGTTAGGTAATTGAATGGCGGGGGAAAATTCATGTCAATTTTAGTTAGTTTTACATAGTTATAAGAAATGTTTAAGGGAGGGATGTTGTGTGTATGAGGTATGAACTATGGAACAGCTAAAACAAGGGAAAAACTAAGCTGGATACACCTCACATATTCAGGAGGTGCATAACCTCAGATTCCAAGATTGTTTAGTATGAGTTGACTGAAGAAGGATGTATGATGACGAATATATGAGCCTTGAGTATTTCTAACAAAAGAAATGTCTTTCAAGTGTGTGTGATGGGGTGGTTTGTGCAATTAAGTTAATTTTAAGACATTTACTTTTCGAAGTTGTTGGGTAAATGCAAGTGTGAGTGTGTGAGAGAGAAATAGAGAGATTTTTTCAAGTATGTTTTAAGTTCCATGAAATTTTACTTTTAAAATGCACGATTGTATAGTTGTAAGAGTATTAAATGTGTATGTTGGTTTGCTTCAAGTATTGCATGTTTAGTTTATACCGTTAAATGTTTGGATGTTAGACAAGTCTTTTAAACGTTTTGAGTGTAAGAGATTAATTCCCCTTGCTAAAACTTTCATTATTAAACTTATTTTTGAAGAATTAATAAAATCCATACAAATTTTTTAATGATGTAAAACTACGTAAACGTTTTTGATATTGTAAAACTACTTAAAAGTTTTTGATGGTGTAGAAATTTGACAGTGTAAGATTAAAAAGATGAATAGTTTTTTCTCTCTCACAAAATTCACATTTAAACTGGGCTTCAGCTGAAATGCATTTGTGCGAGTTTAAATTTCTCTGTTTTATTCAAAATGAAAGTAGCGCACTCCAAACATGTAGCTGGAAAAAATAGACGAGGCAAGACAAGTAACAAAGCGTGGTTAATTTATTCCTGGAGACTCGATGCAGCGCGCATTATGTAAACCTCCTTCCCTAGACAGCAGTACAGACATAACGAACAAAGTACAAATTCGTATATATGTCGCAATATGTGTATAAACATGACCCTTCTCACCTATCTTCGCTAGTACTGTAATTCATAAGAGCTTAAAATAGTGTACGTTTTAAGGCCCAACAGAGACGGTATATTAAAATCTGTGCCAAGGCCATAAACGTGAAGTTTTGTTTACACGATCTACTGACTTGGCTGTCTTTTACTCTTATCTAATATTCACACGAAACCATAATCAGCTGAATTACGCAAGGCACAGCGTCAAATGAGATGTATGCATATCAGTCAGTATCGCTCTCAGTCATTAAACTTTTGTAAATAAATGTTTACGTATTTAGTCAATCCTGTCAGTGCAGGTATATTACATTCGCTCTGGTTTTGATTACCATAGGTATGGGTTATTGATTAGAAATTAATACGCTTGAACGAAATATCTCTGCTGAAACTACAATCAGAAATACTTTTTTTATGGGTACAAATAAATATTATATTTATACTTCAAAAAATAAGAAACAAACCTATTTGTTTTATTCTTAAAGTTACATTGCCTAAATTAAAATAGTAAATCAACATGGTGTCCGTTGTGTGATGATAGAGAAGGGTGGCGACATAATGCTACATTTGCTGTGCGACACTCAAATCTCAGTCACGCTCCAGTATATTCTGCGAAAAAGCAGGTGCGTGGCAAGTCACAGCCGGAAAAGACGACACAGTTTCCTGCAAACACATGCATGTATGCACATCTTTGCCTACAGATCAAAAGCACGTATCTTATCGGATAACGGACTTATATGTTATCCTCCGCAGGCAGTGACGCCGCAGATAACAGCTCGCCGTTGGGAGGGGGGGGGATCTCACGGCGAGGAAACCAATAACACGACAGCCTGATACACCACACATGAAAAATGCGCTCGTGTTGCTATGTTTTAAAGGGCATATAACACAATAACTAATTCCGTAACAGATCACGCAAGGTCCGCCACAGCATCCTGTCGATACAGGCTATTGGCACCCGTCATGGCATTTCCCGCCTTCTTGTACTGTTAGATTTCACAACACATTGGTAATAGGACACGTCCTGTTTTTCGTGGCAGGTTCCTTACCGGCTTTCGTACATGGCCAATCACGTTGCAGTTTCAGAGCGCAAGGGGCCACGATGGCTGAGCTGTTAGACTTCTCGCCCGGTCACCAGACGAACCAAGTGTTCCATCCCCGGCCGGTTTACTCCGGATTTTCGCAAGTGGGAATCGTGTCGGACGATGCCGCTGGTCGACGGGTTTTCTTGGGGATCTCCCGTTCCCCCAGCCTTTTCATTCCGGGACTGCTCCATACTCACGTCGCTTCATCCTTATCGTCACTCATGACCTAGCTGTTAAGACCCGCCCAAATCTCTTCTCTCTCTCCGTTTCTCTCCCTCTCTCTCACACTCACTCTTTCAAAGCGCATGGCTCTCCCCTGGCTACTACTTGAAACGAGTTGTTGAAGAAATGCAAAAGGCTGTATCCATTTTGATTATACATCCGTGAGGATGAAACACTTTGAAAGAGATTTAAAATTTTAAATTGCAACTCTTAATTAATGTTAAAAACCATCATAAATAATTAAAACATTACCTACACTACGGAAAATTTAATTCGAGCGGTTGTATATATGTATCATTCGTATTTAATGACTACAGACTTTGTATGAGAACTGGTAGCGGTTGATAGGGCGTTATACTTTTGGGTGTGAGTTCACACATCTCCGTGGGACACACTTTTTTCCCCTTTAAATATTTCATGCGGATAATAACTTGGTACGTAAATTTTTATGCAAAGTTTTTATTTTCGTAAAATCAAAAATATTACTCTCGTATGCTCGTGACTTCTAAACATTTAAATTTGTTGACAAATTGTAACGATGTGTTTACTTACACTAAGTATTTATTTAATATAATAACAGAAGAAAATATTAGTTTGCCACAAAGAAAGTCATTATTAATAAATTATTTGGTTTTGTGAACAAATTTAATTCATTTGGAAGAACTTAGGATTAGTTGTAGCAACAAAATATCGCTTAGCTGAGATAAACGCCACGCAAACAAACATATTTGGTGAACTGACACAATTCTGTATCTGAGGCTATGCTAGATAGTTGCTATAGGCGTACACAAGGTACTGACAGGTAGCAGTTTAACTACAGTAATTTATAGTATTCATTTCGTTGTAGATTATTAATTCCATGCTCACGTAATTGTCATCGTTTAGCTCTTGTCGACACCAGATATTATTCACATAGTTAAAATTCTCTCTAATGTAAATTATTTTTCTAAGCTCGGGACCTACGTAATTGCCCTCATTATCATGTAGTCGTTTGAAATTTCCGATTTGAAGAATGTAATTTATTTCTATGCACAACACTCTGAAATTCTTTAATGTTGAATTGTACTCTGAAAACCGATAGTTTAACATGTAAATAGAATATTTCAAAGTCGCCTATGTACAAGCAATATCCCACCAAAAAAAACATAAAATTTACACTTAGGCCACTCTTAGAAATCGTTTCAAATTTCTGAAAGTCTCTCGTGTGTTAAATATATTTGTAAAAATCGCCTAACTATAACCAATTTCCCTCCAAACATCTCAAAATTAGAAAAATTAAAAAAATTAGCCTTAGCCTACTCTTGCACTCAACTATACACCTATATAAGACATTGCAACCCACCACTCTGATCAGTTGCATCCGGAACACCACTCCATCAACATCGGACAGAGCTCCTGCTACCCCCACCCAAAAAGAAAGAACGAAAATAAATATCAAGAAAAAATTAACCCTTTCAATAAATTTAACCCTTTCATTAAATTTAACCCTTTCAGTAAATTTGACAGTTTCAATTTTTGATCGGATTAAGATCGAATTAAGAAACTTTTAATCGGATTAAGAATTTTTGATAGGATTATAATCCGATTAAGGATACACCCTTTCAATCAATTCAATTAACCCTTTGATATCAAATTGATAATCTGTTGAATCTAAAGTGGGGTAGAACCGGCCCGCCCCTACTACTGACATGTATGGGTTATGTTATCTTCGGCAATCGGTCAATAATTTGAAAAGGGACAAACTGCTGACATGCTTTGCGGAATAAATTCTAAATATGTTTGAGTGGAATGTTGCTTCACAATTTTAGTAATATAAGTCGTTAATAATCAATCAGTTCGATTGTTTTTCAAAATATAAAGTAATAAATAAAAGCTGTGAGAATGAACCTCTGTAATCAGTGGTTCCTATACTTCAACTTTTGCAGTTTCCATCGTCCATAAATCAATAATACAAATTCTGCTGCACACTGTCGTATTACACTGCGTGCGTTGTCGCCCATCTCAACAGTACGGTGACCGATTGTAAATGAGTAGGGCATAACGGTTCGTAGACACTGAGGTCGTATTAGACATAGCAAGTCGCTGTAGCAGCAAGAAACAGGGAAGGACTATACTAAGATCAGTAGTAAAAAACTATCCCGGAATTCGCCTGAAGTGATTTTGAAAAATAATCAAAATCTGAAATCGGGATGGCCGATCTAGGAGTCTACCTCAAGTATTTCTGGATGTGAGTTCAGCGTGCTAACCACTGGGTCAGCTCGCGCGGTGGCTCGCTGACAAAATATTCGTCTTAAGACACACGCAACAGCCCCTTTCACACTGTCAAATTTTCCCCGTCAAACTGCTTCCATTAAGTTCGGTCAAATAATGTTGAACAGTTGTGATGTCATCGAAACGTCATGAACACCGCCATATTTGTCTGAGAAAGTTGGATGGCTTCAGTTTCCATCCAACTTTTAAAGATTGGACTGTTTCTAAAATGTCTTTAATGTTTGATGGTCTCAGCCAATCAGAATCGTGTACGATAAAAATGGCCGACAAGAAACTTTAAATTAACAAGCGATTACTGGAAACGAAGTAGAATATGAAGATAGTTAATTTACTTAGAAGCTGTCTGGGCATGAATGCTATTTTAAGCAAATATTGTACATAATATTACGATCTTAGAGGCATTAAATTTTATTGTTCAGGAAACATCTCTGATAAATAAAACTTAAATTTAGTAAAGAAGCGAAAAACAATTATAACATTCCTTACATTTATTCCTGTAGTTGAGTGCATGGAAAACAAAAGCAATTTCTCACTATGAAAATAATTTTTAATTAATAATTCAAATTAGTTTCTCCCGGTAAAAAATTTTGACAGTGTACTACATTTTCTAACACAATCAAGATTATTTAATAAAACTTTTTGGAAGGAAAAAAATTATGGCTGTATTTTGTGTTCAAATGTTATTGTCAAATATCGTTGAAGGAAAAATTTGACAGTGTGACAGGGGCTTAAGGCGATATTTCTCTCTTTTTTTTGGGGGGAGGGGGGGGGGGCTTTTTTGTGAGATGTTGTTGGAGTGGTGTGCCGGATGCAACTGATAGCTATTTTGGCTATATGTGAGAGGTTTCGAAAAATGCCCCTTTATTGCAATTGTTAGTTGTCAAATCATTATAGTTTTCAAAATGTAACACTTAAATTCCGACACAAAAGTGTTATAGGCAGGTTCAAATTGTTTAATTAAAGTCTAAGCGCGGCATACTGCATTTGTGTTACAAGCTACGAAAGGAATAAAAACAACTTTTACTCTACAGTTTATGGTTTAAGCTATTTATTAAATGAATGTTAACAGTTTCGCTTCAATGTACAAAAATATATTTACGACAAGTCTGACCCCTATTTTCAACAAAATTCATAGTGCCAATACTCGCTCACCTGTTTATAAATCGCACTCATACTGTGTCAGTATGTTCTGCACGCCATACAGATTGCATTAAATGCAATTTTGTGGGAAAAAAATATCTAGGAGCAAAGCCTGGTATGCTGCAGAATTCGGGAAATTAAGATTTGTGAGCGTTATATTTTGAAAACTATACTGATTTTACAACTAATAACTGCATTAAGAGGGCACTTTTCGAAAGTCTTTCAGATAGATGACCAAATTAAAAAAAAAAAGTGATATATGAGAATGTGCCATAGCCTGTCCAGCGGGTTGCGTTGAAAGAAATAATTAGCTCGTAACTGCAGTGATAACACATTCACTACCTCATATTAGGGAGGACCCGCCTGAGATTCCCGGTCCAGCCATCCTTATCATAGGCTTCCCACGGTTTCCCGACATTGCTCCAGCTGATTGCTGGATAGGTGTTATACCACAGCCCATGGCACACTTCTTCCTCGCTCCTGCGTGCTGCGTCTATAATGACCTTGCTATCAACAAGGCGTTAAGCACTACCTAACTACTGCGTCACTTGTCTGCTCTGCTACGGACGGCATAGAAATATTTCACGTGCACCATTAAAGTAGTGGTTGTTAAGACAGCCGGATTTATTTGCACAGCTGTAGTATATTCACGGTTTCTTCGCACTTTTCGAATCTAAACTTTCAAAAATCACACCATGTACTAGGTGTTTAGTTTTTTTTCCCCAAAACGTGTCATGTTTCTCGTGCATTTTGTACTTGCGTTAACATAAAAATCCTTATTTCTGGTTAAATTGAAATTTTGCATATATTTTATCTATAAATTATAACATTTCATTCTAACCAACGTGAATAAAAACACCGAGTAAAAAAGTGTGTTGGTAATGTCTAGTAAGAAATAGTTCTTATTAAAAATAGTATTGCGCTGAAAGCTCTCGAATGCAGTGCATTGTTCCGCTGGTGTATTTTCCTACACTTCGTTAAGATTTGTTTGCATGAGGCTGGGGAATATGCTGGAAGCAGAACTTCAGCAAGGCGCCAGAAAAGTTGGAAATATCCGTAAATGGACTATAGTTAATATTTCCATAGTCTAGCATCAAAAATTGCTATACGCTGTCCGCGGTTAATTCGGTGCTTATGTAAGCTCTGTTTAGGGACTTCTTTCTGACCAATTATGTATCCTTCCGCCGTATGCGTAGTTAACTTTACTGTAGAACCGATGGCTTTGATCATTTGCGATTAAGTGAAGTTGTGGAATTGCCAGGAACGTAAATATTTTTTAAATATGTAAATTCTTATTTTTAAGTGTAGCTTATGATAAAAAGAGAAACCGCCATGAAATACATTTAGTGTCCTCAGATTTAAACAATGAATTTTTAATACAACGTTATGACATGGGACT
Organism: Dryococelus australis; assembly: GCA_029891345.1. Taxonomy (NCBI): domain Eukaryota; kingdom Metazoa; phylum Arthropoda; class Insecta; order Phasmatodea; family Phasmatidae; genus Dryococelus; species Dryococelus australis. The sequence goes on along the minus strand of CM057003.1, from coordinate 60,416,025 downwards.
ATTTGTTTTGCATGGTGCCAACTTCAATGGCATCTTTCCTGTCAGTGTTTGCGTTTTAATATTTGCAGTAACATGCAGTGTGCTATCTGTATCAGAGATCGTTTTCAGATGTGCTTATTTAGCAGCAAACCAGCTTTCGGGGAAAGTGTCATAAGAAGCTCAAGAGTCGTGTATGTGGAAACACATTGCATTTGTCACACTTCCGTACATCGAGCATGTGAATCAGTATTCTCGGAATATAAAATCTTGCTTACCGGATGCAGTGGTCCGGTTCGGCCATTGTGACTTCGGTTTTCATAGGCTTTTCGTAATGTCACGCGAATGCTAGGTAGGTTCCTTAAAACCGTACACGAAATATTACGGTAGAATGAATTTCGTCTTGTGCGTTTGTCCCGCATACCGACTCAGCCGTCGCCAATATGTGTAACTGGCAACATCGCACGCGTGTTGAACATTTGTGAAGGTCCTAGTTTGCGTATAGTTCTTCAATAGACACATATTCTTTCGTGTGAACAAAACAGTTTGACTAACTGGGTGTAGCCCAGTTGCATTAAAATTGGGTCAGGGGAAGAGCAAAAACGTTCCAAATCACTTAATTAAAAAAACTGTTATCTAGCCGCAAATTGTGTCTACATTTGTTTGTGTGCTATTGGCACAAAGCAATACAATGTCCGACGATTTCTTAGTCGCGCCTGCTTGTCCGAGCAACTTGTTACATTTCTATTGAGCTTGCTGCTGTCGACGAGACATTAAGCTTTTCCACCTACCTTAATTAACTTCGTAACATTATTCGATGAGAACTTGGCTTTATAGGGCATAATTTAGGGCAGTGGTACGTTGTGAAAAACGCCTGTGGAAACATCGCCTTCAGAAGGGTGATGGGGCAGGGGGGTGTTTCAGGAGACAATACAACTGTTGAATTTTTCCATTCAAAATCCCAATCGATACATGTACCAGGGTCCAAAGAAAAGGGGGGGAGGGGGTGAGATGCGCTGACGAACTGGCTAGAATGCTTGCCTCCCACTAAGACGTATCGGGTTCAATTACAGCAGCATCTCTAGTCTAAGTTTTTCCTGGTGCAGCTTCCGATCGCGAAATAACGATTTTCGTAATATTCCCGGTGTTTGGTATTCTAAGTTAAAGATTACTTCTCAAATCTCAATTCTCGCGAGGAAACGATCGCGAACACTGGACAGCTAATGTGTTGTCGAAAGTTTCTTTCCTGATCGGAAACTCTGTTTCAACATGGCGGGTGTAAAGAATCGTGGCCGTATTTATTGCGGACGAGCATAAACCTTATGGCTCCGCCCTTCGTAAACGAGTACATAACACATGAAAGGTCGTAGTATATGTGGCATATTATTAAATGCATCTAACTGTATTAATACTTGTTCGGAAGTATGAACATTATATACATTTATCTTGAGTCCGATTCCTAGGTGAACAAAGGCCTGCTAGATCGGACTACTACGTAACGAATTATTTCATTTTTTAATAGTCGTTATATGTGAAACAGTATGTTCCTGTAAAACAATTAATGTTTAAAACTACCAACGTGTGTATACAACACATTAACCATTCACCGTGTCGCCATTTTCCTCAGCCAATAGTCTAACCATGCGAAGAGATAGTAGCAATTTCAAGAAATTTTACTTTAAATTTCAGTAGTATACAAAGGATGGTTCTGACGCACCTGGCTCCTGGCTGGGGACACAGGGGTGCAAAAATGTAAATTAGGGTATCATCACAAACTGTAGCTATTTTGCCAGCCAGTACCGATGGCAGTCATTTTGCCAACCAGTACCGATGGAGGCCATTTTGTCAACCAGTGCCGACGATGGTTATTTTGTCAGCAAGTACCAATGGCGGCCATTTTGCCAGCCAGTATTGAGGCTGCAATTTTGTCAGCAAGTACAATTTTTTTCGAAATTCGTTATCGATTAGTGTAGGGACCATGATGGCAATGGCCATTTTGCCAACAAGTGGATGACCACCATTTTGCCAGCCACTAAAAAATTCCTTAACATCGAATATGGTGGCCAGAAACATCTCAAACGATTGTGTATGTACACCACCTCCAGCGGTCTGTCAGATGGATTTTTTGTGATGAGACATTAACTTATATTTGTGTCTCCCTGTGTCCCCAGCCAGGAGCCAGGTGGGCTAGAACTATTTTTATACTAGTACACTGCCCCCTCCAGCGATCTGTAAAAAAAATTCTACTCACACACACAATGCCGCAGGCTTCCATGTAGATGTAACGACAAACCACCACTGATGTCCAACCACAACAAAGGCCCTGCCAGCATCGACCCTCCGCTGCAGCTACCAGGTGGTCATCATGACCTCCACCACCACCACCACCTGTAACAAAAAGCAGACACATCCAGCTGCCTTGCTTCCGTTTACCACCCCATACAACACACGCTTAGGCATGATGCACAGACGGACCCTGGACTAGCAACCAGCTACCCACTAAACTGTCAACCCCACCAGCAATTAATCATTTGAGCCATATATACACAGAATGTATAAGACACAAATAACCTAACCATCAGTGAGGATGGCAGAATAGATGGGTTACGACGGCTGGAATTTGAAAGTCAACATTGAGAAATACAACCAACATGGTGTAAAACACAACAAAGAAAGATGAGAGCACAGATAAGAGTAAAGGGGGGCAGGTAGAGTGAAAGAGAAGTGGGGTACAGCACAAAGTGTGTAAGACGAAAAGCAGCTACGATATGGCGACCAGATACTCTTCAGTGGTAAACGATATATATATTAGACTGCACATACACATCACCCCTGATAGGATAAGCATTGGGCCCCCAGAGAGGGTGAAAAAAACAGAGTTCCCAGGTCAGAGACCCAACATAGACACCACATTACCAGGTAGATAGTGTGTGTGTAAAATAAAGTGGTTGCTGGTGCAGAACCGAATAAGGTCGAGATGTAGATAATGAGAGTAGTTGTGGGTAACAAAACACAGTACATGTACATATGTAGCAAAACAAATACATAGAAGCTATAGTGAGTGAATGTGAAACAGTATATGTATCGCATTTGCTAGTAACATGCACTCAGTATTGGACAAATGAGACATCCCCTGCAATAGGTGCCGACATGCTACTAACACCATCTTCAAAAAAAGGCAGTGACACTCGTGATAGCAATTTTCTACAACTACTATATGTCCTTGAGAGTGCCGTCGAATGCAAAACACATGTACCAGGTCACTGGTTGTATGCCTGCGCAGGACCTGGACTGCTCCCTGTATGTTCTCCAGTGCACGACCAGCCAGCATATATGACAGGGCAGATCAGACCCCCTGTATGTGTTCCAGTATGCCTGAACCAAGCCACACACAAAGTATACCGGATGCATTGAAGATAACTTGTGTGCGGTATACCAGCGGGAGAATGATCTGAAGTGGGGAGAATAAAACTGGTCATATGCAAGGCGCCATACTGTACAACCGGCCAGCATGCCTGACCAGGTGTAGTATGTTCTCCAATGTGCTGTAAATGCTCACAGTGCAGACACAAACATACACTGGCTACACGCTTGACAAGAACATTATACAACTCCTGTACATACTCGAGCATGCCATCCAAACAAGCCAACATACCTGGTAATATAGATATGACTCCTACGTATGCTGCAGTGTGCTGGAACTGGAGCAGTAGAATGCCATAATACCTGCAGGATTCCTATACAACACCCGCTTGTAGCTCCATCATACCAGGGGCAAATACACATGCACACACAGGTAGTTTGTTGCAGGAGAGGGGAGCAGAAGCATTTCATATTCGACAATCCCGGAGCAAGGAACTGCCTCCTACTATGCGCCCCAACCCAGTTGCCCTCCGAGGGCAGATGCATATATGATGATATGTGCCTGCCTGGGCATATTTGCACCAAGATTTGCCCAACATAGTCATAGGGGATGGTGTGTATTCCATCGTCCAAGATCTGATGCTTGTTGTCCAACCACGACAGTGCTAGCTTATTGCTTAATTCTGTGTAGACATTGTGGTGGTGCAACCTAATGCTATGGACCTGTAACCTCATGAGTTGACTGTCCAGAAGAATGCGCATGTAATCCTCGATGGTAATGACTCGATAGACTATACTCTTCTGAACCCCCTTGGCCTGCTTCATGATCTTGCCCCTACGTATGTAGGCATACAGTTTGGCCCTCTGTCTGACGAACTCCATCATGTTATCCTCCTCACACTCATCCTTAAACTTGCAGAACACCTGGGAATTTTCATTGGAGTGTCAAAGATGAGTGGGAGGGTAGCCAATGAGGTTGAACTTGGTCATGAATGCCGGGTCTGAGGCCAGGTCATGTTATAAATCAGGACACGGTATGGCAATGATGAAGGAATTGGTATCTATGTATACCAACCCCACATCAGGGTCATACCGCACCTTCATGACATTGTAGTGGAAGCAGTACATGAGGGTTTTCGACTGGTCCAGTATGGCAAAGCTGGCATACACTGGTTTGTCGAACAATATATTCTTGTCATCGAGCTTGACAAGAGATAGTGTTTCGCTGTATATTGTCCGATAAAGGAACACCAGCTTGGAGATGAGCTTCTTTGCCCTGGTGGAGAACAGCATGGTAGTCTATGTCCACCTCCAGTATGTATCCAATTGGTCCACCATCCAGTATGGACATCACATCAACATCCATGTTGGTCCATTCAAACCCTCCATATGGCAGGGGCAGGGACATTACTCATCCATACAAATTGTTGGCATCCACATACTGGAGGTAGATACATAGACAAGTGAAATCATGCATGGCAGGCAAGTCCTTGTTTCCCACAATGTGATGTGTGATGCACTGGGTCACTCCTCCCCAGATAACAGCCTCGATCAAAAAGTGGGTGTTATAGTCCCCTAGGAGCACCAGCTTAACACCTGTCTTCCACAATATCACATTGAAGGAGAAAGCTGGGGTGCTCATGTACCGGACACAGCCCAGACCATATGTGAACAGACAGAGCGCCCAGAAGTTCTCAAAGATACCATAGAGCAGCAGTACTAAAATTTTTAAGTATAGCTCTGCATATGCCTTCAGCGATGTGCAGCCCAAGGTCGCCCAGACTGGTTATGCATGGCGATACTCCCCCTCGCTGATGGAGGTGCTGGTGAGCATGTTGTCAGAAGCACCAATCCCCAGCAGCTGTGACTTGTCGAGTACCTCAAACAACATGGTATAATCATGTGGGAACACCCCTTTCCGAGTCACCAGATCGAACTGTCGTTGATTAGTAAGGAAAGCCGCCATGGTGTGGAAATCGGCAGATGGCAGGTTCTGGGCAAGCATTGCGAGTCTGGCAGACATAAATTTATCTGTATCTATAAACTAGATGGTGAAGTTGTCATCCAGACTATTTGCTAAAGATTATTATTTTTTCCTCAGTGTTTGGAATGATAAATATGTCCTCTGTATCATAGTCAAGATGGGTAATGATGAAATGCACATTGTACACCAAGTTGTGGAACAGGATTGCCAGATGTTTGAGGCAGCAGCAGAGCTTGTTGCAGTTGTTTCATGCTACCCTGATAAATGCTCCTGTGAAGTCGTGATCATGAACCTTCCAGTTGTTAACTCTGGCGAAGGGGCCCATGCAGATATAGCATGTGGTACCCTATTATAGCCAGCCCATTCACCTGGTGTTAGTGGTTGTATCGCCTCAGATAGGTTATATGTGTCTTTCACCAAAGTGCCAATCCACACGATATCCTCTATGAATGGTGTAGTGACACACACTATCTGCGGGGAGGCTAGTGGTCTTGGTGGCAGGTATGAGATTGTTGTCCACCTTGATACATACCCCATAACTAAAGGGCATGTGCTATTGGTACATATAGGTATACAAGGTTGCTGGGTCCTGCTCACCTGCTTGGACAGGTTATAGATACACCATTCTCCATTTCAAGTATCTTAGCACAGATGGTGGCATGGTCATTGCAGTACCTCCTGTGCTCCATCAGTGTCTTGGCACCAGAGAGCCCTGTCACCCACAGCTGGTCATCATATACTTCCAGATATTGCTTGAAAATATAGATTGCATTGCACAGGCAATGTGTGCCTGTGAGCATACCAGGCAGGATAAATCAGCTATGAGGCAGTAATGCATGTTGCTATCTTCTGTCATCATGAGGAAGAGATCGAGGTGGGTGGCCTGCTCCTCCTTCGATACTCATATTGGGACAATCGTATTGTCCTCCTCATGAGCATAGATATTTAAACTGACCCATGGGTTCTTCCACTCGAACAGGGGTACCTGACACAGAGGTATTACTGGTTTAAATGCTCCTGGTCCTGTCCCTCTATGTATTGTGCCAGAATCACCAATTGAAAACACTGCTGGTCTTGGTTACATGGATTGATGATTGCCTTTCTAACCAAGATTGCAGCAGGTAGGGCGATGTAGGAAAATGTTCGAAGGGGGTTGAGCTTATTGATGTGCAGCTGTAGCCACTTCACCATGGTAAACGTCGAGCTACTGCCCTTTATCATATAGTTGCCTCCTGTCATAAATTTAAGATGGCAGTCATCATGGTGTCTTCCACATTGGCTACATTGAAGAGGAGAATGTTCTTTGTCTTGAAGGCAAGTTGATGTGTCTATTCCTCTTGCAGCTCGGGCTTACCATACATACACTCCAGGAAGATATTAATTTTATTGCATACTGAACCAATAACTCCTACTCCAGTTGGCTAATGATATCTGCCTTCATATGCTCGAGGTAGGCTCAAATATCAATGGCATTGTTCGAGGTATTCTCTACGACATACTTCCACATCACACCCCTAAATGCACTCTCCTACTACACAAAGTCGTGCTTGTTGACAACACCAGACCCAGTGAAGATAGTGATGTAGCAATGTCCCTTGGCAGCGATCTGTCATGCAGGCACAACGAGTAAAGGCTGTGGAGCACTCGATGGCCCTGGCTAGGGAACAGTGGAAGGCCCTGGCTGAGGTAGATCGATTTGATGCAAGCACATTTGGCTGGTGGTTGAACAGCATGTCCTGTACACTTTGTGCTGTGAGCATGCAGGTTATACTTCCGAGTAAACTACCTACTGCAGCTCCCACACTCTAGTGACTCAGCATTGGGATTGGCCCAATAACAATTTTTGTGCAGCCTAGCATCAGAGGAATTTTGTAATCCCTCATTACAAAACTCCACCATTAATGGTGAAGACCATTCCAACTATCTATGAAGGGGCAATCACAGAAACCACACTGAAGGGTGGGCTGCCATATCAGAGCTGCAATAGTAGGTGATGGAGGTTGCTGAGATGGGGCAAGCGATGATGATGCAGTGTATGGTGCAGGCAATGTGGGATTATGCTGTGATGTTGATGATGAAGATGAGGGCGAAGAAATAAAAGTGAATGATGGACAAGAAGATGCCAATGTTGAAGTACATAATACAAAATGACAAAAGGCATCACTTGCTCCTCTTTGTCCTCAACTTGACTGGGAGGTGGTGATGGCGTTTGTCTCAATGCCACACACATGATGAAGGCCAGGAGGAGGTGAATCCCTTTGGAGCACAGTATAGGTCTAAGGGGAGAGGGTCATTTGGTAAAAACCCTTAATCTAACAAAATAGTTTCATGTGAACATGCCATAGTATAAACGACAATACTGTGTGTAAGAACACTAATATGAACATAACTAATTATAATATTCATTAAACAAATTGGAGTCGCAGGAAAAAAGGGCCTATGTGGGGTACTCCCACAGGTAGCAGGTGGGGTCACTCCATCCCTGACATACCATGCTAGAGGTAGGAAGCAAAAAAAATTGTATTGGACCTATTGTGGGAGCCTTATGGCAAACACACACAGAGGCTGGGACACAGAGGCTGGGAGCAGGTACCAAGGGGACATGTGATTATACTGTATGCTGTGGGATGCATGTCACATGTGCCTGTGGTTTATGAAGAGATTTGTGCAGCTTGTTACAGCGAGGTCTTGAGAGCTGATGTGGGTGAGTGAAGTGAATATGGAGTGGCATCAGAATGAGGGGGTGGGCTGACCAATTGTATCGCCTGACATTATTCCCATTTGTGACAAAAATAATAATTTGGCAGCCCTGCCTGGGGATTGAACCCAGGTCACCTTGAGAGGCGAGCATGCAACTGTGGGGCATAATATTGAAGAAATCAAAACTGGTTCATGTCCATTGGAAATATTTAGGGGACCTCACACAACAGAGGTCGAGAGCAGGTTATAAAATCCTGATCATAAGGCACTAGGCCCTGTTCATCGTAACATGTACCCTATGCAATGGTATAGGTCATTCATAGTATAGTGAGCACTTTTGAAGCATTAGATACTTTTTTCTTTCAACCAATGTAATTCCTGCCACCACTTGTTAATGTAGAGCATACCATGTGAGTAATAAACACAGTGGAAACATTCACTATACCCAAAACAAAAAATCTGAGACCTCAATAAAATGCAATTATTGGTTATTATGTCTGATGAAACAGCTTCAAAAATTCCTCAGTTTATCACAAATGGTCTATACCATGTTAAGGGCTTGTGAAACTGAGTGGATGAAGAAATATTTGAGCAACTCCCAAGAGCAAGAGGTAGCATGCACTTTTTCTTTCAACCAATGTATATCTTTCCACCACTTGTTAATGTAAACCATACCATGTGAGCAATGATCACAGTGTACACCCAACACAAGAAAAAAGTCGAGGCCACAATGAAATGTATTTTTTGATTATGTCTGATGAAACAGCTTCAAAACAAGTTCAGTATAGTGTGAACAGCCTATACTATGTGATAGGCAAGTTAAACTGAGTGAATGAAGAAAGATTTGTGCAGCTCCTAACAGCAAGTTCTTGAGAGCTGATGAGTGGAGCAGTGTCAGAATGATAGGGCAGATCTCACCAACCAACACCATCACCTGACATAATTCTCACATCTGAAAATAAACTCTGGTGGCCCAGGTCATTTTGGCAAGAGGTGAGCAGGTTATGTTACTGCATGCCAGACATACTAGGGAAATAAATACATGTTACACAATTTGCTAAGTACCTCACACTCGCATCGACATCTGAGGGACGGATACATTGGCTGATGAAGGAGACACACATACACACACAAAGGCAGCTGGGACAATGGGCCCTCCATGGTGGCAGAGACCGCAGGACCGCAATAATAATACCCATCACAGGGGGGTATTGAATGCCACTGCTAGGCAGATGCGAGCTACACGCACCTGGCCGGTTATTATTATTAATACCTCCCAAACTGGGGATGCAGGAACAGTGTATGCTGTTCATGGTAAAGCGAGAACTTTGGAAGCCCTAAACATAAATATTGCCACCGCAATACAAAACACAGTGAATACATCTCTCATCGGACTCGAAATTTAACGTCTAAGGTTACAATGTAATATTATATTTATATTTAGTAAATTTATATACAATATAATATATATAAATTTACTATTATTCACAATGAGAGGGCTTTCAAAAGAGTTCACTTTACAGGGAATAGCCTATACCTGTGCATGGACACATGCTTGTGCTCTCTGTGTATGTATGTGAATGAGACTATAAGACAATTCAGATGTGGTTTTTTAATAGATGTGAAAAAATACCACAGTATGATATGAAAGGTAATGACTGCCTGTGAAATCAGCTTTGGAAAATTCATTGTCACTATTCCTGACAGCATGATATTCGTAACAAGGGCCCATGTGCAGAAAAGGCACCTTCCTCTAGGTTGTTCGTTGTAAGGTTAGCACGGTTGAGACCATAGTTACTTTTTTTCTATTTCAGTAATTATTTTTATCATTTTAATTTACTGTTTCCATGTAAGAAAGCAATAATCACAGTGTGTACATTTCACCGCATTAGGGAGTTTATGCCAAATGCGAAAATAAAAATATATTTATTGACTGTTATTCCAGATGAGACAGCTTTCAAACAAGTGCTCACTTAATCGCGAACAGCCTATAGACACATTACCTTTTTTTTAAGTGCCCTTAGAATAAAACATGTCACTGTCTGCATGCAGTAATTTGTTTTTAATGGGCGTGGGGAGTTCCAGGCACCTAGGAACAATGCTAGAAATTGAAGGAGAGTATGTATATACCATAATGATGAATAAACAAAAATAAGTACTAGGTAGATTAGTTGTTTCAGAGAGTGTACAAAAATAACCATATGAGCAGATTCTGTTCTTTACAATAGTTACATTTCTAATAACTCTGCAGTCTCACGTTACCAACACATGAAAAATATTGCCAGTTGTTAAGTAGTGATAATGATGGAAACACGTAGCGTGAAGCAACATTTTAGTATGCTCGAACCAAACACATAGACTGTTCATGATAAAGGCGAGTGCATGTGCGTGTGTGAGGCCTTAGTAACCTTTAACCATGTTGTTAAATATATATAGAGACATGTATATTCCACCACACTCGGAAATTATAATCTAAAGTTCACATGAATGAGCTTGTAATTGTGCTCGCGGTAGAGTGAAGAGCCTACAGTAAAAATAAATGCATATGGCTGAAAGAATCAGTGTAAATAATTTTTAATTTCAAGCGAAAGATGATCGATACACTTATACACTCACGATGGAGCTGATGCTGACTGTGTGTAGATGCTGCAGACGACGAAGCTGGCATGCGAAGTCAGAATATGGCAAACACCAAGACAATAATGGCAGCATAGGTGTGACATCTGGCATTTATACGCCCGGCCTACCCCCTCCCACCTTATCTTACCCGACACGACCACAGTGTGCCCTGGACCTAATCCGACGGAATTGTGATGGCAGCTCTGTGTCGCCCTCCTGGCGAAATTGAAATTGTGCCGAGAGAATGTGCGACTTTCAGTGGAGGGTAGATTTCAATGGAGGGTTAGTATTCTATAGAGGGTTGGTCTATTGTGCTGTGGGGACAGAATGACATTCTGGCTGTGTGGGATCAGCCCCTCCGGTCCCACGCTCGCACATCAGCTGCCTCGCAGAGACCCACAACATATGGTGCCTTTCTTGCCACGTCCATACTAAGGATGTGGAAAGCACACAACAGTGACATCGTTCTTGCGAATAGGAATGCAATTGCAAAAAGTCATACACACATGAAAAAGGGATAGTAATATGTACTCATAGTAGTAATAGTACAGACGTGTAGGACCTGGATCTCAGTACAAGGCATACATTTATCACTTACACTAGACATACCCAGCATTCCAAATAAGGTGAATTGACGTCATTACATGTACCAGATGGGGAATAATAGCCATAGGTACTCATAGCAGTAGTAGGGGCGTGTGGGTCACCTGGGTCATGCCACATCACTTACTTAATTTGGTTTGTGAACAGGTAACACAGGGGAAGAAAGTAAAATACCAGTACATATTATAACTAGGTGTCTTTTTGCAAGTAGTGGGAGCATGTCTAACATGCTGCGGTATTAATCTGAGTTTTTTCGTGTACTAATATTATTTGGGGTTAACATAATTTATATATATCATACCTATATTCTGTGGTGTGATCGGGAGGGGACTTTTTTTCATTGTCGATTACCTTCTATTACACTTGTGTTGTGACCCACCCACTACATACACCTGAAGGTATGCCCAGGAGGGGTCATATGCAATGTTTATAAGTTTTTTTTACTACTTAGTAATATTCCCTTGATATATCATCACACATATTACACCCTCACAGATAGTAACCAATCATAGTAGTATGGGTGAAAGGGTGACACAATGTACTAACATCTGTGAATAAGAACACCAATGATGTCATATATACACAAGCTATTTATTTACACGAAAAACTATACACACTCCTTCCCTCTCTCTCGCCCAAATTGGAACATACATATATACTCACATAGAAAAAAACAAATATTTACAATTTCTGTGTTGGATATCGCACACACACACTGTTGCTGCCATCTACATCATAGTTAGAACACTCTCGAAAAGCAGCCTCAGGATCACCTTCCTCTCATTGTGTGAGAGTAGGCGGATGTCCGGGAGTGCGGCCGACCTCTGCCGCTGTTGTGGTCGTCTGGCAGGTGTCTGGGTTGCCTCGTCGACTATCGCAGGGCTAGTGGTGTAGGTGGCAGCATTTACCGATGCCGGCCACCTAGTGGAGGTGTCTACATCGGCTGTGGAGGCATCTGCTTGACACCTGCGCCTGGGTGCAGGAGGCGCCTGGGTAGCTGCTGCTACCGGACCTCGTTGGTACTTCAGTCATGGTGGCAGCATGCTGACAGACGTCTCCATCAGCTCCTCAAACTCTGTCATCATCTGGGTGGCGGCACTTGGCCTCTTCTGCTGTGGCTGGCTACATCCAGCAGCACTTGGGTGGCTGCCTCGTCCTCTTCCTGGAGGTGGTTGCTGGCTGCCTGGTGACTTCGTCATCACCTTCCAGTGTGATTACAAGTGGTGGTGGTCAGGTGACCGCTGAAGGTCGCCCTCCCCGATGTCGAGTGGTGGTATTGTCCCCTCAGAAATGTTGGAGGGCTGTGGGGTTGCGGCATGGAGGGCATCATAGGAGTGTGTGTATGTCACTACCTCATTCCTGCTACACAGTAGAGGCATATCAGTGTGCATGTGGTTGATGGTTCAAGTCCCTGACAGTATAAACCTTGCTGTTACTGACTCCACTCTTAAGGTGCCGGGGTCAGTGTAAACAGCTAATGCTCGCAACTGTCGCACTCCTCTGTGTAGGTGCACTCCTTCCCCAGGTGGCCGACAACATATGTCACACTGCCTCGCTCTTTCACATAGCTAGCCTAGCAGCACTTGGTGCAAATGGCAGGCACATTTTGGTGGACAGAAGGCAGCTGGGCCAGTCAAAGCACTCTTATAGGCCTCTCTCCCCTGCCACCATTCCTACTTCAGACATGACTAGACCAGCACAGCAGGAGGGGTGCTACAAGGGCACAGACAACTTCCCAGCACCAGCTCTTGCTGTTACACGTCACCTCACACTCAGTGGTCCATGCACCATCATCACTCTTCATATTCGGCAAATTAATTACTTGTTCTTCTTACTTGTATACACAAAACACCTGTGTACTGCAGGGTAGGTACCATTTGCTCTCCTTTATCGACATGTCTTGCCATTTCTTGCACAGCGCAAAGTCGACTTGTCTGCTCTAATGCTGGCATTTCTAAATGTCTTCAAAGTCTGCATGAGCTTTGAGGATGTATCCATTTGTAGGAAGGAGACTATTGGGTCATACTGGACGATTGTACATCCGTCATACTTGCCACATGGCTGTATTTCATTATGGAATGCAACCTAGTCATCCTTATAGAGCCACATGTGATTGGTACCATCGCACACCTGCATCTGTTCATACCCAAGCTCTGGTTTAAACACTACTTGTTGGTAACCCATGTAATAGTGTTTGTAGAGGTTAATGTCATCTGGCCGGAACTGCACACAGTCAAATTGGTTGAAGCCCATGGTGGTGGTGGTGATTGCCTCTCCTGGAAGCTGCGCTTCCAACAACTGCAGGTCAAAACTCATGTCTCTTGGACAATGCACGAACAGAGACTGCAGGTATACTGTACTGCTCATTGCTATTTATGTGTACTTGGAGGTTAGAAACACCTCACATGTGAGCAGTATACATGGTGTCTTCCACGTCACTGTGCCACACTTCATGATGGTTCTTTGTTGTTCCCCGGAGCAAGACTTGATCCAGTGAGTTATTCCTGTTATCTGGTACAGCTCATATGCAATTGTCCACTGTAACCATTCCTGGCGTACATCACCTTGGCTTGCATGTTCCATCAGAGCTGCTGTGGTACACAGTAGCTCTGAGTTCGGTCGTAAGTATAAGACCGGACTGGCGAAAATGCTGCAGGGTGTTGGATAGAGGACGAGACAGTCTCTGTCGCTGTGACTCACCCAATGTTCAAGTCAAGTGCAATATTAAACATTCTCTGGCTGTCCTGGGGGTTGAAGTGCATGTGCTGGTAGCCAATCGTAACACATTCATACTTGTCCACATTCAGCAGGCTAAAAGCAGTATACATATCTACAAACAAGGGACATGCATCATCTTTCCATTGCTTATGGGATTAATTCCACCATATGTTTTAAACAGTTGCCTCATTCATCGCTGCCATGTCACTGTCAGTGATGAGTTGCACATAGTGCGACAGTAGGTATACCCAGACCATGCCTTGCAGCATGCATGTGATACTCTTGCCATATGTGGTTTCAGTCCACCAGAAGTCTTCCACCTCATACTACTTTCCTATTATGAGGTCGGACAATGACTTGTATTGTCATTACTGTTCTGTTTCATGAATAGAGCCTCCATCTTTGCCACAGGTGCATGTGGTACAGTGGTCTGCCCTAACTGTCAGGCGAGAGTTTTACATTCCATCTGTGTCCTCCGACATATGCAGTGGTGGTCTTGCAGCCTATGTGCTCCGAGTTTTTGTACCTATAAGTAGACATACTCTATCCTACAGCCATCGCTTGGTCCCCCTCCAGTGCCCAGGGACCATGAGTACAGTAGTAGTACGTTCATGTCTCGACATGCCCAGCCCTGATCTCACTTGTGGCATGAAAGGTTTGGCAGGTACCTAGACCTCAGTACCCACAATGAGGGACAGTCATACGCCATCTGTACATCGCACACCTTTGTGCCACTGCTACATTGAATACTTTGCCAGTGCTTCTGTTCTTGTCTGGCGACACAGACAGTGCCCTCAGGCAACATACAGGTGAGTACTTCATGTATTTTATCGCAGGATACATTACCATTGTCCCAATTAATGATGTGATAGTGTTTCTCCAGCCATGTATTTGTCACCTTACTCTTCTCCTCGAACAAGTGCCATGGGAAGGGTGGTAGAAAGGCACATGATGTCAAACTACCATGCTCATATGCTACGCAGGTACATTTAACTATGAAGCTGCTCTGCGAGATGCAGCCCTGGATGTTTATGAACATTGTGACGATTGGGTGGTGGTGATTAGTCTTTCAGTATACTTTACATCAATACCTGAACTATTGTGGTCTTGCACATTGTACATTACAAGATGGTCGTGAAGTATCAGGATGTAAGACTGGGTGTCAGCTGGAAAATTAGCAGCGGCGGTCATTTAGATTCTACAGTTCATGACTCTGCTCTGTATTCTATTATCCTGCTTACTAACGTCGAACACGAGTAGAGGGGCCATGTTCAAGAACTCTGTGGGTGCTAGCATTGGTGACTGTGTGGCCATATTAGGCTCGCTGAAAGTCGGCATACATCTGGTATGGTACCATGCACATCCAGTTCATGAAATCTATATTTAGGTAACCATAAGGATAGCACTCCAAAATCAGAGAATATGAAATTTCTAATATTCGTCTGGTCGAATTTCGAGTGGCCGATGCCGATAACATTTTGTTTTACCATTGTAAATGCTATGATTATGTAATGTGGCTTTCACTTGGGAAGCTGGTTTTTACGTTTCAGTTGACACTCATGGCCTGTGGGATGCTCGATTATGTTTCTAGACTCCAGATGCAGAATGCCATGTCGATGTTCCTACCCTTCTCTACGTACTTCAAAAGTTTCACCCTTTTGGAAATTTTCACCTACACATGGGCAGATGCAATTCTATGGAACAGATAGTCAGCATCGTGACTTTTGGTGTGGCTGCGGTATCCAGCAAGGCATTAACTTGCATATTCACCATGAAAATAACCAGTTCCTGTTTCGCATTTATAACCACATGCTTGTAATCCTCGACAAAGCCCAACAGCATGGCCAGCAGAATGCAAACTTCGAATTTACCCTGTGGGTATACCAGGACCTTGTAGTCCTTCTTGATACCCCAGCTGGCCATTTTAATGGTGGGAAGCTGGTTTTGTGTCAGTGAGAGATAATTCTTGATGGTTGCTGTTATTCCTACATCATGCACTGCGTCTACATCACTCCCATTGAGCTGGTATGCAATGTGGCTTATCATGTGTAGAATTCCATTTCTAACTATTCTCTTCATCACCAGTACAGCATTTCTGGCCTTTAGTATCATCCCTCGAAACCAAAAATAGGAATTTCAGGGTACAGTGTTGTCATCTTGGTTCTGGACTGGTATCTGCACCACTTTTGGGAGGGGGGGGTATGGGCCTGACAGTAGGGTGTGTATGCGTGGAGTTTTGCCTTGTTGATCGAGTCTCGAACCCTGCTGGCTCTGTCATGTTTCGAATTTCTACATCCATGTCACTTCACAAATAGGCCCAATCTGCGCAGAAAACTCACGTTTGCTGATGTTAGCACACTGGATGTCGCCCTGTACTGGTACCTAGTTTTGTACTGCAAGCTTCTTTTATTACTTTTGCATGCTTATAGTTCAGTTCCATCTTTGCACAGATGAAGTCGCACCATATTTTCTTCACTCAGAAGTTTATTAGATAGCTGTCCTGATCGATGAGAGACACGAGCACTTCCTGTACACTCTTGGTGATCACTGGTATTCAAATAGTCATCTTCTGCAGGTCCACTTGTTTAAACCCCGGCAGGACTGTCGCCACAAACTCGTGCAGTATTTGGCTGGGCACACCATTAAGGTACGAACCTGTCACTAAATTGCAATTTATTCGTATAACATTCATAGGTAATATGTTTACATGTAGGGTCGATTTGTGTAGGTTATTGGCTTTGTACATTGCATTCTCTAACCCCAACATAGTTGCGAGCATGTCATTTCATGTGAAGTCTATGTTGGCAGTTCTGGACATTTCACTGTGTAGTGAGTTGGCATTTCCACACAACTTTGCCACCACAGCCTGTCCCAGTTTGTGCATCAGGTACACTTCAATATCCTCTACCTCATACGATCCAGTGGGTATGTGCATCTCACCTCTCTTCCCGTTATCCTTTATGTATCGAAACATGCAGTTGTGTTCATCGATATTTGTTTTGAAGAAGTAGGTTTGAAAGTCTATTAGTACAATTTTACATGCCCCCTTTAGTTTCAGCAGTGGAAAATGTCCGGCCTGCAGTTCCAAGCTGATGCCTGACAGTATCAGTGTGATGTACATGAGTGATTGGTATGTACAGTTCATCCCATGTTAAGTAGGAATCACACAAATATGTGTCTACAGTTCCATTCCCATGGCTGCTGCTCGGCCATGTGGTTGTAATAAAGCTGAGAGCCTCTCATGTATGTTTTAAGTTTGGGTGGGGCCCTAAGGTTGCCGTAGCTGTCATAGTAGTCGACCCTCTGTCCTTGCATCACATGTGCTGTCCAGTGTGTCCCAGGTCCATGATTGGTATCTAAGTTTATTAGTCCTCTCTGCTCGCCATGGGTGGTTTAGGAGGTGGTCATGCATGAAGATGCCCCTGAAATTTGGTATTCGCAGTTTCTGAGCACACTTGTGTATATCAATGTTAGTGAGTGGGGCATTGGGCAGGACTCTTAGGATTGCTTCATTTGTTGTCTTTGTGCTGCCACCCCAGCCCCCTGCTAGTATGGGTGGAGATACAAGCTTTGACCATTTGTTGCTCCCCGTGGGATAGCTTCCATTTTCCTATTATGCCTGATCGCTTCCTTGAGTCGGTGGTTTTCTCTTTTAGCACTGTTTACCACTCTCGCTATCCCACTGGCCCTTCCGATTAGACTACCAAGGAGTCTGATGGCTGGTAGGAGGAATGGCAAGATACTGCCACGCTTAACTCGGCAGTGCGATTTCCTAGACATGGTTGTCTTCTTCTTCTTCCCGATCATCATGCCCATTCCACGCTTCACTTTCGCATACATGATCTTGGCCACTCCCCGGGCCACCAGGCGTTCACCAAGTTTAGTTGCCGGTGAAATGCCTACCATGCAGGTTTTGTCTGCAAGGATCCTGTCTGCAGCATGTCTTTCCTACAACCTGTTACTTGTTGTGTTTGCAATGTTGTGCTCTCGGCATGTCTCATCGAGGGGATTGTTAGGAATGTCCCTTCGCTTCAATCTCCTTGCTAGCCTGGCACCAGGCCCACAAAATTTTTAGCCAGGAATATGTGCTTCGAACAGAAGGTTGTTGATCAGCGTATTGACCATTCCACATCCTGTATTGACCTTGCTTCCATGACCCATTACTGCATACTAACAATATGTGGTCTGTATGTGCAGCATTTATATGTTGTGTTCGGCCATAAGTTTGTGTGGTTAAGTGTTCCTCGCTCAGTATGATGGAGATTGTGCCTCAGACATTTACACTTCCTGTTACCATCACCACTGAAGACGAATCTATGCCCAAGGAATCGTGACATGACAAACGTCTAATGAACACTGTTTGTGCTATTATCGCCAGCCCAAGAAACTGTGGGAAGACATGTGTGGTATTCAGCCTTCTGGAGCATCCCAATGGTCTTTACTTCGAGAACGTGTATGTCTACTCGAAGTCTCTCCAACAGCCAAAATACCTTCGCCTAGCACAGGTTCGACAGGCCGTGGATGGACTTCAGTATCTTTCATTTAACGATAATGCTGACATTATATCGCCGAGCGACACTCGGCAGAACTCTGTTTTTGTGTTCGATGATGTCTTATGCAAGAAGTAGAACACGATGCAACAGTACTTTAGCATGGGTCGATATGTCGCTGTAGATGCTATTTATCTCGCCAGACGTATTTCCGCATGCCGAAGCAACTCTTATGTGACAATGCCAATTTCCTTGTTCTGTTTCATATGGATGATCTGAATCTCTGTCATGTGTACTCCGATCATGTGTTCACTGATATGACTTTTGATGGTTTTATGAATATGTGCTCCTGTTGCTGGCACGTCTCACATGGGTTTCTCATCACCGCCAAGGACTTTTGGCCTCATAAGAGTAGGTTTCGACAGGGATTCGATCAGTTCATTATCGTGCACCAGTGAACACTGAGCTATGCTGTGTCCAAGTTCGGACTTAGTGTCCTGAAGCATGCACCAGAAATTTGTATTATGTCTACCAATGATGGGAACTGTAGTTTTGGTGGGAAGAAGGCCATGCATCTCAGATGGCCTAAGCATGATGGGGATGTGGCGAATGTGTCCTTTGTCCGCATCATTACTTCCATAGCTGTGAAACCTCTATGGACCACATATACCACCACTGAGTCTCATCTACGGATGCTCAAGTCCAATATGTCTTGGCTCGTGGCCTTGGAGCCGAATCTTAGCAGTGAGGGCGAGAAACTATGAGAAACTAGCTAACAAGGTTACCACTGGCTTACAGGCATTGACAACCAATGTGCACAAACTGACTAGCTTGGGTGAGAAGCTGACCACCCTGGAGACCCATATTTACGTTACCAATGTACTAGTCATGGGCATGTATATGAACCTTGTCAAGATAGCCGCAACTGTGTCCATTCTCACTGATTTTGCCTCCAGTGATGCACTCCGGTTCATGGAAGGGTGGATACTGATCAACACGAATGCCCTGTCTGCCAAGATGAAGGCCCAGATTAGTTTGTTGACTTCTACCAATGTGTATATGCTTACCACACTTGGCAGGCAGTTTGAGGCTTTGGAGAATAAACTATATGTCGTGGGTGCTCAAATTACCACCAGCTGCCTTACCAACCTGACTGTGAAACTTGACAGCGCCCTTAATGTCGGCATTGTAGGTGCAAGCATGCTGACTGCCAAGCTAACCGGTCTGCCATCGAACTTTGCAACCATGAATAAGAAACTGGATGATGTGTTGTGCAGGTCGGTGACGTGCTCTCCAAGACTGAGTGTGCGCTTGCAACTTTCGCGAAGAAGCTGGTCGACCTAGAATCGAACGTCGATGCTGCCGGTATGTCATCTGGTAAACTTTCCAGTCAGATATCGACCCTAACGTCCGATGTGCAGAACCTCAGCAGTTTGGGCTGTACACTTGTCAGTGTCATGAAGAAGGTAGATGACCTGGGCACTCGTGTTGACACCCAGATACTGACAGCCTTTGGTGCCAATCTGAAGGATCATTTGCTCATGGCAAATGACAATTCAAGCAAACTGGCTGCTCTGAGTACACAGATAGAGCACATATCCGACATGGTCGCGAACCTCGACCTCACAGCCAAACTCTCTGCTGTGGAAGCACAACTCGACATTCTCTCTGTGATGCTGGATGGTCGCCATACAGCTGGGGGTACGCTGTCTACGCAGCTGACAGCTATGGCCAACTGGCATGAAAGAATCGGCACTGTTATGATGGGGATTACTAACAAAATCACTAGCGACATTGGCACCATGGTCGCCTTCCACATCAACCCTGTGGGTGTACAACTTGTGTATTTAGAAGATGTTGTATGTCGCATGATCTCTCTGCATCCATCTGGCATATGCATCGCTGAGGACAAGTGAGCTCATTGCAACCATATATGGGATGCTGTCATATGACACATTGGCATAGCAGAAGACTGCCTTACCAAGTTGATCGAGCGTTGACACTAGATACATATAATATGTACATTTGACAGTATATATCAGTGCCAATTGCTACTCCCACCGAGGATCTGAGTTGTGTCATTGCCAGCATTCGCAATAAGTATCTGCTCGCCAAGAGGGCATGCATGGAACATGATGTGGTATTGTCGGAAGTCTTCCAACCAATAATGTCTCAGCTCGACACATTGCAGACAACACAGCCTGTTCCCCCTGCTCTGAAGTCTGAGCAACGCTTCGCACCGAAACACAAGACTACTGCGGAGGAGGCGATCGCTGATTATGACGAGGATGATGTGCCCCTGCAACTTTGAAACGTAAGAAGGTGCAATCCAATCCACGCTCTATGGTTCTTCGACATTATCTCGCTTCATACATGCCTTGCTTTAACAATTCTAATTATGGTGTCGACAAGTGGGGGAAGAGGTTGTTCCTTGGTGACAAACAGGTTTGTTTCTGCCCAACGATGTTATCCAGGTACAGGACGTTGTTGTACAAGCCTTGCCCAGTCTCTACGACCTACTGTTAAAATGCATGCCTGGGGACTATTCCTGTGCGGCGCTTCGCTAGTACCAACAGTTGTTGGAGTTCACACATGCATATTAGGTGGACAATAATGCTAGCAGCCATGCATATAAGGACGAGACCCACTCTAAATTTGTTATTATCACAGATCTGTTTCCGAACATTGGTGTGAGCGGATCGTGTCTGTAGCTTGATGGTGGCAGCGAGTTTGAATATGTGTAATGGGGCTACATGAACGAGCTTGTGGACCATTTACATCTCCTCACTGCATCCTGCAAAGCTGATAATATGTCTCACACGAACGAAATAGTGAATATCTTGGAAGTGCTTCGCGAAACCGGCCATATCCTGTGAGGGGCCTGACCTGCTACTATGTCGAGAGCGCAGATCGCCGCCAAGTTGCATCGCCCTGCATGCCGGAACTTCGTCAGGTGTAAGGTGTTTCTCTTCGTACTTCATGACTTGTTCTAGGCCATGTCAATAAGGTCTTTCACTACATCTTGACTGTTATCAACTGTTTCTCCAAGTATGGTTGGGCTGTCCCTGTGCACCAGAAGCGCGGTGCCGACATTGTGGCTGCAATGAAATTGGTTTTTGACAAGATGGTCGCCCCTAAAAATGTCTAGATGGACAGCAGGAAGGAATTCTACAACCCTGTGTTCTGTGCGCTAATGGCTGCTCTACTTTCAGCGATCTCAAGGCTTCGATTGTCGAACATTTCAACCGAATGCTTAAGGGTCTGATGTGGAAGGTGTTCTCGGCACAGGGTAGCTACCAGTGGTTGGATCTGCTTCCTAGACTACTTACTCAGTTCAATACATGCAAGCATAGGACGACTGGTTTCACCCATCTGAAATTACTGCTCCCAACGCCGCTTCTCCAACACTCCAAGATGGTGGACTTGCACCGACCACATGCCAAGGTGGGCGATTTTGTCCATATTTCCAGGAACAAAGGTGTCTTTGATAAGTCTTACTATACTAACAGAAGTGTCGAGGTGTTCTGCATCAACCAGTTGAGAGACATTGCACCACGCTACTATACGCTCGCCGATATGGCAGGTCAATAGATCAGTGGTTTTTTCTATGACTACGAAATATATGTCCTTATGACTATTTAGTGGAGCATATGGTCCGAAGATGTAGCTACCAAGTTCTCATGAAGGGGTTAGGCTTCAATTCCCGCTTCAACCAATAGGTGCTAAGTTGTCGCTTATGACTGTGTAATATTGTACTTTTTTCAAAATAAATAGCATTGTTCTTACCTCTGTATGTGACTATCATTTGTTACCTCTGCGTGTTCTCCTGATTGTTCTGTCATGTATGATGGGGAGTGAGGCAGAGGGTCTAGTGTGTATGTGGGAACCTCGGTTTTTTGTGAACCCTGCATGTCTTCCCTTCGTGTGTTATTGTGGGCAGGGCTATACATATTGCATGACAGAGAGAGTGGCCGGTGCATGTGTGGGAACCTCGGTTTTTGTGACTCCCCTGCCAGCCACCGCTTATTGATAATGCTGTTTGGGACAGGGCTATACATCTCTTATCTGAGAGAGGCAGGTGGCCTGGCATGTGTGTGAGATCCTCGGTTTTTGTATCTCCCCTTATTGATAATGTTATTGTGGACATGGCTATACATCTCCCTGCTGGCTTGTGGTCATGTGGTCACTTCTTATGTGGGGACCCCGAGATGGAATTTTTCCTCTCTCTCTTTATTCGTATTCCATACCTGCAGTGTTACATATCATCTTCCCTGGTGGGTGAGTCATTATTCTTCTTGGAAGGTTTGATTGTGTGTGGTCATGATGGCACTGGAACTTATCTCTCTCTCTCCTTGTTATAGTATTCTGTGTAGGCCCGGCTACACTCTCGACCACCTGCCTAGGCTGAATGGGTCATTGTTATTATGGTCTGGTTGTATCCTGTGTGTTCAAGATGCCTGCCTGGTTGAGGGTTAGTGCTGGCAGATCCTTCGTCGCTGTTGAACATCGGTGGTGGTTCGTCGTCACATAAAATGGCCGCCTGCGACATGGTGTGCATGAGTAGGATTTTTTACAGACTGCTGGAGGGGGGCTATGTACTAGTATAAAAACAGTGTTCTGGCCCACCTGGCTCTTGGCTGGGGACACAGGGACACACAAATGTAAGTTAAGGTCACATCACAAAAAAATATCCATCTCTCAGACCACTGGAGATGCGATAGTTCGAGATGTTTCTGGCCGCCATATTCAATGCCAATAAAAAACTTTACCGGCTGGAAAAATGGCGGTTGTCCACTTGTTGGCAAAATGGCGGTCGTCATAATGGTGGCCACATTAATCTATAAAGAATTTCGTAAAAGTGTACTTGCTTACAAAATGGCGGCCGTCCACTTACTGGCAAAATGACGGCCGCTGTCATGGTCACCACACTAATCGATAACAAATTTAGAAAAATGTATACTTGCTGACAAAATGGCATCCATCGGTACTTGCTGACAAAATGACCATAGTCGGCACGGGCTGACAAAATGGCCATAGTCGATAGTGGCTGACAACAGGACCGCCATCGGTACTGGCTGGGAAAATGACCGACATTGGTACTGGCTAACAAAATTGCCACATCGGTACTAGCTAGCAAAATGGCCGCTGTTATGATACCCTAAGTTACATTATTGCATCCCTGTGTCCCCAGTCAGGACCAAGGTGCATCAGAATCATCTTTTTTATACTACTAATATCCCGTGTTACGCATTGATAAATTGAGTATTACTTGTTTTATATAAGACAATTTATACATCTATACTAATAAATAAAATTGAAGTGTCTGCCTGTTATTTCAAAATTGATACCAATATTTAAGCGCAATATGCTATTTAAACGATGTTTGTCCAGAATAGGCTCCGAAACGGGTGAATGGATTTTGAGAAGATTTTCAGATACCGCAGAGTTTATTTCAATTTAAAATCTGATCTTCAATTTATTTCGATATCTCAAATGGTTATAAAGTAAATCAATTTTTTTTATGTAATTTGCTTTATGTTTCATATCTTATTTTTTTACAGAAGGATTATTGTCAAAGTCATTGTTGAAACAATAGTTTTTTTTTTAATTATCATTGATTTAATACGCACCATAGAAAAGGATACATTAGTTTTGGGAAAAACATAGTAAAATAACATATTATCAAACAACCAACACAATCGCGACGATAAAACTATTTCCAATAGTAAAGTAACAATCTTATATAGGAGTGTATTTCAATAACTCCAAAAAACCTGGGTGAAGCGATGGCGGACTGTACTTTAATAACTCCATAAAACATGAACGAAGCGATTTTTCTATTTTAAACATAAAACCTGATCGAAGCGATGGTGGGCTGTATTTTAATAATGCATAGAACCTAAGCGAAGCGAAATTTCTATTTTAAACATATGTAAACAAATAATAAAGTCCACGCGAACGAAGTCGTAAGCACTGCATTAATTTCCATCTAAATATAAAAAGACATTTGTAAATCTTTTTTTTACTATTTAAAACTTTAAAATCTATTTTTTTTTGTTTTGATTATAAAAGTTATTATATATACATTTCGATTAAGACTATTCACCCCTTATTTCAATTTTCTATTTCTATTTTTAAAATATGTAAACAAATCCTAAAGTCCACACGAAAGAAGTCGCGGAACAGCTAGTAATGCATACGGACACTTCTATGCAGTAACTAAGCACTTAAAATGCACAATTTGTAAGAATAGTTTTTATTTCATCATACATTATTGCAGGCACAGCGCGTGTTTGCATTCTTCACGCTGCCTGCCTGAACAACCGTGAGGGTTGGAAGAGGGGAAGAGAGTTAGGGTGGGGCTGTCGGCAAAACCCGGCCGTGCTGAGGAAGTGAACTCTCGAAACGATAGTGCACTTAGAACACTGTAACTATTTGGGCATACTTTGCTTCCGATCGTTTCAAACCGGGTCTCCCGATCGGCAGGAGCGCTGAATGTCGAGATCAACATCGACATCGATAGCTGCCGATAGACTACCCGAGTAAAGAGCTACTGGAGTGGTCGGTGCCCGATATTCGCGCACGGGAATCGTGCCGAACGATGCCGCTGGTCGGCGAATTTTCTCGAGGATCTCACGTTTCTCCTGACTTTGCATAACGGCACTGGCCCGTACGCACCTCGCTTCGCCCTCATCAAGACGTCGTTGTTACGAGCCGCTACCTTCATTCCATGCACAGGCCCGAAGAGGGTCTTGCTAGTACCACGGCGATCCAGACCCGTGCACAGAATTTAGAAATTGGAAGAGTTGTTCTGGTATACGGACAAGGCTATATCAACGTTGCCTTCACTCTCACAATGAATATAATATTCGGGCACAGCCCATTTATAAAAATACGTAATCAGGGGACAAGCACATAGCCATATTTTTTGCATAATAATTAAAACTGATATTGTCACAGTTTGTTTATAATTTATAAAATTATGTGTATAGAATTTGTTTTATCTCGTGCAACTTCATGGGATGGGCTGAGTCCCCGAACCTCTCATACTACCAGGGAACGGCAGGTATGTCTCTCGGGTAGGCCAGTCTCCCCTTGATCCCAAATTCCACTCATCCATGGCGACCTTGCCCAAACACAGCGCGGAAATACAATTACTGTAGAAGTTATCGCAGTAGAAGTGTTCTGCATTTTATTATGCGTGACACGGTGCTAACTGCCGCGGTTCCCCTGCATTTCCCCGGCCACAGACGTCCGCCTGCTTATCGCAGCTAAGGTTTACCCCGCGGAAAGTCACATTTACTCTCAACATTCGCTGCTGTCGCGGGAGCCGGCGCTAATTGGCGGTGCTGGCGAGGACTTGGAGGACTCCACGACAGTCCTTCCCTTGGACGTCGAGTCTCTCCGAGGACCTCCACTTACTGCTCCTGCTGCTAAGCGCGCCCACCACCGCCGCCTTCGTTGTCGCTCAAACACACTCCCTTGTCTTGCGCTACTTTCGTACTTCTCTCTTATGAGGGCGATACTTTGTGGAAGAATTTGCTACTAGCTGCAACCCCCAAATTCAGACCTAGTTTCATCCGAAAAAAAAGCGGACTCCTCGCTTTCAAAGTTTCCGAAAAATATAATCGTAGGTAGCGAGGTCTTTAGATACGGTCAAGTAGCACAGAGAAGCACGTCCATGGCCTGCACACAAACTTTCCGCTAGATTCCACTGCCGCTATAAAGTGCCTTGTACGTAGGCAATACGCCTGTCACGCGTGCATGGTACGCATTTTTACAGTAAGTGTTAACTTTGTTCGCTACCATCGATTGTGCTGTGGCCATACACGCATGTAGTACTGCCTGCATACTAAGCGCTGTATCGCTGCAGCGGAATATAGCGGAATATTTGTGTGCGTCTTAAACGAAAACGGTGGGTCCTAGGCAGTTGCGACTAGCGACCCTGTGTGTTACCTAGGTCATAGTGTTAAATAAACAAGCTTCAAATGAGAAGTCTTGACTTTTCGTATAAATATCTCCCGTCATTAGCAAATTAGGTACCGAGCGAAGTGGGGCAACGGTAACATGTTAGACTTGCATTCTGGAGGAGGCGGGTTCGAAACCTGCCCAGGTTATACAGAATTATTCTTACCATGGTTTCCCAAAGTCACTCCAGTCAAACACTGGAATGGTTCCTTAATAAAGGCCATGGCCGAATTCTTCCTCAGTTCCCTTCCAGTGCCTAGTTGTATGTTCCTGTGTCTAATGACCTCGCTTGCGACCAGACATTAAACGCACAAACTAAATACACACAGGTAGACGTACGTATTATTAGTGCGAAAATAAGTGTTACTTTTGACAAACGACATGTCGACAGTTCAAAGTAACGTTTCCATAACGCAACACTGTCAGGCCTACATGTCTACTGTCTACATGTCTGGCGCTAATACCACACTAGGCAGCTGTATACGGTTTGACGTGTTCAATTCCCCGCCTGGCACGACTATTATCGCAGCACCAAAGGCGCTATAGCGAATGCGGCCCATTAAACCCCGAGACGAATTGTATAAAATATCTGAGCACTCCCATAACATATCATGTACATTCCTGTTAGTCCAGGTGCATGTTGTGTCTACAAAATGGAACGCTTTACGTGGCCAGAACTGGCAGATATGCTACTCGTCTACGGTGCGGCAGAGGGAAATGGACGAAAAGTGCGAAGCATGTACAGGGATCGATTTACGCTTAAATAGCAGCCACGCCTCACCACATCTGCATTTGTGGAGCGACGTTTGAGAGAAAGTTAAAGTTTGGAGGTGACACGACCGAATACAGGACGCAGAGGAACAGCGAGGCCAGTTACAGTGGACCTCTCGGTCATGTATTTTGTATTTTTACGCAGCGCTCTTAGCCTTGCGGCCTTGCCGCGCTTCGGCATCCCAATAGGCGGGGGAGAGGAATCACGTCCTCTCAAAGCAAGGAGGCCAAGATTGTTGCGACCGGTGGCCAGACCCAAAGTCCAAGCCTGGTACGTCCGCACATCCTTGCCCCCTCTACCACAGAGGTTCTGAGACCCTCGCCCTCAGAAACCACGCGTGTGGTCTTGCTGGGGTTCTATCCATACCCCTAGTTCCTCTACAGGGCACAACCGGAGCAGGTTGCCGCTCACCGCCGCCTGGTCTGTCAAAGAGAGTGGGAGTCTCTCCAGACCTCCTCCAGCATATGGAGTCAACCACTACCAGCACGAGTCCAACCTTATGATCGGGCACCAGAGAGAACCTCATGGTGGGGCCAACCGATCGGCCCGTGCTACCACTAAATTCCCATGGAACTTGTGGGTTATTCATGGCCGACATTATCCCCCGAACGGAGTGACAAGAGGAATTCCCTTTCACAAGTGGTTGAGAAGACCTCACCGGGCATAGTCTTACACCCAATGAAGGTCCGGTCACTTTCCACTCCCTGGGAGCCACATCCCAAGTGGCGGGGAATTACTATGACCTAGAATGGCCACCACCCCGGCGGCCGGGCACAAGAGAGCAGTCGGTACACCTCCCCGGTGTCGCGGTTCACCGGGGATAGCAGCCCTTGCTCTTAAATTGAGAGTTTATATTACATACAGTCATATATTCTCCATAATTTCATCACTGCAACCAAGCCATTGCTCCCCCGACCACCGAGGTGTTACATGACAGGGAAGACAGCCAGCTTTGAAGAGGATGTGTTGAGGCATGTTGAGAATAACCCACGTGTGAGTACGCGTGGGTTATTCATCAGCAATTACTGCATCTGTTCCATATACAACGTGTGCATGCCGTGGGTCCTGCGGATTATCCTCGACGTGTGGAATTTGCAGCATGGTTTCTGGAACAACGCAGAACAAACCCTGACTGACAGATACATTATCTTCACTGACGAGCCTTCCATTCAACATGATGGCATACAGAATTGTTGAAATATCCACACGAGTGGGCGGATGTCATTCCTCACACCCCACACGTCCACGGGGATCAATAGCGATTCAGTGTCAACGTCTGGGTGGACTTAAAACATAACATGTTGGTTGGCCTTTACCTGTTACCACATCGTCTCACCGGCAATGTGTACGCTGCATTTCTGCAGGAAGCTCTGCCGACATTACTCGAAGAGGTCCCGTTACAAACAGGAGTGGCCATGTGGTTCCAGCACGACGGCGCCCCAGCCTACAGTTCGCGACGTGCGCGCGATCACTTGAATCTCGTGTTACCTGGACGATGGATAGGCAATCGGAGTCCTGTACCCTGGCCTCCAAGATCCACAGATATGAATTCATTGGACTATTTCTTCTGTGGTTACATGCGCAGCCTGGTGTATGAAACCGCAGTGGAATCCGAAGAGCACCTCGTCGCCTGCATTGTTGCAGCTGCAGGAATTATTCGGGATAATGAAGGTGTTTTCAAAAGTGTTCAACAATCGTTGGTGCGGCGATGCTAACTGTGTGTCGAACATGGCGGCCGTACGATCGAGCCTTTCCTATAAAAGTGTTTGTGATACATGTTTCTACAATAATACTTAAATGTGATGCGTTTTAATGGCATTGCTCTACACTGCTGCACCAAATGTTTCAACATTCAAAAGCCCGCTCAGTACACAGCAGCAGCGATACAGTTCCTGGTGCGTAGGCAGTACCAAATACTTTACGTCTTGTATGGAACCACACACCGACTGTCGCCACAATCGAACAGTTGTGTATGCTTATTAATGTATGATACACATTGCTTACAGTAGGTGTTAACCTTTTCCGTCACCATCGGCTGTGCTGTGGCCATACACGTGTGTATGTAGAATTTCCTGCATACTAGGCGCTGCATCGTTTAAAGAAAATTGTGCCAATTGTCCCTCAGATATTTCTACTGTAAGAAAAGAATATAAACATCATTCATTTACTCGTATTGTTTAAACGTGCTTGCTTGAGTAGCTCTTAGTGATAATTCTTTGTCTCAGACATACCTATCATAGCCTTACTAACTTATAGTGAACATATATACCACATGCTGTGCTTCTGTACTTTAGCAGGGCACAAAAAATGTTAATAAATTCCTATTTTTCTTCGTTGTTGAGTGTAACAACAGTATGTTGCAAAATATTTTGAATAAAGTTTCAACTCCGCTGTTTCTGTATCTTAAGGTCTCTTTGTATCAAAGAGCATGAATAATGTGTTTTTTCTATAACTTAAATTGCTTTTATTTTGTTATCATTGTTATTTCTCAAAGATACATATCCTATTGAAACGACGTAGTCTTGAAAAATGATTGGCGTAAAAAAAAAATATAAACGTCAGTTCGAAAAACATTAATTTATTCGAGGTGTGTTATAACCTATGTTAAATACACATACACGGGAAACAAGTATAAAAGTACAAAATGTGTGCGATCACGAAACACATATCATTCAGAGCTTTAAAAGAAGATTTTGAAGAAATAATTTGTGAAACTTGTATAGCGTGACAATTGCCCATCTTACATATTGCGTGACTCTTAGCGTGGATGCGTGCCTAAACGGTGTTCATTTCTGCCTCTCAACCATTGGCGTACATTATCATGGGTTATCTCGGATAACCGTTTATTATAGGAGAGTCTGTGCATTGACGATATCGTAATTACTGAACATGAGTTTGTGGGCGGCCATCAATACTACGCATACCTGTTTTCACCCATAATTTGTCAACTTAGTATCCAAACCTGTAGGCTGTTCACGGCAAACTGAGCACTTTTGAAAGCCCTGCTTAAGATATACTTGTGTGCACACTGTGTATTCTTCCGCCATACGTGAGATTAACATTGCCAGGGGCCTGCTCACTTTATTGACGCGCCGTGAAACGGGAATTATTCCAGAACAGTTAACGTTTAAGAAATTTGTTGATTCTTCAAAGATATCTATACATTTAAAAACCCGAAAGCAAAAGAAATGATTTTAATGTTTGCACATTTTTTACCTGAAAAGTGTTTTTGTAGCAGTGACCAACAGTAATAACAAACGATAGTGAATGCATTTTTCTTTCCTTTTTAAGCTATCCTAACATAAGTATAGGCTATTCACGGTAAAGTGATTACTTTTTGAGGCCCTGCTGAATTTTTTCTTTCAATTAATTAATACATTTCCGCCACTATTTAATGTAAACATTGCGGTGCGACTAATAAATAAAGTGTAAACATATCACCATTATCAAAAGTTAACATCTGGGACTTCAATAAACTATATTTATTAGGGATGAATGCCTTTGGGGGGGGCCTTAAAAAGTGCTCACTTTACCGTGAACAGCCTATAAGCCGTTTTCTGTGGCGCCTTCGCAGTAGCGACGGGCAACGACTGTCCACAAACATCCACTGCTTAGTTTAATTCTCACATCCATCGCACACCCTCACAAAACCACGAGTAATTTACACTGCCGTGAATCTAAATGCTATTCTTCTGACTTCAATTAAGACACACTGTGAAACTGCTTCAAATGTAACTATTTGATTATTGTTCCCATTATTACATAACCTATTTTTAAAAAAATAGAACAGCTTCATTGCCAACAATTTAACACCACATTTTCAGTGCGACCTGTAACTACAGGATGTTTTGCGATGGGGAAGAATTTTTTTTTTCTTCAGACGTTGATTCCAGAATTTTCGATTAACTGTGATCAAACCTTGGTAACCTTTTTTTTTTTGTAATTAAAAATGGTGTAATATGTCAGTCTTTAATTTTAGTTTGGTAGACAAATTCGTAAATAGTTTATTTTCATGTAAGTTAATTAGTTTCATGTATGCTTGGCTTTAAACTTGCTCAAACTCGTGTTGATTAATACAGTATTTGACTGTAGCTGTGAACTGCGAATGGCATTTGTTTTCTGTTATAAATAAAATATTGACGAAATATTTATTTGCTACTTTTTGATCCCATACATTTTGCGGCTCTTTAACATGAAACTTTAATAGTTTATGATTTCTGCTCCCCCCACCCTACGCCTTTCCCCTTCACCGGGTAAGATTTTTTTTTTAGTTTTGGTATATCAAGTACACCTTTAACCAGTTACATTTTTGTTAACAAACATGTTTAATTTAATATTTGACTTATTTTAGAGCTAAAGATATTCACTAGATTTGTCAATTAAGCTGTCTGTAAACATTGCTGTGTACCAAGTACACGAATGAAACCGATTAATTATAACATTTCACCAACTAACAATTTTAGAAGTCATGTGTTTTTTTACGTTAGGCCTATCGTCTGTTCACAATTTATTCAAAAATTTTTTAACGAACCTTTGAAATATCACCCCATGGTATATTGCGTGTTTGGCTGTTTTCTAAATATGCCAATTATCACAAGTGTAAAACGCTTGTGATAATGGGCATATTAGTACCTTATTTTTTGGTTGAATTAAACTTTGACATTTATTTTATCTATAAATTTGCAATATACCATTTATAACTAATACAAATAAAAACAGAGAAAAAAATGCCTAGCAAGAAAAAGTTCTTATGCGAAATATTATTACACTGACAGCGCACGAATGCGGCCCGTAGTTGCTATGTTGTTTTATTATAGACTCGGTTAAGCTTTGTTTGCATGAGGCGGAGGAATATCCTAAGAGTAGAACTTAAGCAGGGCTTCAGAAATGTTGGAAGTAACCGCGAATGGACAAGCTCTCAGAAAACGATTCCCATTGCTCAAGTGGTTTTTCGCTGACGCCATTTTCCACTGTCGCTACTAGTGTTGCTGAAACAAAGATCGCTCACGAAGCTAATAGGGTAGAGCGCGCCCTCGAGTAAGCAATCGAGCCGCGGCAGTCCGCTACTATGGTAATTATTCACGACACAGACTGCGGTGATTGAAATCAATGACCTCGTCACGGTGACTGTCAGCCAACGCTCTACGGCCGTAATGAGGTCACTCCCTGTAAATGACGACATACAAATACCCAGAGTGAAACTTACTTCATTTAACGCATATTTGTAACTCAAGATGTTAGTACAAAGGTTGAGGAATCGGAACGATTAATATAAACTGCAGTGACATTTTTATGGAATGGAGATAGAAAGTCACATGATAGAAATCATTTATAATGACGCCACCAGGGATGGAACTAAAAACGTAAAAAAATTAACATTACATGCCATTGAGTTACATATAAAGCTTGCATGCCTGATATTTTTACGAAGGTGCAAGGTAATGTTCTAACACAATTACATTAAGAGTTAAAGGGCTTTGCCTAGTTTGAGGTTTGTTTGCGCAATGAGGTACATAATGGAGAAAACGCTAATTGTCAATCGGCGTGTCTATAGTGTGGCGTGATTCTCTATACGCGCAATACACCGAACTGAAGTTTTTTCTTTTTTATGTGTAGCGAGCAACTATGGGATTTTCAGTGGTGTCACTATTATTTTAATAGTTCGATGTAATTATTTATCCTAATTCTGCACGTTGGAGGCTCCAACATAGAGGTGCTTATATGCTCAACTTTTTTTTAAATACCCTTCCTTATCCCTCTCACTGTTTGTTCTTTTGTTAGACAAATAAAATAGGAATAAATTCAACAGTTTCGTAGAAAAATACGGATTTCAAACACGTGGCAACACAATCCAGGTGCCATGTAAGCAGGCGACTTATAACAGGACATTCTCTTAATGCCGGAATCACATAGCCCCGACGCGCACGACACGACGGCCAACAGCCAATGAAATGCAAGATAGATCGTCGTAAGCCCGACCGATTCTGTCATCCGACCAGCAGTTTTGGATTAGAAATAATTTATATTCTTCGTCGTGTCGTGCGGCACGACGCACAATATGTACAACCTTGCAAAGTGAAATTGTATTACAAGCTTTCCCTACAATGGTAAATACGCAGCTTAAAAGAACAATAAATTGAAAATTACTGTATCTAACTCTTAAAAATAATCATTTTACCTTTCTATGCATTAGCGATGCCAATTTGTCACCACTTTTTTTCTAAAATACTTTATTCTAAGTGTTATGTAAAGTTAAGGCCCGAAAGTAGGGCGGAATTTTTATTGTGTCTCAGGGCTAACCCCTTACGCCTACTTGGAAGGAAAATCATGCAAGGAGACATTCATCGCGGCAAAGAGGGATTTGGCAGCCACGACCTGCACTCTGGGGCCATGGCTGCCTCCCTAAGTGTACTTAGAGTTAGTCTTAACTATGAAGAGCAAGGGGAAAAACCGCCAAGAGAGACGTAAACAACCTTACGACAGATAAGTAAAAATTTCAATAATTATTGCATGCATTGAACTAAATTTAATTAAATAGAATGCTACAGGAGACAGTGTGTGGGAATATGCTCTTGGTTAATAGAGTTGAATTATTTGTCACAATTATGTATTGCAAATTTTCCTCTTGTTCACCACCTATGAGACTAACGTAGCCTATCGGCGCCGTCTAAATAGTTAAGTTAAATGTAGCCTATCGGCGCCGTCTAAATAGTTACGTTAAATGCCGAGAGCGTGGTGTCGGTCGCGCTGTAAATTCAAGTAGTCACATTGAAATGTGTCATGGTTGCGTATTTGGTTGTGTCGTGCTGTGTTGGTCGGGGCTATGTGATTCCGGCATAAAGAGTACAGTTTAGGCAAACCAGACTTCGGCAATGTAGGCAGTGAATGATGTTCTGCCAAGCTCTGAAACTGACTACGTGCTTGAGAAGGTCATGGGGCTAAAGTTTATGCGACATAACCCTTAGATAGAACAAATGTTCATCGATTGTGAGTAGAGCAAGAATGTGGCCTCTGGAAAATAGCAGTCGGTGATAAAAAAAAAAAGAAAACAGCCTCATCACAGATTTAAAGCGATACTACCCGTACTTTTGTCCCATTTTTCGTGAGGAAATCGCTGGGAGAGAGAGAGAGAGAGAGAGCGTGTGTGTGTGTGTGTGTGTGTTTGGGAAGGAGGGGGGAGGTAGAGTGAGAGGGTTGGTGAGGGCGGAATGGAGGAAGGAGAGTAATTGACTAGAATTGCTCGACATCGTTATTGGCCGTGTACAACGCTACAGTGGTTTTGAATCATCAGAATCCAACAACTAAGCCTGATGTACGAGTAGGAATTCATATTTAAAGCGGAATTGTACTGCTTCTTTGCTGAGAAAGTCTGAAATGCAATTTCTGCAAGATTGACTGCACCGCCAATTCATGGCAGAAGCGGGTTAAGTTTGTTTGATTGTCGGTGCTATCGCGTGCACAACGAGAGCAAACATCAGAGGAAGCGGGAATTCGGAACGTAACTGCTTACAAGCCAAATTTCTTTCCAAAGAGCGCAAAAGAACAAATATAAAAATGTTTACGCTGGCGAAAAGGAATCATATTTTTCATTTAAAGGAATTAATTTTCAGAAAAGCTTCTAGACAAAATTATTGATATGTAATCCCCCTAAAACAACTTAAATACATCTCTCAAAAAATCCTCAACTGCCGAGCAGATTAACTGATGCAATGCAAATGACGTCACAAAACAATAGAACACGTAAATGTGTATATCATGGTGTCAAAGTAAGACAAAACAATTTCAACAAAAGTTGTGGAAAAATATTTACAATGATTATGTTTTAAAATTTCTCTTTTAATAGTAAATATTAGAAATTGATGTCTTTAATTTCAGACAATTCCAACTTTGTAATATTAAATATTAGTATTGATTTTGGTGATTCGCTAGCATTCATTTAGGTACCCTAAAGTATAAAACGCATTATATTCCAGATGACGTTGCGTTAAAAACTTAAAGAGAAACTATACGATTAAATTAATGTATTTTCACCTAGGTAGTGTCAAAATACAAAGTTTGATTGCTGTAATTCTAATTACTTTGTATACTTGGCATACTAACGTATACATGATGTATCTACAAATTTCTGCTGCAGGGTAATCACGAAAAAAAAAAAAGGTGAAGACGTTTATACGACATATGGTGCAAAGTGAATCCTGTGGACGGGTAACATCTTTGAAGTGGGATTTTTAGTATTAGTTTATTACAAATACTGGATAAATTATTTACTGTAAGATACAACATTTAGTGTCTGGATAATGTGAAAAGTTAATTGTGACATGTGGCTTAATGATCCAGTTTTTAAATACCTATTTATGGCACGCCAATAAAGATAACAGAATGGTGTGTGTCTAAAGACAATTCTAGAGTTTCAATATAGAATTTAACGGCTATAACTTATTCTCAAAACTCCCGTTTCAGTCATTTTCACGCCTAGAAAAATAATCTGTGGAGTTGAAATGAGAACTTGAAACCTGTCTTTGGGCACGAAAAGTTTCAAAAATTATTTCCGTGTTCCAACATCACTGCGACATATCCAACGGTTTTTTAAATCATGTTTTCTACCAAATCTCTGGAACGCACGTGCTAGCAAAGTTGATATAGGAAAAAAAAAATCGATACTTTTTTTTATCGAATACTTAAAAAATAAAATCTCATTGAATTATATAATGGAAATAAATATCGATTTTCTATATCTATTTACGATCATTGCGGCGCTGGGATAACAGTAAAAAAAAATGGCCCGTGTTGGGGACACAGCCATTTGTTTTGCATGGATACATCTACGTTGACGCGCTCGGACGCCTTGATGTTTATTTTACGTTCCCAGCATTGCTTCACTCGATCATATTGGGTTTTATGAGTATCACAGGATTGCTTTTGAGATGCTCTTTCTAACCGTATATGATTTCTGTATTTCGACTTGGCTTTTTTTTACGAGTATAAACTGACATTGTGTTGGGTTTTCTTAATTTTTTACATTAAACTCATACAATTACACTATAACCACGCCAAACAAATATTTTTATACACTAAATCGATTGATTTTGACGAGAGATGTCGATTGAAACTCAAACGAGCGTCGTAGCTTCTCCTAGTCAAAAGTTATACTACACGGAAGTTATGAGACGCGTCGAAACGAACTCAAAATGTCCTGAAAATAATAAAGATTTTAATATACCAGAATTGGAAGGAATTTAGGGCATTTGTTTCGTCATGAGGTTCCGGTTTTAGACTTTTTACTGGAATTGGTTGAAAATATCGATTTTGTAAAGACAGCCATTTTTAAATTAACAAATAAAATAATAAATGGCTCGTGACTATTACATATAGCCAGTAAATCTTTCATGGTAACAAAATTATGAATTTTTATTTAGAAACGATTAGTGAAATATTCTCAAGCCAAGTTAAAGTAATAGTTTGATATATTTAGTGTCAGAATGGCTTACTATTGTCTGTCTAGCCAGAAAAGTAAATATTTTTCTACTTGGAAAGAAAATAAGAAATTCACTTAGTTCACAGATTATAGTTTGTAAAACATTTTCCAGTTAAAATAAATTATAAATGTTTTAGCAGTAGGCCTATTTGGCTATTATAAGAGAATGCTCTCTCTGTAACATTCCCGAATAGAGTTTAGCCAGGATATCTGAAAATCAAGTAATCTTAATGCTTTCAGAGCTTAATGTTTTCAGAGTAATGAATGAAAAAGGAAATTTTCAATACGGAAAAGCAGAGACCAAAGTCAAATTATATTATTCAATATTACTAAATACACACGTATTAGAGGCATTGTATTTAAAGGATGCGCTTTTATATTAAATTTTAGGAGGCGCCTGCCTAGATTTTTATAGTTTGTGTGTATAAAGGAAATGGGAGGAAAGGAAATTTGAAAAAAAATGTAATATTTTTGTACTCACTGTTGTGTAAAAGAAAAGAAGTATTGATAAAATTAATGTAATTTTTTTTTATAAATCATCCATTGATTTATAAATGCACTAAAAAGAGAAAAATAATTATAATACATACGCAATTTGTAGAACTTGTAAGATGTGATCGAACAGCCGTAATAAACGTTACTACATATTAAACGATTGTATCAATTTATATTTAGTTTGTAAAAGCTTGGCGCGAATAGTCAAGAGCCTTACGCACGATACGTGCTTCCAGTGCTTACACAAATGTGATATACGTTCTATATTGTGAATAGTTAAGAGCCTTACGCAAGATATGCGCTTACTACGCTTATGCAAATAAGGTATGTGTTCTATATTGCTCCATATGTATATAGTCTCACAAGGACTCCTTCAATCATGTATTTTCTTTGGTTTTCTCACCAAAACTGATTACAAAATTCACCATATTACCCCTATAGTAAAACCTAAGTGTTGAACCAAAAAGGTATTCAAAACTAGAACATATGCACGCACCTGTGTATTCCATTGATTACTCCAAAATTCTGGTAAAACTTTCACAAAATTTCTTAAAATGGGCAACTTGGGGGTTTATCCTGTATTTTCATCTTTAAATTTACACCTGGGCGTTACTTTGAAAGCCACGTAAGATTTTAGCTCTGGCTTCTATTACAACAAACACAAAAAAGTTTGTGTCTCAACAACCTGGCCACCTATGATTTTTCATGGCCATTAACAGGTATTTTAAGATAAATATTTCTTACTTCAGTTGTACTGTCATTTATTTAAAAATGTAAATCCACAACTATTTCAAAACTAAACTGAGAAAATTATCTCTGGCTTCTAAGTCCTGGCCGAGGCCATATAATATTCCCGAACAGCCCGTTTCCAAAACTGTGGGCAAAACAAAACCATGAATTAAATTATATCATCTTCGGGAAAATTCAAATTATTTTTAACACGAAAAAAAATAAGGTTCCCCCTCTCACATTTACTAATAAATATCTTATTAGGAATTAAGAAGTTTTTCCTTATTAAGTTGTGCAGAAATACTTAAACTGCTCATTTTATCCATCACCTAAATATCCTGACTGTAACTGAATAATTAGAGCGTCAATATGACGTTCCTGCAGGGTTTTACATTTCTTTATAACCAGTAATCAAACTGAATACCTGACCTGTCATCTGGGGAGCCTTCCCTCGCAGCCAAGCGTCTCACCCCGATGCCAGGTTTTACCATCGATTAAATACAAAATACGAGCATTGCCTCGCTATGTAGCTACAATCGTCCACCAAAAGCGAGCCACTGTCGCGAAATTCATTCTCCGAATCAAGCCCTTTGGGGTTACCGTAATTCCCAAATGTTTAAGAACAATCATGTGAATCTATCTGTGACGTTACCTCCGTTACATTCATACTAACCATTCATAATTGCGCGCGCTAGGCACGTCTTTTCCGCCGCACATCGGGGAAGGAACACTGCTGACCTCTGGTGGCGGTGGCTTGAACTCCCGCCAGCTGAGCTGTGCCCGGTAGTATGGTAGCCGACTCTCGCGTACTGGGACGCGTCACGGTGCCAGTCCACCAAGAAACATTCATTTGTGCGGTATTTACGCTACTATGAGCTGTAAGTCCACAAACGTGGGCTTTCATAATATAAACATAAGTATTTATGAGTATTGAAAGTAGGATTTTTGCATTATTAGTCGATATTCTGTACTTTGCTGCAACACGCGTCTTCCGATCAATACTTTTCCTGAGGCAGACAGGTGGAACTGGTGTTACGTAGAAAATGGGCCGGGGGTGGAGAGACGACTGTACGCGATTTATAAGTTCACTTGTCTTACGTAGATACACATGAAGTTACATAAAAGCTTGTAATTTCCGGCTGCATCGTCAGATCAGCTCAATGGTACCTTTACATTGTATTGTCATCGGAACTACATATGAATGCGAAATTTCAGCTCAATTGGATAACAGGAAGTGGTTTAAAATCGACTTGCAAGATTTCACGCCGAACGTACAAACAAGGCAAGTTAAATAAAATCTTGTAAAAAGAATCATAGTACAAAGTATTCATGTGTTTTGGTGTGGTATTTGTTGGGTATGCTTCGACCACTTGGTTTTAGAGGTGTTTTCGGAATTTTGCAATGTTTTAGACTGATTTGATATGTGATGCTGGGCTGGTTTATAAGCCCCTTTGCCACGCTCCATAGCTGGGGCGTCGCATTGCAGAAAGCTTGTTGTGCAAGCCAGGAAGAATGAATCAAGCTAACTATACAGGATGTTGCAATATTGCATGTTAATACTTCGGGGGAACATTTTTCACATCTGGAGGATGAAAAAATAGAAAAAAACATTGGTCCGCAAACGCTTCGTTTCTTCGCTACAGCCCATAATACATCATGTACAGTGTATGACTTGCGAGCTGGATCATGTAGCTGTGGAATGCCATCGCAGCTGTAATTGACAGCCCCATACTTGCCCCTGAGGAGCCCTGATTTGAATCCACTAGACTTTTATTTGTGGGGACATTTGAAGGCACTTGTGTATGCAACCCCAGTGGGCGATTTGGTCACCCTCCTTAAACGTATTGAGGCGGGTTGCGAAACAATCAGGAATTTTTTAGGGAGTCATCAACGTATACGGGTGCCCATACGACGTCAGGTTGATGCACGTGTTCGTGCTGATGGAGGACATTTCGAACATTTCCTTTAGTGCCGACGATAAGCCTTCACGCATGTGTAACTACTTCCTGTGCAGTTCCTACTGTTCTCGGAGTAGTGTCGTAGTGTGAGGTGTAGTGTACCATGCAAACAAACGCTGCTGTGGCATTCTATAGTAACATGATCCAGCCCGCGGGCCATGCGCTTTACGTTATGTATTATGGGCTGTAGCGAAGAAACGAAGCGTTTGCAGACCTATGTTCACGATACATTTTTTTTCATCCTCCAGATGTGAGGAATGTTCCACCGAAGTATTGACATACAATATTACAACATCCTATAGTTTGTTTACGGTAATGTTAGCGCTTTTGAAATCAACCTTAGAGAAAAGTCGCTGCCTATGACTACGTACATGTTACAGTTCCCCAGTTAAGTTGGTGGCGATAAAGAAAAATAGTGCTAACACTCGGCGTTGTATTGTAAGGTCTATATTTATGGCCAGTGAGGCTAGTGTTTCTTGTTTTACGCTTGTTCATATTATATAGTATATTTGCGGTTTCTTCTAAATTTTTTTAATCAAATTTTTGAAAAATTATCCCATATGTGACATGCTTGGTTGTTTCTTAGAATATCGCTTATCATAAGAGTTTTATACCTGTGTCAATCAAAAATCTTAATATTTCTGGTTAAAATAATTACTTTTACTTATTTTTATCTATAAATTATCATATTTATTTTGTAATAAACATTAATATAAAATAGGGGGGAAATATGTATGTTGGTAATACGTAGTAACAAATACTTCTCACGCAAAAAAAAACTATTAAACTTAGTGCGCACGAATATGGTGCGTAGTCACTTTGGTGTAATTTCTAGACTCTGTTAAACTTTGCTTGCATCTGGTGGAGGAATTCCCAGAAAGTATAACTTTAACAGGGCTTCAGAAAAGTTGAAAGCAACCGTGAATGGATTATAGTAAGACGTTGCATAATAATAAACACATTTATCTACAAATTTAACAATTCCACGATTTCACTTGGATGGCGCATGAATTAAAGTGATCAGGCAGTAGTGATATATAGTTCCTCCGGGGACATCAGGCTTCAGGCAGAGGATCGAAGATCTGACCTTGGATGAAGTCACACCAAGGTCACGCGGTCGCCATGTCGGATTCCGGACTCCCTGCTCTATCATTCCGGTCGCGTGTCTCCATCTTGGATGCCGCCACATTGCTAGCCAGTACACCGCCATATTTGAAGCCAGTATGCCACCATCCTGTACCGCC
This sequence comes from Dryococelus australis, assembly GCA_029891345.1. Lineage (NCBI taxonomy): Eukaryota > Metazoa > Arthropoda > Insecta > Phasmatodea > Phasmatidae > Dryococelus > Dryococelus australis. The sequence continues at coordinate 60,374,931 of CM057003.1, read as the reverse complement.
ATCTTGGTAACCAGTGTGTAATTGTTATGCTCTTGCATTCCGAGGGTTTTCTCCGAGTGCTCCCATTTTTTATCTTTTGGATTATTTCTTTCTCTTTCTTCATTTCCTTCTCCCTTCTTCTGTCCTTCTCTCTTTCTCTCTTCTTTCCTCTTTCTCTCTTTGTTCACATCGGCTGTTACTGGAGGCCGCCATCTTTGTTACTGGAGGTGGCCTCCTTGGTGTTTTCGATTGTCATTTGTTTACCCTCATTAGTTCTGGCTAGAAAATTTCGTTCTACATATTTTGTTGCAATATTAGTAACAATTTTGTGGTCCATTTTGTTGTGCGCGACATAATCGGTTTACTTCATTTTAATTGATTTGTCTCATGAGATGTGTTTTTTCTCTCGTGTAACATAATTTTTAATGTTTCGTGCTTATTTCATTTGATTCGATGAAATATTATGTTAATAACATTAATTTCTCCTGTATCTAATTTGTGCTCAGTCTGCATTCAGAGAGCGAGCTGGACGGAGCTGCTCAGTACCCCTACATACGTGCTAGGGTGAACATCAACGCTCTCCAAACAACATAAATAAAGGATCTTATACCACCCTTGCACCAACCTCGACACACACACACACACACACGCACACACACACACACACACACACACACACATATATATATATATATATATATATATATATATATATATATACATACCCAATACATTAGACGTCACTGCACAGTCGGCTGCAAGACATCAGAGAGTAAACATCGCTCCTCAATTACACACATATATTTTCCCCTGTACACATCCCAAAATAAAAACATGAAAAATAAAAATAAAATATTTGTTCCATAATTTTGGAAAATTTTCAAATAAGTATTACTTCTTAATCCGATTACGCAATATGCAAATTAATCGTACTAGCACTAACCAATTCACCAGATCAGCCACTAATCCATAAAATCTATTTTAGATCTGCTCCATCCACATGTCATTTACCTTAGGTAGGCCAGAACCCCCTCTGCCCTGGCGAAGTGGCTATTCGTAACACATGTATGTACAAAAATAATTAAACCACATATGATTTTCCCCTGGCAACATACATTTATTTCAACAGCAACTGAAAGTACATGCGAAGGGGAAATCAGTGATACAGCATATGCAATGGAACGTAATACAGAAATGCAAAGAAATAATGTGCAAATATAAGTTAGGTGGGCCGGTAGTATGGGGCAGTGGACCTGTACTCACAGCTGTAAGTGAGCAACATGCGCTGTGACTCATCCTGGCGGGACCGCTTCCTTATAGCAGCGCAGCACCAGACCCCGTAATCTGCGATGGTAAGTGGTATTGCAGTGTGCTGCCGTACTTACGCGGGGATGTGTCGGGGCGCACGGCCGTTGGTTTAACGTGAAACGTCTACCGGCAGTCAATCACTTTTTACCCAACTACGACAAAGACAAAAGGAAGGGTTATGAATCTCACAATCTATGTACGTATCCAGCGTGCTGCATCAACTTTGCGACGCTCCCGAGACCGTCTGGCTCGCTCGGCGCCGGACATTGGGGTACCTGTGCGTAGCCTAGAGCCTCCTCTTTCCAATTATATGCGTGACCTGTATTTTCGGCTGGCTCTTGCGTAGGCTGAGGCCGACTTATTGAATGTGTACAGTTTTTTTTACACACTTACTTAATATTTTTGATTTAGAAATATTGTCCAAGCTACACTCTTTATTACTTAAATCGATATATCTCGACAAACTCTATACACAAACACAGCAATTGCCACGCTCCCACGTCTGGGTTGTGAGTTACACTTAACGAACGGAAAGAAGCCAGAGCGCCGGTTTAGTACGGTTTGCGCTGCGCTCTCCCCCCCCCCCCTTACCTTCCCCTACTAGGTGGGCCACTCACCCGCTCGCTCACGATGCAACTCAAGGTCGTATTAGCGAGCTGATCGTATATGGTACAAAACGGCACCGTAATTGCGTCTCGTCGCGGTCGCCCGCGCACTGGACGACCGCGACGAGACGCGCGGCGCGACCGCGGTTTAACTCAGTTGCAAACATGGATGTCATTGAGTTAGCTGTGATATCGTACTACTTCATGTATTGTCGACCGCGAAAAAAAAAACAGGGCAAAACAAAATAGACGATTTTTGGGTACATCCATTTATTGACAGGCGTTTTATAAAACAAACGTTCTGTAGTTCCCACAATGAACTGCGACAACACGAAGAAAAGTTTATGAAATATACTGGAATGTCTATAACATCCTTCGATGAACTACTAGAAACGATACGCCCTAGTATAACAGGACAAAATACACTACTGAGATTATGTATTGGAGCGGAAGAAAAACTATTGATTACTATAAGTTAAGATTAATATGCCTGTAATTATAAGTAATAATAAACTATATTATCCATGCCAAAGAAGAAACTATAGGCTACGTCAGTAATCTTCAATATTGTTCATAAAACGGAATCATCTATTTTCTAAATCATCAAGTTTCTATATTGTACATATCCAAATATTCAGAATAACTTGAATCATTAGAAGACACTGTAGAGCCAGGCGATTGTATTGATGTAAACCTCGATGTACTTAAGCTGTTGGATGGTCCAGACTTTGCATGTTGTTGCAAATTGTTGGTTGAGAAAGGAGTACGACTGTTCGAGGCTTGAGGTTGGGTAAAATAGTCTCTGTTACTTGGATCCACATTATGCTTGCGATACCAACGTTGTTGTTGTGCCCCTTAAATGACATCTAATATTTTCATTCTGGTTTGTAGATGCAAATCTTCTGGAATCTTGTCAATGTCCTTACGTAGAGATAGCAAGAACATTTCCGTGCCATTCAGTTGACTGGGCGCATGTCGTGTCTTCAAGATCTCCACGAATTCTTTACCTATATCATCTCTCTCTTCGGTTTTCTTTCTCTTCGTGTCCTTTTCGGGACACCTGTCCTGCAATGAATACGGGCCGTCATTACCGTCTTCCTGAGTACCTATTATCTCCTGCAATATACGTGGCTGTTTCATTTACTGCGTTATTTATATTTAAAAAATTCAGTTGATGGTAGTATATGTATAGCGTTTTACGTGAAGCGGCCGATCCACTTTTAGGATGTTTCAATCTCCTATTTTCTCTGTTGAAACAATCTTTGATATGTTTCCACTTCTTTTGTAGTTGCAGGGCTGAAAATAAAAAAACATTCGTTGCACACAACTATCCTGAACAAACGGTTATTATGTATAAATAACATTTTCTATGTAAATGATATAAAATATTTGTTTTTTATATATTTCAGTTATCTCGCTACAGGATGTACATTTGTTGGACTGCATTTCTCCTTTCGACGTGGTGAAACTACAATAAGCGAAGTAGTGCATGCAATGTGTAAAGTCATTTGATTGAAGTTACAAGATGTTTCTATGCCAACACCGACAAAAGATATGTGGTTGAACATATCAGCGAAATTTGCATCCAGAGCTAACTTTCCCAACTGCACCGGAGTCTTGGATAGCAAGCACATGCGTGTAATGAAACCTGAGCACAGTGCATCAATATGCTACAATTATAAACACTATTTTTCTTTTGTCTTGCTGGGACTATGTGACTCGAATTACAAGTCTGTGTTCATTGACGTTGGCGCGTACGGCAAATACGGCGATTCAAGCATTTTGCAACACACGGAATTTTTTAGACGACTTGAATCCAACGATCTCGATATTCCGGAAGGTACTCCAACTTCACAAACAATATCTACTCCTATGCCGCATGTCATTGATGCCGATTAGGCATTTTCCTTGAGCGATAGGATAATGAGGCCATTCGCTGGATTTTTAATTACAGGTTATGTAGAGCTAGACGTTTCATTAAATGTACATTCGGAATTCTAAGTAACAAGTCGCGTATACTACATGTACCTTTGAATGTTAAGTATTCATTTGCTGTTGACATCGTCAAGGCCTGCTGTATTCTGCACAATTTTGTGCATGACCGCGATGCCTATCAGTTTGAAGACATATTACATACATTTGTTACAGATAACATAATCACATTAAATCGTAGACCAAGCAGGTCCAGTGTACATTATAGAAATGTATTTGCGGATTATTTTGTTGGTGAAGGACAAGTGCCATGGCAAAACAAGTTTGTATAGAAAACAGTGACAATTGTTACTGCTCTCAATGCTATACATACTGTCTGTATAGTCATGTGATATTACGTACATAGATTTACACATTAAAACTATATTTTACTCCCCAAGCTCTTTTTTTTCTTTGACACTTTCGCAATTCTCTCCTCCAAACATTTCCTTCCTGATGGCCTGTGTTGTATTACTATTTATTCTGAACAATTTCGTCCCATTGTTTATAGTTCTCATTTCTGTCACAGTAGCTATCAGAAGACAAGTCCCAAATAGCAGGGCGGCTTTTTATTTCGGTTATTAATCGTTCGATGTCTTCCATTGCTACTTGTACACAAGCACAGTGCGTCCGTCAAAACTGGACGCTCTACTTATTTACGATGAGCGTAGCAGAAATGCCAAGCATGGCTTCCAAATGTATGGTGAAAGTTATCTTAATCGGACGCCCATTACACAGGCAAAAGATATGAAGAACGTGCACACGTATCTTGTCACGAGGTGATTGTAATTCTACAACACGAGTGCGACGAAAGACAGCTATGGGCGAGACGCATCAACACGATGTGTTGGCATGTGTCGATGCAAACCCCCACATCGGCACGCGTGAACATTCCAGGTTCGTAGGAATAAGTGAAACAAGTGTGTTACGGATACTACACCATCGGAAATTACATCCATATCACGTGGCTCTTCATCAGGTATTGCACGAAGGTGATTTCTGGTAGCGTATTCAACTTTGTAGGTTTGTTCTGATGTCAGTTACGGATGGCAGCAATTTTCTGAAGAATGTACTATTAACTACTGGGATACGGAGAATCCGCGTTGGGTCCGGCACGTGGAGCATCAACGACAATGGAAAGTGAACGTGTTTTGTGGAATCGTTGGAGACTACGTAATAGGGCCATACTTCATTCAAAGGACAATGAGTGGCTGTACGTACGCCCATACACTCAGAGAGGCCTTACTCGCACTTCTGGAAGACATACCGCTCGACAAATGTCGTGATATGTGGTTTAAGCATGATGGTTGTCTTGCGCATTTTGCTTTGGTGGCGAGGTAAGCGGTAAATGAAACGTTTCTAAACAAGTGGTTAGGGCGTGGTGATGGTGTAAGATGGCCAGTGGCTCCCCTGACCTCGCACCACTCGATTTTTTCCTGTGGGGAACACTGAAAGATAGGGTGTACAACACGGTTCCTACGACGCCAGAAGACATGCAGGAACACATTGTGGTAGCTTGCAGAGACATTACGCAAGAAACACTTAGGCTGCTCATCGCTTATTACACATGCGTTCACAACTGTGTATTGCTGTCGATGGTAATCACATCGAGTGCATGCTGTGAAAAGACGTAATGTGAAGCGTTTCAAACATAACTGTGCTCTTTTGTACTCTGCGTGCGTATGTGATTTCAGTTCTCCTTTGGTTGGTTTGTTCTATTTTTGTTGTGCATCTGTACACACTCGTTTCTCAGCACAGTTAGTGACTAGGAAACAAATATCCTGAATTACGTTTGTATCTGAATAAAATATAATGTATTGGTATCAGACTTGCACTCAAATTACCCGTCTTCCCTCCACTGCAGTGCTCTCCTTTGTCCAATATCGAATTCCATGCCCCTTGCCCCAATAAGGTCAATAAGGTAGGCGCTACTCTGCTATAATGAAGTGGTCCCTCCAGGATGAGTCACAGCTCGTGTTGCTTGCCTACAGCTATGAGTACAGGTCCACTGCCCCATGCTACCGGCCCACTTAACTTAATCACATTTGCACATTGTATATTGGCGTTTTTGTGTTACTTTCCGTTGCATATAATACATCACTGAATTCCTCTTTGCATGTCATTTGAGAAGCCGTTGAAATAAATGTATGTTTCGAGGGAAACAATCATATGTGGTTTAATTATTTCTGTCCATACACATGTTACGAATAGTCACTTTGCAGCACGTTACTTGCCCCTTTACGTAATTACATTTAGCGGAAACAGTATTTCGTGATCTGCAACCGTTCTGGAAATTTTGGGGGTGTCCACGTTAGACGGACCAGCCTGTACACCACTGGGGATATTATTAAACAGAAAAATACGCGTGTATTTGCTATTGAAGCCTTTTGTGGCGTTACTGTATAGACTGTTTCGTGTAAAAATCAGAAAACTTACTAATTAAATTAAAAATTACTGAAAAACAAATTATTATATTTTCTTTGAGTATATGAGGTTGAGTATATCACTTCTCACACTTAGGTTTGCGTTTCAAATTTGTTATAATTTCAAAATTGGCTTAAAAAAAAAACGAATATCGTTAACATGTATTTCCCTTTACCAAATGCTCACTGCTTTCAAACCAGGCAGCATCCTTAAGTCGTTTCGCCTTCAGTTAGCAAAAAGATTTCAGTTCTATCGACTGCTAGAGACACCCTCGTGGCGTGTGAGTTGTGCAAGACTCGAGTTCAAGAACCTTCGAGAGACGCCGCCGTGTTATTCTGAAGTCCTGGCCGTGAGTTTTGCCCTATTGGTTTCCCTTTCCCAACCCCTATCGCCAATCAGCACGCATCTCCCTGCTCAGTGATGTTAGACGTGCCATTTTCATGCCACTTGTACCATAATTATACTTAGTGTACCATGTACCATAACGAGGTCGTCATGGTACGCAATTGTGCCATAATCTGACTACAGTAAAAATATGCAGCTAATGACTTTAAAGTGTAATAAAAGATGATCAATTTGTAGTGATTGGTTTAAGCCGAAGCCCTGTGATTTATTTGTGAATTACAGGTTGTATTTCATTTGTATTTGATATCAGTAGTGCAATGTTCAAACAACAATTGTGCAATGGAAGCAAAGCAAACATAAAATAGTGATTTTACGCATTTGTTAGAAATGTACCATAATTTTTTACCAGTGTACCGTTATTTCGAATGCTCCCTACCATGATAGAGGACTGAGGATCCAACAAATCTGCTCTGCTACTGACTCGATCACTCGGCGGTCTGTTCGCCGAGAGAGTGTGTGCGCTCACCAGACACGGCGGTGGGGAATGAGTTATATCAAGTTTTAAATGCTATCCTCGGCGTGTGTGAGCCTGCCATCCCCCCTCACGCTCTCTGCACGGTGGAACACACGGGGATGTCCGTCGGCCGGGAGTTAGACGAAGACCGGGCGGGAGGAGCAGACTGTTTGCGCCTCTCGTTACATCTTGCGCGTCCTACCCACTCGCTGCGCCGTCGCTTGTTCCGTTATAGCTCAGCGGCTGACCGCCGTACCCGCGGTTTATACGGCCCTTTCAGTAAAATTGCGCAGCAATGAAACTGGGATTAGGCCACATCGCGGAACGTTTTGAGATTGGAGGGGGGGGGGGGCGTGTGGTCCAGGAGGCCAGCTAAAGGGTGAGGTCTTGAGAGCCGATGAAGATGATTGAGGTGAGTATGGAGCAGCGCCGGAATTAAAGGACGGGGGAAAACGGGAGAACCCCGAGAAAACCCGCCGACCAGTGGCATCGTCCGACACGATTCCCACATGCGAAAATCTGAGTCACCCGGCCGGGGCTTGAACAGGGTTCGCCTTGGTGGGAAAGCAGGAAAATCGCTCAGCCACCGCGGCCCCGCCACCTTAATGAGATATGGGAGTAAACGTGTGGACGACCCGTGTAGTATGTGAGGTTCACCTATCGTCCGCAAGGTAGCCTTGTCGTCCGTACATTAAGCACAGCACGTGCGTGTATCAACTAGAGACGCAAAACTCATGGGATGTTTGAACGGATGGGGCAGAATATCATACGCCTTCGTCACAATTACGTTGAGGTGCGGAGTAGTCCTGTACAGCAGGCTACTACCTGTCAACAGTGTACACACGCAGTGTCAATAATCAACGTAACCAATACGGACACCTGTTTTCGTGTTAGACATGTTTGCGCCCACATTTCCTTTCGCTGGCTTCGCGGACCACACGTTCCATGGTGCGGCCCCTACCACCCAGTTCCATTTGTGCACGCCTGTATGTCTTCGAGAGAAACCTAAGTAAGTCTCTCATTAAACGTAACATATGTACAGATAAAAATTAACTGAAATTTTTAAATGTTAAAACCCTTAGTATTTAAGGGCGTCACCTACTTGTAGGTTTTTCAACGCGTTTGAAGCTCAGAAGCAAGCGAGCTATAAGGGCGACACTGACACGTGTACCCAATCCCCCGTCACTCCTACGTGCAAGTCGCTGAACTGACGTGCATTGTTTGCGTCGTGCTACATGAACCTATGGTACTTTAAGCGGTGACTTTAAGCCCAGTGCAAGTACCTACAATTGTTATGCATGTTCCAAACAGTGTGTTAATGATTTCGGGATACAACGGGGTGAAAAGGCCGTTTTTGGCTATATTGGAGTGCTCGGAAATAACATTTATAATGTGCATTATGTATTTAGAGTAATTATTCGTACCTCGTCTGAAGTGAAATTGTTTTTGTACATACGTATAACGGGGACACGTTTAGTGGTTTCGTAGTAGGCCATGGCCTTTGTTAGGGACCCCATCCTAGCAGTGATTTCGGGACACCATGAAAAAACCTAAATCAGGATGGCTGGACCGAGAATCGAGCTCGGGTCCTCCCGAATGCGAGTCCAGTGAGTTACCACTGCGCCATCTCGCTCGGTTCTTAGAAAGAAGCAGATTTCAAATACTGTGCAACGTAATTAAAGTGCCAGTTAAAGCTTTATTCCAACTTAACTACACGCAACTATTTTTATCACTGCAATTTTAGATTTTCGCTTTTGTAGAAAGAATATTTTGAAAAATTTAACTCATTTTATAGATATAAATATCTATTATTGACACATGTTTATTGTAAATTACGTAACATTTATTACCTTCGACACTTGTTTTTCTATCTTTAGCTACTAGTGTATTGTTACGGGCTGCAGCTGGTACCGGCTGCCAACTCCCGTTATATTGTGCAGGGTGGCCCACCTTGACCCTACCTTCTTCCTGGAACGACGTGCTCGCTGCCTGTTGCCTTCTTTATGGGAAACCCCCACCACGCTGAAGAAGCTGCAGGAGGCGCAAGAATAATCTGGAGATACTGGCTGGCGTCATAGGCCCTCCTCCTCCTGTTGAATAAGGCGGCATCTGTGGGTGGTGCACGAATATTCTGGGAATTAGGACGCTCGGCGCAGCGCGCAAGTTAGAGAAAATTCTGGTTTACGGCCTACGACACTATATATATATATATATATATATATGGCTGTGGTCTATCGGCCAGCAGTCTTTGGCGAAGGCCATCTAGCTGAGTGCGGGCGCGAAGTGTTGTGCGGTACGACTACGGACGAGGTGTTCTCAATGTGGTTGGACTCGAGGCGGTGAAACCCAACGAGTGAAGCCTACTGCTCGTGAGGGCGCTCGGATAAGTCTAGAACATTGCGGACTGGCGGGACATGGACTAAACTGAGGTGGGACTGAGTGGACATATGTAATACGGATTTTATTGTAAAAATAGGAATTGTCAAATATGGACACAAAATTTATAAAATAATTGAATAGGTTATTACACTGTCTATTGGGACAGATCCTTAACTCTTTAATTTCGGTGAAATATTTGAGGCAATTAAAAATTGTATTAATTTAATTCATTAACTGTAAACAGAAAGTGTTATCAATTTATTGCGAGATGTTGAGTCGAGAAAATTTTGTTTGTAGTTAATGTAAATAAAATTTGAAAATTAAAATTAATTCTCCTATTTAATGATGACCTCCATCCCTTTACAAACTTGTTTTAGCCCACTGAATTTCGAAAGAGAAATTGTAACAATATATTAGAATACATTTAATAATATCAGGTTACTTTAAGTATCTTCTATTTACAAGTTAGGTATTGAAACATAGTTGAAAAGCAGTTGTACTTTTTTTTTATAATTATTGCAAGTTTAGATAATTAATTATATAACATGCCAAATGTTGATATCATCCTATCACTATCCTACCACCGTGATGTCATGTACAACTCAATGTGGAATATTATAACATCTCTGCTTTTATGTTGTACGAACATAACTCATCAATGTGCCAATAATAATGTAAATGTCTTGAATGTGTATTATGTAAATTATCTTCCAGGTTGTCATAATAATTTTGTAAGCATGCATATTTTGTAACGGCAGGAGCACAATTTGTAAATAACAATTTTACATTCGGTTCCTTTAAAACTTTAGAGTAGCATTAAATGCAAACATTCTGAAATTCAAACGTTAAAATGACTAATGAGAGCCTCAGAGACCTTAACACAGTTACCCGCAGTGATACCAAGTGACTAAAAAGGCTGACGGTATCGCGAAGCAACAGCTGGGCATCTGCCGCCGCGTCCGTGCTCAAGATTGCACAGCGAAGCACAACACTCGAGTTCAAGGCCCGACAGCTAACTTCCCATTACCAATGCCGTAGAGCGCCACACACAACATCCACACTACAAAAGCAAAGACGACGACAGTTTCCTAACCGAGTCTCCCTTTGCAACTCTTTCAACTCATACCCACAAGCTATCCTACCATATCGAAGAGACTTCAACCCAGTCCGTATGCCCACTGCCAACAGCCCCGAAGACCAACAAAGATGCCCAGAGAACACAATAACACTAAATTAAAATCCCCGAAACTCTCCGCGAGATGAGGACATCTCGTGTCGTTTAGATGGAGAGAGTTGTTAACGAGATGAAAAAGACTTAAGTCGATGGCCTGCCTGAACACTTGATCACACACGAGTAGTAATCAGGACAGCCATTTTCAGCAGTTGGGGCTCGCATTGCCAAACCCCGGTAAGCAGCAACACCCTCTACCAGCCAGGGAATCAGGCCATGTTGCGTTATGCTACGCTGATTTAAGGGCAATACAGAGTGGCGGAAGTGTCTTTCTCCATGCGACGCCGGCCGAGATGGAAGTCACAAGAAGCCTGCTGTACCGACCTCCGTAACCCGTCATACTCCAGCAGCCTTCGGATACTTCTCAAGGTGGGACAATACAAAAGACTAACGTAACTCTCCATAAGGTAGTTGGTGAACAATGCTCCCCCGACCATATAGTATTGTATGTTAATGCCCGGATGTTTAATTATATTGCCATTAGTAACATATAGCTTCTTATATTTATTTACCCTCACTTGCTCTACCATCATGTGATCCCCCATCCTTAACAAGTACGGTTCGACCACGATATATATATATAATATAATATACGAACAAAGTATAACAGTGTACTATATTTGAGTAACTTCTGCATATTGTAAAGTTGGTTAAAGTGCTCCTTGAAAGACACTCTACGTCTAACTTAATTACGGCCACCTTTGAAGATCTTCAAGCTCCCTAAACAAAAATTCGGCTCATTCCCGGCATCAATTCTCGCCAACATGACGTCACTGCTTGAATCACTTGTGGCCCAGACCTCGTCCAATCATTCGCACAATTGGCGGGAAGTGGAGTGAAATGACGGAGGAGACGCCCTCGTGCGCCTGGCCGAAGAATCTGAACAGCTTTAAGGCCACGATCTCCCATTTCTACAGCTTTTGCGAGAATTAATTTTTTGAGCTCAAATGGAAGCCGATATTGTAAAATCCTCTTACAATTTTGTTAGAAGTTTTTTTTATTATGTAGTGTAACTTTTCAACACAAAAATCTGTATACTTTTATCCAATTAATTAATTAACGGAAATTTTGTTTATTTAATAATTAGTTGAAACTATAAAGTTTTTTGTGTTGAAAAATTATAATACATAATAAAAACAATTTGTAACCACGTTGTAAGAGGATTTTACAATATCGGATCCTCCTAGTGGCTGCCTATGTTATGAATTTGACAACTATAACTTAAACGGTTCGGGAATTATAGCCAACTATGCTTAAGTGTTATGCACACACAGCCTTAAAGGGGGTGACAGTGTTACACGAGAGCCGATCGTTCGCAACCCATCGCTGCCTCCGGCGAGGCGCTGGCCGCCAAAATGGTCGACATCAGCTGGTCGCCAATTGTCCTGGGTAGACATATGTCGGTGATACCAAGATGGCCGCCGGGAATGAGAAGCTCCGAATTTGAGAAAAGCTCCGACCGTTTCCGCCACATTGGGCTAAATTGTGCAAATGCTCTTGCTGGCACTGGCTGCCAACATGGCCGCCGGCGGCGGGAGGGAAATTAGGGACATTTCGAGGGGGAAAAAGGAAAAAAATGACGTTTTTGTACGCGAAATCAACTTTTTTGGACGGGAAAAAAGGGTAAGAAAGGGAAATTCTCGCTCTTCCAATCCACCGCCTGACGCCTGTAATTATCCCTGTAATTATCATAATTAGGTCCACCTATCCACCGCCTGACGTCTGGTGCGGCAGAAACGCTATTTTTATACTACTGTCGTATATCCAAACATGACACTGATTATCCGTTCATTCCACTAATTGACCAGTCAGTAAAGGTGGACTCACAACCATACTTCGCTCGCCCGTCAGTCGGTCACGTGATCTTCGACCAATCGCAGGGCAACTTATTTTTCTATCCGTCAATCTGTCAAATATATCTTAAACTTTAACTTTCGACGGATCTACGAATGGGCCACCGCCTTGTAACGACATTCCGTAGACGCGAATACGCACATTGAAATAGAATTGTAAGCCGGTGGATATGTGTTTATATTTATCTAAGTGGTGAATTCGGGAACATGGAGCGTAATAATTCAGTATAAGTTTTTATCACGTAAAAAAAATTATTTCCCCAAAATGTTTCTCTCTTTAAAATGTATTTCCAACCTTCTATGAAAGAAAGCTCGCGATGTTAGGTTGTCACGCTGAAATTGTGCCGTATAGAAATCGACGGATTACGGATTGTTGTGAGTCGCTTTCAGATGACTGACTGGCAGGTGCGACGGTTGGTTGCGAGCCCAGCTACCATCGACTGTAGCCGCCGTCTGTGACAGTTCGCATTTTTGGACCTCGGCGTCGGGGATGCGATGTCGTTTTGTGTTTGTGCCGTCTGGAATGTTCGCGTTTACAAGCTTTTATTTAACTTCACTTGTATGTATGTGGGTGGGTATGTTTAGGTCAAATCTTGCAAGTCGATTTTAAACCACTTCCCGTTATCCAACTGAACTTGCTGCAGCAATGTTGCCAGACCTCGCTGTCTGACTGTTGCCCGTGTGTGTGCGTGTGCGTGTGCGCGTGCGCGCGTGCGTGCGCGTGCGCGTGCGTGTGCGTGTGTGTGTGTGTGTTTTTTACAAGCCTGCCTCGATCAGGCAGGGTGGCTTGGTGCGTCCGATCAGCTGTGCTCGCGCGCACGTGCACACACAGAGTCGAGTTGCATCGTTATCTAGTGTATTAACGCTGGTTTTTCATATTACTTAACTAATGCATTTTGCATCAATATTTTACTATGTTTGCGAAAGTTTATGAAAAACTTAGATGTCTTGGAAATGCTGATTTAAATTAATTTCTCTTCTCGCATTGTAAACGTATCGAGTTTGGCCTCGTTGGACTTGTCTCGATGAGTAATTTGTTTGAGGATGGTGACCAGGCTCTGTAGCAATTATGTAGCAATGCACATTAACAGGCATAAAGCTTGTCGCGATATGTGCATTTCTACATGATATAATTAAAGAAAAAAATGGTGAAACTAAAAAGTTAAAAATAAAATAACTGTAGAAAACTTTTAAAACCAAGTTTTTATTTATAAATGCACTAAAAATAGAAAAATAAGTATAGTAGTTACACAATTTGTAGAACTTGTAATATGTGGTCGAACAGCCGTAAAAAACATTACTGCAAATTTATATGTTTGTATCAATTTATATTTAGTATTTAAAAGCTTGGGCAATATAGAACGTATACCTCATTTGCGTAAGCGTAGAAAGCACATATCTTGCGTAAGGCTCTTGACTATTCGCGCCAAAGTTTTATATACTAGATATAAATTGATACAAACATTATAATTTGTAGTAAATTTTATTACTGCTGGTCGACCACATCTTACAAGTTCTAAAATTGTTTAAGTGCTATAATTATTTTTCTCTTTTTAGTGCATTTATAAATAAAAGCTTGGTTTTACAAATTTTTTGCAGTTACTTTATGCTGCTGTATTGATGTATTGTTCGTTGAAATCGTCGTTTTTGACAATGGGCGTATTTGTTGTTGGCGATCATATGGCTGCGAACAACCAATCTTCGTGTCTCCCAACTGCTTCTTTGCCAATACTTCTAGCAAAAAACGGCGTGAATTTTATTTCAGGTTAGAACTCTCTTTAGTAAATAAGTGCTTTGAGATGATTGTATACTTTCTCTAACTAATTTGTAATGCAATTTTATTAAATCCAAATTAATGGTAAAAGTATTTTATTTGTACAAAAGTCCTTTCTTTTTTTGATATTGAGATATAAACAAATCCGTTCATTACAGTTGACCATGTGACTTCGACAGTTGTGTTTCATGGGATAGGTCAATGTTGGGTACATGCGCAGAAGACCAATAAGCGGTCTACCTCATCTTTAGTCTGTGGTCAGTAAAGGCTATTCCATAATTGCTTGCCCGTGCGTGGTCTGTTGTTCGTGGATTTACTTCATCCACGGTCTCGTGTCCCTACGTACGTATCTACAACTACGACGTCCGAAGTTATTATATCTGACACCGGCACCAGAGTGCACTAAATTCAACGCACCAAACAAATTGTATGTGACTATTCATAAATACTCATATGTGTGGCTTATTTTGTTTTAACTCGAGTTATGTTAATACTTTTTGATTTTGCTTTAATTAACCTTATTATGTTTTTGGGTTCCTGTTCGAGTCTGGTACGTGTTTTGTGTTGGGAGAATATAACGAACTTGATATATGTTAATCATTAAAGCGAAAACTAAGTTATAAATTACCCTCTTACTTAAAAAAAAAAAACGGATTCGGTTGTATTGGGGACACGGCCGTTCGTTTCACGTGAATACGTCTACGTTGACGCGCTCGGACGCACTCATGTTTATTTTACGTTCTCGGCTCCTCTTCACTCGATCATATGGGGCTTTATGGGTATCACTGGATTGCTTCTGAGATGCTCTTTCCAACCGTATACGATTTCTGTATTTCGACTTGGCTTTTTGACGAGTATAGGCCGACATTATGTTAAGTTTTCTTAATTTTGTACATTAAGGGCATTCCAGCGTCTGTACCGCCCTGTTATTCCGGTGGGTAGCGCAGGCGTAACGAATTTGCTTGCTCGGCACTAGTGGCGCGCCGCTGTGTCGAGTCACGTGGTCAGGCATGTACCGCCACTAGCGATGTTGCCACGTCGGCTATTGGGCAGATAGAACCATACACGCCACTTGTATCTCAAACGGCGCTGGCGCCCAAACTTCGTGAAACGGTACGTTTTTATACTATCTTTGATTGCATCCCAACACGGACCCTTAGCCGTGGGAGCAGTTATTGGCGAAACAGACAATTATAAAAAAAATGAAATAAGAGACTGGACGCAATTAAACACAAATACTACATGCCAGTAGACTAGAACAGTTCGCAAGTTCAAATTCTGACATATGACACTATAGTTTTTACTTCAGCTTCTATATTAAAAATGTAGAACACAATCGTGCGTCTTTCACCTTGCGCAAGTAATTGTAGATGTTTAAAATATATTCACAAAATATCAAGACTATAGATCAGTGTGTTCAAAATATTTCTTTTATGTATAGGAGTCTAAGAAAATAAAGTACACCTGTGCAATGATAGCTTAATTTCAATGCCGTGGTTATCTTTCCCGGCACAAAAATAAAAAGCAGATTATTATAGGCGGTGTGTGTGGGTGTTTTTTTTTTTTGTGTGCGTGCGTGCGCGCGCGCGCGTGTGTGTGTCGCGTTACTGACAGCGTAAATGTCCGATCGTGTTGCCATAGTACAGAGAGAGGCGGCGTAATGTGTTTGGAAAAAGGGGGGGGGGGGGGGGGGGTCATGACACCGCCCTCTTCTCTTGTCATTCAACCAAGGCGGATAGCCAGAGGTATCACTTCCGCGTTTGGCTATGTGAGAATCGTACGGGCGGGTTTGTATCAGGAATTACCCGTTGACCTACACTAATAAAAGTTTTTTGTTGAAACAAACAAAGGTTGTTTGGCGTAACCAAATTATTTGTTTGTATAGGAACAATGGAATATTTTGTTGTTGAAACCAAATTATTTTGTTATTATTGGTTTGCCGTAAACAAAGATTTGGTTGGTGCAACTAAACATTTGTTTAGCTCTACGTTAATTAAACAGTTTCGGTTAGTAGAAAAAAACTGGAAGCACAACCGAGATTCGAACCTAGATCGCTTGCGCCCCAGTGCGAGGCCCTGGCAACCTCAGCTAAAACGAATTGTGATAAAATGAGAATGTTTTTAAATGCTAACGTTTTGGATACCAGGCAATGTGCGCGAATAAATACATCAATTTATGCAGCTTTACTTTCTAGTTTCCTGTTGAGCTTGTTTTATTAGGATCTTTATACCATTACTAAGCATCAATACGTGCACTAACAAACGGTGTTAAGATCCTATTTGTCACAAAAAATAAATAAAATAGACCTTCGAGCTGTATTTTCGAACGAAGGCAATCAAATGAGTGGCTAAATAAAGTTGATTCAACAAGATATTTGACAGTTTAATTTATTTTGGCTTAAAAACGAGTATTTGTTAATTCAAGCATGTATTTCGCTACACGAACAAAATTTATTTTGTTATTTTTCAAGTTTAGTTTACTCAACTAAATATTTTGTCAGAGCAACTAAATATATATTTGGCCCCGGACAAACAAATATTTTGTTGACTTTCCTTTCAGTGCAACTCCTACATTCCTCCCTTGCTCCATATTCACACGATGTCGCCCTCATTTCTCTGTACCTTAGAAGAGCCGCCAAACCCTCAACGCACGGTATTGCCAGCGCTGGCTGGCGACTGTCTATTTTCGCCAGCGACTTTTACTTTCTAGGCCTGGACGCCTTACAGCAAGTCGTGAGTTTGTTTTTTACAACCTTTAACGTCAGTGACTATTTCTCTGCGAATTCCATCTAATTTATTTCAAGAAAATATCGTTTTAATTCCTTTAATGCCACCACAAATTTATCTTATATTTTATGATAAATACAACGACTTGGTTGTCAACGCCACTGAAGTATTACCTTAGGGTCACAATTTTACTGGTTAGATATACAGGAAAACCATAGGGGCTAGTAATTTATAGGTGTAATTTTTATGTTGATATGGCATCTAAAGCGTCCTCCGGAACGTTAAAATCTCAAAAGCATTATATATTTAATTCTACTTAGGAAGTTTACTAATGGCAATTGTAACAATTTCAGTAATGACAGTACATGCCACACCCAATATCAACGTACGTTGGGCCAACTGTTGAAAATTGGTTGGCAAGGTTGGAAATACGTTGTGATGGAATATATGCCTTAGGCCAACTGTTGGCTTTTGATTGGCAAGGATAGGAATACGTAGTGTCGGAATACTAACATAAAATTTAACATTGCGCCAACATTTTCCGACCGAAATCCAACTTAATAAATTTTATGAGAATAATGCTTAAGCACGCAATGACATACATATATTAACTGTTAAAATATAGATTATTTAAATTTTCTATTCGTAGGTAGAGTGTTGGACAAATGTGGGAAAGGCAATGGTTGGTTATTAGCAAATATGAATGTGATGGGCCAACGTTATTTTAAAACTGAAATCCAAGTTAGTAAATTGAATTAGAATTATGTTACAACCTACAATAACATACTTGTGATTACATATTAATGAAAAGAAAACGGTCAAAATGTAGATTATTGTATTTTTTTTAATTCGTTGGTACGGTGTTGGACATATGTCGGAAAGACGATTGGTTTATTAGCAAATATTAATGTGATGGGCCAACATTATTTAACAATCAAAATCCAACTTAATAAATTGAATGAGAATAATGCTAAACATACAATAACATACAAATATTAACATATTACTTAAAATAAAATAATACTGTAAATATATATATATATATATATATATATATATATATATATATATATATATATATTTTAACGTTGGTGTAGTGATGGACAAATGTTGGAAAGAACACTGTTTTAAAAATGGGACTATTAAATACTGCAATGCCGTCAACACCTTCCCCAGCGAAAGCGAGGCCGGACGCAAGCACTTTTGCTAGGCCCTTCCAAACTAGTTAATCCCTCCTCCTAAACAATGTAGTCACCTATCGAAAAAAAAAAAAAAAAAACTCGCGTGATGTTATAATAAAATTGATTAAACTACAAAATATGCAAATTAATAGAAAATATATTTTTAATAAACATATATTCTAGCCTACGAACAATACGCTCTGCTCTCGAGCGCCTAATATTTTATTTGTAAAACATGTTACATTACACATACACACACACACACATGCACACACACATATATATATATATACACACACATTTTATCATGAAATGCATATTTCACAACCAAACGAATGCTAAATATTTAAATATATTTTATTCAATTTTTTTTTTTCGGTTGCGAGCCCTTGTGCGGCCAGACCTGTGGCACCCCTGAAGACGGCCGTAATTGAAATGTTAAAAATAAAAAACTTATAGCAGGTAAGTATATGGTTACACTTTGAATAGTACATATATGTGCGAATGAAGGAACGCGGATGAAATATATCATTAAACAGTGGAAGTAATTCTTCAACTGACGGAAATATAAATAACTTAAAACGATATCGCTTTTATGTTGTTTAGTAACTTATAAAAGTTTATCCACGAAACAAATTAGCCATGTAAGTAAACACAGTATAACCATGTGACTACCTAACTTGCACCGGAAAAAAACTTCAAGAAAACATGATTTTTTTGTTCAGTTTATCACCACTTATTTCTCTGTCACTTAGGCCTATTATTCAGCTACAGGTGGATCACGATAAAGTGAACACTCTTGAAATCAATCTCTGAAGAAAAAAAAGTATCACTGTCTGCAACTGCATGCATTTTAACCCAAACAGTGAACGCAATATTAGCAATAAGGTTGGCAGCGAGTTACGAGAAGCAGTTCCAGGTCGTAACGTCTCGCTAGCTACAATATTCATCACTTTCTTTTTGTTTTGAACATATAAGAAAAAATAGACTAATAAAAACATTTTTATTTCTAACCAATTCATGAAATCACTTGGCCGATGCATCGTCACAAGTTATCGGGTCCATAGGGTTCATTGTTTTTCTCTTCTTTTTTTTTTTTTTTTCCCACGTCTTTCCATTCCCGTGTTCAAATGCTCTGAATTCCGTGAATATGCGGCAGTTATGGTCCAGTTCCGTGGTTAGTTATTTGTAAATGCATCGAACGAGATTTTCTATGGCAGTTCGTAACCCCAAATGTAAAATTTGTTTTTACAACAAATTAGACTTTCACGCCTACATTTTATAATACCATTTTTCTGTATTTCGACGTTGTTTCTAGTTCTAAGATTTCACGTAATATTCCGACCTGGCCAGTATGTATGCATGTAATTCAAGTTGGTTATAATAATTTAAAAATTGAATAAACTTAAGTAGGGTGCATTTAATTATATTTGCAATATTATTTTCGACTGTCGAGAACAGTGTTTACTAGTGGATACCTCGGCAAGTATTTCATTAGTTTTTAACAAATAACGTTATAAAATTGCTTTATATTATACGTGTAACATTTCTCCTCTACTTCTAATGTGTTTACATAGTTCCTTGACGTTTTGTTGAACCTTTTAATGTTTCCACATCAGCATAGTGAGCATTCCGAGCTGCCACTGACAACCTCAATTTCAGTCATGAAAATTGGATTCTGCATTAAATGCGTAAATGCAATTTCATTAAATACGTTGTCATTGGTTAGGTATTGGTTTGTTAGTATTCTGATGAAATTACGTTCACATTGCTGTAGTCATTCTAATATTATAAGCCAAAAGCTATTTTCCCATAAGAAAGGTTAGACCAAACTTTTATGTCGTTAGTTTTTCTAAAAACTAAATTCATCTGGACGGATTTCCATTTAAAACTTTGCAGTCAGTGATAAATATCACCATGTAGGTGTGCTATAAAATATTTTATCAATTTGGTTCAGCCACTGAGATTTTATGACAACTATGTTCGGTATTCGTTATTTCATCGTAGTAAAATCAGCCATTTACTTTCCCAAAGTGTGTGTATGTATACAATTATTAAGGTGGGAGTTGTTTGTGCTTTAAGTAGTACACTGTTCAGTAAGAATTGTGATACGTCGGCAAATATAGTAACTATTGTAATGTATGTAGCAGGAAAATAGCATTTTGTAATATTCTACTTAAATAAAATAACGTTGTAGCGTAGGTATTTGTTAATCCGCGTGAGAACTATGCTAATTAACTATGCGTGTGAGTAAGTTATTATGTTGCTTACTTAGTAAGTGTATGGGTTTGGGTGCCAAAAGTTGAGGTTGATTAATTAGTGGGCGGGGAAGGTGTGAGTATCTGCACGTATAATCAGTGATTGCACTTTCGCGCCTGGTAGCAACTTTTTCCTTGCCATAAGAAATTGGAGCTCTTTGGAACCCTGGAATGTGCATGCAAATGACACTCTTGCATCAAACTATCAGCACTTACTGGAATGAAACATATAATAAATAAATAAAATATTTTATTGACATCATAAAAATAAAGGAAACCAAACCAAAATATTGTTAATACCAGAAAATATAAAAATAAAAATGTCAAATATTAATTGACTTTCAGATTAGTGTGTAGGGAAATTTACTTTAATCAAAAGTAGAATTATGTGTAGTTACTGAACACGAAATACCGCCCCCTTATAATGTATTAAAGTAATAAAGGAAATTAGAAATTGAAAAATAAAAAACAAATCAAAAGAAAATATTAAGTTAGTGCTGCTTTTAAAATAAACTATGGTGAAATAAAAGCCAAACAAAAGAATTCAGTTCCAGAAGTAGTTCTCACTTATTAAAACTTTCGAAAAACTATCTAAGCTCCAAAATCATTTAGTTACGATTGAGTTCTCACTGTTCAACCTTACTTTAAAATCTTTAATCTTGTTATTAAATTGTTAGAATTCAACTCACTCTAAAAATAACTTAGAGTCTATGCCCAGAACATTAAACTGAATACTGAAAAATCAAGTGAAATTTGCTCCGACGAACTAACTCACTAGTGCGAGCTGGACCACTGGTTTTAGATATCCTGTAGAAATCATATTGTCAACAAAAATTCCAGACCAAACATTTTCTTAATATTGTAGAAGCTCGGAGGATCACAAATTCAATTACTGTAGTTACAGATGTACGTCTCTGGACTTATTAATTCGATGGCGTCACCTGGGTATCTCAGTGACGTTACTTCCGTGTACATGTCGCCTAGCAGATCGGCGTCGTCTACGTCGACTTGAACTCACTCCAAAAACTAACGCCTGAATTCAGCCCTCTTGTTTACATTGTTGATCCAGTACCTATACTGAACTCCTGGGACCTAGGCCTATATATATATGATCCAGTACCTATACTGAACTCCTGGGACCTAGGCCTATATATATATATGATCCAGTACCTATACTGAACTCCTGGGACCTAGGCCTATATATATATATATATATATATATATATATATATATATATATATATATATATAGGAGGAGTTCAGTATAGGTACTGGATCAATATATATATATATATATATATATATATCTTCAACATATATATATATTTTTATATATATATTTATATTCATATATATATTCATTCATATATATATTCATTCATATATATATATATATATATATATATATATATATATATATATTTATATTCATATATATATATATATAAATCTTCAACATCGGCCTAAGGATATATATATATCCTTAGGCCGATGTTGAAGATTTCCCAGATAGAAATTTCAGCCAAATATTTTCTAGCCGTCCATTTGAAAGGTCGCACCCAGAAGCCTCGTCTTCCGGTATCTCACTCTCTAACTAGCCAATTACGAACTACTTCCGGTAATCACTATAAAATAAAATAAATCAAAACTTTACATACCTTTGAAATAATAAAGGAAATAGTTACTTAGGCTTCCAAATTCACAAAATAATTACTGAAAACAAAAATTAACATATAAATTTAATATGTGGATATTAATATAATAACATGTTAAATCTCAGAATAGGGGGCGAAATTACCATAGAATAATGAAAGTCAAATCGATTGGTGGTTTACAAAAATTAAAATTACGTCATTTTAATTTGTTGCAAATACTCATCTGAGGTGTGTGGAAATTATATTCAGTTCAAAAACACATGTAAAATAAATAATAATTACAGTAACAAATATGTTTCTATCTAATTAACATACAGTAGACATAACCTCTTTGCAAATACTACGTCGAACCACGACAACGTGTCATTTGAAAAGCATTTAAAAACGCCGTTTTTATTATTTATGCCCATAAATGTTATTTTGAATAATTCTCGAATCATTTAACGACGATTTAACACTTGTTGTTTGCCGTAGATTATTAATTTAATACTCACTATTATCTCAGCGAGTTTAATTCCTATGAAGGGCAAAAACTCGAACCTTGCACGTATTTATCAAGGAATGTTATAAATAGCGTGGCACTGATATAATGAGGGGAAATGAGACAAATAATACGGAAATGTCATAGTAAAAACCGCATCATCATGTTTGCGAAGATACATTATTTACTGAAATTAACGTGTACAGATTTTCGGTGTACACTACGGTAGATTTCAGCGAACTTCTGACCAACTGATTAATATACCTACGCCATCTGGCAGTGTTTGCATTGAGATACTGCGGAAGTACACGCAACGGGCTGAAAGTATAAAATAAGCAGGGGTTTCAAAAGTGCTCACTTTACAGTGAACACCCTTCATCAAAAATTACATGCAGTGATATACATAATAAACATATCACTTTCATTGTTTTACAGTACAATTATTAAGTGAAATTTCTTTGCAATGTTGCTTACTATCACAGACATTTTCAAATACCAATAATTTTATATCACACATTCACAATAATTAGGGACGGAAGAATTTGCGAATTAATTTTAGGATAGTAATCTATGCTTAAAACTCACATACATTGCAACTGGCTTGCGGCTCTATTTGGCATACCCTGAAAAACTCTGAGACAGTGAAAAACCTTCATTAAATAAAGATCTAGTCCCATGATACCTAGTCAAGATGAACCTAGCATTGAAAATATTTATGAGGTTCAAATGTACATAGGAGAATGTAGTCTATCTAGCATACAGGTAATTTTATTCGGAAAACGCCCGGGCCCTGGCAGTATTAATTTAAGTTTAGTAAGAATTAAAATACAATTTAAGAAGTTAGCGCACAGTGTTACTATTATTAGCTCATTGTAATATTGTAATGAGATACAAATTTTTTGAATCAAACATGCATCCATAGACGCTTCCACGGACAGAAAAATATAACAATACGGTAAACAACATTACACGGCCTAAATATTTTTCTTTTTACTACAATTAATTTGATCTCTCGCCTGCAATATGTATGTTGGTTCCCTGGCAGAACGTTTTCTTGGGATCCTTCCATCGACTATTTCTGGAAGCATACAGTTAAAATTAAACCGACTAAGTTGCGGCAGCATCTTTTATTCCCAAAATTTTACATCTTTTTCAATACGCTCTGCAAAAAAATCGAATGGAGAGTACACAACAAAAACACAAAACCTCTTCTTTGCGGTATTTGTTTGGCCATGAACTTGGAAGTAATAGTCATTATGTCTTTTGAGCTGCAACCAAACATTTTTTCTCAACTCCAAGCAAATGGTTTTCTGGTCAACGACTGCTTCTAGCAAAGACTTGTCGCTGATTTTAGGGATGTATTTGATTTCAACAAGACCATCATTGCCCACTAGATCAACTGGACTTGCACCCAAATATGGTTTATATTCTGAGACAAACAAACTTCATATTTCTACTGTAACTGATTTTTGTTGTTCATACAAACCAGAAGACTGCGCGCACTTCTCAACTTTTAACTAAAAAAGCTAATAGCATAGACTATTTTCCATTCTTGAAGTTCCAAACGTCTGCGTTAAAACGTGTTCAACAGATTTACGTGGATATATAATGGGTTAAAATTTACATAAGTATAACCAAATAACGATCGTCTTTGCCAGTAAAAATTCATTTGGTGAAATAAGAACCAATGTTAAACTATTTTGAATATATGTGCTGCGTGGGTGATATACAAAATATTTTGGAAGTGATAGTTATTATTGCAAATATTTCCTCTGCATTTACGCAGTTTTTAACCTAAAGTAAAAACTCGTAATGGCAACGAGCTACTTGTAAAGGGAGTTTTAGCCACGCGCATATTTATGGAAATATAGTATAACCAATACCTATGTAATGGATTTATCAATAATTAGTGTGAACAAAATAATACCAGGACAATTGAATTCTGAAATATTGTACATTTTGTGGAAATATTTTGAAGCAGCAATAAAATTCCATGGTTGTAGTTGCTTATTTATTTAGTGTTTTAACCTTTTTACTTGGCTGCACGTTTTATAATAATGAAATGGTTTAATACATTTAGCAGGCGAAAGTAATGTTTTTGAGCGAAGTCTATCAACAGTGTTTACTTATTTTTGTTGCAATGCGCACATGCTCTCCGCGAAGCCAACTTATAAGCTTGCAAAACCTACAGTCGAGAAAGTATACTGCACACATTATCTCTCGCTTATAACAATATCAGTTCGTAAACACCCATGTGATTTTTTACAGTATTATCAATTACTGTTATCTTATAATACCACTGACAGCTGAAAGCGCCACGTACGCAATGCACTTTCACAAAATTTTACTATATGTATGTATCTATATATATTTATATCGGTACACACACTACTTCAAGAAACTGTGTTCACATTATTTGGATTTTAATATTTTAGCGGCACAAACTCGAGCCATCTTGTTCCTCGCAGATTTTCTCTTCACAAACAATAAGATATGTTTGTTTAGCTTATTTTTGTCATGTTTGGTTGTCGGGAACATATATCACATGGAGACGCTTCGCGAGGACTGAGCCACGTGTAGGATGGAGAGAATACAGCGCGGGCTTGGTCAACATCTGGCAACCCTGCGTGGGATTGGTCAGCGTCTAGCAACCCTGCGTGGGCTGACTCGCCACCGTCCCACTCCACATTTATGTCTGCTGCGCGGAGGATAAAACCCGCCTGCCTCTATATCCTCGACAGTTTATAGTTTTAGACACTGTTTCTACATTATTAATACTAGACATATGCCCTTGCGATGTTTTTTATGCATTTTTTCTGTTCGAGTGCGCGGTATTGACAAATCTTGTGTAATTATGGCAGCCTGTTAGTTGTAGGGTCCTTCAAACTTTAAAAAGACGAAAATCATATGTTAGACTATTTAACATTAAATTTCATACATGTAGCAGCAATTGTGTTGTAAAAATCGTGCATATTCCTTTTATTTCACGTTTCTATCTTAATTAGGCTTTGTTTGTGACCAAGACACTTTTTCTGACATTGTGTTTAAGTTTTCTTAATTTTTAAAATTAAACTCATACAATATCACCATAACAACGCCACACAAATGTTCTTATTCACGCAATCAATTGATCTTGACGAGAGCTGTCGATTGAAACCTAAACGAGCGTCGTAGCTTCTAGTCAAAAGTTATACTACGCGTCAAAACAAGAATTTGGATTTTAACTTACCCCGCATTTTGAACATATAACTGTATCATTATTATGTAAAACAGCAGATGCAACACGCTGGCGAATGTTAAACTGATACTAAATATATCGATAGTTTGGCAGCTTACTTGTTACGAACCTGTTTCGAAGTAACAGTTTGATACTGTGTGACCCACCTCTAGCTTTTGTGGTCTTGGTTTGACAGTATACTAAAGATGAGGTAAAGCTCTCATTCGTCTCTGCGCATGTACCCAACATTGCCCTCCCCCAAAACAACACAATTGTCTAAGTCAAATATCGCAAACAATGATGAACGTGTTTGTTTGTATCTTAATTTTCAAATAACAACTAATATGATATTAATAAAGCACTTATACCAATTTGAATCTGATGAAACTGCATCAAAAGTTGGTCAGAGGAAATATTTGAATCTGATGAAACTGCATCAAAAGTTGGTCAGAGGAAATACAGAAACATCTGAAAGCATTTGTTTACTGAACAGTATTCTAACTATAAATCCAATCCACACCGTTTATGCTAGTCGTGTTGACAGGTGAGCAGTTGAATGTTGGGACCCGGAGAGTGGTTGTGCGCTGCCAGCGAGATCGGCATAGGTACATCTCGCCTAGTCTGTGGGGTCAACAGCCTGTTAATTGGCTTCCATTGACTAGTATTTCACAGACTAATATCACAGAAACGGGATTATAGAGTACGGTCTCGATAGCGCCATGTAGAGCGATGAGCGGTCCAATACGGGGTCGCAAGGAAATTACTTGCTCCACTCGGTCGGAAATTGACTGGAGTGTGGCGGCGGGGCCAGACACAGTTATTCCTTAATCACAGTGTTGCCGTAGTTCAAGAACGTTAATTAACGAGCGGAAATTAATGAAGAGCCGTCCACAAATAATTTTGCCCGCCCGGTAGCCTGGGGCATTCCAAAGACATGTCCGTAACCTGGGCTGGGGAAAGGAATGAAGAATTCAGCACCCTGAAATTAATATTCTTTAATAATTATATTGGAAAACTATTCAGTCAATAGCTCTGCATTTGTATTTCTCAAGCTCCCTGTTTCTTCCACTGTTCGTATTTCTCTCACGTTTTACTTTAAGGCGGTGGAACAGTACTGTGGGAATCTGTGAGCCGCTCGCCTCGCGGTCAGTCTAGTCATATTGGTGTGTACTGTGTTGTAGCAGGCAGACAGCAAGGAGCGAAGACGAAGAGCAAGAGAAAGCTGCGGAGACGATAAGTACACTCGCGCTGATAACACTCGTTTCAGGCTACCTGATACCTGGCAGGCGGCATGCAGAATAGGGGAAGTAACCATAGTGTATTTTCAATACAAGGCATGGTCTGACCCATGGCAGAAGCTGAAGGGGCTGTAGCCCCTCCCTCTTCAACAAAGAATTTATATTTTTTTTTAAGCTCAGAAAATTATGCTAAAGTAGCCTACTGTAAATGAACGATTTGAATCACTTTCACTTCAGTAAATGCTTTGAAACAAAATGAACCTTTAGTAATAGGTGTATGAAATTCGCCCCAGGTCTCTCCACTCTCAACCACATAGTTAGCATAAGTCTGCTTGTCAATACAATCTTCAATAAGCCGGGTCCAGCACTGTTCTCTACTGTTTTAGTCCCAGTCAGTCTTCTGCGGCTCGACTACCTTTCTAAGTTGACACGTTCCAGCAAATTTTATATATATATATATATATATATATATATATATATATATATATAATATATATATATATACACACACACACAGTATATATTGTTTAGTAATACATAGTTTTTAATGAGCGATTAATGTTCCTGGCGCGGCTATATTTCGTTGTGAGAAATTGTATGTTTAGGCCGTTCACGACAAAGTGAGTAATTTTGAAAGCTCTGCTAAAGTTCTACTCTCTTGTCCATTATGTATCTTTCCGCCACATGTAAACAAACATTGTCATGTGACTGCCATGTGATTGCGACATGTTAGTAAACTCAATGTTTACATTTCAGGACTGCTAAATGTATCATGTATAATATTACACATAAAACATGTAAAGTATATGATGTATATAAAACACGATATATAGGTGTGTATATAATGTGTATATGTATGCATATGTGTATATGTATGCATATATGTGTATATGTATGCATATGTGTGTATATATAGTAAAATATACAATATATATTATATGTAACATATATAATCGCTTGTGTCATGTCAAAGCTCCGATAGACAAAAACTTTTCACAACAAACAATTGAAAAATTAACGCCCTAGCGATGAAGTCATGAAATCCGTGAAATAGCAAACATTAAACTTTGACAGTGAACAATGACCAATACGACACATTAAAAAAAGGACACACATTAGTTAAGCCAAAAAATAATTTGGAAGGGCATCCAAATCCAGATTTTGAAATAGATTAGCACTGCACACCCAAGGTACAACCCCACTTGTCACACAAATTTCCAAACATTTATAAAAATTGTACCGCAAACTTAACATTTCCCACAACTCACCGTTTTATAATTGCCACAGTGCTCTGTAGTGTGACTAGTAAAACATCAGCTCGAAAACATGGTAGCTGTGTTTGGCCTCAGCTGACCGAAGTGAAGTGCAACTAAGCAATCAGTAAAAAACATTCATCCTGCAGGCATAAGGTAGCGGCGTAACGTTGCAGACGTCTGAAGCATATAAAGTAGGCAGCGAAGCTGTGCAAGGTCTTAAATAAATAACCCCGACAAATAAAAAAATAACGACGCACGAAGGGGAAAGTGGAATATCGGGAGGCAGAACAGCGCGGTAAGACGAGGGGATCTGAGCCGAGCAAAGAGTACACCACTGCACAGAAGCAGATGATGTTAATAAACTTAATGTTATGGCGTTAACGTGGCAGTACATAAAAATATGTAATATATAAAAAAGTAAAATACATAAAATATGTGCATGTATATGTACATTTTATGGATAGTTTTATATGCACCTTTATAAATGGAGATAAATATATTTCAACATAGGACTATTACATATATATAATTAAAAAATTTACACTAAAAATATAAACATATCAACAAATGCATTTGTGTATACGTACATATTTTTATGACACCATTACTCTGTGTTTGTACGCTTCTGAGACATTCCAAAAAAGAACTCGACATTTATACTGTGAATTGAAGTGGTGACAGAAGGGTATACCAGGCTTGTAACTGGCACCACCTTCATTTGTACAAAACAATTCTAAAAATAAAGTATATTATTTATAGCTAAGTGAAATGCCGATCTGGTGATGGCCACATTTCCGGTGTGTCTTGTGGCCCAATTGTGTGCGACATTTCTTTTTTGCCAAACACACACAGGCCTCAAGAAACCAATTTTACTGGTAAAATGCATGGACTCTCATCATTGTTGTGATTCCTTCATTGCAATGACGGTAGCAAATCTGAAAACTTAAATGAGAAAAGTATTTAAAGAAAATTACTATACTTACAAAAAATGGTTCATGCATGCACACACAAAGCTGAAAGAAATATGCCTTATTATTAATGTAAAATCAGTACATATCCACAAATGACAGCAAAATTATCATGTAAAGGACAAATTATAAAAGTAATACTTACAGGCAGTGTTCGATACTTACAGGCAGTGTTCGATTTTAACACCTGTCCGCGTGCCCGAGACAGGTAGAAATCAGCACGGACCGGTGAATGTAACTCGCAAGCAAACAGGAGCTTTGGGAGTCTGAGGTCTTGACTATACCGTGCAATTTACAGTTACATTAAATTTCAATAACTACAATATTTTTGAGGCCAAAGCGGCAGATATAACAAACAATTATGCATACTCAAGAACGCATACTATCTTCGTTGATATTTCTCAAAAGGTAGCAAATTGTCTTGTCGAACACCCATTTAGAAATTGAAACATGGAATTATTCTATAACTGTTCACAATTAATTGAAAATACTTTCTGATTCTTATTATGGCAAGCATTACCAAATAAAACAATTACACTTGCATTAAGAAAGAATGTCGGGAACAAGCACATCTATAGGTCTATAAA
The DNA here is from genome assembly GCA_029891345.1 of Dryococelus australis. Taxonomy (NCBI): domain Eukaryota; kingdom Metazoa; phylum Arthropoda; class Insecta; order Phasmatodea; family Phasmatidae; genus Dryococelus; species Dryococelus australis. The sequence goes on along the minus strand of CM057003.1, from coordinate 60,344,981 downwards.
TAAATAGAAAATTAATTAATTAATTAACATAACCAACTTCAAGATTTTATAGATTATAGGATGTTGGAACACCTTTGGTGTAGCATCAAACTGTGACGTTTATGTTATGTTAACAATAGTAAAACTTAACACTGTAACTTGGAATGAATAACTACGTGAACACAAGTTTAAGATTAGGCCTACATTACAAAATAACACAGCAAAATAAAAAAATTTAAAATTGACGTATAATTATTGACGGCAAAATTGCACTTGTTGTCAAGGCAGATTTAAGTAAGGTTACATGGCTAGGCCCCAAATAGATACGCACAGACGTATTTGAGGTTAGGCCTGCATTACAAAACAACACAGTGATATACAAACGTGTAAAATTGACGTATAATTAGTGCCGGCAAATTTTGAACTTGTTTTAAAGGCAGATTTAAGAAAGGTTACATGGTTGGGCGTAAATAGATACGTACAGATGTTTTGAAGTTAGGCCTACATTACAAAACAACAGTGATACAAAAACGTGTGAAATTAACGAATAATTATTGACGGCAAAATTTTCAATTACTTTCAAGACAGATTTAAAAGAAAGGTTAAACAGATGGGCGTAGGTACCTAGGCATACATAACTTTTTATATTATTTGTCGAACTTAGGCTATAACATGTACATCGAAAACTCACATGGATATATTAATGATGCATTTCTGTTGTCGTTCATTTACTTTCGTTGTTGCTATTTAACTTTCCGCTTATTATATCATGTTTCCAACTATCGATTCCTACTTGTTCTTTTTCAACGATTTACTTCAATAACGCACTGGCGATAAGTGGGGAAAATACGACGTAAAAATACATTTACACTTACCTCCGAACAGTTGCAGTTGAAATTTTCATCATTTCTGCAGTTCGTTCGAAGACCTTGCACGGCTTCATCTCTCCTCGACGAATTAAAGAATAAATACTTTCGGCGAGATTTATGTCTTCCTGACGCTGACTATCCGTACGTAGTTTGCTGGAACTCGGGAGTTTACACAAAATTACTACAACACAATTAAACACTATACGACCTATAATAAAACAATGATGATTGCAGATAAGCTGAAAAATAAATAAGAAATATTAAAACACAACAAATTCCAACATCCAAATTTGTATAGCTTGCTTCGCAACCACTCCACACAAGCAAAGCCAAGCAACAAGCATGAAGGAACCACAACAACGGGCCGTTGGTTTTGACCGTTGCGCCGATCACGTGACACAATATAATTATGAGTTTCAGTAAATACATTATCTTTACGCCAATAATTACTTTAAACTGTACAAAATAAACTTCAAACAATTTAAGTAGCCATAAATTTAAACATTGCACTTGCAATTCAGCGTTATTTTTTAGAACTACTTTTCTAATTTAATTGCCAACTTAACTGGGTGTGTTCATTCCTAGCCTGTGCTGTAACACACGTGGTTATTATACATACGCAGTTGCGGGTAGCGGTTTTTTTCAAATGTTGATTTCTAGAGTGCTCTCTTTAACGTGAACGGCCTTTAGTGATATGTGCTGCGTTAGTTACTACTGTTTTGAAAAAAAAATATATATATATTTTTACACGTATGTCTATCGAAAACTAGCGTTGACGATTAATTGCAGAGTCAATCTTGGTTTAATTTTCGTATCCCACCCATGACATGGAAAGCATTATTGAAAGTATTTATTTTTGTACCCAACCTGAGGCTATTAAAGTCAGTTTCTAACATCGAGCTGCAGTGCTGGTACACGGCCTTGTCGTATCATGTGCATACGGCCCCAGCCGTGCTTTCCCCAAGTGCAATACTTGGTGCACGTCAAAAGCAGAGCAGTGGCAACACTGGTACTGTGTTATTTATATTGTTATGTGCTGCAGCTGGCGCCGACTCAATTTCCCCGCGCCGTAATTGGAGACCCACCTCGCCCTCCCCACTTCCTGGAACGATGCGCTCGCGGCCTCCTGCTACACCTTCTGGGAACACTGTGAATGTCGACAGCGGCAAGACGTGCTGGCGTCACAGGCCTCCTCTCGCCTGCTAGAGTTTCCGATACGCTTAGCGACGACGCAAGAATGTTCTGGTGAGACTGGCTGGCGCCTCAGCCCTCCGCGACGCATCACGCGAGTTGGGGAAGATTCTAGGTGGCGGCCTAAGAACTATGTATACTGCTGCAACCCAGCGGCCGGAGTCTTTGACGTATGCCGTCTGGCCGAGTGTGCGCGAGCGAAGTACAGTGTGGGCGACGACTGGAGATTGCGGGACGACGGCGAGTGAGGTGTTCGTGGTTTGAATGTACGAGAGGGTGTGAAACCGATGAATGAAGCCTACTGTGCGTGAGGGCGCTTGGAGGACTCTAGAACATTGCGACTGGCGGGACATGGACTGAACTGTGTGGGACCGAATGGAAGTGTAATACGGATTTTATTGTAAATATTCGAACTGTCAAATATGGACGCATAAATTATAAAATAATTGAATACGTCGATACACTGTCTATTGGGACTGATCTTTAATTATTTAATTTCATTGATTTCTTTGTCGTAATTATAAATTTTATTAATTCGTGTCAATTGGGAACAGTAAGTGGTTTCAATTTATTGTGAGAATTTGAGTTGAGATAATTTTGCTGTAGTCATTGTAAATAATTTAAGGAAATCATGAAATAATTATTTTATTTTATTAAGACCTTCATCCCTTAACGAATTTGGTATAGCCCACATAATTTCTAGAGAGAGAAATCGTAACAAAATTTTGTACTACCACAACTAATGCCGTGTTCTAATGTGTTACTAAAGGTCCGAAACAACCATGTGAATTATTTAGGGTGTCCTAAAAATGTGGCATTTGGGAAGTAAAATTTCACCTTCCGAAACCATTTACTGTTTTGAGACTGTTTTCATGAATTTTATAACACATCATTATAAGCTAAAAGGAAGTTAAAATATAAGAAAAATTAATCGGCTTTGTATTTTGTGAAGGTAACTGGATGACACCCTACTTCTTGTATAGGTAGTTTAGCGAATTATGACATAAATTATTTCTATAATCAATTCCACATTGGAAGCAACTTTCTCGGAGCCCTGCTAAATATCTACTTGCAGGCCCGTTTCCGTTTCGTATCCTTCCGCTAAATTTAAACAAATATTGCCATATGACTGCCATGTAGCATCTGTCAAAATCAATGTTTACATTCCATTGTGTGTGTACATGGTGTTCGTATACTTTTGCTACACCTAAAAATAAACATTGAAATGTGATTTCTACTTTTATGCCTGTCAAATGTGTTGTTTACTGTTTACAGCTTTTCAAAGAATTCTGTCATTCCAAAAACCACTCCGTACGAATATTCACAGTTTAGGCCTCTAATATTATTTAGGTCAGCTTTATGACGTTTTAAAAATGCCTGAATAAACGACAGTTCTTACGGTTATTTTACATTGACATATTTGTTTTCCACAACATAGCTCAATACGTGTAATACATGTTAGTATTTTGCCGCGACTGTGTTTAACACTGTTACAACTGCGAGGAAAAGGGTTGTACTAATTATCCTTTTGTTATTGATATGTGTTCGGTCATATCTTTAAAAGGACGGCCTCAGTTGGAATAAATTTTAAAACGAAGGGACTACCGGTCAAACGAAAAAGGCACATTGAAATCAAGCACGCAACTCGTGTTTCTCATTTTTGTCATACAAACTTTAAAAGATAGCGGTGAACATGCACACAAATAAGCCTTACATAACTTTTATTCCGCTCATATTTCTATGTATTGCTACTTACTGTTTATTAGTTATATTGGAATTTATCGGGCTGAACTTAGTATTTTTCTTCTGGGATTGTGACAAATTACGTTACACGACTGTGTTTCAAACTCCTTAGGGCAAAGGTACAACGTTGTGATAAATAAAACAGACGTGGATGTGTATAATTAATTTCGTCATAAAAACAGTTCACAGTTAAAACGTATAAATAGTGCTAAACAAATATTTGAAACCACGCACACACGGGGCCAGCGTATCGACCACGATGCACAAAGGCACGCCATTTCACAGACGTAATGATTAACGAAACACACGTCACAGTATATTTATTACTGCCGTGGAAGCACGGATTTATCACTACATCGTAACTTTCCTAGGTAGGTTTTAAAAAACACGTCTACAAACGCGATGTGGTAATTTGAAGTATTTTTGGAATAAGAGTAATTTACGTTTCGTTTAGCAAAAATCAACACGCCATGTCATGACTCGCCACGTCTGCCAACTTCACTTGGTAACTGCCCCGCCATCATATCTTATATTAAATTAAGTATTCAAACATTAAAATCTCTTTTCAGTTGTAAATTACAAATTCAAAAATTATAATTTTGCTGTAATAAGTATGAAACATGCTACAATTGAAAACATGAAAAATTTGTTGCTTACCAGCGAAGTGACATTTCCTGAGTTTGAAAGAGACGAAGAAAGAGAGAGAGAGAGAAAGCGACAAGCCTCGCCCAACAGACAGTTTTCAGATGCTTTCTCGCTCGATAAAACAACTCCGTACCATTACGGCCTACTCGCGATATTTTCCGCTGTTATTTTAAACTGTAAAAATGAGATATGTTGTCATCGGGGCTACCTAAATATATAAATATTTCAATAGGCACCAGTTAATTTACAAATAGTATACTAAATAACTAGGTTAAAATAATATTTTTACTGTTAATTATTTCTTACCGGTTGTTGCCAAATGTTGCTGCTCTCGCTGTTGTTACATTACAGAATACTAAGGGCAAGTGGGGTAACTGGGCCCAGTGGGTAACTGGGCCATATTTTTACTTTCAGTAACTTTGTTTGAGTATTTCAACGTGTAGCAGTTGGCCACTCTGCAAGAGGTTATCCTCTTCTTCAAACATCAACTTTGAAGTCAGTTATGCACATGGTTGCAGTAAGAATATTTTGTGAAGTTTTAAAGTTTTTTTTTTCTGAAAACAACATGCTGTCATCATTATTTGCCTGATTTCCAGTTCTACTACCGTAAGTGAGTGAATGAGTAGGATACTAACAAAATATGGCCTTTTCTGTATGTTTTCTCTTTCAGTTGTGAGGTTATAATGGGCGGGCCAGTGGTGGATCCAGTTACTCGTGCAGGACCATGTTACCCCAAAGTAGAGAAATCATTCTTAACAAATGCAGATAAGAAATATCAGGTTACTGGTATGAATAAAATTCAAATGAAGAATAAGATAAATTATCCACAAGACGAATAAGTGAAGACAGTGACAGTTTTTCGTTAGTAGACCGCGATAAAGAATTAACATTCAATTCTACTGGTGATGAAGACAATGATGTTTATGTAATTTCTCTTTATTAAGGAGATTACTGTATTGTTAAAGTTTTTGGCAAAACCCCTGCAACTTTCGGATTGTACGTAGCAAAAGTTTTGATGAAAACTAATTATGGGTACGAGGTCACTTTTTTCAAAAGATACAGCCAAACTGTGATGTTTATAGAAACATCCAAAGCATCATAAAATCTTGTAAGCCGATATTGAAGAGCTCTGCCTGCTTCAAGGGTATGATAAGCTTAACCACTGATTTAAGTGATGTGACTAACATTTATTACAGTAATTTTATTAACTTACTTCAGTGTAAAATAAAACATACTTTATAAATAGGTACTTCTAGGTTTAACTCGTTTAGTATAAGTTAACATTACCTTCTACCTTCAATGATATGCTCCGTTACAAAAACTTAACCAAATTGGTATACATATTAGTTTAATTTAACGATAAACAACTAGAAAACTTTAAATGACTGATTAGTTATTTTATGCGTAAAGTACTTTTCAGGAAATTTGTATTAATAAATTAATTGTTCTGTACTTTGTACTTGATTCATTAGATTACTGCTGAATCGATGTGTTAGTTTGTACTTTTTTTTGTTAAGTTTAAATGTGTGTCTATAGGCTCAGATGCCTCATTAATTTAAAACAGCAGTTATGTAGTGTAGGACACACTGGTCCAGTTACCCCAATTTTAAGAGGTAACTGGTCCTGCCAGACACAGAATTTTATTATTAATATTATTATTATTAAAACTTCTAACACTGCCATTTAGGCATCATATATTTAAACCTGAACAATGTTTAATACTTTTTAAATTATTAGCTGACATTTGTATTTTTTCTCGAGCTTTTTTCCTTAAAGGTCATTCAAGGTCATGAGGTCAAGGTCAAGATTACCTGAATATAATATCACAGTAGTAGTCTGTAATGTAATATGTTTGTTGATTTTATACATTTTTCTCGGATTTTTGTTCTTGCGATCATTCAAGGTCATGGTGTCAAAGTCGAGTTTACTTGCATCTGATATGGTGGTATTAGTCTGTAATGTAATATGCTTGACTTTTATGGATTTTTCTCGGTTTTCAAAATTATGGGGTGAAGGTCGATTTTACTGCATTTAATATGGCAGTAGTAGTTAGTAATGTAATATGCTTGTTGGCTTTTATGGACTTTTTGTTTTCAAGGTCATGGGGTCTACCTGCATCTAATATGGTGGTAGTAGTTAGTAATGAAATATGCTTGTTGACTTATACATTTATTCTTGGGTTTTTGTTTTCAAGGTCATGGAGTCAAGATCGAGGTAGTCTACATCCAATATGGAGGTAGTAATCTGCCATGCATTATGCTTGCTGACTTTTATGTATTTTTCTCGAGTTTTTATTTTGAAGGTTATTCAAGGTCATGGGGTCAAGGTTGAGGTAATATGCATCTTATATGGTGATAAAGACTGTTCACGATAAAGTAAGCACTTTTGAAATAACCTGAGAAAAAGGTCACTGCTCCCACCAGCATTATTATAATGGGTGCACTGAGTGACATGCGCCCTGTCAAGTTGGTAACGATGGATGGGAAGTAGTTACGTATCTTAACGTCAAATAAAAAGTGTTAGGTAATCATTTCTGATCACTTAAATTATTTATTTCGCTTTCTGTTTTTTTTAATGCAGCAAAGTGTAGAAATGAGCAGATGTGTTAAAAATAATGTTTCTAATTATTTCACAGTTTCACTTGAACGGCGCATGAATAAAGTAACGAGGCTCATGACAAAATTAATCTTACGTATGGCGGGAAAATATACAACATGCATACAAGTAGATCTAAGCAGGGCTTTCAAAAGTGCTAATTTTACCATGAACAGCCTATAGTAGTTAGTAATGCATTATGCTTGCTGACTTTAATGCATTTTTCTCGAGTTTTAGTTTTCAAGGTCATGGGGTCATGGTAGTCTGCATCTAATGTGACGGATGGGTGGCGTCTGCCGAGATGGTGGTCGCCTACCAAAATGACGGTCGCCTAATAAGATGGCTGACTGGATATGGGCGAGAGGGTAGAGGCCTGTCGACTAATCTGTTTGGAGAGAGGTAGTGGGAGGAACCTCTGTAAATTTAATTTGAAATAATTCATTTCAATAACTTTTAATTATAAATTTATAGTAATTTCTAATAATGTATTATAATACCCTTTTCGGTTTTTTTTTTTGGAATTTTTTGGATTTTTTAAAAATTATCTTGGATTTTTTAAATCAAAGGTCTGCTTGCTGTGACCCAAGGTCACCTGGGTCGCTGATCCACCTCGCCTGATCCGGGAAAAATTGGAAATTTCTGGGGTGTCCTTTTTTTTTGGCAAATGGGAAAAAGGGAAATTTTTAGGGAAATTTAGTCGATACTGAGCAAACATAGGAAATTTTGAGGGGAAAAAAGGGAAAAAAGATAGCCGACGGATTACTTTACAACATTGCGACCCCCCTGAATCCTAATCCTGTCCCAGGTCCCATTGTCCGTCAATCCCCATTTCCCTACTACTCACCTCATTAATGAAGCTAATAACGTTCCTCCAATTGGAACTGCAAGCTGCGCGCACACACACATATATATATATATAATTTCCTAGTAACTTTAATTAGCCAGTCCCTCCCAAAATAAAACCCTGCGTACGCCCCTAATATGCGGCAAGCAAGTTTATAATATAGAAAGTAAATTTATTGTGCATTGACTCGATACTCAAAATCATAGTATAAATTTCTACGTAGTACCTACTGCTCTAAAAATAAGACATGTTACAAAACATGATTTGCTGTGGAAGTATTATTTCCAACAACCTTGCTGGAGAAACTGGGGGGGGGGGGGGGGAAACAATTTTTCTTTTACATAGTGCATTTAATCAAACATCTTCTTAACTGTCAGTTTTAGTTAAATTATCCTTCTAAACAGAACAACTAATATTATTTAAATACTTTTGTAGCTCCAAACAAAAGCGACAACAAAACAAATTTCAAAAACGTACCATGAAAGTATGTTGAGATGCAAAAAAACATATGCACACAGATAAATTACTCTTGTGTTGAATTACCTCGTTGTTTTCTAATTAACCCATACACTTGTCTAGGTTTCAGCAAAACCTGCACAAAAATAAAACGGAATAGGAAACATGTTACATGTCAAGGAATAGTTATTTACCAAAATGTCTTTTAATGTCCGAGAAATATCTTGTCAGGAGGTGACATTTCCTTGGCTGTTTACAACCACATGAAGTAGGTATGTATAGACTGTCCCACGTAAGTTTTCCAGGGTTTTTTTTTGTGGGTTCAACGTCTCGTCAACATCATTAGAGACTGCAGTGCACACTTAGATAACAGAAGGGAATTGGGGAATGAATCGGCCATGACCTTCATTAATAAACCATCTCAGCATTTACCTGGAGTGATTTTGGGAAACCATGGAAAACCGAAATGAAAACTGCCGGACCCGGAATTCCAACTCGCGTCCTTCCGATTTCGAGTTTAACGTGTTACCATTGCACCACTTCGCTGGGTGGTTTTCAATTTGTAACTGTAGTTGCTGCCAATGTATTTTAAGAAACATTTGTTCCACTCAAAATATTTTGGAAATAATGACACGTTCTTGTAATTTTGGTAAAAACAACACAGTGGCAGGGTACGCAAGACCGACTATTTTCATTCGATCTTTCACAAAATGGAAGAAAACCCATATGAGTCAGTCTATATAGAATCACGGATCTTAGTTTTTCTATGATAACGTGGGTCAACTAATTCCGGCAATAAACGTTCTTCATAAAATTTTGTTACATTATTTACAATTTTCTCTCGTCAGAAGGTATCGCTTCTTTCTATCCTTTCTACGGAAAGGCCCAGTGGTGCCCAGATAACAAATGAGCAATATTTCCTACGGGTGACATGCAACTGCGTTTGTACTTGGTACACGCAGTTATGGCTGCCTTTCAACTTGATTAGTCCACTACCATTCAAAAAACAGGATTGCAATTTTTTTGACGCCACAGCCTTTTGTGATATCATTGTTTTTATACTCGCTGGACATTCGATTTAACTATTCCATCGGAATCAATCAGTCCCTCGGGCGATGCTGCATTGAAACAATACTCTTCATCAATCTACATGCCAGATGGTAGAACTTTTACAGATTCTATTTCCTCTAATGCAGCGACAGCCAGCGGCTCCTTTTCCTGTTATAGTGTGATGTTTTCGCCTCCAACTTATTGCATATTTTTCCAACCCACGAAGCTGTTATACGTTTTCGACATTCACACTTCCACAAATGGCTGTTACTTTGGAGTACAGTTTCTTCCTGCAGCTTGATACTCTCTTGTTCTGGAATCCAGGCTTTTCACGAATAAGCATTTTTGCTAAGAAAATTCTTCTTCAGTCATATCAGGTTTGCTAGATGCCTCAGCGTCATAGTCTTCATCAGGGGCATCACATTTCTTACGCTTATTTGTACCCTTTCCTTGTGGACACGAAAGCTTCCGTTTTCGTGCTTTTTCTTTGTTTGACATTTTTCGTTGCCCGTACAGTGACGTAGCCAGAGAAGACGTCAGTGGGCTTACTCTCGTCGACATCGCGGTCGATAGCAAAAGTGCCACCGCGCCATACAAACAATCGGGGACGGATAAGGAGGCCGACATGTCACAGAACCTTCCCAGAATTCGTCTTGAGTGATTTCGGAGAATTCTTGTATAATCGAAATCATACTCGACTGGTATTCGAACCCGCATCCTCCCCAGTACCAACTCTCGTGCTACCTTGCTTGGTGTGGCGCAGCTGGGAAGGGGGATATGTCAGCTCAGAGAGAAGGGACTACACCAGTATTTTGGGGTGCTAAACCAAGTGGGAAAATAAAAATAATATCTGCCCCAAACTCTCCCCTCCTTCGTGGCTACGCTACTGCTATGAATCAATTCATTTCGGCAAATATTTTTCATAAGAATAGAAACTAGTGCCGTAGTACTGTTTTATCATCTCCGATGACTTCATCATATATACTGATACTGATTTTGCAACATGTCTGTGTGGTAGTTGATCTCAAATACCTACATGTTCAGATTGTCACGCTGCGAATAGAAACTTATTTCTAACTAAGTGTTGATATTTACACTGAAGTTCAGTCGCACAATATCCCTCCTCAAAATTGTAAATACAGCACTAGAATTGTTCTCGGGTACCTAATGAAAAACTGTTTTTCAGTTAAGAGATGTTACAAAGAGCTCTAGAGAAGCAGATGTGACCTACAGCAACAATATATTAAACGAACATGTTACTTACAGACTAAAACGATGCTCCACCTACCCAAGATTGAAGACACCATAAAGTTCATTTTCCTTAGTGATAAATTTTGGAATGTCACAGTTCCTGCTGATACATGATACACTTCTTTATGATGTTGGAGCACCTTCGTTGGGTGCTTAAATTGAAAGAATTTTGTTTGATAATCATGTTGTAATTTACTTGACATCAAAAAGTCGTCTTTCCAATGCAAATCCTGTTTACGTGAATTATTCTTCCGACTCTTACAATATTCTTAACAACGTATGTTAAAAACATATGAGCGCTTTTAATTTGCAAAACAAAAATGCTGAAAACGTTTATGAAAGACTCCAACGTTGAAACCTACATGCCATTATGTTACTTTCAAATACAGCCTTTAAAAACAGCAAAAACCTTTAAATTTATTTGCTAACAAGTATCCCTGCGTAACAAGCTTGACAAATTTTATATGCGTTCTAAAAAAATACAAGTGATACAACTTACAAATTTGTATGGCCAGTAAGCTTTACATTTTGAAACCTTCCAGAACCAGTGTGTTCAATCAATAACAAAAAGAAATGTTCATTGCAATGAAATGTGGGCCCAATAAGGCTATCATCTCTATTTTATTTTGAAGAATAAAGGAAAAAGTGATCAAGTGGGGGGGGGGGGGGCTAGTTTATCGTCTTTCGTGAGACGGGATTATTTTGATATTCTTACGATGCCGGAATCATATAGCCCCGACGAGCACGACACGACGGCCAACAGCCAATGACACCTCAAAATTCTGTCGTCCGGCCAGCAATTTTGGATCAGAAATTATTTCTATTCTTCGTCGTTTCGTGCGACACGACGCACAGAATGTACAACATTGGAAAATGAAATTGTATTGCAAACTATCGCTACGATGGTAAATACGCAGCTTATGAGAAAAATTTATTGAAAATGACTGTTTCTAACTCTTAAAAATAATAATTTTACTTTTGTATGAATTAGCGATACCAATTTGTTATCATTATGTTTTACAATTTCACTCTTGTTCACCGCCTTTGAGACTAACGTAGACTAAATAGTTAGGTTAAATGCCGAGAGAGTGGTGTCAGTCGTGCTGTGAATTCAAGTAGTCACATTGAAATGTGTCGTGATTGCTTTTTTGGTCGTGTGGTGCTGTGTTGGTCGGGGCTATGTGATTCCGGCATGAGTGTGTGGCATTTTGAGTTGCATAATGTTTTGATGGAGCAGTGGAAAATTTTGCTCGTATGGAAATAACATTTAAATTGTTTAACTTCGAAAGTTATAACTTTAATAATGAAAATTCTAAACGCGATACATACGTCGCTGTTCGTATTCGTACATATGCAGCAATTTATACACGCACACGCTTTGACCGAAGTAACGTTACACTCGAATTTACGATGTAGACAAACAAATATTAATCACTCACTACAAAAGTGTGGAAAGTGCGGCATTTTTCAGACCACGTCCATTTTGATAATTATATTAACGGTTTACAAATACATTTACAAAACATGCAAACTTACTGTTGTAACCTCTTGAACACGTGTTTTTCTATGGCAATCCTTGCGAGTTTACTTCACTAAAATTACGTTTGTTCGTCACTAGCATTAAATAATTTATTTACAAAATCATTCGGTAAAATCAACTCTGCGCACGTTTATTGATACAAACAAACTTAAACTTATATACGGAAATTATATTCGTGTCACATCATTGTGGAAGGCGGTTAGGAAAATGGCGGAACGAGCAGTTTTAATGACGTGCCGATTAATATTACATTTCACTCAACAAAACGCACTACAATGGTTCCTACAACCAACTATGTTTGGAAAAAGCAAATAAAAATAATTAACTACTGACTAAATATTCAGACAACACCAATACGATATTCGTATAATAAACACGATGAAAAACTAACGCACACACAACTGCCTTCACCGGACTGGAAACATAAACATAGCTAGCCATTGGCTGGAAACGTTTACTGTTCGTATGTGTCGACATACTCTGTTATAAATGCTGAACGTGTTTTTTAAGCCACGTAACTAATAGCCATGAAAATTTAATATTGCTTTAGAAACACAATTTAAACCATAAATTTTGTAAGTATAATTCAGATTTTAAATTACAACTTTTAGTTCCGAGTATTATTTTCTTCCAAAACCGTCATCAAAATAGCAAACCTAACAATACGGATCCCGCAGCAGTTCATCAGCTGATACACCACTGTAGGAGTGAGAGCATTTACTGTTTACATACTGTGTAGGTTGGTCACATTGTCTGTCAAATTTGAGACCACTTATATGAAATGGACTATACCTGCGCAGTGCATTCGTTCTGGATTGATAACTAAGAATTTTCCGCGGTTGCGATGAGGGACGAAGCGACAAAGTTTCTTGTAAATGGCTGTATTATGTTTGGAAAAAGACAAAATGAATTTTTGTGTACAGGTTTGTCTGTTACAGCCTTTCAAATATGGTCAAAATAGGCTTTTTCAACTCAGTTTTTCACCAGTTAAAAACCAATTTTACAAAAATTTTATACAGTGATTACATGTGTTAACACTTTAACTCCTTTATTCTTCAAACAGAAATAGTACATGTGAAATAGCATTGGTGTGATTGTTCGATCACTAACCAACTGCTTCACAGAGTTCACAAGCATGTCATCCGTGCTCTTAATATCTGAATCTGGTCATATAATAAAATGCGAATAAAAAATCATCAACATTTATGAGGTCATCTAAGTTGCTGATGTCTGTGCGGTTAAACTCCAAGGGAGTCACGTAAAAAACTTCGTTCCAGTAGTAACATTAAAATATTGGTAAGTCAAGTTAGCTACTAGCGAACAACGCCAGATCTGTTTCAGGAGGTCCAGGGACGAATAATGTGCACAATATAATGTCTCGAATGACAACAATTTCTTATTAAATCATTGCCTTAGCTATCGTCAGTTGGTACGTAAATTTTTCTCAATTATTTGTGAAAGAAACTACTTCATATTGCTAATATTAACACATGTTGATATTTTTTTGGTGTCTTCTGCTAGATAACTGCGAAGTTAACTATTCCAATCAGCCAGTTTACAGTTATAATTTGAAGTATTTGGAATATTTAAATTGGTGATAAATTTCGAATAATAACCAACAGACTACACGTTGTATAGCTGCGAAAAAAAGTACAACTTTAATAGAGTTCGCTCAGATTCATTTCATAACCGTTATGAGCAGTCGTACTTGAGGGATTGATGATTCTGAACTTTTCGAGATGTGCATTATCATTGTCGATGTAAAACAGAATGAACGTATTTTAAGGGATTGTGCTGAGGTACGAAACTTATCATTTAAAACTCAGTAAAGGGTGGGATTTTAAACACTTTATTTTTAAATTGGTGCAAAATATTGAATACCATTTTTTTCTAGCTTGAATATTAAAAGTAGGGAATGGTTTCCAAGCGAGCCTACGTGTCTGAATGTGTACACGTTTCTGATGTTTACTTATTCGTATCGTAGATAATAGAGTGATGGTTATTTGCGAAGCTTGATGACCCTAAAGAGAATGTAACAGCTATGCGGCTCCTTATGGCTCGTGGAGGCGAACTGGCGGAAATAGACGGGCGGCAAACGTGTTGTAAAGGGAAGCCGTGAGATGCACATTTATGTTGATTTGAATGCGAACTATTCATGTCGTTCTCAGAATTTTAAGTGTTGGGTTCCGCACAGCAGTTGCTATTTACCCACTACGCTCTCTCCCACCCCCCCCCCCTCTTGTTTTCTCTTCTTTATTTCCCTTCTCTCCCAGTGCACATTTACATACGCTTGTTTTTATCTCACGTCGTATGTCGGGACTCATTTCATTTCGCCGTGGGACTGCGGTACTTTTTACTGCCATGTTCATATACTCCTCCTTTATTCTGAATTTTACTTTTTCAAATTCTTTTACTGTAAACATTATCAAGAATGTCCTTTACCCCCTTCCCCTTTCAGGCTTTATTAGGCAGTCTGGTCTGACTTTTTCTCTCAATATTCGCTTTTAAACCTCCTTTTTCGTTTCACTTGTTTATTCAGAAATAGTGAGTTTCCTTCACTGCCACGGACACCGTACTCACTCGTTTATCGTTTATTAATTGTTTAATTCATCGTGAAACTTTTACGGAAATTTTAGAGAGCAACTTTCGACAAGACTTTGAAAGGATTGAGGCATCATTATTTCGTTCCTGCGAATTTTTTTTCGTAACTTCTATGATGATTTGTTTCCAAAAAAAGTCATATCGAATATGCAAGAAGCAAGGATACAATATCTTTGTTGAAACTTATTGTATAGTAACCCTAAAACAATCAGTTCGTCAGGTAAAATAATATTACGAATTTAATTAGCAATGTGTAAGCATGCAAAGGTCGACGTATGTATGTCAGTGTGTAGCATGCAGCGTCCTTGACCTAACCCCTCCCCCCTTATCACCCGTTTTTTAAGTCCTTTCCAGGCTTGTGCAAAGTGCGCATAAAGCAGAATACCGCCGATATTGAAAGCCCTGATTAAGATCTACTTGTATGCATGTTGTGAATTCTTCAACTACACGTAAAATTAAAATTACCATGAGCCCAGTCCCTTTAAGCATAGGCTGTTAACGGTGAAGTGAGCACATTTTAAGGCTCTTCCAATAAGCATTAACCACTAATAAATATATTTTATTGCAGCCTCAGACATAAAATTTGGAGAGTGGTGAAATGTATGAATTGTGTTTATTAGTCAGATGGTAATGTTTATATTAAAAATTGGCGGAAAGATAACCAGTTACTGAAAGGAAAAATTTAGTAGGGCCATAGGAAAGTTCTCACTTTATCGTGAATAGCCTATAAATACTTTACAAATTCGCGAATTCTTGTACTTACACGCATTAAGAAAACAAAAAGCCAAAATAAATAATTGTGCCTGTCACAATATATGCACCGTAGGATGAGCGAGTGAAGAGATTTGGGCGGCTCTTAACATCGAGGTTTTGAGAGCCGATGAGGGTGAAGCGAGGTGAGTATGGAGCGGCGCCGGAACGAAAGGGTGGGGGAAACGGGAGATCCCCGAGAAAACCCGCCGACCAACGGCACCGTCCGACACAATTCGTACATGCTAAAATCCGGGGGGGGGGGACCCCCGCCGGTTCGCCTTGGTGGGGAGCGGGTAGTCTAACCACTACACTACCGCGGCTCCTAAGCACGGTAGCTGCGTGATTGCAAGTGCAAGTAGATTCGCATATTGAAATTTTATTTAATTTCCATATATGTACACGTTACAAATACACCTTACAATAGAACGGAGTACAGTGTTAAAAATTTCTGCAGATTTACGGAGACTTAAAGGGAGATGCAGAGTTAATTTACTGAAAGATATTCCGTATTGACGAATAACGGAAATGAGCTCATTTAATATAAAATACGGAAGCTCTTCGTATTCCAATGGCTTCGGTTTTAAGACACGAACAATGCAGATGATACCTGAAGCGTGTAAAATACCATCTTCACAATACTACTTCGTGTAAAATAATAGTGGGTGAGTGGCGAACCACGCATGGAGTGTCAATTCTTTTGATAATTTTCGAATTCCGCTACAGAGCAAAACCTTCTGTACGCACAGTGAAATACGCACATAATGAAAATAAAACTATTTTTTTGTAACCTCGTTTTATAAACCGGAAATAAAACAAAATAGAACACGACTTGAAACTAAGCGAGGCGTGTTCGTCACTTTCGTGTATCATCCGTATTTACAAAATACAGTACTTCGTGTATCATCCATATTTACAAAATACAGTACTTCGTGTAAAGGTGTGGTAGGTGAGTAGTTCAAGTTATTGAGTGTTAATTTTTCGATTCGTGTTAAAATTCCACTACAGGACGAAATATTTAAAATTGTTTTTACTTTCTCTGTTATGCACAGTAACATAGATTAAGAAAATAAACATCTTTTTCATAACTAAGAGAGGTACGTGCGTAATTCACGTAAATACTTTATTTAGAACACTTTTTCTGATACATTGCCATGGGCCTCATCACTTTATTCACGCGTCGGTTAAGTGAATCTGTGAAATTGCTGAAAAAGTAATTATTTTACTAATCTGCTCATTTTTACACTTCGAAGGATATATATATATATATAAACACAGAAAGTTAAAGAAATAATTTAAGTTATTTAAAATGGTTACCTAAAACCTTTTATTCGACGTTAAAATATCGAACTACTTTCCATCCATTGCCAACTTTACTGTGCGCATGTCACTTAAAATGTGTGCAGGTAAAGGCAGTGTCTTTTTTTTTCTTTTCAAAAGTGCTCAATTTATCGTGAATAGCCTTTAGTTGGGTGGATAAGGTGTTGCTCAGATATACCCCCCCCCCCCCTCCCGGGAGTTCAAATCCCGCTACCGGACAAAATCTTTTAAACTTTTTATAGTCATTTTTATATACTGTAGAACACCCACATAACGAAAGTAAAACTTTTTTCTAATTACTCCTTCTTTTTAAGGAGCAGATTTAAAAAAACTTGCAAGTTTATGAACACTTCTCACGGAGATTTATGTAAAATTTGCGGAGATGAAGTTATATAAAAAAAAAAACAAGAGATCGTAATTTCAGGAAGATGTCTGGATTATTTGCAACGTGTAATTTTTGTAATTTTACGGGCATTCTTTTTATAGCAGTGTAGTTGCTAAACGATAATAATTTCCACACCAGTAGGGCTTACTGTTTTCCGCTTAAAGATCTCACAATTACTTGCACATCAAAACACTTATTTTCATATCCAGTTTTGTGATTGAATTATTTTCATTGTCGCGCGTCCTAGGTGCCTACCCGCGAATCACGGACGTTCGCTGTCTGGGTAACTTAATTCTGATTGGCCAATCATGTAAGAAACTGTCTTCTCACAAAGACACGTGGCCAATAATCAAACGAAATAGGAATGAATGTATTTCATAGATGTTTTAGCGAAGAACAGGTGACCTTACATACACTGTACCTAACTGATATTAGGGTTTGTAGCCCAAACTTTCCGTGGTTATGCACTATATCAATGTAAGAGGCGTGTTTTTAAAGTAAGGTTCTTTTCGAAGTTATAATAAAACTGATTAAAGAAAATATGATTTATTATGACCAAAATATATTTACACATTTCCGTTATTTTCTACATAGTCGCCATTAACTTCCATGCACTTCTAATAGCGTGTCACCAGTTTCCTTATCCCACTGTCAAGGAAGTAAGTCACCGCTTGTGTTCTGTACCATAGATTCACACTGTCTTGAGTTTATCGTCATCCTCATCTGTAAACCGTTGCCTTGCAAGCCATTTATTTGAGTCCTTAAAGAAATTATAGTCACTGTGTGCCTGGTCAGGGCTGTAGGGAAGATATGGTCAAAAACTTCCAGCGAAATTTCATAAACTTTTCAATAGTTCGGCCTGCTTTCTGTGCTCGAGGATTCTCGTGCATTGTCACGAACGCATTTTTTTTTTACCCGAAAAACCAGCTCACATCGTGAACTCCACAGTTGGCGGACTATTTAGTGTCGGACTCATCTTAAAGAACTCACAAGTGGCATCCAAAACAAATCTGACTGCAACAAAATCGACGACAAGCTGCTGGACCAAACAGTGGAACAACACATTCAATATCTCGATTATGAGTATCGATTGGTGGGCATTTCTAAACGCACCGTACTTTAAAAATGTGTATCGTAGTCTTATATAAATGGAAAACAGATTGGTCCACCTGTAGTATGTTACCGAGTATACTAAGTAGTATACGCTATTATTTATTAGTTATAAGCAGGGACCTGCATAATTTGCTCTATTATCGAGAAGCAATCTAGACTTCATCATTGTATATTTATTCGAGTCGGTGCCACTTCTTTATTGTCTTCTACAACACTGAGGACGCATGTGCGATGTGATAGCGATTCAGTTGTTTCCTATTCGTTGAAGCCGTCCTGGGCGTGTCAAAGGAACTGCAGCAAAGAGACAAAATCAATACAAACGCACACGTGTTAGAAATATTCTGTATTTGAATAATAACTGTAAATTGGCAGGTCTCTAATTATGAGCTGTATTTTTTTCTTTCAGAGTTAAAGTTTTGTTCGTAGAATTTTCCTAATTTGAGTCGCTTTTTGTTACAGGCTATAAGAACTGAGAAGTGGTCAAAGGTGGAACAGCTGTCATCATTACTGTAAGTTATTCTCACTATTTATATAGTTTTTAAAAGTTAAATAGTAAAGTGTTTGGTTATTCACATACACGGCATTACGTCCCAATATTAATTTGGTATAAATTTGGCAAAATCAATATTGTGACGAAATACGAGATCGTAGTTCAGTCGTTATGCATGTACGGCTGTATGGCGCAACTATATTTAGTACAGTGGTAATTTCGGATTTTTTTAAAAATATATAAAAGAAATGAAAAGGAAGAACACAATAAGGCGTGACGCAAAATATGTGCTTTCTACGCTTACGCAAATGAGGTTTACTTTCTATATTGTGAATAGTTAATAACCTTACGCAAGATATGTGCTTTCTACGTTTACGCTAATGAGGTATATGTTCTATATTACGCTAAAGTTTTATATACTAAATGTGAATTGATACAGAAATATTAATTTGTAGTAAAGTTTATTATTTCTGTTCGCCCGCGTCATATTTTCTACATACTATGTAACCACTACTATTTTAATTCTTCTCTTTTTATTGCATTTATAAATAGAAGATTGATTTGTTTTTTACAGTTAATTTATTTTTCACTCCTTAGTCTCACCAATTTTTTTATTATTATAAAGGTAGACTATTTATGCATTCACAGACTCGTCCTTCATCAGTATCGTTTGCGTTCTCGATAACCGACGAGTCTGTGAATGTATAAATAAGCTACCTGTATAATAATAAATATTGTTAGTGAGACTGAAGACTAAAAATGTGCAGTTGAACACTGGCGGCCCCTTCAACATTTTGGGCTGCAGCCTGATGAACAGTGATACAAAAATAAATATGTGAGACTAAAAAAGTATCAGTATATACGTTCTCTTACATTTATTAATTATATTTGTTTTTATTACTATCTCTATGTCAGACTGATCCGTACATTTCTAATGTATATACATGTTATATCTTTCACAAGTCACCCCTCTATGAATCATATTAATTATATTAATTACCTTCATAAAATTTTAACAATTTTTATAAAAGCTCATTCTTCTTTGCTATAACAACACCTAAACCTAATAAAATTGCATTTCTTATTTGAATAAATAATACACATTTTCCTTAAACTAAATCCTTAAACTAAACATCTTAACTGTATGACACCCTTATCAACGTTTTCGTGTAAGCACGAACCTTATTGCCTGGCACAAACACCCCACAACCCAGAAATAGGGATAGGGTTTGGGGGGGGGGGGGGTGGTCGGCTACCCTGACTCGTCTCTTTCCCCAAGGGCCTCTATCGACCTCCCCATGGCCCGTTCCCGCCCTCTTTGTTTTCGCGTAAAGTGTTAGTTAGATAAGGCAAACAGTGAGCGCTGGAAATACACCGTACATACAAGCAAATAACAGTTTGTAATAAAAAAATATTGTTTCTCAGTATTGACACACGTGAGAGGAAAAACTTTTCAAGATACAACACTAGTGGGAGATGTCATTATGTTATTCTGTGCAACTATGATTAGTTATGCCGATAATTTTTGTCTTAGATCTATGTTATGTAATTTAAATTCTTGTGTTTCGACTTCTCACTTACGCAACCGTAGCAACACGTAGAATGATCGACTTGTCAAGTGTATTAGCATGTAGAATGCCGGAGGTAGTACCTAACAATACTGTGCTTGCGCGAGGCGATCACCGAGCAGCTTTAGTGGCGCATATAGTCCATTCACGGTTACTGCAAGCTTTTCCGAAGCTCTGCTGAAGTTCTACTTCCAATATATTCCTTCGCCTTATGCAAACAAAGCTTGACCGAGTCTATAAAATTATACCGAAAGGACAGCGCACCTCATTCGTGCGTACTCACTTTACATATACATATAAACTATTTCTTATTAGCTATTAACAACACGCCTATTTCCTCCCTGTTCTTATTCACCTTAATTATGAATTAAATATTATATTTATAGTAAAATGTAAGTTAAAGTTCAGTTTAGCCAAAACAAAATTGTAACGGGCTTTTTAACTTCCCCGGTTTTATGCTGGAAAGCCTGGCAGAGGGCGGCTTACATACTAACTTACGACTTAAGTTAAATTAACAGCCAGGCCTTGGCCGGGATTTGAGCCCAGAGTCACCCGCATCCCAGATCGGTGGCGCACTAGCCGACTGCGCCACGGGAGGTCGACGCTAAAATGAAAGTAATTTTATGTTAACACAAGTATGAAACTATCGTGATACATTACGTGTTTAGGAAACAACCAAGCATGTTATGCATGGCGTGAGTTTTCAAAGGCTTTGTTTTAGAAGTGTGGAGAAAACAGCGACTAGATAGTGTGCGTTGCAAATGTAAGGGACGGCAGCCAGAGTCGCCCGTGAGTGAGGTGGGCTACATCGCACTGTAGGTGACGAATTGTTTTAGCGTCGCCGACACGTGTGACGCGAGATAGCAGCGCAGGATGGCGCCCCCATCACCTCTCGGGGTCGCCGACATACTTGCAGCCAATCAGCGTAACTGGGTCTCCAGCCCGTCCCGCCGCCACACTCTCCCCTTGCAACACTTCCGTGCCCGTCCTGACTGCCTCACTGTCGCTTGTGGGTACAGACCAGTAGAATTCGCGTTATTATTTCGGAACACATTCAACTTAAATCACACCTACCTTTGTAATACGTTTGTGATTGGACCGTACTTTATTTGACACGGCCCAGGTAACCCTGCGCCAATAAATGAACACTTCACAATTGTGTGCCCCAATCACATGCAGTTCAGTCAGAAAGGGAGTATTATAAAATAGTATGTTCTGGCACACCAGGCTGCAGGATGTGGACCGGTGGATCGTAATTTGCATAACAAGATCCCTGCCCATAAAAACCTTCAAAAATTACCCTCTATTCCCGCGAAAAATTCTAGAACGTAACATTCCATCCCGACCGCGGCCATTTTGTCAGCCAGTAAAATGTGCCAGAAACGGAAGGCGGGTATTTTGGCAACCAGTGGGAAGAAATCCCCGGAATCGATTTCCTACTACCCGAATAAACGAATACTCGATGGCGGCCATTTTGGTAGCCAGGGAAAGTCGCCCGAAACCAATGGTGGCCATGTTGTCAGCCAGTAAAACAATTTTTTCTCCCACCGTTCGTCAAAACTGATTTCCTATTACCCAAATGAGCGCATACTTCGATGGCGGCCACTTTGGTAGCCAGTCGGAATAATTGCGGCGGTACTGGTGGCCATATTGGCAGCCAGTATGGACTGAAGTTCGCATTTACCACTTCCAAAATGGTGCCCACGTCCGTCCACGATGAGGCCGCAGCCACCACTGCCCCCTTTCTCAAGAGGCCCTCATGATGAAGCTCCATGATGGCCATCTTGGACATGCAGGATAAAACCCGCCCAGAATAATAATGACCCGCCTAATCAAGGCAGGTGGATGATGTGATATGTAACCAGACCTGTTTGGAATATGTTAATAAGGAGAGAGAGAGAGATAAATGCCAGTGCACAATGAAACGCGACAAGAGGAATAGCGACCCACCCAACCAGGAGGACATGAACAGGATATGTACCCTTGTAGGAATGGAATACTAATAGACCACTCCACCACCCTCTCTCAGACATGAGATGCATAGCCCTGTCCCAAATAGCATCAACAATAAGGGAAGGCTGGCAGGGGAGTCACAAGAAACTGAGGTTCCCACACACACCAGACCACCTGCCTCTCGCACGGTAGGAGTACATGCAGAGGTAACAAAGGAGACACTCAGTTAAGAGCAATGATATTTATTCACAAAAAAACCAGTACAACAACAAGATGCAGTGCAGACATTACACAGTTATAAGCGATGATTTGGGCATCCATTGGTTGAAGCAGGAATCGAAGAGCAACCACTTCACTAGAACCTGATCGCCAAGTCTACGGAACACTCGCTCCAGTAAATAGTCTTGAGGATACTTTGTGACATATATTTCATAGTAGTAGAAAGGACCGCTGATTTCTTGGCCGGTCATATCGGTGAGCGTATAAGTGTGTGGTGCAATGTCTCTCACCCTGGCGATGCGGAACATCTCGACACTGCAGTTCGGATATTATGATTTATCAAAGACACCTCTTCTTCTGGAGATACGGACAAAGTCGCCCACCTTGTCCTGTGGTCGGTGCATGTCCACTAACTTGGAGTGCCGGTACACAGTCCCCAGTAGAGAAGCGGTGTTGGCAGCAGTAATCTGAGACAGAGGAAGACCAGTTGTTCTATGATTTCATGCATTGTATAGAGTAAGCAGTCGAGGAAGCAGAGCCAACCACTGGTAGCTACCCTGTGCTGAGAATGACTTCCACATCAGACCCTTAAGCATCCGGTTGAAGCGTTCGATGAACGAAGCCTTGAGGTCACCGAAAGTAGAGTAGTGCTGAATCTTCTTCGCTGTCTATAGCGCACGGAATGCAGGATTGTAGAATTCTTCCCCACTGTCCAACTGGACTTTCTTCGGCGCAACTGTCGTGTCCAAAACCAATTTCATTGCGGCAGCAACATCGGCACCACACTTCCGGCGCACAGGGACAGCCCAAGCATACTTGGACAGACAGTTGATAACCATCAGGATGTATCGAAAGCCCTTATTGACATGTGCATAAGGAATCATTGCCACCAAGTTGGTCTGGAAAAGGTCATGAAGTCCGAAGAGAAGCACCTTACGCCTGGGAAAGTTCCGACATGCAGGGCGATGAAACTCGGCGATCTGTGCTTTCGACACAGTCGCAGGTCAGGGCCACCCCTCACAGGATATGGCCGGCTTCGTGGAGCTCTACCAAGATATTCACTATTTAGTTCGTGTGAGACATATTGCCAGTTTGGTGGGATGCGACGAGGAGATGTAGATGGTCCACACGCTCGTTCATGTTGTCCCAATACACGTATTCTAACCGGCTACCACTATCAAGCTTCAGATCTGATCCACTCACACCAATGTTTGGAAACAGACCTTCTATAATAGCGAATTTAGGGTGGGTCTCGTCCTTATATGCATGACTGCTAGCATAATTGTCCTCCAAATATGTGCGTGTGAGCTACAACAACTGTTGGTACTGTCGAAGCGCAGCACGGGAATAATTCCCGGGCACACATTCAAACAGTAGCTTGTAGAGGCCAGGTGAGGCTTGCACGACGACGTCCCCTACCTGGATAATATTGTTGGGTAGAAATAAAACATGTTTGTCGCCGAGGAACCAATTCTTCCCACCCCTGTACACACCATAAGAAGAATCGTTCAGACGAGGCGTGTACAAAGCGAGATTATGACAAAGAACCATAGAGCGTGCATTGGATTGCACATTCTTTTGTTTAAAGATGCCAGGGGCACATCATCTTCATCAGTGATCACCTCCTCCACTGCAGTCTTGTGTTTCGGTGCGAAGGGCGGCTCAGCCTTCAGAGCAAGGGAACAGGTGGTGTTGGCTGCAATGTGTTGAGCCGCGACGTTATTGGCTGGAAGACCTCCGACAATACCACATCACGTTCCATGCGCGCTGTCTTGGCGAGCAGATATTTTTTGCGAATGCTCACAACGACACGACTGCGATCTTCGGTGGGGGTAGCAATAGCACTGATACCTACTGTCAAATGTACACAGTATATATCTCTAGTGGCGACGCTCGATCAACTTGGTAAGATTGTCTTCCGTGTTGCCAAACCGTCGTATGACAGCATCCCGTACATGGTTGCAATGAGCCCACTTGTCCTCACCGACACATAAGTCAGATAGATGGTTTGAGAGCGTACGATGTACAACATATTCCAATGCCACAAACTGTACACTCAAATAGTTGATGCGGGACATGAGCTTGGTGGCAATATCGCCAATGATTCTGGTAGTCAGCCTTGACATGACAGTGCCGATCCGCGCATCCAGGATAGCCACAGCTGTCTGCTGCGCACCCCAGGTAGTACGACGACCATCCAACGTCGCAGAGAGAGAGAGAGAGAGAGAGAGAGAGAGAGAGAGCCGAGTCGTGCCTCCACAGTGGAGAGCTTGGCCATGAGGTCGGAGTTTGTGACCATGTCGGAGACGTGCTCTATCTGTGTACTCAGAGCAGCCAGTTTGCTCGAATTGCTGCTTGCCACGAGCATATGATCGTTCAGATTAGCATCAAGGGCCTCCAGAACCCTTGCGTCAATACGAGAGTCCAGGTCATCCACCTTCTTCGTGACACCGGCAAGTGTACCGCCCAATCCACTGAGGTTCTGCACATCGCAGGTGAGGGTCGATATCTGACTAGACAGATGACCAGATGACATACCGACAGCATCGACGTTCGATTCCAGGTCGACCAGCTTCTTCATGAACATTGCAAGCACACCCTTAGTCTTGGAGGGTAGGCCACCGATCCGCACACCCACATCATCCAGTTTCGTCTTCGTGGTTGCAAAGCCCGATTCCAGACCGGTCAGCTGTGTAGTCAAAGCAAGGGCCCTGTAGATCTTCACAGTCAGGTCGATAAGGCCGCTGGCAGTAACTTCAGCACCAACAACATCGGGTTTCTTCTCCAAAGCTTCAAGCTGTCAGTCGTTGTACTTTATCGTACGCTTTGGCATCCGCCACATTATTTTACGATTGTAAGTGGAAGTCGCTTGGTCAAGGCGTCATATTTCAATGTAAGTGCTTATTTATACTGCACTTTATTTTCTTTGTGAATGAGTGTGACATTTTTGGACACAATTAGAATTTATTATGCTCACTGAGAGCATTTGGCGCTAAATTAAGAATGCATTGTACCCAATAGAGAGAGAGAGAGAGAGAGAGAGAGAGAGAGTGTGTGAGAGAGAGAGCTGACAAAAGAACCTTCTCATCGGGTAATGTGTTTAATATTCTTTGAATTCAGACATGGCATAAATCTCTTCTATAGGCTACTCACGAGCTGAGTCAAGATGGCCGAAATCGAGTAACTATCTCAAACCGCATATATTCGTGTATGTAAAAATGAAAGTCTTATAAAATATCACTATATGTACTCTAAATGAAACTTAATGCCGAATATAAATAACCAGAGATGCACAAAATAACCCAAATGCCTATGAGACACAGCACACAACTTAAAAAATGCTTTACATAATGTGCGAGTTAACGCATTTACATCGCTTTTATTATGTTAACGCACTTGCTGTTTTGCCTAAAATGTAAGCAAAGCGCATTTTAGGCCAAATCGCTATACCGGATTTGTAACAGACGCAGTATTACCGGTAGGCTAAAGTTGATTGTGAATATTTATTACATGTTTGGTTTTTATTGTGGATTTCTTGCAATGTTGGCATTGTCCACATAACTTTATTTACAGCCCCGAGTCAATATTTGTATGTATAAACGACCATTTTAATGTTATTTGTACACCACCCATCCATATTTAGTAATAAAATAATTTAGAGGAGTCTCTAACCTAAATATAGAAATATTGGTTTTAAAGGTGTTTTTATGTTATTAACATACTTTAATAACTTTTTGGAATGTAATTAGGCCTTTATTATTTTTTTTAGTTTTACTTTCATTATACTTAAGTTTTCATATTTCTAGTTTTTATTTCGTTTTGGTCATCGGTCGAAAGTATTTTTTTGTTTGCTTATAAGATAAGAAATCGCTGGAAGCTATGCTTCTCGTGAGCCCTTTGAAGCCACACCACGATGAATAAGAGGGCGTAACGCTAACGCTTACTTCTGTTTAGCATACTAGTGAGATTTTCCGACTTCTGTACGTAGCGCTGCCTGTAACCTGGCGCCATGACGACTTGGTCTGATGCCGCCTTGTATTATACCTACGCCACTCACTTTTCTCGGCCGAATGGGTCGAGAGGCGTATTTTTTATTGATTTGGAACATTTCTTTTTTGAACTATTTGATTGACGTAATTTCGTGGAGACATTATAACTGTGTTATGAATTAATGATCCAGAGCTCCGTACAGACTTTGGCATATTACTTAGCAACATTTCTATTTATATAATTTTTCGTTCTTTTAATGTTATTAATTTAATAACTGTGGTAAGGATTGTGGTATTTTGAAATAATTGAACTCCAGCACTTTGATACTATAATTTCGAAGTTTGGCTCCTGTAATTACATTTTTTTGTAAGAACATGTCAGCATGTAACAATCTTCACTTTCATTTTCACAACTTTGCAGAAATATTTCCAAGAAATGCAGTAAACGTTTTGGTTAATATTTTGTTCATGTGTAGTTCGAGTAGCTCTTAGATACGTTGGTTTGAATTTGACGGTGAAGAGATGTGTGACATTGAAAGGTATTTTACTTTGTAAGTGCTCTTATACGCTCTAAATAACATATTTGTTCAGTGCCTGTCTTACTCGCATATAATGCAAGAAATTACAATTCTCCACAGAATAAACCATCATTCTCTCAATCAAACAAAGGATACAGAATTCATATGCAAATACGACATTTATTTTCACAGCACACTCATTTATTATTCTATCTTCACATTGTTTAAACAATGCAGATAGTAGGTATCAAACTCATATCTAGAGAGCAGTCAAAAACGCTTCTACAACACTTTTAGGCAAAACGCCTGTTAGGCAAAATGTCTGTAGGCAAAACGCCTGCTAGGTAAAATGCCTTTTCGATAAAACACCTTTAGGGAACATGTTTGTTAGACAAAACATGTGTTAGACAAAATGCTTGCTAGGCAAAATGCCTGTAGGCAAATCGCTTTTAGACAAAATGCTTATTAAAGGCTGTTCACGATAAAGTGAGCACTTTTTAAGGCTCTTATAAATTTTTCCTTTCGTCCAAATTCCATCTTCCTGCTGATTTTTAATAAAGACATTGCAATGTGACCAAAAAACACAGTGCATACATTTCACCACCATCAAAATTTAATGCCTGAGGCTTCAGTAAGATATATTTATCAGCGGTTTGTGCCTGTTGCGAGGGCCTTAAAAAGTGCTTACTTTATCGTGAACAGCCTATAGGCAAAACGACTTTAGGGAAAATACCGCAAACTCTATTTTCACTACGGAAAGGGAAACCAACATTCTGAACGAACATGTTTTCCAAGAATAATTCCTTTCCCCATTAAACTACGCCTTAAGAAGTTCTTCCTAAATAAAACCTTCCGCTTGTCGGCATCACACCGCGCTAGTCTTCTCTGTGGAAGCTGGATCGCGTGGGAGGTGAGCGGAACTTTGTAATTCCGAAAACTGATATTCAACCCTTGAGGTTTAGGGGGGGGGGGGTCCCCTTCATTAGCGGCAATTGCGCGCAGTTCGCCCCAGCTCCTCCCTGTGATGGCGCGCAATAGTGGGTCTAATAGCCGCTCGGCACGACACAGCAGTCCCTGCCGACTCGCTCCGGGGTCACCGTGGTATACGGGACGAATGACGACCTTAGCCACTGTAGACTATTCACGGTAAAATGAGCACTTTTGAAAGCCCTGCATACTTGCATAAACGTTGTACATTCTTCCGCCTTATGTTAGATTAACATTGTCATGGGCCTCATCACTTTAGTAATGCGTCGGTCAAGTGAAACCGCGAAATTATTAGAAAAGTTAATATTTTGCAAATCTGCTGATTTTTACTCTTAGAGTGGTTACAAAAAAAACAGAAGCGAAGAAATAATTAAGTTATCAGAAATGGGTACCTAACACTTTCTATTCGACGTTAAGATACCGAACTACTTCCCATACATCGTTACCAACTTTACTGGGTGCATGTCACTGAGTGAGCCAGTTAAAGTATATGCAGGAAGGGGCAGTGACTTTTTTCTGAGGATGATTTCAAAAGTGCTCACTTTATCATGAACAGCCTTTACATCCCTGCTCTCGTGATTTCATTAAAATAACTTCACCAGGCTGAGCAGTAAACATTAGTATTGTTACCAGATTCCTGATGGGCGCATCTGAGTTCGAGAATGATGGAGGTCTTAATAAAAATAAAATAACTAAATTTTATTTTTAATTTAGTCACACGGCTATTATTTACAGCATTAAATTATGTATTTCCATGATTTAATTTTTTTATTTCTCAGCGAGCGGTAATTTTAATGTATTTTACAACTCAAATTAACATCCTTCTTACTGTCTCTTTTTTGTTATAGTCAATTAACTCATACTCATCATCAAGATACTTTCTCTGTTTGTTGCCATCATGTATAATGTCTTTCGCTCACGCATCCAGTCGAACAGTCCAGCCTGCCAGTCGCACTCTTCGCTGCTCTGGTGCTCGCAGTCGCAGACTTCCTCCCGCTGGTCACTACCGGCACCTCTCGCTGTTCGTCGCACAATCCCCCAAACTCCCGACATTCGTAAAGAAACTCTCTGCTCAGAGCCCTGTGGCACTTTTATATCAGTCGCCCTGACTATGTGGAAAGTTCAGCTCAGCCCGAGTCACGCTGAGAGATACGAAGTCAGTAATCCAGAACATTCTTCAGATAAAACACGGGAATGCAATCAGTTGAAGGTGAGGAGCGCAAGCTGCAAGATTTATCACGTGGTGATGCGGCGCGACAGCAAGCCTGTGTAAGCTGATCTATGTGTTCGCTGCCCGCTCTTGTGTTACATGCATGACCTTCACATTTCCGCTGTCGCAAGGGACGCGAAGCAGAGAGCTCGTAACAGTATAGGGCTGGGGATCCCAACCTTCTCCTCACACCACTAGGCATTATTATGATAATTAGGCGTACCACCTAACTGATGGGTAATGTGGTGAGTTATCATTTTTTTGCACATTTTTATTGGTTTGATGTGGCCGGAGAGTGAGGGGAGAGAAATTGTCGGAAGGGATCTAAACAAGGTAGGTAGGCTTAACGTCTCGTCGACAGCGAGGTCATTAGACTGTGCGAGTTGCACAGGGAAGAAAATGGGAAGGAAGCCAGCATTCACCTGGAGTGATTTCGGAAAAATCATGGGAAACAGAAATCAGGATGGCCGGACCGGGAATCGAACCAGGGTCCTCCCGAACGTGAGTACAATGAGTTACCACCGCGCTACCTCGCTCGGTAGCTAAATAATCATTTATGGAGTAAAAACTAGGTGTTATAAGGAAAAAGAGTTATTTTTAACGTTTTTAAAATAAATAATATATATATATATATTTTTTAAATATGATTGCGTACCACCTGAAATTGTCTTCGCGTACTACCCGTTGTCTACGTACTACTGGTTGCGAACTCTTGACATAGAGAAAATTCAGCTCATTTCTAGTTACAAACTAGTGTATATTTCGTCAAATGAACTATACATTGATGCGAGCTCCTGTGCTCCTGTACCCAGAGATCAGGCTGTTCGTGAGTCGAGGCAAGTGTCTCACCATAAACGCATCGTTTCATTGCGAACTAATGAGCACGTGAACATCCTTGTAACAAGGCAGGCACTGCCCGTGAGCGTGCCCTAAACAGCCAACGATAGCTCTCGATGTAAGATTCGCCTCTCTTTTAGAATGACTGCAGACGAATCATGAGTCGTACGCAGTAACGAAATCGTCGCCGCGATGGTCCGTTGTGCTGAGTGCTGGTAGGTACAGTACAGTTGTGTAGTACAGCACTACTGGCCTTTAATTCATTCATACAGCAACCAAAATACACGTAGAAACACATATTTGAGTGAAAATTATGTGCTTGGTTGTTCCTACGAATAACATTTAGGTCGTGAATGAATGTTAGTGTAAGTTTTTGAAGTGAGGACGGAAATTTATATTTCCATAATAACTGTGGGTAGTTAAAATACCTTTGGATTGAGTATTGGTGCACGTGACATATTTAAATCTTACTATTTCGCCAAAAAAAAAAATATATAACGTTTGCACGTTGGAGAATTAGCACCTGGAAAACGTAGCGAACGTGGTCGTTGGCCGTTCGGTTTTTTCTGGGTACTCCTGTACTGCTTTTTCGCTCCTCCAAGACCTCACTGCAGTTCAGCTAAATGATAAGCATGCAAGAGTAGCCCTCAGAGCCGCAAAACAAGCTCTGCGCTGACCGGACCCTTGAGTGAGTGAGTGAGTGAACAGATTTGGGCGGCTCTTAAGGTTGAAGTAAAGTAACTGCCTATGGAGCACTACACACGACTATACAGCGTGAAGAACTCATAAAAAAGTACTACATACACCATAAAAATGGACACAAAAGTGCGATTTATGCTGTATATGATAGAAGAATGTATATATTTTGCAACATTATGAAATATTTTACTATAATATTTTTTATGTAAAAATTTTTTATATTAAATTATTCTGTGTTAAAAAAAAGATGTAAGCGAATTTCCATTCTGGATGCTTCGGAAAACAGAATTTGCCATAAAATCTTCTTCAAGAATGATCGTCATAATATTTTCTGTGACCAAGTGTAATAAAATCATAGCAATAATGAATCATGTAAATTTTATAATTATCTTTATTTACACAAGTTTCAGCCATTAATGTTTGTGGCAAATGGACGCGCATGAAAATAATTATAAAAATGATTTCCTACGTTATTATTACAATTTTCTTACACACAATCGTAGTAAACATTATGACGATATTCCTTGACGAAGATATTCTTACAAATTCTGCTTTCTGAAGCATCCAGAATGTAAATACGCTTAAATTTGGTTAAAAACACAGACTACTGTAATCAATTTTTTTTTTTTTTTTTGCTTTTTAAAATTATACTTTACTAAAATATTTTATAATGTTGCAAAATATATACAGTCTTCTTTCATATACAGCATAGATCGCACTTTTGTTACAATCTGTATGGTGTCTGTACTAGTCGTTTATGAGTTCTTCACATTGTATATTCGGGTGCAGTATTCTTTAGGCAGTTGCTTTACTTGAACCTTAACATCGAGATATCGAGAGCCAATGAGAGAGAAGTGGGTAGAGTATGGAGCAGCGCCGGAGTGAAAGGGCGGGGGAAACGGGATATTTCCGAGAAAACCTGCCGGCATCGTCCAGCACGATTCCCACTCACGAAAATCTGGAGTGAACCGGCCGGGGATTGAACCCGGTTCGCCGTGTTGGGAGGCGGGCAGTCGAACCACTCAGCCACCTGACCCTTGACACTCTGGTCTCGTCACCAGAGTGCTTCCTATGAGAATGGTGAACTTTTATGCGTGTTTTGCGGCATTGCAAACTTCGAAACCTAAGTTTCACAATCACCGCACATCGTTTCTGTTCCCCGCCGAGTAGGTGGCCGATGTGCGAAACGACCCGTGAGGCCAAGAATCATGCGAAAAAAAATTACAGAAAAGCAAGTATTGATTTATTGATTGCCTGGACAGATGACAGGAAACTAACGATCATCGCGTGACCTATTTTCGAGATGTTGAGATGTAGGGTAGCCATCTTGTTGCACGATTGCACTTAATGTGAAGAAGCAGCCGTTACAAGGCATGGATTTTGCGATTTATTGGTAAATGTGGCACATTCTCTCTTGAATTCGGTAAAGATATGCATATTTCACTACGGTCGGAATAGCTCCAGATTGTTGAACGAAATTACCCGTCTTGTTGGTTTGTTTCTCTATTGGCCAGACTGAAAATAGAAATGACTTTTTACTAAGCTACAAAAAAAAATTGAAGATGTTACAGAAATGTGTACTTCGATAATCTCCAGACCGTATTTTAAAATATGCTTTATTCAAAGAAAAATATTTGGCGATGTAACTTAACTTGTTATCGAAATTGCTTCCTTGTGCACGCCAATATCAACGATCAACGACTGTGGCAAAGAAATTGTTTTTCAGCTGAACACAAAGACCCGTGACTAAAAATTAAAAAAAAAAAAAAAAAAAAAAATTGTGGCGACAAGAAAAAATTCTGTTGGATACCACAATATTCTTTTTTGTCAATATCTCGACATGACAAATGATCTTGTGGTGCCAACAAAAATTTTTTGTCATTCCAGTATTTAGTGCAAACTACAAAATGACGTCAGTAGTCACCAATAAAATAATTGTGTTTGTAGGCAATAATGTGTTCGTTAGTAGCAGCGAAAATATTACGATGATAGCAGCAATATTGGTTAGTGAGGTTCAAAAAGGTGTTTTTAGGTAGGTATGGTCTAACAACAATTAAATTCTAAATCCGAAGTCGTCATAAGTGGTATTCGAACCTTTGACGTCTCAATTGCGAATTCAGCGTACTACCATTGCTCTACGTGGCTAGATGATTCAGGAATGTCTTCAGCATATATATATAAAAGTAATCTAATGAATGGTTCACATGACAAGGCTTGCACACTTCACCTCATGGAAAATTAATTTTCTGGTTTCATTCATGGAATAAAGGAATTATCTAATCCGTTCATAAGTACTGTAACGTATGATTATTTTATACGTGCGATTTGCATTTCAACACAATTTAAGTTAGCATACAAATCTATCACAAGAGCACACGCACGTTTATTTTGTAAACAAATATTATAAATATCATGTTTCACATGTAATATTGTTATATCATGATTTTATTTTCTTAATTCTACGTAATATTAATGCACACGCAGCAACTGAAATGTTAATTTTCCATATGTGAATTGTTGTAATTTAATTTTGTTTTATCAGTATTCAAGTAACTTGTTTGTTGTATGCAAGTTGGCAACATTGAATCCTCACGGTATTGGAAAGCACCCTGGGTGAAGCCCTATGTACTCTGTATTAATTTGAATATTTAACCGCTGCAGATAATGGATGGTGACGGAATGTTCCATACTCCATCTTGAATTAAGTGGGTCACAACGGCAGCAGGTCAGTGAGGCCTTAGTTCTACGTTGAAAGTATAAATTAAATGTTTTAAAGTTAATTAGACCCAAAAAAAGTATATTAAAATTTGAGTGATAAGCCAACGGTACACGGTACTACCGTCAGAACAGGTCTACATATAAAATAAGTGTGAGAAACTCTACAATTATATAAGGTATGATCCCACCTTAATGTACAGTGACCGTTACTCGTACTTGAGTGTGTGTAATAAACTTTTAAAGTAAGCAGTATAATTTCCCGACACTTTTCAGTGGTCACAAAGTGCCTGAAATTTAAATAAGTATCTGATTGCTCTACCAACATAAACTGTGCTAGTCAGGAGCATTTTAAATATGTAATTATACATGCACGTAATTTATTGTAACGACCAAGTGTGAGAACATTAAAGACTTTTATTTTGAACTGAATTAAATCTATCTGCAAAACTTTAAGTGTGTGCAACATTTAAGATGTCTAGATAATATTTTTTTTTTACTTTCAAATACTCTATTAACTTAATTGGCATTTGTAACAGGCATAATGAGATATATCTTTATAGACCTAGTCCAGCTGCTGCGTGCATATCCGTTGCATTTTTAACACTACCAAGAAATGAAACTTTCAGGCAATTAACTTCTATGATATTTTCCCACATTAAATTATTGCTTAAAAATTGGAAGCCTTTCATTACTTTAAAGACATACATAGTTGGTTCCTATGTCTTACAGTGGGTTTGTAGTGTTGTATAGCTATGCAGGGGACTGCACAGAACCTGCTTGTCAGCAGGGCTATCCAGGTGAATGAAATTCTGTTGGTGTGGAATACCAGCAACTTCGACGATGGTTTACGGTATGCAAAATAACTGCCAGTTGGCTAATGTTTGATGTTAATTTGATTGCTATGGATTTCTCCCGGGTTGTTACACTTTAATTATTCACTTCCGCCTGTATACATTACATTTGACTAGGAAACCATAGCAGGGTTCACCCGTTTTCCTAAGGGGCTGATACTCATACATGGGGCATACGTGAACTATATCTCTCTCCAAGTTTTCCCCCACACAGTATTTTTTACAGTACTTAAGAATACCCCTCATGAATTAGTTCGTAACCTGATGCAAAGAACAGAGCATAGGCAAATATTGCCACTTCGAATATGCCAGAGAGCATGCGCAGAATGTAATTTTGCAGTCGCAGCAAAATGTTTTACTGTGGATAACATGAATGCTGTTGCTGCCAACTAAATATTTCGTTGCAGCCAATAAACGGGTTTTTCAATAAGCAAATATGTTACTGAACAGTAAATAGCTTTAGTAATAGTCAATATTCGGGGTATTGGGCATCACAATCTGTTTTTTTTTTTAACCAACAAAATTTCGCCATGGAAAGCATTAACCAAACAGTTTTTGCAGCCATCAATAATGTTTTTGTTTCTCAGTGTGATGGAATAATAATGCCTATTTTGTGTTCGCTGCTTGCACTGTTGCCAATTTTCTTGTTTTGATCACATTGCCTCCTGATCAGAATAGAACCACCTTACCATATAAACAGCTCAAACAAAGCTTTGCAGCAGAATATATTTTTACCAAAAATAGCAAAACATAATATTTCCCCTTTACGCAAGCACATTGCAAATGCATGTTTCACAAAACAACACAAATATTGTAAAAAGTTGCGTCTTGTATCATAGCAATAAACATAATATACTAGCTGTCGGCTTGGGAAACGCCAGTGTTCTCTTCTCTTTTATTCACATAGATCAATACTGCGTGTGACCTCATCGAGAACTCAACGAGATCCTTGATGCGCTCATTCATACTGAGAACGAGGTTATCCAGTCTCTCTTGTGGCTAGTTATCCCATTATGTCTGCACGGCGAATATCAACTCCTGTACATTTTGCGTTGTTTATGGCGTGTTTGAATGGAAGTTTTCAGAAGGTCCTAGGCATGTTCTTTGCAGTTCATGTCTAGACTTACTGCTGGCCAATTCGTTCTTTAAATACCGGCTTGTTGACTGTATTGATCAACGACTCCTGCATGGTGGGCGGGGGCATTATCATCCGCCAGCAGAAACATTTCACCAAATGGCTGTCGGTAAGGTCGAACAACAGTCTGAAGGACATCTGTGATGTACCGCCGAGCTGTCATGGTGTCCTCAATACGAGATAAATGCGTTCGACGTCCAAGCATGATTCCTGCCCAGACCAGGATTCCTCCATCTCGGTGTGCAAGGACTTCTTGCACAGCACGATGCCTTGCCTGAGCACCTCGTCTTCTCCGCGCTCTCAACCTTCTGAAATCTGGCCTAAAACCAATCCTAGTCTAATCAGTGAACAGACAGATCAAGATCATGGAACTATTCTTCAGTTGCTTACTCTTGATGATCCCGTGCTCATTGCGAGCAGTTCTGCCGATGTTGTGTGTTGTATTTTGTAGGTGTCCTAGCACGTAGGCCTCCCTCTCGAAGCCGATTGCGCATAGTCTGTTCAGAGAGTTGTACACTCGAGGCTGCTCGGAGACGATCTAGTATCTCCCTTGCTATGGAGTTATTGTTCCGGGTTGCATTATTTCTCACATAGCTGTCCTGGGCAGGTGTTGTGACTCTCGGGCTATCAGATCGTGGTCGATCATTAACATTACCAGTCTATATATATCGCCTCCAGGTCCTAGACACATTACTTTGTGACACACCCATAGCGTACAGGAATCGTACGTTGTACGACGCTACTTTGTAACTTTGTACGAGAGAAACGATCCTAGCACATTGCAACGTTGTTATTGTGTGCTGTGGCAAAATCCGATCACTTCTGCAGTCAAGCTTATATTCGTCTGCTACAGAGACAGACCCCTGAAAGTGAACTAAAGTCAAGTGGGACGCGTACATTCCGACAAAAACGCTAGACAAATGCGGATACATTATTCTAGAATTGCATTGCGAGTAATAAAGGTGGAACATTCATGACTCATCGTTTGATGCAAGACTTTCTTTGAGCAGTTTATTACGCATGTTCTTAAAAAGAATTTAACAAATGTAGCCTATATTTCTTGGGTAAAACTAGTTAATAAACAATTGTACTTTCTTAGGCGTTAGTTGATTTACTTATCAGGGTCTACAAAAATATGCATCAGAAAAATTTGTTTCATAAATATTATACCGCACACGCACACATATTCAGTTGTATGATCATAAACAATCCCCAAAAACGTTTTTCGATGGTCTATAATTCTGGCAAAATTTCCTTTTAAAATACAATACTCTACTCCTTAAGCCACCGAGGTCCTGTAAAATCACCCAAAAAATATATAAGAGCAGGGGGAAGGAAGATAACTAGTTAAATGCTTTAAAATATATGCTGGTCTTAGGTTAGGTATTTTTATGTATTGTCGCAGCCAACATTACTAATACTTTTTTACTCTTTCACGCACTGAAACTAATACATAAATATCTACAGAGTGAATTCAGTTATAACATTTTTCGTAATTGAATTTTTTTTGTAGGTCACATTTTGTATACAGAATTGAGGTAGTGTAACAATCTTGAGCTCCCCCACTACAATGCGCCCCCGTTGCGTTTTCCCCCCACCACTTGAGAAGGGTTGGAAAGTAAATAAGAACGCACTCTCTGTAAGTCTCCTATGCCGCAGGCTAGCATATGAGTACAGGATATTCAGTGATTTTGCATTCGAGAGGTGGACAGGCCTCACCGCGGGCAGTTTGGGCGATTGCCATGGAGACAGCCAGGCGCTCATATCGCCTGCTTGTAGCGGATTATAGGATATTCTGCATAATACTTTTTTTTTTTGTGAGGAGATTTGGGCGGCTCTTAACAGCGAGGTCTTGAGAGCCGAGAAAATATAGTGAATTTTACCTTATTTGTATGGGATTTTCCCCCACTTTTACCCCAATTTTACTTTTTCACTCCATATTTGACAGGTAATTATACCTTACATGTTGAGGTAATTAGCTTTCCTTACATGTTAGGGAATTTTACCTCAAATGTTTTTTTTACAGTGCACGTTAGGATTTAGACGAGGGCGAATATTCATAGAAAGCAACATAATATTGACTATTGGGAAATTAAAAACACACATGTGGTAACAATGCACTGTTTACTACGCGTATTGACAGGTAACGCGCACGTTAGTGTTTCATATGGCAATCAGTTTAAACAGGAGACGTTCAAACACACCGCCTCAGGCGGCGTCAATGCACGCAGTGGCCGCACGCATGTGAACAGCGCGTGTTGCTCGCCGAAGTTGATGCCGGCTGCAGCATCACCAGTACGCTCGTTATCTGCGTCTGGTTAAGGTGGGTTTACGATCACAGAATGAAGAATTAAGAATTGCACTTTATGACTCGATAAGCACACGGAAAATGAACACCGAGAAGATCTGCAATTTATGATAGAATTAGCAACTGTTAAGTCTAGCCAATCAGAATCGTAGGAGACGAAAGCAACCGACATAACCTGGAAATAAGGACTAGAGTGGGGATTATTTAAATTTATTTAATTATTTGTGGTTACTGGTTATGTAATCGTTTTGAAAACCCGTGATATCTTATAGAAGGGGAAGCCGATGCCAACATTGGGCGTTTACATCAATATATCTGAAAAGGTTAATTAAATTGAAGTCAATAACCTCTTCCAAGAGAGAAAACATGATGACCACGAACGTTTTTTTAAATTATGAGGATACTGTATCTCGATTAAAATAGTTACTTTCATACGATTTCACAATATGACATAACCAAAACACAAGTTATAAATACAGTTTCCCGCCAAAAACAAATGTCACTGGGCTCTAATTGGTTACTTCGTCTTGACTTGTAATTAAGATATAAAATATAACGATCTATTAAGTCACGCCAAGATCGCACAAGACCCGCAAAGACCCGCACAGAACAGTTACAAATTAATACCCTTGAATACATCGATTCATTTCGTAAACACACGGCGCACTTATTCAGTAAAGTCGATCGTAAACACACCTTTAAGCCGCGCCTACGAGCACGCGCTTCACATTGGCTCGATCCTGCGGATCATCATAACAACATGCGTACTACGAATTATACCATGTTGATATAGCTTTGTTACCCATACAAACACGAGTTATCAGCTCCTTCGGTTAGGCTACATCATCCCTAATCGCTCTGTAACGCACACTCCGTCTGACCAGCTAGGTTAAGATATCTATAGATAGTCTATTCGCAGTTTCTTCACAATTTTTGAATAAAACATTTAAAAAATCATCCCATGAATGACGTTTTTGGTCGTTTCCTTAATATCGCTTGTATTCCTGGCGTTTTATTGTACATATTAAAGTATCTTGCTTTTCGTTAAATTAAACGTTTACTTATATTTAATATATTAACTATAATATTTCCATCATAATTAATATGAATAAAAACAGGGATACAATAGGCGTGTTGCTAATAACTGGTAAGAAATAGTTCCCATACGAATTTGATTAAACCGAGTGCGCACGAATGTGGTGCGTCGTCCCTTGGCGAAGGAACACATTGAAAGTAGAACTTCAGCAGAGCTTCAGAATAATTGTAAGTAAGAGCGAATGGAGTGGAGCACACAAGGCCGGCACAAGCTACCGTGCCCAGTTACCTACATCTCCCAGCTGGAGACTGCCGCGGCCAGATAAAGACCACAATCGATAGTGCGGTCGACCGGAAGTCGTGCAGCAGCTGGTGCGTGAATTCGCTGCGTAAGGCCCTTACGCAATTAAAAACTTTAACATTTGGCCTTACCATCTGACTTTACGTTTGCTTTTCGACATATTGTTCCTTGTGGAGCGTGACACAATGGAACTGTCAGTAAAGTTAAGTACTCATGACTTTACGACATGTTGTTCCTTGTGTAGCGTGACACAATGGAACTATCAGTAAAGTTAAGTACTCATGACTTTACGACATGTTCCTTGTGGAGCGTAACACAATGGAACTATCAGTAAAGTTAAGTACTCATGACTTCACGATTTCGAAAAGTTGAAATTTAATTTCAAAGTCAATTAACCATTTTGCCGAGAATCTAACAGACGTTATGTGGAAAGTGCGTTATTTTATTGAAGGGCGATTTAAATTTCGGTATATTAAACAAATCTCGTCTTAAATTAAGTAAATGGCAAACAAATATAATGTAAAGAGAAAAAATCTGAAGAGGAAATATGAATTCACATATTTTAATAAAGTAAAAAATGAGTTTTTTGTTTTGTAATAAACTTTTAATATAAATTTTAAGCCTATTTTAAAAAAAAAGGCACGTACAATGCATTCCTGGATAGTATCGTAATTATTTACATAACAAGATACACATTTTTACGAAGTTCGCAGAACCGATGTTAACTGTCTGAACTCTGACTTTACAATTGTATTAGGTATTGGTGGTTTCGTCAGAGGAAAGGAGACGTAAAGCCAAAAGCTAAAGTTTTGTATTGTGTAAGGAGCTGTAGTCGCTACTCCCGCCATACCGGCCCTGTCGCGGGCAACTCACGCTCTCAGCCGGCGGAACTTCACTGTGGGCCGTTCACGGTGAACACAGCTCTTCTCCAAGTCCTGCTTAAAGGCAGTATTACACGATACCACATTCCGTAGAAGCATGTGCAAGGTCCGCCATAGCGGCCGGTATACAGGCTCGTGCGGCACCCGTCATAGCATTTCCCGCCTTGTACGGCCAGATTTCGTACCCCAGGTTTGGTAATTGGACACGTTCTATTTTTCGTGGCAGGTTCCACACCGGCTTTCGTACCTGGCCAATCACATTGCAGTTTCAGAGCGTAGGGCGCGCCCCGTGGCTACTACTTGAAACGAGTTGATGAAGAAACCGTAAAGGACGCCTCCATCTTGATTATACATCCGTGAGGTTCAAACGCTTTCACGACAACAACGAATGATATTGGATTTGACAACTTTTAATTACTATTTAAAAACCGTTCTAAAAATATAAAACTTTACCTACTCTATAAAAAATATTAATTCGAACTGTTTACTGGATTTAAACCCAAAACCTACTGTGTGAACTGCTGGTACAGTGGTAAAGTCGAGGCCTCCATTGGGCGTGAGTTCAGAACTTCGTCGGACCCAATTCTTTTATCATTGGATTTTAAATTCGGATAATATCCCAGTAAGTAAAGAAAAAAATATAGTTGGCAGCTGGTCAGTAATTTTCGTCAAAATTACAAATAACACACTCGTACTCTAGTGATTGTCATTTTCAAGAAAATTAAAGAAACTATACTATAAATACATATATTATAAAACTTTGAATAGTACAATTTTATAAATATAATTGCCCCGTTTTTAAGGCCCATACAAAACTTTTAAAGTGCTATTAAATATCCTTGTATGTAAAAACAAGATTATTTTCGCGAGTGCCAAATTACAATTCACAAAAACCAATTTAAAAAACAACTTGAAAGACTACATAACTTTTTGGCATGCAAATAATTTCCTTTAAAAAGCCCTAATCTCTGTTTCGTATATGTAACTTGGCAGGTCAGGTAATTTTACCATTATTTTTTACAGTGTGTTGTGATAGCAACTATTATTGATAAATCGTTTTTCACCTATTGGTCAGAGTAATTAGTTCCTTCAGTTAGGCCATATCGTCACGAATAACCTTGTTTATGAGAGCAAACAACAATGTGAGTTCAACACTTTAATGTGACTTTCAATTTCAGCCAGGATACGTTAGGCAATGTAAAGTTTCTTCTATCTCGTGATAAGTTTATTTATTTCTACTAAATGTTAAATGCTACTTTAATAAGCTGTACCAAACAGGCATGCTGTTGAACTATCTACATCCGCGACGTCATATTCTACATTAATTCAAGTGATGAACGACTATCATGCTCTTAAAACCATACGAAATTTTCTTGTTCGTTTCTAAAAACAGTCTCCAAAATCTCAACAATTGAGTAATTGATTTACGAACTTCGTAATTGACATATTTAATGCCTTGAAACACAGAATCTTTCGATTTTTAAAAAACATCAGGTGCTCTGTCTGATAGTTATGGCGTAGTCAGATACTTAGGTTCGTCCAGCAGCTCATTACAAAAATTACTAACGATTTTTTATGGGGAAATGTGTGACAACCAGTATACAAGGAAATGCGTAGATGCAGATCGGTAGTGACGATAGATATCTGCGTTCAGTTGGTGGCAAATTGAAAAGTATACCCGAATACATATGCTCTCAGATAATGTATTTGGTCACTTAACGCAATTGTCAAATACACTTGATCGTTTAAAACTCAAATTATCTTCTTGACTGTAAATGGATGTGAAGTATTTGCGGAAGTGGTTCTCACACACACAAACAAACAAAAACAAGACTGGAGTTTTATGGAGAATACTTTGTTGAAACGCGGATAACAAACTAGGCTACTTATAAAAGTCTAAACATGCCACACACAATCGAACAAGGAACTATTTGCAGCAAACTAAACGCTTTGCATCATCGGCCGCTAAGGTCGCCCGATGCGACCAGCAGATCCAGTCAGAGCCAACGATGTAATGAACTTCATTATCTGGCAGGGATGGATAAACTGTATGTGCTCCGAGTGCAGGAGGTCGTGATGTATTGCCGAACCAACACTTGTTTTCTCATGCCTATTGCAGTTTATTTCCATTTTCTTCCCGTTTCTCAGCGAAGCACGAACATTTTCGTGCGAGTACGAGCTATCGATGTTATCTT
Source organism: Dryococelus australis (assembly GCA_029891345.1). Classification (NCBI taxonomy): domain Eukaryota; kingdom Metazoa; phylum Arthropoda; class Insecta; order Phasmatodea; family Phasmatidae; genus Dryococelus; species Dryococelus australis. Next base: position 60,302,755 of record CM057003.1, on the reverse strand, counting down.
CGTGTCTGTCGCCAGATGTCACTACATTATTCCGAGCCGTAGATACTTTTCCAAGGGCCCAAACACATGAAGCAGATATTTTGGATCACTGAAGTCATAAACGCCGGCATAGATATGCACGCCAATAGTGACTCACTCTAAGAAATTATTCGGAAATTTACCGATCCAGTGTATACGCTTAGTGATAAAGCAGGAACAGTAATGTTTTCCCCTATACATTCATTGTATCGTTCCTACATTTGCTCAGGAAACAGACAAATGCATAGGGAAGTTCCCAACCTTGTATAGTAGCGCTGCTAAACATTCCTATATCTGTAGCTTAATGTGTGGTATTATTACCATACATTGTATAGGTTAAATACTTCCATTGCAGTTTAGGAAGTTTACCAGAAAAATTTGACAGCTTACAGTATTTTTAATGGACCAAAAGTTCTCAAGAAATAATTGCTGTTCTATATTTTAATCTCCAACGTGTGGAATTCCAGGTTTGAGATCCGTAGTATTTTGTGCAGCGTCCCTCCATCTTCTCCAACTTGTATCTTATAAGCCTTGTCAGTCAGCTGGTCCCGTGGGACCAAGTATTAGTAATGACGCAATCAGCTGCAGAGGCGTGTTTACAGAAGGCAATTAGGTTGACATATCATTCCCAGACTTAAAAATTTTGTTTGAATTTTAAAGTAAATATAAAGGATTTATTGACTTATTGCTGATCCAAGCTTGTAAAAAGATACATTTAGAAAATGCCTCCATAGTTTACTTTAAGCTTTAGTACAAACATGGCACGTTTTATTATAATAGAATTATTTTACAGTCGATTTTTGGGGAGGAGGGTAAAAGTTACGTTGCTCTAACATAACTACATAATTATGGTTCAGAGCTGTAAATCTGGTTAAGTATATACCTAAAGGACTGCTAAGATATTTTCGAAAATGTCCTTTTTGGAAGAATCTTAACTACTACTGCCTGCTGTATTTTTTCTTAAGTCCCAAGATTTTCAAAACTTTATTTTATAATCGTTTTTAATTCTTAATATGGCAGTATCAATTATCGGTTGTTAAGACACTGTTAACTTTACTTCTCGTTTAGAAGGAATCACAGGGCCGCGGAGGTCTAGTGGTCAGATAGCTCTCCTGCCACCGCGAGACGAACTCTATTAGAAGGAACCGCAGGGCCGCGGAGGTCTAGTGGTCAGATAGCTCTCCTGCCACCGCGAGACGAACTCTATTAGAAGGAACCGCAGGGCCGCGGAGGTCTAGTGGTCAGATAGCTCTCCTGTCACCGCGAGACGAACTCTATTAGAAGGAACCGCAGGGCCGCGGAGGTCTAGTGGTCAGATAGCTCTCCTGCCACCGCGAGACGAACTCTATTAGAAGGAACCGTAGGGCCGCGGAGGTCTAGTGGTCAGATAGCTCTCCTGCCACCGCGAGACGAACTCGATTACCGTCTAAGATACCGTTATTTCAAACGTGACAATCACGACGGAAGTTAACATTAGCTTGTGGGTTTTCTCAGAGTACTCCAGTCTCACCAACAATTTCATTCCGCCGCTGCTCTATTCTCACTTCACTTCATCCCCATCCTCATTTTTTAATAACAACAGAGATATCTCTCTCATTTGTGAAAGACATATAACTGAGCCTGCTACAGTGCTAGTAAACACAGCACCATTTTCGAAACGACCTCTGTATTAAGTCCCTAATGCTGTTCTCGTATTCGTAAAATATGTAAATGGCACAACCCTAAATGTGCCCTTTTATGCCTTTCAAAGAAAAATGGCGTCTACGTCGTAAGTTGTAAAATACTAGCGGGACAATTTTACCGCTAAACTGTTGGAGTACAAACAAAATGTCCATTGGCAGATTTATCTAATGATACGTGAATCACGTAAAACATAATGTTTCTTGTGTATACGGTCTAGAATTATGGTTGCTTTGGGAGGAAACCTTTTGTTTGCCAACAGTTTAACTCCAGTGCCCAATAGCGTAGCGACTAAACGTACATTTCATTCGATTTCGCAAAAGAAGGAAGTTTTTTTATGGAGAAGTTGAAAAAATTGTCTCACTGTATTTTGTAAAACGCCATTTATTTTTTGTCTCAAATTTATACGTTTGTACTTAAAACTGGTTCGCCAGGTTTCGTCGTATCCAGAACGTCCTAGATATATTTTTTATTTAGTTTAACCTGTCTTGTTTTGGCACTTTGTATAAAAGTATTTATTCATTTAATTTATTTTTGAGTTCAATTTTACTTCAGCTACTTAACTTTAATGTCGTGAAGCGGAAGTGTGTTTTATTGTATGCTGTATTTTCTTTTACTTCTATATTTTGAGAACATTTCCAGTTTGAGGGACTCTCTCTCTCTCTCTCTCTCTCTCTCTCTCTCTCTCTCTCTTTCCCCTATCTTTTTTTTTTGTGAACCAACTTTTCAATTTTTAAAGCAGTCTTCGTCTCTCGGCTGCCCTCAGCTTTCTCTTGCCGTTTCTCCTTATATTTTCTCTTCAATTAGTCCTTTAATGAAACTCTCTCCCCTCATAATGGGCCATATAAGACTGCCATCCTCTTATTCGTCTTTGATAGCGTTCTTCTGATTTTTTATTTTTCTGCCTCGATTAAAGTCCTCCTCGTGATGAGTATTATTGGTCGCCGTGCTCTTCTCCGGCAATTCTGTGTACAAGTTCACTTCCCCGGCTGATGATCACATCTGCATTTTTAACGTGCACGGTCCAGATAAAATGGAATCTGTATTTCAGATGAACACTGCACAGCTATTTATCTCCGTATAATCCCTTGAAAGTAAGTGGAATCGTCATGATACGACTTACCTTATGAAGGGTATTGAACGGCAATTTGACGCCTGTAGCGACTACAGCCGGCAGTGTGAACATATGGTGCGAGACGTTGAACGTAGCACGCATTTTGTTGCGTACAATTTCAGTAATTGTATCCGTGCGACTTCAGAGCTGTTTCTGATACTTCATTCAGAAGTGGGTGATGTGCTGAAACAGAAATATATGTCGACAACATCGGCGGATTGTAAAGTGTGGTGAAGTTCGAACTGTAAGGCTCCTTTGCAAACGGTGGCCGAAGACTTTCGTTCTGTATCGAGAAGTAATCGTGCCGTCCGCTGGAATGTGGTAGTGTTTGGACTCTGTGGATGAGCTCCAGCTCATATCACGAAACACCGCTCCTTACTGTAATATGGAATAGTGGCAGATCATCCTGTGCAGCAACAAATCACGCCACATGTTGTGGCTATTCGAAGAATGCGCGTTCGTTTTTGACGAATGCCTTGTTAGCATTACTTACACGACTCTGTTGCTCCTATTGTGCAGTTCGGAGGAGGTGGAATCATATAACAGTTTTGTTTCTCGTGGGTTGGTCATGGTCGACTTCGCCGGGGTCCATGAATGCCAAGACGTATGGCGCAGTCTTTGAATAACTGAGCACTACACACAATGGGCTAAAATTTAATCATTTTCAGCATGACAGTGCGCCTGCCCGTAAAACTAACACAACAACTGATGATGACATAGGAGTGTATGAACTCGAATGGTCGACCCAAAGTCCTGACCTCAGCCCCACTGATAGCTGTAGTGCCGATTTAAAGTTGGTCCAAAATGCCTGCGAAATATTCTCAGAGAGTTATTCGCCGTGTTGAAGGGGGGAAGGAGCAGTATTCCTTTAGATTTCTGCGCCAAATCGTTGAAAGTTTTATTCAAGAGCTGCGATAGCGGCGAACATAGACATAAGTCATGCTGTCACTTTCTGAATCTTGATTAGTGCAATACTAAGGATGTCAGCTGAGAAATGGCATTTAGTGTAGCATATAACTACTTTACTTTGAACTGTGCGAATCCTCCTGCTGGGTAGTTACGTTCCACGTTATTTCCGTGGGAGCCGCGGTGGTGCAGTAGTTAGAATACCCGCTTCCCACCTAGGCGGACCAGGTTCTATTTCAGGCGATTCCGGTTTTTCGCATGTGGGAATCGTGCCGGACGACGCCGCTAGTCAGAGCGTTTTCTCGAGGATCTCCTGTTTCCCCTGCCCTTTCATTCCGACGCCACTCCATACCTCGCTTCACTCTTACCGGCTCTTCAGCTCCTTACAATGTCCCCAAAATGCCGCGCGACAGTACTACGATGGGGCAACACGTTTGCTCCGGAAATGTGCCCATAAGTTGCCCATACACTAATAAGTTCCTGTGCAAGTTCCATAAAACTGCCACCGTCAACAAATGAAAATTGTCGTAGGTATTTTCCACACTCATGACACATTTCTCCGTTACACTGCAATTCACACTGAAACAGACACACGAGCAGAGGCATCACCTGCTGCATTTTGTTCGCAGCAAAAGTGACTCTTTAAATGTGGTGTCACAGAACTTGCTTTGAAACTACGCACAACCTTACAATAATTGTGACACTGAACGAAACCATGAATGTATTTCGACGTAGCATCTCCAATTAATGCACGTCACTTCGTCCTCTTTTTCTGGTCACATTTACTTCGTATGTACCTTTCGTTATCTTCCTGGAAACGTCTTCACTATTTGCGGAAGCCATTATGCACGGTTGTGATATCGCATAAGAAACGTGTGAAGTGTCTTGTGGTTAAATACGTATTTTTATAATTATTTGACGTCGCGGGAATACATTCAGTCCTATACTTCGTTATTTTAAAACACTTATTTCATACCAATCTCGAATTACGCATTTCCGAACTCAACCGTTACACGTACCTAAACCTCAGTATGACATCAAACAGCGAGGTGGACGGACCTCCGCTCCCGCCACTCAGCTTCCCATCTCAGTCCTCCACAGACATCCCAAGCTTCCCATCTCAGTCGCCTGCAGACGGCCAAGGTTCAACACATATGATATCGCTTCTACAACAAATTAAGTATTACACCATTCTTCCCCAAAAAATAAAAACTTATCCCACTGTTACACCTAACCTCTGCACACACACACACACACACACCTCACACCTCAGTCGACCGCAAGACGTCCAAGAGTGAACACCGATGCTGCTCTTCAAAAATAGATCCCCATTACACATACATATGATTCCTCAAAAATAAAACTAAAAATTTAATTTAAAAAAATTAAAAGAAATTCTTTTTCTGCAAAATTTTCTAAACTTTTTCAAAAAACCAATTCATCCGATTTGCAAATTTGAGAATCCGATTTGCTAATTCAATAATCCGATTTTTGCAAAAAAAAAATGCAAATTTCTCCTAATTCGCAATTTTGCACGTTTTTTGCAAATTCGCAATTTTGCAAATGTGGTTCATAGGCCCTTGTTGCACAAGTGGTCCACGCAGGCGCGGTTGCGTCACTCGTCACGCCGTCACAGACCAGACGTGCCTTGAGAGGCTTCGTCACTCGCTCGTAACTTCATCCAGCGGCAAGTGGTCCAGCACTAACTGCTTGTTTCAAACACACAGACACATTAGTAGGTAAAGGCTGCTCACGATATAGTGAGCACTTTTGAAATCAACCTTATAAAAATATCACTGCTCCCACCTGCATAAATTTGTTCGAGTGCACTGCGTGGCATGCGCCCATGACAACGTTGGAGGGAAAATAGTTCCATTTCTTAACGTCGAATAAAAAATGTTAGGCAACCATTTGTAATAAATGAAATTATTTATTTCCCTTTCTTTTCTTTTATAAAGCGAATTGTAAAATTGAGCAAATTTGTAAAATATTTACTTTTGTAATAATTCCACATTTTCATTCGATTAACGCATGAATAAGCCCAAGGCAGTGTTAATTTTACATATGGTGGAAGAATACACAACGGGCATGCAAGTAGATCTTAAGCAGGGCTATCTAAAGCGCTCATTTTACCGTGAACAGCCTGTAGTTGTAGACTGCCCGCGGTAAAGCGAGCACTTCACGAAGCACTGCTGGGGCCGCGGTGATCATGTGGTCAGACTACTCGCCTCACTCCAAGGCGATTCAGTGTCTGGAAAAAAGGGGGGGGGGGCTTCTGGATTATCGCAGGTGGGAGTCGTGCCGCCAGACGATGCAGCTGGTCGACGGGTTATCTCGGAGATCTCCCGTTTTCACCGCCCTTCCATTCCGGCGCTGCTCTATACTCACCTAGCTTTACCTTCATCGGCTCTCAAGACCTTGATGTTAAGAGTTGCCCAAATCTTTTCACTCACCCCTTTATTACGTCTTCACGTAAATAAACCGAATATACGTAAATGAGGCACAACCCTGTAATATATCCGTGTGACCCGTCAAACACTGTATATGCTGTTCACAGTAAAATGGGCACTTTTGAAAGCCCTGCTTAAGATCTACTCGTATGAACGTTGCGTATTCTTCCGCCTTGCGTAAAATTATCACTGGCAAGAGCGGCATCACTTTATCCATGCGTCGGTCCAGTGAAACTATGAAATTATAAGAAAAGTAAATATTTTACACACATGCTCATTTTTACACTTCGATGCACAAAAAAAAAACAGAAAGCGAAAGAAATAATTTTAAGTTATCACTAATTATCACCTAACGCTTTCTATTCGACGTTAATATATGGAACTATTTTCCATCTATTGTTACCAACTTTACTTTACGCATGTCATTCAGTGCGCCAGTTATAATATGTGCAGGCGGTAGCAGTGACTGTTTTTCTAAGGTTGATTTCGAATGTGCTCACTTTATCGTGAACAGCCTTTAATTATTGGTAAGTGGCCCGATGGGACAATTAATTCATTAGCCCTGGGTTCGAAAAAAAACTGTTATTTTCACCACAACTAAAAACTTACACGAGTATTTTCATTAGAGACTCTAAGAAAATAAATATTTCGTGTTGGTGGCAGTTGCACTATTATCATGAACGAAATGTTTTTAACGCCATGGAGCAAGTAAAGGCAGTCTGCAGGCCACAGTTTTCGTAGAAGTAATGAGTGTCCTTGAAGGCGGGTCCACTTGTTCGCGTATGTCAGCGACCAGACAGGGCGACCTGAGTGAATTTCAGTTTCAGCGGTTCACACTTGACCGGAATTTCTTCGTTATCCACGTGCCTATAATACCAAATTATATATATATATATATATATATATATATATATATATATATATATATATATATATATATTTGCCCTCAGATCCTGACAACTAAGTTTCCCTTTCTTAGAAGTTGTTTTTGCATCTAGAAGTCATCAAGACTTCCTGCAAAATTTGAATTTCCATTTATATATGTGTGGTTTATCCAATGCATCACACAATGGTCCTATTTCCTTCGTACTGTTTATACGCCCTAAACTCAGATATACATATAATCTTTGGTGGCATGGGCTGTTCACGGTAAAGTGAGCACATTTGAAATCAACAATTGAAAAACGTCACTGCTCCTATAGGCCGTTCACGATAAAGTGAGCACTTTTGAAGCCCTAGTTCCTTTCGACAAATTTATATCCTTCCACCACTTGTTAATGTAAACCCTGCCATGTGAGTAATAAACACAGTGTATACATTCATCATACCCAAAACCAAAAGTCTGAGGCCATAATGAAAAGTATTTATTGGTCATTATGTCTGATGAAACAGCTTCAAAAAGTGCTCATTTTACCGTGAACGGCCTATACCTGCGTGTATTTTAACGGGCATACTGCGTGACAAGCGCCCAGTAACTACGGAGGAAAGCAGCTCCGTGCTTCGACATTAAATCAAAAGTTTTAGTTAAACATATTTAAATATCTAAGTGTTTCTTTTACGTTTGTATTGCATGTAAGTGTAAAAATTAGCGAATTAGTAAAATATTTACTTTTCCTATATTTTCACAGTCTTGCTTGACCGACGCATGAATAAAGTGATCAGGCCCTTGCCAATGTTAATTTTACATACATTTGTATGTGTGTATGTATATATATATATATATATATATATATATATATATATATATATATATATATATATGGTCAAGCAAGACTGTGAAAATATATGTGTATATATATAGCATACAAGGATGCCTCAGGCAGGGCTTTCAAAAGCGCTCAGTCTAGCGTGAACAGCCTTTAGCCATTTTGGTCGCCTTGGACGCAACACATTCAACTGTGAATATTATCGGGGTATCCTCGGTGGTCGTGCATCATGAAAGCCATCGTTTTTGTATTTTGGCTCAACCTTGTGATTTGAAACGCAACCTTTGTCTTTCTTAACATCAAGGCTGAACGCATTTTGGCGAAACACTTTTTAAGCCAAATGCCTATTATGACCTCACTGCATCTAAAAACTATGGCGGGGAATAGATGAAAGCAAGGTTCTGCTAAGTAATTCGTCAGTGAAAATTTGTGTTACATTGTGGGCTAGCAAACATCTTTTCTTTGTGGAGTTATGTAGTTTGCCTTTTAAGAATACTCTAACGTTTGTGAAAATGCAACACCGAGAAGAATACTTGTGATTGAAATGAACTTTATACCACAAATTAGGTACATTAAAATGCACAATTGATTAGGATTACAGAACACAGTGTGGTGTGAAGACCCTCACGTGCTACAATCAGAGCCCTCAAACGTCGTGGCATGGAATCATAAAGGGCCTGGATATGTTCCTGGGGAATCTCCCTTCACGCGGTTTGTATGCGAGTCCACAAAGCACCAACAGTGGTTGCGGGAGGTCCGTGAAGAACAAGTCACAGACCAACCATATCCCAGACATGTCCCATGGGCGACATGTCAGGCAAATGTGCAGGCCAGGGAAGCAGTGGTACCCGTCGTCCATTGAAGAAGGATTGCGCATTCCTCCCAACATGTTGCTGGTCTGTGTCCTGCTGAAATATGGCATGTGGAGTCACCTGAAGGAGGGGCAGTACCTCGGGCTCTACAACCTCCCTGATGTAGTGGTTGCTGTTCGGAGTACCCTCAATACGTAGTAGTCGAGATCGCATGTTGTACCCAATGTCACCCCAAACCATCACACTTGGCGTTTGTCCGCTATGCCGCTCCACAATGCAGGCTGCCAGATCGCGGTCACCACGGTAGCGTCTGACACGTATGCGGCCATCACTGCAGGACAGGTTGAAGTGGGACTCTCCCGAAAACACTACATGTTGCCACTCAGCATGCCAGCGACGGCGTTCACGTGCCCATTGCAGTCGGATGCATTTGTGGTTTCTGGACAATGGAAGCCGACGCAATGGCATGCTTTCCACCAGTCCAGCCCGCGGGAGACAGCGTCGAACTGTTGACGCAGACAGATCCACATCCGTAGCAGTGCTCCGGTGTCGAGCCAATACTATAGACGAAGCTGTAAGGTCCGTTACGGCCATGCGGACAAGATGGCGGTCATCCCGTGCTGTGGTCACATTGCGTGGTCCAGTACCCGCTCGTCGCTGCGTACGAACCTCTTCTAACCACTGTGCCACGCATGTATCACTGTCATAGCAGCATGCCTTGTAAGAGCCGAAATGTCACGGCATGACAAACTCGTTTCCCGGAGACCGATTAATTTGCCCCGTTCGAACTCACTCACATGCTGATACGGCGCCCTTTTTCGTCGACGAGGCATACTGGCACTTACTCTCTCTTCGTTTGACGGTGCTGCACTGACTCAGCTTGGCGTAACACTGACCTTTCCGGTCACACAAGAGAGGGCGCTGCTAGGTCTACGTGTACGCCATCTCTCTGCAATCATAATCACTTTGCTGGTACACTGTTCTACGCACCCTCCGAGTTTGGATTAATTGGGACCATTCTTTCTGAGAGTTGCAATTTTCACAAAGAGTAGTATAAAACCTTCTTATAAATCAGTGTCTCATAAAAATTTTTAACCGGTACAAAACAGTTCTAAGGCACTTCGCGTGTTGCTAGGGGCAGTGAAATTTTGCGAAAAAATTTCAAGACAAGTTGTATTTCAAAACACTGCAGTGTCGTTTACCTATCTTTGATTGCCTGAATTACTTTTTGACACTTGTTAACTTTCTGTACGCGAGTCACGTAGTAGCCATGCCGATGTTGCTGAATTCTGAGTGGCCCGGTCAAATATGAAAACGCCTTCTCAAGCAGACAGCAACCAACGGCAGTAGACACACTGCTGTTGGGTGCTTATAGTATTGAAGTCTAACGTGTACTCAAATTATTTCGCGAAAAATCACTAGCTCTACGTATTGCTTCTAAATATTCTGGGTAGTTTGAAACACACAATTATTAATAGTTTCTTACACCAAATGAAAATAGAATATAAAAATTGAATCGCTTTGGTAAATGTAAATGAGCTTTCACCTTCAGCTTTGATGGATATTTTCAGCTGTATATGACACAAAGGTAAAATAAAATGGGATAACAAAATATTTCTTTGATTTCTTTGAGCTCCCTTTGAATAATGATTTCTTAAGTTGTGCTACTGTGGATCTGTGTTTCGCTTTCATCTTTCGAGAGAAAAGTTTTCCTTTCACCGAAAGTAAAAAGAAATATATATATATATATATAATGAGTAAATCATTAACCTGCCTTTGTTTGATATTTAGTACAGTATAGTCACGACTGCATTTCAGTCAGCAATAACGACCACACAGTTTTAAAATAAAAACTACTTAGGCGATGCCTTGTGGAAGATAAGCCTTGTGTAAAATCAAGACATTCCATAATCCGCTGTTTACTGTTTATTTCACCAAATGTAATATCTAACAACAGTGTAACCTATGGCGTCTTCAATATTCGCACATAAATGAACGTAAGTGTTTGATAATTATTTCAACTACACCGCACCTGTTCAAACAAGTAAATATTATCGTACCTATGTGTGTTGGAGAGAAAAAGTTAAATTTTGAAGTGTTGCAAGTATATTCTTTGTGAACGGCCAGTAGCGTCATATGAAAGCAACGAATAATGTTCTCAACTTCACTGATCGCTCGGTATAAGACATGAACGATAACCAGTTGTGATGTAAAAAAAAGTCTATCCCCTCCTTAGCACTGTGTAATGTGAAGTCATGAAATACTGTACGAACTCCACCATGCCACTTCTCTCTCACTGTCTTTCTTTCCGTTTCGATTCCTTTCTCTTGGATGCAAAATTAAATTCGTATTTAATTTTGTGACAATAGTTTTCTGGATATTCTTCTACAGAGCATGAATGTGGCCTACAGAATAAACTGTAAACTGTCGGCACAGTTAATCCTTACAGAGCGTGTTGATCTGACGACAGGTCAGTAGGTTGGGAGTATCTCTGTCTCATTTGTAGACGAGCTTGATTTACACGGCAAACACAGATGGGGACAATGAAGGGTGATGAGCGGATGCTGCGAGTTGAAAAACTGGATAAACACGACCTGTGGTGTGTATGTGTGTTCTGATTCGAAATCGGCAAACACGCGTATGGCTGCACGCATCTCCTGTGCTTGCATACCGTGTGTAAACGCCTGCAGTTGTTGGCTGTTTTTGATTGGCCTGTGTACGTTCTTCGGTTTAGAAACGCGGGAAGCTGCCGAACTGTTAATATGGCATTTATAACTTTGTATATAACAGCAGTGTGTAGAAAACTTGTAAATGAAAAAAAAAGTATTATAATAGCTGGTTGTAGGGCAATATACGTAATTTAACAAACTGAGATGTTGTGACGTTTCGTGTGCTCTCTGGAGTGTCGAAGGCGGGTGAGTAGATAATATCGCAAAGCATACAAAGGTAATAGACAGGTTCTACTAACACATAGTCGTGTTCATTGTATAAACATAGCGTATGCCACATCGAAAATGTCTAATTTTCGGCCATTTAAAACTTTTTCACATTTACACTCTACCTATACTTTTTTTAATTTTATTTATTTAGTATGTGTATATCTGCAACACGAAGTCAAAGATGCTTACACCTATACTAACGTAGATATTATACAAATGATACTTATAAAGTTTGTTAAGCTGACTTTTTTTTAAATATAATGTCACTTGAGTTCAAAAATTGTTTTAAAATAAGTGAAACTTAAGTTTCGTAGAGGCTCCCACGAAAATGAGTAAAATTCAGTCTATAATCTCATGCAATGCAGTCTGTACGCTACCAAACAAAGGCACTGAGAAGAGAAACAGTCTGTCTTACCAAGATATCTAAGAAGCCTTGGTTCAAACTGTAGGTGAGGAAAGTGGGTTTTTTTCCTCCTGCATTCGATATGCTATCATAATAAACATCTAACATATAAAATGTACAAAATTCGTAATCTCAAACACATCATGCTCAAGCGAGGCAGCTAGAAGGTCTCGCGACTTCTTGTGAAGCATATCGTGAATCACTTTATCAATAATGTCGCGAACTGGTTATTCAGCTCTCCATAACTAACTTTCTATTATATTGTATAAAACCTACGATGTTATATGCTGTCTCGGTGGGCTGTGTTAGCCGGAGGCTGCACTCTAAAAAAAAATTCCGGTAAACTCCCTAAACTGAATGGGAAGTTTTAGTTTTTAACCCATACATCGTACGAAAATAATACCACACATCTGGCTACAAATATGGATTGTTTAGCGTCCACACCATACAAAGTTGGGAAGTTTCGTACGCATTGGACTGTTTCCCGAGCAAATGTAGGAACAATAGCATGAATGTATTGGGAAATAACTTTACCATTGGCGCTTTCTCACTCTACGTAATTATACACGCGTATTGCAAATTTGCGAATGATTTCTTAGAGCGTGCCTTTTAACCATGATACCGACGGCGACCTGACGATGAAGCTATAAGTGTTGGCATCATAGTCGGAGAAGTCAATATGAAGGTTTCGTACAGTACATGCCATTCATTTTCCATGTAAGGAGGGAATGCATGTTTTTTTTCTAATACCAGTTGTCATAACTCAACATGGGCAGTCGGGATGTTGTCATTTTAACAGTGTATCCACTAGTGGGACGTGCGATCGAATCCTGTTGGTTAAGGAACCTAGGTAGCTATTGTATAAACAATGGTTCCCTAGGGTGAAATGCGGTTTCAAATACCACGCCCAATAGATTATTATTTTAGAATATTGAAGTCCCGTTTATAAGTATCGCAGAAAACACTCTACAAGCACAGCAGTTGCAAGTCGCGAAGCTAGTCGCGACACGCTGTGCAGCAAGTCGTGAACAGCAGTGTGATTTACGTCGTTAATGGTCCACTGGAGGTCTCTGACGCCCGGTTGCACCAACATCTTCCCCGATCCGAGATCGAATGATCCTAGTTCCGAACCAGGGTCTAGTTTGATATTGGTTTTATTGTTTATTTATTTGTTGCACTTTCCCACGAACAACCCTGCTCATAAAGGGAACATGGTACTAAAAAAAAAACATCATGGCAGTTTGTGATTGCATACATGGTAACATACAATACATACACAATAACACACAGTATTAAACACGATAAAAGGAGTTAAAGTAGGCATTTCATAAATACAGTACAATTACATTTTTCTTCAGTAGAAAGCAAAAGATTGACTACATTTTCAAATAAAACAACATTATTTTATCATAGGGGAGAAATTATTCAAAACCATTTTAAAAATTATGATGATCTTATTAATTACAGTAAGAAAAATAGCAAGTGAGATGGTGTACCAAAAAAAACTTGGCAGTTTGTTATGCATAAGTACTTAAGTAACATACAAAAAACATACAATAGCATACATTATGAAAGAGATTATAATAGGCCTTTCAAAACTTACAATGCAAATACATTTAACATACCAGAAGTAAAAAGATTGACTACAGTAGCAAAAAAAAAAGGAATTATTTGATATCAGGTGAGAAATTATTTCAAAAAATATTGTAAGTCATTGTGCTGCTATAAATTGCAATAAGAACAAGTTATTATTATTGGTTCTAATGTAAAAGTGTTGCACCAACGAAAATTCATGATTTTGGATCTCCAATTCGTCGATCTTTGTCCCAGAGTGAGAGATCGAGATTAAGAATGAGACAAATTTTGCTATTGGTTCGTAATATATGACGTCATGGAAGTAAGCGTAGTTTTCACTACAGATAGAACTAGATGTGCGATGTTTTTATTTATGTGAATTATTGTTGTGCGGATTTTATTGAATAATATTGAAGTGCGTATAATGTTGTTTTAATTTCCCAAGAAAGCAGTTGAATGTAGTTCTATCTGTTGGCGTATTTTCAAACTACGTATGTCGACGATGGCTACTGATCTCGGATCGAGATTTCGAACCTCCAATTTCGGCGGTTCGAAATGAACTTCATCTCTATCTCCAGCCCAGCTCTGAACTACAATGGTGCAACATTTTTCTGTGTCGATCATAGATCCGATCTCGGATCGAGTTACGAACCACGATGGCGCGACCGGATACACATCACGCTTCTGTCATATGGCATATATCTGATTATTCTGTGGAAAGATGTTTCCAGGCCAAGACTGGAGCTTACTGGACGCCGGAAAATGCGTCACATATGTATGTGCCATACAATCGCGAGCACTCTTACGACCGATGGTGCAGTATTTTCTTACAAGGGTCAAACCCGGCAACGCCCAGCGATATGTCTCTTCGTAGCTGAGCACTTCGTGAAACATGTTGCGAACAATCTTTTATCACATGGACCATTTCTGATGCTACTGTAGCGAATCACCTGTTGTCTTCCGTCCTACTCTGATCAAATAGTGTGTGTGCGTGCTTATAAGCTTCTACATTTCACTGGTAGGATTGGAGGTGAAGGTGGCCTAATGGATCTCTTAAGTACCATCTGTAACTTGATTTAATGGCCGACATTACGTCCCGATACGTAAATGAGGCCCGCTAATGGAGTGTAATGGTTTTGACGCATTGGGAAGAAAGATCACAAGTTGTTAGACACTGCCAGCGCCAGTCTTGTACTCAGTAATACCGGCCAGTGAATGTTCATGATACCGCTTTGTGGCAATATAGATTGCATTAAGAAAAAAAAGGAAACGCTTGTTTTCTGTTGGTGGAGGAGGGGGGGGGGGGGGCGCACAGCGACTGGTGTCGCCACGACCAGACTGACAACTAATCTTAGTTAATTTTTGTGTGTCTCTCCTTGTCATATCTTGGGATTCTTGTGTCAAATGACAGATATATGCCGTGGGCAATATCCAAAAAAAAAATATTTATTGAAATAATTACACGTAATAAAAAAATTGCTCAGATTGTACGGCAAGATTAACCCTGTTAGTCGCTGGACCATTAAACACTTTACTACATTGAATAAATGTATTTACTATGAACTTATTAGCGTATAACTAATTCTTGCTCACACAACAAGACAACCAAAGGGAAAATGTGTTAAAAAATATGAATATATGGTCTATTCTCATGTAGAAACGTAATTTCACTCTCTTGAAAGAAGATACTTTATTTGGAGACTCTTTCTTTGCTGCGTAAAGTTCTGTAAACAACACAGATGCCTCGAGCAGTCGTGCCACGGTTCCCTCTGTACGGTTGGTGGGTTGTGAAGGGGGGGGGGGGGGCGGTAGAGGTGGATTCTTGCAGTTTCAGCCAGTAGGTTTGGATAACAGCGTCCAAGAATGTGCTGCCCGCTGGCCTGATTACCATCTTAATTGTGATGCCGCGTTCAGGGAGGCCGTTAGATTAAGGCCTGCTCACGTCATCAGAACACTGCGCAAATCAAACTTCTGTCGGGTGTACTGTTCATAAACTTATCAAAAAATATACAACCGTGAAATAGCAATTACTCTACCTTCCCCGTGTTACATGCAAAACCATTTTTTTTTTCTAAGTGTGTAGTACCATACCAAAAACATACCACAAAACTTTCCAGACAAATATGTTCAATTTTGCGAGCTCTATTCAACAATACTAATTTTGCACCATCTTCTCATTTGAAATCATAAAATTGACTTTGTTTCCTGCGATTCCCAGCAAATTCCAGGCAACGTAAAGTTCACCATTCAATTTGTCCTTTAAGGTTTGTCTACAACACATTTTACCCGAAAAAGCTGGGACGCGCCGTTTTAGAGAAAAAGGGCTGGTACGGTAGGTCTGGGACGTCCGGTATAATAAGTATCTACCTCATTTTCCATAGCGAATAATCTTAAGTATGTACATGGAGTTCAGTATTATTCTCTCTCTGTGTGTGTGTGTGTGTGTGGCCCATAGAAATTTTTTTAACGAGTGAACCGAATTTCACAAAACACGGTGCGTATAAAGTGTTTATTATATACATTCGACTTTAGAAATTTCAACCACACCGTCGGCTAACTTTAAAAAAGGCGGCCATTTTAAAATTTAGGGCGATTATGTAGTATGTCGGGAACAATTTAACCGATTTAAACCAATCTTTGTATGTTGACATTGCGTAATGTAAAATGGATACTGTTGTTTCCCTTGTTTCTGCAATTTTGAAAGATAGCATTTCATGAAAGAATAATGTTTTTAAATTATATTTCGAAAACTACTCAATTGATTCTCGCCATGCATGACACGTAAGTATACTATGGTATTCCATTTAAATTTATGAATTTAAACTTATTGATAAGACAATTACTTTTAAAATGGCGGTCATACATATATTTTAGGTTGGTTTATTTCCTATATCTTTCACACCATTCAGCTAATTTCAACCAAACTGTGTGCGCTCAAAGTAAATATTGCAACCTTCATATATAGCAAGAGACAGTAACTTTTGTTCACCATTTTTTAATATAGCGCCCCATTAAGAAATTATGTTTTGTATGTAATGTCGCGGAAAAAAATCTACCGTTCCTACCAAGTTTGGCATTGTAGTACTATGGTAGGCCACGTACATTTCGGTTTTTATTGGCTCAGATATTTACTTCCAAAGTGGCGACCACATAAACAATTTAGCTATGTATGCTAAATCTACGATACCATGTTACCAATTTCAACTTAACTTTCTACGCTGGCAATATTTATTACAATCATCAAATGTGTCTACACAGAGCTTCTTTTGACCTCCAGTTTGTAAGATAGCATACAATTGTTTGATCACAAATTGCACCTATATACAGGAAGGAAAGTATCAGCACTTTCTGGTTTTCTTTTATTCTCCTCTGGAGGACTACTTTTATTCTTAATCGATCAACAAAAAACGTGTGTGCCAAAATATTCTCATAATGTCAATCAGCCAACAATGAAACCGCCTTTGACAATAATACGAATGCGTCAAAACCTAGTAAAATGTATATATATATATATATATATATATATAGAATTTGAACTTCGGTTCCTCGGTTTAATACCTGAAAATATCGGTATAATATGTAATTTAACGTCACGTCAATATAAGACCGTTGTCCTGGAAGTTTTTTTACTAGAGAGCAATGTTGTATAGCCTACATCTCCAGGTCCTTTTGTCACAAAGATCATTAAAGAACCATTCTTGTAATCCGAACGCGTATGGGTATGAAATGTGGTACCTTTGATCAGAAAATTACAGCAGAAATGCTGTATGATTAACAAAATCCTCTGACTTTATTACATTTTGCATTCTTTATGTTTCGATGTCACGAAAATACCAACATTTTCAATCTTTAAATAATTCGAAATTTGCGGTTAGTAATAGGAAAAGTCATTATATTTTATTTATTAACAGCCAGGTAATTATATATCTCGCACAATTTTTAGGATGACACAGCACAAGTTTTCGCTTATGTGCTATGAGTAGTAAGAGTTTAAATGGAAAACGAAATCATTCAACAATCTTTAGATAATACCTAACATTTCTGACAATCGAGAGTCTTTAGGTATGTAACATTTAAGTTATCTCGTTATCACGGAGTCGGTTTTACATAATTCTAAAGTTGTTAGTGAGCAAAGGACTTTCGGTTTTCATCAATATTTGTTACTTCTCGAGGCATTTAGGAAAACATTTTCACGACAAGTGACATCGTAAGAATAGGAAGCACGAATGTTGTCATAATGAAAATTGCAGATATAAAATCTGTGCTTGAAATGGTAACCTTAAAGTGAAGATGGCAGTAACCTATATCGCGAAGCCCATTTGTTGCACCAATGTTTTTGTAAGTACACAGTTGAAAAAATACAATTAGTTAAATATGTGTTTGCTTGTCGTTAGTTAATCACCTATATATTTTGAACAAAAAAAACTTGCTACGAACGAAACACAGGCGAGGTGGCGTAGTGGCGAACCTTTCGTCTCGCAATTGAGAGGAGCTGGGATCGAATCCAGGCCGGTGATGCTGATTTCGTTTTCCCACTATTCTCCGAAATCACTCCATTCCATATTCCTTACTACGGGCCATCGCCCACTCCTTCCCCATTCCTGCTTCTCAGAGCGACTCGCGCTCCGTTTCTAATGACCTCGCTGTCGACGATAAGTGAAGCCAGGCCTATCTACACTATTTACTATAAAATAAGTTACAATTAAATGGGATATATTCCATTTGCTGTTTCTTTACACTTTTCGAATCAATTCTTCGTAAAATAACCTAGTTATTTACTAAACATGACACGTATCACAAGCTTTTTATACATGTGTTAACTTGGAAGTTTCTTCTATATTTTATTTATAAATTATAATATTTCCTTTATAAAAATGTGAATAATAACTGTGAAAAAACATGTGTGTTGGTAGTAGTTTGTAAAGGCTGTTCATGGCAAAGTGAGCACTTTTGAAAGCCCTGCTAGAGATCTACTTGTATGCACATTCCGTATACTTCCGCCATATGTAAAATTAACATTGCCAAGATCCTGGTCACATTATTCATGCGTCAGTCAATTAAAACTTTAAAATTACCATAAAAGTAAATATTTTACGAGTTTTGCTAATTCACACAATTATATGCAATAAATATCGATAAAGACAAACAAATAATTTCAGTATTCTCAAATGTTTTCCTAACACTTTTAATTCAGGGTTAAGAAATGGAACTACTTTCGCTCCGTCATTGCCAACTTTACTGGGTGCGATGCCGGTCAGTGTGCACGTTAAAATATATGCAGGTAAGGGCAGTGACATTTTTCAAAAGTTGTTTTCAAAAGTGCTCACTATATCGTGAACAACCTGTAGACAGTAGGAAATATTTCCCGTGAAAAATAGTATTACAACTAAGCGCGCGGCGCGTTGTCTTATGGTGTTACTTTGTAGACTTAGTTAAGCTTAGTTTGCACGAGGCGGAGGAATACCCTGGAAGTAAAACTTTAGCAAGGCTTCAGCAAAGTGCGATGTCACCGTGAATGTGTTATAGTGATAAATTGGAAGGAACGTCAATGCAAGTGATGGGATGTTCTGTACGTGTGTCTTGTTTGGCGGAGGCGGATGTGTCCGTTCAAAAGACACAGAGGACAGGCAGACTCACGCGAGTCACCATCTCGTGAGACACACTTGACGAAGCCGCGTGTCGACTTAAGTTCGACAGGTCATGGGTTCCCTCCCGCGAGATACACTGCGGGCTGTTTCCCTCGGGTGGATATTCATACACCTTACAGGCGAGTGCCGTTGCAGTGCCTTAAAACGAACTTTCCAATGTCCTCAAAACAATATCTTGTGAGTTTATGATACATGCATGTGCGTAAGAACCAAGTAATTGCACTCTATACGCATACAAAAAGTGAAACGAGAAAATAAAACAATAATTGTGCACTCGGATGTAAGATTTTTATACGCATAAATTTATTCTATGCTGTTCACGGTAAAATGAGCACTTTTAAAAACCCTGCTGAATATCTGCTTGTATACACGTCGTGTGTTCTTCCGCCTTATGAAAAACTAACATATTTCCATGGGCTTCATCACTTCATTCATGCGTCGGTCAAGTGAAACTGTGAAACTATTAGGAAAGTAAATATTGTACAAATTTACTCATTTTTACACTCCGATCCATAAAAAAACTGAAAGCGAGATAAATAATTTAAGTTTCCACAAATAATTACCTAACACTGTTTATTCGACGTTGATATATGGAACTATTTTCCCCACCATCGTTACAACTTTACTGGGCCCAGATCACTCAATGCTCCCGTTAAAATATATGCAGGTAGGGGCAGTGGCTTTTTCTAAGGTTGATTTAAAAAGTGCTCACTTAATCGTGAACAGCCTTTAAGCAAGATATGAGGTATTATTTCTGATATTCAATTGTAGTTATGTGTGCGCGATAAAATATTCGAAATTAATACGCCTGAGGAAGAAATGACTTCAACAAAAACATGTGAAACAGAGTTTTACAGGAATGATCGCTTATGTTATTTCCACCAGCTCTTACAGTTTGCAGGGCCACGGTGGCTGAGCGGTTAACCTGCTCTCGTCCCACCAAGGCGATGCCGTTGGTCGGCGGGGGTTTTTTTTTTCTTCTGTGATCTCCCGATTCCCCCGCCCTTTCATTCCGGCGCTGCTCCATGCTCACCTCAATCACCCTCATCGACTCTCAAGACCTCGTAGTTAAAGAGCCGCCAAAATCTTTCCACTCCACTCCGCTCTTTCAACTGGCAACACTTTAAAAGCACAAAGGTCGCTTGACACTGTCAGTCACAGAAAAATACATCGTTGTAGGCACTGCAACAAATACATTTTGGTCCGCACCGTACTGTTGTCGGTATGAGGCGCTGTGTCGTATGTATATCGCGGCCAATCAGAATGTGTTTGTTCTTCATATTACTGCGAACAACATTTCGTGAGACAAGACTACGGGGAATGTTCTCAATGGAGAACGACGCCTCCCGCAAGTCAGGTATTTCCCTTGCTGGCCGCTGCTCGTTGCCGAGTACAGTTCAGGAAATTAATGCAACTTCCTGTGCAACCAGTGGGCGAATCAATTTCTGTGGAGTACGGGTTAGGGGAAAGTTATTTTCTCCCTTGAAGAGTAGTGATACACGATTGACGAGAGGAATCGCTCCCAGTTATAAATAACAACAACGAAGTTTGATGCCAACGTCAGATGAAAAACCCACGAGGCCGCACTCAGGCGATGACTAAAGCACACTGACTGTCGAAACCCAGGTTTACGGTGTAGCGCAAAATGATTTGTCGCCATTACTGTACTTAATTTCACACCGGGCAAAGATTGGGGATATAAAACTCTACAGTTTGTTTATAACCTAAAAAGTAGCACATATTTCCGTCAACAGACATCAGCCACTTTACTGGTAAACGCGAATCTCCAAAAGTCTCTAGACCTTTAAGAAGAAAAAAAACGGTTTCCTCCTTTACCAGTTTAATTCGTACGCTGTGGGCAACGTCCCGGATAAAAAGAAATAAAAGGTCGCTCTATCTGAAAGGGTTAAGAGTGTGATCTACCTGTGAGGTTAAATGGGAATCAAGAATACTATTATTATCTATATACTGTTCACCGGTTATAGAACGCTTTTGAAATCAACGTTTAAGAATGCCACTGTACCTACCTGCTTGTACTTTACCGGGCACACTGTGTCACTGGCGAGTTGTTGACGAAGGAGGAGGAAGTGTAGTTCCATGTGATAACGTCGAATCAAAACTGTTAAAGGCTGTTCACGATAAAGTGAGCATTTTTTAAATCAACCTTAGGTAAAAATCACTGCCCCTGCCTGCATATATTATAACGGGTGCACTGAGTAACATGCGCCAAGTGAAGTTGGTAACAATAGAGCGGAAAATAGTTCCATATCTTAACGTCGAATAAAAAGTGTTAAGTAACCATTTGTGTTAACTTAAATTATTTCTATCGCTTTTTTTTTAATGCATCGAAGTGTAAAAATTAGCAGATTTGTACAATACTTACTTTTCTAATAATTGGACAGTTTCACTTGAACGACGCATGGATAAAGTGATGAGGCCAATGGCCATGTTAATTTTACATGAGACGGAAGATCACACAACGTGTATACAAGTAGGTCTCAAGCAAGGCTTTCAAAACTGCTTTCAAAAGTGAACAGCCTTTAGTGGTAAACTTTTATGAATACTGAAATAATTTATTTTGATTTCTGTTTATTAAAATGCCTATAAGTTTAAGAACTACCACATTTGGAAAATATTTTTTTTTTCTAATAATTTCACAGTTTCACCTGACCAACGCACGACTAAAATTTCCAGGCCGATGTCAATGTTATTTTTACATATATTTGTAGAATACACAAAGTTATTACTGGAAGATCTTCAGCAGGACTTTCAACAGTGCTCAGATTATCATGAACACCTTATACAAACGCTTACTAGATAGCGGGGGGAGAGGATGAGGGTGTGTGTTGGCCATTGGGAATCCTTTAGAGTGTTGGACTCCTGACACTCACTGTGGTGAGGAATTGTGGATGGTAATGGAACAGTGGTAGTGGTCATCAACAGTATACAAACCTACCATCCTGCGGGGCCACGGTGGCTGAGCTGTTAGACTTTTTATTTTATTATTTTTATTTTATTTTTAAAAATTTATTTTACTAACCCTACTTAGCAGTACAACCATCCAGGGTGTTCAATTATATCATGACTACTACAATTTAACAAACAGAGTCACAAATATTGAGTCACAATTTATTTTGTGGGAGGGCGGCTGTTCGCCTGGCCGCTCGCAATTTAAGCTACAAATTCTATTTCTAATCAAAATCATCATTCACACTTCCTAGGAAGATGGTGAGCTATTCTGCCCCGACCGAGACAGCTCCCTGACGGGTATCCTTTCGGAGCGGTTAGACTGCTCGCCTCCCACCAAGGAAAACCGGGTTCAATCCCCGGCCGGGTCACTCCAAATTTCTGCAAGTGGGAATCGTGCCTGATGATGCCGCTGGTGGGTAGCTTTTCTCGGGGATCTCCCGTTTCTCCCGCATTTTCATTCCGGCGCTGTTCCATTGTAACCTCATTTCACTCTCATCGGCTCTCAAGACCTCGTTGTCAAGAGCCGCCGAAATATCTCAACTCAACACTGCCGTTCTGGCAGACCCCGCCGTGCCTTAAGGTGAATCGTAGAGTGCACTTGTACAGCAAGCAGACTGCGCCTCGCATCATCAGATACACACACTGCCGAGTTTGAATAATTCCTTTAGTTTTTGTAAAACAACTGTTTTCTGCTGAGTAAATGTCAGTGACTGGAACTATAGGTCGTTCACGGTTACTTCCACCTTTTCCGGCGTCCTGCTGAAGTTCCAGCCTACTTCTAGGATATTTCGCAGCCTCATACTAACAAACCTTAACTAAGCCTATAAAATTACATCAACGGGACAGTGAACTGCATTTGCGATTCCTCAGTGTATTAATACTTTGTGTAAGAACTATTTCCTACTAGGCATTGCCAACACACCTATTTCATCCCTGTTTATATTCATATTAATTATAAATTAAGTATTATAAGTTATAAATATATATGTAAAAGTTAAATTTAGCCAAAAAATATGTTATTTTATGTTCACAAATATATGAAATGCTTGTAAGAGATTACGTATTTTGGAAACAACCGAGTTCGCCATACTTGGGGTGATTTTTCAAAATTTTGATTCTAAAAGTGCGAAGAAACAGCGAATAGACTATAGACTACTATAATTCTTCGAACTTTAAATTATCTTTTACGACCTCTTACCAGTCGTAACGCAAGGACTTTTTTATTACATCGTGACTGAAAAATAGAAGTTTAAGTTATTTTAGAACACGGCTTTCTGTACCAAATATCCAGGAAACACACAAGACAGCTAATGTATTAACAGTCTCTAATTGGCGTGTACCTCGTCTTCAAAAGACTCGATGCTTGAATACGTTGATTGCAAACGCTGTTTAGTGCATTGGGTTCTAAAGGGTCAATAGCAAATTGGATTTTTCTTCCTGGATTATTTTTGAACCTTTGTCTTTGAATCTTGTAAGCATGCCCGTCTCACTAAACCACAAAATATTTTGGGCATATTGCAGTGAAGAGGCCACGCACTCAAATAGGGGTCATGTGTAGAGAAGATTGCCGAGGTCGCTTTCCCTCCAGCGTAAACGCTTGGCCTGGCAACCCTTGTAGTCTAGGAGCTAGCTCATGTCACGTGTGCACTTCTATGTCCCCCTAAATTTGATTGCTGGACTTTATTACACATATATATATATATATATATATATATATATATATATAATATATATATATATATATATATATATATATATATAGGAGAGTTAAAAAAAATGGTCACATGGTCCAATTCATGGCCGTTGTAAAATGGCTGCTACATTGTTTAATTTTGGTTCTCTTGTATCTTCATGCCCAATTGTCCGATTTTAATGTTTTGTAGCTCATTTCACTCAATTTTTAAATACAAACACATTTTTCTCTTGCGTATTTCTTGATAACTCTTGTAGATTTTTTAACAAAATCTAAAAAACTAAAAAAAAAAAATAAAAAATTTGTATAATTTTCGGTTTGCCTTATCTCCGTATCCACTGACCCAATTATAATGTTTTGTAGCTCATCTTACTCCTTTTTCAAACACAAACAACAATTATGTCTGCAGATTTTTTTGTTAACGTAGTTACTGTTGAGATAATACTAGATTTTTAATGTGCACTAGCTAATGAATTAAGAGTACTCCAATTTAATTTTTATGTTTTTAATTATTGCAGATAGTTGGATGAAGTTGGAGAGCACAACATGAGTGAAGAAATTGAGCTTTTGAAGCTGAAGAAGAGGCGCAGGAGTGCCATAAAGTCTATTATACCACTTGCTTTACCAGGAAATTGTGGTATTTCTGTAACTGATGGCATTTGGAGTGTAGATTCCAGTTGATGAACCAGTTGAGATTTATCTGGTTTTGATAAATAACAATTTCTGCTCAAAAACAAAGATGTGGAGGTTAGCTCGTAAGCAAAAAGTTTGCCTAGACCATATCCTCGACACCCTGCGATATCAATTACTCGCAGAGCATTAGCAGTTTCTTTTTCCACATTTGCTACAACATGACGTAATGTTTTTTTCGGTTTCTTGATAGGCTCCCTAACACCAAGTGACTTTTCTTCAAATCTTTACTTTCTGAACGGAGAATGAGCTTTTTCTCCAATTTGTATGCATTTCAAAAGATGAGTACTTCTTGGACGATCCATTTTCTGTTTAGTAGTGATATTCTGCAGTTCTTTGCCCCTGTTTTAACTCATAGAATTGAAACGATTTCCTTCAGCCTCCATGCAATTCATGATTCTTCTAACACAGTGTTCATCTGTGGCAGTAATGTTTTATGAAAACTCATGATGCAGAGAGTATTCATATTCATACAGAAAACTACGCAGATCTCTCAAAACTTGTGCTATCTGTAATTTTTCATGTTTTATAAGATCATGAAGTACCACTGCTTCCTTTTTCCTCGTCACTCCAATAATTCCTCCATGACCTTTTGCTTGCTGGTTTGTTGTAATTCTGTTCTAGCGCTTGATCCATAGCCACACAACTGGATTTCCGGTGTGTGTTTTTCACAACAAAGTGCCCTGCTTGGAACTAAGCACAAATTTCAGGAAAATACAATTAATTCTGAAATTTCTTTGGTTATATGTTGTGGTCCAGTGTTATTTTCCAAAAATACCTTAAGCAATAAGCGTTCCAAAGCTTCGGCGAGTATAGAAAACCCTCTCATAGCACGGGAATAATGTTTTCCAGCAAGTACATTGCCCATTATGTTCGGCCGAAAAGTCTCAGTTTCAATGAAATTATGTTCAACTCCACTTCCTGTCAAGTATTTCCCTAAACAAGTCATAACTTCTTTTGCTAGATGGAAACCTCCCAAGCTCATAAATAAGTTCGAAAACTCTTCTAGCCACAGCAGTTGTATTTCTTTTTCTATCCTGTACACACCCACATCAGCCCATAGCGAACTTGCATTTTGATGTACAATGGCCAGATAGTCTTGATAGTTTTTCATACATGTGTGTATACACTGAATTCAGTTGCAGGGTGCGGCAGTATTGGAGTAAAAGCAGTTGTCGTCTATGGAATATCCATACTTGATAGAATACTGTTGAATACTGATGACTGTAGTATGTGTTCAGGCTTCTGTGCCACTACAAAGTCTTTATTTATTTTTGAAGTATTTTAGGTTTTGGCATCGTAGGAGACTGTGGGAGGAACGTGCTTCTTTCTTCTCCAAACTTTTATGTTCACTTTCATCACATTCCATAACATTTTCGGTTACATTCTGAAATACTACCAACACTGTGTTATGGCTGCCTCCAAAACCAGAAAGAGTGTGCTCTTGGTAATCGAAATTGTCCAGTGCTGCTCTAATTAGCATGTTTAGCTTTATTTCGTTGGGGAGATGCACACTTTACCCCCTGAATTGCTCAGAATTCCGAGGCAAGCACCAATTATGTCTTTCAAGCGCATCGTAGCTAATACTCATACCAAGTCGATTCACAGGCTGAATTAACAACTTTGATCTAGTCATTTCATGAATTCTCTGCGCCAAACCAACATGGAGAGGCGTATTCTTAGAGCCATCATGATTAGATAAAATAGTATTTGAAAGATGGAGTGGCATTTCAACTGTACTTGCTCAGAAGTCTCGTATGATGAAACATTTCGAGCAAAAATGTTGACCAAGACTTCGGTATTTTTTCCTCCATTTTTGTAAAAGACCTATGTAGATCTTTGTATTTCTGTCAGTATTTTCTAAACCAAAATCATAACATTGAATGTCATTGCGCAAGGTTTCAGCACATTTATTGATAGAATCTGGCATTACGTATTTCCTCTGCGAGATTACTGGCATTTCTTCGATTGGGAAATACCGTCTGTGATACACGAGGATCCTTTGCCATATGTAAAACTAATACTACGCCAAATTCCTCTATAAGTACCTTTTCATATCGCGGTTAGAGATATGCTTCTCGTTTGGTAAGTATTTTTCTTTAAATTCATTACGTAGGAATGATATTGATTATCTTGTAGATTCAAACTGAACTGTAGCCAAAAACACCCTTAGATTCCTTAACGTCATCTGGTTCTGCATCTTAATCAGCTACATATGTTTCGATATTCCTTTGATAATTCAAGATACAATTTCTTACACAATTTTTGTGACAGTGGATGTCTGCAGCAAGCACACTGTTTACATCTTCCAGTGTACATGTTCTCTGGAAAACCGTATTAAGATAAAAGCGAGATCCCTTAACTAGTTGTTCAGCTCAGAATTCCTCACAAATGCGGTACACATCGGAGTCTCCTTTAGTTTTTGCTCGATTGCACTCTACACATGTTTTCAGTGAAGGTTAATTAGATCGCGTGCTACTTCTCTGGCAAAGTTGTTGAGTGCTCATATAATTTATCTTCAGTCCTTGATGTTTCGTCATAATTTTCTCGTTTATCTTCTGATATTTTCCCTATTAGTACATAAGGCCTGTAGCAAAACCATATAATATTTAATACTTCCTTCGTCCTCGACACTTTGTAACAATCTATCACCAATTTTCTCAGATGTCCTTTGAATGTTCTTAATGCCATTTTCGGATGTACGCAACTTTCATTTCTGCTTCACTTTTTGACATAAAATTCACACATTTACGTCCATCTCACCCCTGCGCCTCTTCTTCATGTTCAAAAGGTAAATTTTATCACTCGTGTTGTGCTACTCCAACTTCATCCAACTATCTGCAATAATAAAAAAACATAAAAATGAAATTGGAGTACTCTTAATTCATTTGCTAGTGCACATCAAAAACCTTATAATAACTAAACAGTAACTAGGTTAAGACAAAAA
Organism: Dryococelus australis; assembly: GCA_029891345.1. Lineage (NCBI taxonomy): Eukaryota > Metazoa > Arthropoda > Insecta > Phasmatodea > Phasmatidae > Dryococelus > Dryococelus australis. The sequence goes on along the minus strand of CM057003.1, from coordinate 60,275,204 downwards.
ATCTGCAGTCACAAATGTTGTTTATGTTTGAAAAAAAGAGTAAAATGAACTACAAAACATTACAATTGGGTTAGTGGTTAAGGAGATAAGTCATACCGAAAATTATACCATATTTGGCTTTTTTTTTTTTTTTTTTAGTTTTTTAGATTTTGTTAAGAAAACTATGGTAGTTATCAAAAAATGTGTAAGAGTAAAATGTATTTGTATTTAAAAATGGAGTGAAATGAACTATTAAACATTAGAATCTGACAATTGGGTATCGAGATACAAGAGAACCAAACTTAAGCAATATGGCAACCATTTTCCAATATGGCGGCCAAACGATCATGAATTGGACCATGTGACCAATATTTTTCAACATTCCTATATTTGTGTAATAAAGTTCGGCGATCAAATTTAGGGGACATAGAAGTGCACACATGACATGAGCTAGCTCCTCTACTATTGCTGGTAACAATCACAGCATGGCCCCCCGTCCTCGGAAACTCATGTGTCCTCGTATTAGAAGTCGAGAGGCCGGACGTTGTGGGGGGAATGTATCGGTAAGGCCGGGCCAGCGTCGCAGTGTAATGACCCCAATGTGCCTCCGGAACTGGACAGCATTGTGCCGCCGAGAGAGCCTTTCTTCCACAGGGAAGCCGACAGGGTAAAACCTAAGTGTGTCCTCACGCACCTGTTTAGATTGTATCCCTAGGGCGTTGTCAGTTACATGAGGGTAGGGATAGCGTTACATATATTTTAGGCGTAAAGCATATAGCTATGCTTGTGTGGTGCACATTTAAGCGTTAATTATAATGAATATATTATCTTATTGGATCAATGTACATCTTAGGTACAAATACTAAGGTAGATACATTAAAAATATACAAAATTGCCATTTAGGTATATATTATAGGTATCCTGGAGACGATCCTGTCTGTCTGTCCGTCTTTAATGCCTCTAAGTCTTTGAAACTCAACAGAGGTTCTTAAGATTTTGCAGAGCGAATCCTCAGGGTAAAATACAGGTCAATGTCGAATTTCAGCAAGATCAGATTACTCAATTATTAACTTTTACCCTAAAAACTAATTTATTAATTACTTTTTCCATATGAAAAGTTTTGTATTAATGCATAGAGAATATTGCATAGAGATATGAAGGTAATGAAATATAACTTTTGTTTACTATAAATGTCTCACATCAATGTTGAGTTAATCAAGTGGGGCCACAGTGGCTCAGTGGATGGAGCGATTCAAAGTGGGGCCTTAGTGGCTCAGTGGATAGAACTATGTTAAATGGGGCCGCAGTGGCTTAGTGGATAGAACTATATCAAGTGGGGCCACAGTGACCAAGTGGATAGATCTATATCAAATGGGGCCGTAATAGCTCATTGGATTGAGAGATTCCAAATATGGCCTTAGTAGCTCAGTGGATAGAGCGATTCCAAGTGGGGCCTTAGTGGCTCAGTGGATAGAGAGATTCCATGAATTCATCGACAAAATTAGTTTTTGTTTGACTGAAAATCTTATGCAGTTCCCCCGAATTCGCGCAGACAGTACTGTACACTAACGGCAACGTCTCTTCGTAGTGGAGGTGTGGAAACAGCTCCTGAAAGTAGACGCCAGCGTATGTCCGATACAGCTACACACCCGCGGCATTGAGGGTTAAGAGTAGCACAAGGGTCACCGTGCTGTCTGCTGCGTGTCCCATTCTGGACGTGTAATACCCTGAGGTACGTCGACGGCACCGTGGAGGCTCTCTCGACGGCGGCGTCGTCAAGCGTCGACACAGGACCGCGAGGATTGGCGGTCCTCCTGGCAGCAGCGTCTCGGGCAGGGCCTCCGGCGGTGTGGATACAAGATGGCCGCGAGCTACCATCGCTCGCAGCTTATATACGCTGGGACCCGACCTTGTTTGGATACCATTCCCCCGGCTTTTGTCAAAACTCGGCAGGCTGGTTGCCGAGACCGTGTTACCTCCAGCGTTAGCGCGTGGCCTGGCAACCCATTGCTGGTGACAATCACAGCAACATGTAACTAAAGTTAGTCGGTCGTGAGCAACTGTCTTGGCAAACTGGCTTTTAAATGAGTGAATGAACTCAATATTTTAGTTGGCATTAAACATAAAACGGTTAGTACTGATTTATGGGAAACGTGGATCCTGGTAGGCAAGGAAATTAATCTTCATTCCTTGGTTGAGTTTTTAAATATTGATTTTTGTTCAATTTTGATACATTACTGTATTTCAATGTTTTGTTCCGCTTCAAAGAAACTTCTAAGTAGGCTATAAATAATCCTTTGGGTTAGAATAAAAAAAAATAAAAAAATTTATGGCTAAATTTTTTATTTAGATTTTATGCACATAGTGTATAAAATTATTAGTCTACAGATTCTTGCATATCTCATTACTATAAACACTCTCTTGACGTCATTAAATAAAAGAAACCGCAATAATGCAAGCACAAATTTTTGTTTCATATATTTAAACTATCATGAATTTACTTCGAATTTATTTTATCCTTTAAGGGAAATAATTTAGCACTCTGTTTTACATTACATCAAATCTGCAGCGAAAATAGCCAGAGATAAAGCTAAAGGACAACACTGCTGATGCATCATATGCTAACCTTCTATAAATTCCACGTTGTCTTAATACTATCTGGCAACTGTAGACATAATGGAAAGAGGTATACTGTAGTTAATGAAGTGATACCATATGACATCACCGGACCGGAAAGGGTTGACAATTTTTGAAACTTAACGTGCACAGCGACTGAAGATAACAGGATTCGAATTTTGATAGTGTCTCCATTGCCGACAATGATTAGATAAAAAAAACCCATTAAAACAAGAACTTATTATATGGATGAGAAACTCAAATGCAATAAAAATGTGATAAATATATGTATGTAACTAGAGACAACTATCCAGTTAGACAACGAGCGACACAGAAACATTTAGCACAGCACAAATATGACAGTACGAAAATCTAGTGGCTTGTGGTTTCGTATTGTGATAGTTGTACTGTGCTCGTTGTCTTAGTCTCTTCACGATAATGTGAGCACTTTTGAGGCCCTAGTTACTTTTTACTTTCAGCCATTTCTTATCCATTAACCGCCTTTCTTAAATAAATATTGCCATGTAAGTAATAAACACGTTGTGTATATTCCACCGCACTCAAAAGTTAACGTCTGAGACTAAAATAAAACATATTTTTTTGACTATTATTCCAAATGAGAGGGCTTGCAGAAGTGCTCACTTTACTGTGAATAGCCTATAACTGTATGGTTGTCTCTAGTTCCGTTTCCGTACAGGTACGTATTTATATTATCACATGTTTATTGGATTTGTATTTCTCACCCATATATTGTGTTCTTGTTTTTTTCGGTTATATTTTATGTAGTAATTACAGGCAATGACGATCCTAGCAAATTCTAAGTTCAGTTACACTACATCATTGCCATTAAACTTCAGAAGCACGAAGGACTGAAGATACTTTCACGACATGACGGAGAAGCGGGTCCCTTGTACTGTAATGATGTCTAGGGGAGGGCGAGATATAGTCCACCACAGTTACTTCCAACTTTCATGAAGCCCTGCGCAAGTACTACTTACAGGATATTCATCCGCCCCACGCAAACAAAGCTTATCCGAGTCTAGAAAAATACACCAAAGGGACAACACACCGCATTCGTGAGCACTCAGTGTAATAAGATTTCGCATGAGAACTATTTCTTACTAGACATTACCAACAAACCTATTTTATCCTTGTTTGTATTGATATTAATTATGAATTAAATATTATAATTTAGAGATAAAATACGAATGCTATTTCAATTTAACCAAAAATAAGGTGCTTTTGTGTTAACACAAGTATAAAAGCTTGTGATAGGTATATCAGATAATTAGGAAACAACGAAACACACCATACATTGTGTGATTTTTTGAAGGTGTGAAGAAACTGCGAATTAGACTATAGTAGCAGCGTCAATGTAAAGCTCGTTAAGCCGCCTCATGAATACGTGACGGCAGACAAGACAGCGGCGCTAACCAGGCTGTTCGCTTTAGCAGCTCACCGCTAGGCGCCAGCCAGCCACTCTACACCAGCCTTCTGCGTGGAGTGCACTTGTGAGCAGGTCAGGGGCGTGACTTTTCATTACACAGTTATGTTTCGTTTTAGAATAATTAGTTCATATTTTCCTCACCATATTGAATATGCACTAATTTTTTGTTGTAAAGGGACAATTTTAAAAATATAAATTGTCTCTTTCAAGCGCGCACTAAGAAAAATATTTTCTAAGGAAGTCACCCTGCTCAATCGTCATTCCAAACAATGTTTTAGTGGCTGCAAACTTTAGTTCTGTCAGGTAAATACCAACGTAAAATTTTGTGGCTGCCATACTTTTCTTTCAGTGTAAGTAATGTAGGTTTTATGGTTTCTATACAGAGTTACTTTGTAACTAATACGTTGCAAGGAATTTATAATACACATATGAATAAAATTTAATTAGATAAATACGACAAACGAGAAACTTGTGTGAAATATTTTTTTAGGGAATGGCTGAATGTTAGTCATTGCTCTTTACAAACACGACCATATTTTTATTATTAAAAACCTGTACGCTAACATACAACTTCCAAGGAACTGATCACCAGAAAAGAGTTATTGCAGTAGAGGATAAAATCGCTTAAACGTCTTTTACCATTATATATAATGTAAAACATTGATTTGAAGTAAGATATCCCTTAAAGCAAGTTTGTTTGTTGGTTTATTTGTCTGTTTCCTGTTTGTTACCTCTAATAACTTACGAACATATTGGCCAACGATATTTAATTCCACTGCATTTTCCTTCAGCTTCTTTCAAAGTTCTTTCTTAAACATAATACCGCGCTTTCATTACTGCAAAGTAATATCTGATGAAACATTACCTATTATTTAAATATTACAGATAAAATAATTAAGTAGCTCCCCTTATTTGCTTCGCTATACGAAGAGAATATTTTTAGAATACGCTATGTAAACCTTCTTTGTGTACGCATTTCTGGACACTGTAAAAAAGGCAAAAAAAATGTTACGCCTACTCCAGACATTTGAAAAAAAGGTGTTCCTAATAGCACTGTTCTTATTAGACTACATAAATGTATAATGTCAGTACATCAGACAGTTGGTTATGAAAGGACTATAAACGGGTAATTAGGACCCTTATTCAATAGCAATACGCGTCCTATACTAGTGTAAGTCACACCAAGAAGGACTTCTAGGCAGGACCATCAGGAAACTCCCGAGGATAATCGCAAGCGTTACAAAAAAATTCTCACTGAGTTGTTTTAGCGTGTATAAAGACTGCGGGGGCCCAGACAGTAGGAGGATCAAGGCATTTCCCTCCGTAATTTTAAATCGTCTCCACGAATAAAGCCAAAAATGAAATCATATATACTACTACTGTACTGTCGTTACATTTATATTTCTTTACTTCTAAGTTTTTTTTTTAATTTGTGGTATAGCACAATTGCAAATAGTGAGTTTGACTGTAACCTCAATTTAAACTAAAAAGTAGTCCATAACAGCACTCTGGGCGGTGTTAAATAAAAAAAAAAGGTTTTGAAGGACGCGCGAGAAAATCGTGGTAGTGAAAACGTTTTGTATCCAGACAACAGCTTCTTAACGAACATTTTCGATCAGGTGTTACAGTGATTGCGATGATACACAAATGAACAAATGAGTGAAACTATCCTATGGTGGGTGTTTTGGTTCTCTTTAAGATTATGTTATGGCCTTCATTGATCACAGGCATAATCAATCTTTGCTAGCGTATAATCTGCCCAGTGTTGTTTATTTCTTAGGTGTCGCGAATTTTTGTGTAGTTTAGGCCTATTTCGTGTAATCTCACATCCCTCTATTCTCTTGCAAAGAGAAAGAAATATGGCTAACGCAAGTACTTGGCTCGCCGCACAAAGATGCTACGGGCAGACGGAAGCGATTGCAGAGCCACCTTGCGTCAGACTAAGAAACTAGCACGAAGAACGCGAAGAGAGTTTCTTACCCTCTCATTTTTGTATAATTTCCTTTATATTGTGTAGAAGACCTGCCAAAAACTGTCCCAAGCGCGCTGTCATGTCCAGGGTGGTTACCTAAGCGCTTCTGAAAACAATCTTTGGAAAAAAAAAAAAAAAAAAAAAACACTGATTTTAAGTGTATCTATTTTAGCCTAAACATTGTCTTGAGAAATCCCCTTTAAATTGGCGGTGAAACAGGGGAAGTTGGTTTACGCATTATCAGCTTACTAATAGCTTAATATTTTATTTCATTGCCCCGTCAAATTGGTTTCCTTTTGTTTTGTACACATTGCAGCAAGTGTCGGCAAAACAGTTATGTATTTATGTTTCCCAAATTAGCATACAAAACGTTGGAGTACTCATCGTTATGTAAGTGTAAGCGACTTGAAAGAAAAAAAACCAAGCAGGAGACAGTAAACTCTGTATAAACAGTCTATACGTAAATTGTGCAAAATGCGCATTCCGACGTACAAAATAAAGCATTATAATTATATCAGTTGTGCTAAAAAGAACCCGGACAGGTTCTACATTTTAAGGTTCGGCGATGAGTGCAGAAACCAGAGAAATGCTTTAAGCTTAGCAGGAGGGAGGCTGTTAAGTGTCCACCCTCTAGAACAACGTATATGTGATGTTTACTTACGTTATTCTCCTGATATACTCGGGACCACGGTGAATTAATGGTTAGACTACTTGCCTTCCACCAATGCGAACAGGGTTCGATTCCCTGAGAGGCCGTCCCTGGTTTTCGCATGTAGGAATTGTGCCGGATGATGTCGCTGGTCGGCGGGTTTCTTCCTCGGGGATCTCCGGCTTCCCCCGCCCTTACATTCCAACCTTTGCTCAATGCCAATCCCGCTTTGCCCTCGTCAGCTCTCAAGACCTCAATGTTAAGATCCGCCTGAATCTCTTCACTCACTCACTCCTGATATGCCAAATATTGTTTCATCTACTTATTGAAGAAACACTTTAATATTATAGTAAGATGACTGTAAATACTCCAGTTGGTCCATCTATACATAATTTGTAATATCTACGTTGATTGAAATATGCAGAGATGCAAAAGTAAAGGATAACTGCCCTAGCAGTACGGAAACAGGTCTTGTTTCCTTTCATGAGTAGAGTACTGAATTAGTGACAACGCGAGTCAGGCGTATGAATACATTTTATGGATAGAAGGCGGGGAAAATTGAGTCCGCAGAAGCGTGGGAATAGCGTCTTAATGCAGAAGGATGCGCCACGTATAAAGGGCCAGTTTAGGGCGTTGAATCGCCGTCCCGAAATAAGAAAGTCAATAAAGGCGACAAGGAGGCGTCACGAGAGGCAATAACTGGAATAGAAGGTTCTCATGTTTATTTGCTTGGAAAGTGTGCTAGATATCGTCGGCTAGCTTCCAAGAAGGACTTGTTTATAGGCGCTCTTATTTGGCAATCATTAAACGTAACGATTCTCTCAGTTCGCTGGCAGGGAGTAGTTGTATATTGTTCCTTCTGGGACAGGTGCTGTGGGTTAGGGACACAGAACTCACGCCGCCATCTTAGATTGCAAAAATTCGCAAATATGTGTACAAAAAAGCGCTGAGCGACCATCTTGGAGCAGAATTTTCTGCTGTATAGATCCTATCACTGGCTAACAAGATGGCGGCTGCCAGTTTCCACATCGTGGCTGACGTTTGCACAATAAAGTGTGAAATTATTGTGCAACCACTCCCGACAGTTATCTTGTACCAGAACCTCCTGCTCTAACATTCCAGTGCAGAGGCTCCCAAGGGAATGCTGACGGAGCTGGCCGGCAGATGGCAGGTAGCAGGTCTCAAAGCTTTCCTTATCAATGCTGACTGACAAGATGGCGTCCGTGTCCTTATGGCGAAGCTCCAAGCTGTGTCCCGAAGCTCCAGCGGACTGACAAAATGGCGGCTATATACGTATGATGGAGTCCCCTTGTGTATCCCTATAATGGAGCCCCTGACAAAATGGGGGCCAATTCGAAGCTGACTGGCAAGATGGCGGTTGAATACGTATGTCGGCGCCACCCCAGCATGCCCCTATGTTGGTGCCACCCAGCATGTCCCTATGTCAGCTTGTGTCCCTATGTCGGCGCCAACCGAGCCACTATGCTGACAAGAACTTCCTGTTCTGGCAATCCTGACCACCAACTTGTACGAGAGCTTTCTGCTCTGTCCGACATCTTGGACGAGAACTTTCTTTTCTGTCAATCCTGTCCATCATGTTAGCACCACCCACTGGCTGTGTCCCTATGGTGATGCTGGTTGGAAATATGGTGGCTGAGTCCCTATATAGGCGCCACCCCAGCATGTCCCACACCCACGATTTATGAGGGATGTCATCACTGTTAGCCATGTTGGCCGGCAGTGGCCATTGTAATGACCAGGAAGTCACACTGTCTGGCAATATGGCGGCCGTCTCAATGCCTAGCAAAATTGTGGTGTCCATCTAGACCTTGCGGAGTGGCCTGACCTGCTCAGGTCGGCCATTTTGCCACTGACTGACAAAACGGCGGAGGCCATGCCCGTCACAGCAACCATTATGCTCTCACTGATGAGATGGCATGCAGTACACCGAGTCCTGCCCTCTTGGATGAGAACTTACTGCTCTGTCAGCCATCTTGGAAGTCTTACTAACTAACAAGATGGTGGCATGATGGCAGCGACAAGCTACCATTTCGGCCAGTCGCAGCTGTCAGAGAACTTCCTACTCTGTAAATATGGTCGTACTGACTGGCAAGATGGCTGCCAGCAGCAGTGGGTGTCGGCCAGTCGCAGAGGCCAGAGAACTTCCTCCTCTCTGGTCGGCCATCTTGGAAGTCGCACTAGATGGCGACCATGATGGCGGCAGGCGGCCATGTTGCTGGCTAATATGATAGGGAATTGTATTGAAGCTTCCCGCTCTATCAGTCTGTTCTGCATGGTATAATGGAGACTGTCTCCCTAAGATGCAGCCCTAATGCCACTGACTGGAGGGGCTGTCTCCCTAAGACAGAGCCCCACTCGATGACATATGACGAAGCCTCATTGGCGGCCATGTTGTCGGCCAGTATGTCGGGAAACATCCCGCTTCATTAGTCTGTTCTGATGAGCACGTTGGCCACTGAATGGCGACTGACTCCCTAAGATGAAGGCCCACCCGATGGTGTGTCTCCCTGTGACGAATCCCCACCAGTGGCCATGTTGTCGGGGAAACATCCAGCTCTAGCATTCTACCCCCTGGCCAATGTCGATAACTGGTAAAATGGTGGCTGTGTCGCTAAGACGAAGCCCCACCCGACTGGCGGCGGGCATCAGCCAGTCGCCAGAGAACTTCGGTCGGTCATTTTGGAAGTCGCACTAGATGGCGGCCAGCAGTGGCGATGGACCAGAACTTCCTGCTCTATCAACCTAGTTTGCCATCTTGTAAGTCGCAAAAAAAAACGTCCAGTGTAGCAGGGGCACGCACCGCAGTTAGCATGGCATGCACCACAGTTAGCACTGCATGCACCTCAGTTAGCACCACATGCATCACAGTTACCACTGCATGCGCCACAGTTAGCACTGCATGCAATACAGTTAGCAATGCACACACCACAGTTAGCACTGCACACACCACAGTTAGCACTGCAATCAGCACCACTAACTGGTTGTCGACAGTGCCGATTCTACCATCAAGTCTTCACCAAATAAATACACTACTGTTATACCGTTTCGTTTTAGTATAATTCTAGACTTGGAAAAATACAGACATAAAATTACCAATGATGCATTTGCTTTGTCGCTTCTGTGGTAAAGAATTCACAGCTCTGTGCAGCGTGCGACGACATGGTTGAAAACATCAAGAATATCATTTCAGTGCGATTTCTCTCTGAGACGGTTTACAAGGAGTGATATTTTGAAGAGACATTCTAAAACATGTAGCAAAGGTTCTCTGCCACTACAATCATCATCGCACGCACCACAACAATTAGCACACCAATCAGCACCACAATCAACTGTGCAAGATAGTGGTGGTAACATACATATTATAAAGCAAGATGTTACTCTACCCATACACATTCATGCCGAAGAAGAAAATATTTCCCACGAATCACGTCATGGAAGCCTATTTCCGAATATAGTGAGGTGCATCATCGTAGGACTATCAAGTTGTGGAAAAACATGCATCCTACAGAGCCTGCTGGAAGAAGAGAATTTTTTTCGGTTCGAGAACGTCTACCTCTAATCGAGATCGCTACAGCAATCAAAGTACCGGCGGCTAGCATAAATATTTCAAGCAATGAATAGCCTACACTATGTTCCATGTAGTGACAATGAAGAAGTCGTAACGACAAGTGAAGCTCGGCCTAACTCAATGATTGTTTTCGACGATGTTGCATGTGAAAAAAACAGTTGACAATAAAGTGATATTTTAGCGTGGGACGACATGCAAATGTGGACTGTATAAACCTCGGCCAGACTTAGTCATGCATACCCAAACAAATGCTTCGCGACAATGCAAACATTTTGGTGCTGTTTCGCATAGACGATATGAATTTGCAACAGGTTTACGACTATCATGTCAATACAGACTTGGTGCTATCAAATTTCAGAGATATGTGTACCTTGTGCTGGAAAGAGAAACACGAATTTTTGACGATCATTAATGACTGTCCATTACATAAAGGCAGGTGCAGGCGCTGGTTCGATTAGTTCATCGATGTCTGCTGAGAATGAGTTACGCAGAGAACTGTTTGTATATAAATAATATATAATCTGTTGCAGTTTATTTATTTTATAACAAACCTCTGTGGTATCAATGTTACTATTGTGATAATGCATGCCATCATGAAAGTTGCCATTGCAAAGCCAATGTTCGTCATTTACCAGAAAGCGAGTGCAAGTAAGACATTCGCTAACAGCACCAGTGCCAAATGTCATGAATATAGTAACTGACCATTTGCAATCACCTACAAGACCTACCAGTGTGTTACCTTTAGTGCGGCACATGTGAATAAGTAGCGTTTGTATTCTCACAGCTGGAAATGTTCTACAAAAGAACGTGTAATTGAACTTGCTTTGGTATTAGTTTCACCTCCATCATACAAACCTGAAACACTTCCACATCACTAGGGAAAAAAATCATCGGATTTTGTCTGAGTCGAAAGAGAATTAATATGTTTTGTTTCAAGTCTCGAACTCAGGCACCTATGCCTTACCCCACCTTAGAAGATTGTTTAATTAAATATATATAGATCATATTTAAGTTCATAAGCAGTCAGAAAATCGCATGCAAATCTAATCGTGCATATGCAAAAATACCCACACATCAATTACACACACATCATGCTTCAACTATGTTTACCCTCTGCTTTTAGAAAAGGAAAAAAAAAAAGTTAAGTGAAGAGGTTTTTACCTGGTGTAGCAGAAAAAAACGTGAAGACCGTGAGTACAGCTACCGATGCGAGCTCGGCGAATGCACAGACTACAATGTATGACTTGCCTATCCATACACTGTATACATTACCGACCAAGAAACCAACTCATCACTTACATGAATGCTACCTTTGACAAAATGTACTTACTTTTCTACATTTTAAGCATAGTTGGCTGTAATTCCCGATCCATGTAAGATAAATTTGTCAAATAACATTGGCATCACCCTAGCTGATGAGAAGTCTCATAAGGTCAAGTTTGACCTATGTCTAATTATAAGTCATAACATAAGTATCACCCAAGATGGTGAGTATGGTCGTGGGGCCAAGTATGTCTACTCATAGACATATTTCGCTGTAACTTCCGAACCAGTTAAGATATATTCCCCAAATTCATGACATATGCTTCACCCCCAGATGGTGAGAAGGGCCGCAGGACAAGTATGTCTACTTATAACCATAGTTGACTAAGCAGTGGAAGGGACTAGCATACACATAGCGATTCTACGATCAAGTCTTCACCAAATTATAAATACACACCTTTTATACATTATTTTTTCAATATATACACATAGTATGTGACTCACTAATGCATTGTCAGGTTGGCCGAGTGGTTTAAGGCACTTGAGTTAAGCTCTGGGTTTGTTTACTTATAGTAATAGTTGACTGTAAGCAGTGGAAGGTGCTAGCATACACATGGCGATTCCATATTCAAGTCTTCACCAAATTATACACACACACCTTGTATACAGTTTCGTTTCAGTATATACACATAGTACGTCACTCACTAATACATTGCCTGGTTGGCCGAGTGGTCTAAGGTGCTCGAGTTAAGCTCTGGTTCCCCGTGTGAGGAGCGTAGGTTCGAATCCTACACCTGACAAATATATATATATATATATATCATGTGGGATTGACGGAGTCGTCAGTGTGTTGTGGTTATTCGAAGAGTGAACATCGAAGATGGAACATACTTCAGAAAGCCATTTGTGCCAGTTCTACAAGAAATCGTTTTCCAACAGCTGCCATACTCGTCATGAGTATGGTTGTACTAACAACACGAAGCAGTCTACATTGACATGTGAACAGTGTAAGTCTGAATTTGGTCGACGTGACAGCTTAAAAAGACATCTTGCATCATGTGATGGACTTTCTCCTATACCAGTTAAGAGGTCTGCATTGGATACTGGCGCACTCCCACCATCGATAACATCAGACCCGACAATTGTAAACAATTCTCCACAGACCTGGTGTGCACCTGCTATATTGGGTACTAGTACACTGTCACTGTGGTCCACACCGATCTTGGACATGTACAATTCTCCGAAGAAATCGATATATTTATGCTGTTACTGTGACAAGACCTTCAGTATGTGTTACAGTGCCATTCAACATGAGAAACCTGGAGCACGTTCGAAGAAGAAGAGCTGGGGCATTGACACTACTCAAGGTCATAAGTGTCGTCGCGAGTTCACATATTATGAAGCAACAGGAAGCATTCCAGCCGAAAGGCGACTCAAAATATATACCTACTTAAAAAAACTATACAGAGAGGCGAGGAACAAACATATCCAAAATTGTATATATGAAAAACCTTCACCAGCACACACTGCAAGCCTACCAAATGAGAATAGGTTTATACTGAGAGAATCTGTTTTCTGCAGTCTAATGAAGATGTATGTTGCAACAGGTATGGCGAAAGATATTTGTACATACCTTAAGCATTTGAAGCAGAATATTATAGACCAACTTAAAGATGAGATGGAAAAAGAAGGTGCATTAAAATATAATATATGGTTAGAATGTCAATATACCAAACAAGAACCACACAACGATGAATTTAGTGCGAGAGCCTTCAAGAGCTCGAATGTCCCTCTGCATCACACACACGACATCGAAGATAGTGTTGAAACTAGTATACAGTAGATTTGCATGGATGAAGAAGAGTACATTGGAAAAGGTTCTGGTTGGACATTACAAATATAGATTGGCTACAATTGAGAACAAATTTATACAGACCATTTCGTAAGTGGGTGCATAATCTACTACCATGGCATCTTCGACCAGCAGAATGAAATTACTACAACAGCAGAACATCACACATAGTGTGTGTGTGTGTGAGACATCACTACTACTACTACATGAGGGTCAGCCCCGAGGGGTCAGCCTGGAGGGGTCAGCCAGGTGGAGTCAGCTAGGAGGGATCAGCCAGAAGGGGTCAGCACTGTGTACGACCTCCAGGATACTGGCTTATGTAGTACAACAACAATCTTGGTAGAAGCGAAGACACATTTCGCTCGAGACAGTGTCGGACTGACACACACGATGGAATAAGCGCAGTTGCCTGCAGTCCAGCTAGGTGAAGGACTGGTACAATCATTAAATCTCACTGATGAAATGTGTGTTAGCAGGTATAGAGCACAAAGGCTAGACCTAGTATATATACTCATGCTGCTGCTGTGGGAAGAACTTCAGTTTTGTTTCGCATGAAGATGGTGCAAGGAGATGCTGTAGAGCATGCCTCTGAGGCTGTACCTTCCTCCACTGTCATTCATCGTAAGCAAGTGCAGCAAGACATTTGCTAACCGCACCAGTGTCAAACATCATGAAGAGTCACTGCAAGCATTTAGTTATCAATGTGTGGAAATAGCTTTTTAGTATAGGGGGAATACCTAATGACATTAAAGTTACCATTGCTTATTCTGCATAATGGAAATACTTTTAGTACAAGTTGTAGTACACACCGGAATGAAAGTTACTATTGCATGTTCTACCTCGTTCCCTGTGATAACAAGTCATGTGTCATTCATTGTAAGCGAGTGCATCACGACATTCGCTAACCACACTAGTGCCAAACGTCATGAAGATTCGCTGCAATCATTAAGGTACCAATGTGTGTAAATTGCTTTTTAGTATAGGGGTAATACCAGAGGACATTAAAGTTACCATTACTTGTTCAGCCTAACATACAAGGCATTCTAATGTGATAACTACTATGCAGTGATAACCTGTATAGACATAACAAGAAGTGCAAAGGAAATTTTCGTCGTTCGTTAGGGAGCGACTGCAAGTATTTCTGCAAGACATTCGTTAACCACACTAGTGCCAAGAAGATAGTAACTGCTCATTTATAGACAACTACAAGACATGTGTTAATTGCAATGCTGTATATGGGAATAAGTGGGTGTCTTGATTGCTCACAGCAGGAATTACTCGAGCGAAGACTAAGTTGAACATGGATGTAAAGAAGTTGAGAGGACAACTTCGCAAGCTAAACAGCGAACGATCCTATAAGGTAATATATTTCAGTCCAGCAACCATGCCAATGTATGCATCATGCAGCCAGCAGTCATCTACTGAGAAGAGCAATGCAAATAGCATACAGTGTCAACACTATATAGACATTCATAATGTAAAACAGACATCAGTACGTCGGTGAGTGTGGTGGAACGCAGATCATTACTACTACATCCATCTACTACGATCGTGTGCTCTGCTAACACATTGAGATGGAATCAATGGTTGAAGACTTGTCACCTGTAACACAGCCAACAGCAAGTGACCCTGAGGAGTCGCTAGAAGCATTACGGTATCCATGTTACCACTGCGATCGCGTACTATGCTACCATATGGAAACAATGGTTGAAGACTTGCCATATATAACACCACCAGCATCGACACCAGCAATGGGCCCTGAAGAGTCGCTGCAAGAATTAGATTATGAATGTTACTACTGTGGAAATACTTTTAGCAAAAATTATAATGTACATCGACATGAAAGTAGTCATTGCTTGTTCAGCCCAGCTTACAAGACATTCCACTGTGATAATGGTGATGTAGTGTTTACCCGCAGCGATAACCATTACAGACATTACAAGAAGTGAAAAGGAAATGTTCGTTGTTCATCGAGAAGTGAGTGCAAGTATTGTGGCAAGACATTCGCTAAGCGCACCAGTACCAGATGTCATGAAGAGAGTCACTGTCCATTTGCCACCATCTACAAGACCTACCCATGTGTTAACTGTTGTGCAGTATATTCAAATAAGGGTACCAGGAATGCGCTCAGCAGGAATTGCTCGAATAAAGACTGCATGTAAGATGATCGAATGTAAGAGCAGTTGAGAGGTCGCAGGCTAGATATCGACGGACTGGATAAGGTAACATTCAACCATGCACCGAGACAGCCCGAGATGGACAATGCATGCAGTGCATACAAGCGAGCAACATGTCATTTCGCCTTGTGGAAAACAGACCATTACTCCTACATGCTTCTGGCACTCAGCTACATCACGAAGATGGAATCAATGACTTGTCACCTGTAACACATCCAACAGCAAGGGACCGTGAAGAGTTGCTACAAGCATTATGGTGTACACTGTGATTGTGTACTCTGCTACCATGTGAACATGGTTGAAGACTTGCCATCTGTGACACCGTCAGAAGAGTCGCTACGTTATCAATGTTACTACAGTGGAAATACTTTTAGTAAAATGTTGTTATGCACATCGACAGAAAAGTAGTCATTGCTTGTTCAGCCCAGCATACAAAGCGTTCCACTGCGATGCTGTTTTTTAGCCACAGCGATAGCCATAACAAGACAGGAAATGTTCGTCGTTAATCGAAAAGCGAGCACATGTAATAAATTCGCTAAGTGCACCAGTGCCAGGCTTCACAGTTTATTCGCCACCGTCTACCCATGTGTCAACTACTGTGTGGAAATAAGAGTGCCTGGCAGCAGGAAGTGTTTTGTCTTTTTTTGCTCGAATTAGAGCATGTATTGCATATTAGTATGTAGTCATGTCTGTAAATAAAGGTAAAGTGTATAAATTATGTCTATTTTATTCATCTAACAAAACCCCCCACTAATATTAGGTCCACCTCCAACACTAGAAAAAACTTACCAGATTTTGTCTAAGTCTGAAAGAGAATTAATATAGTTTCAAGTCTCCACTCAGCTCCCTACCAATGACTATTTGACACAGATGCTCTCACCATCTTTGTTTCTCCAGTTGATCGCTAGAGAGGAGATTGTGAGCGGGCTCAGTACATACAGGCAGGCAGGGCTCCCAGGGAGCTCAGAGAGGGCTCATAGGGGGCTCAACAGGGGCTCAGCAGGGGCTGCGCATGAGCTCAGCAGGGGCTCGTAGGGGCTAAACTGTGGCTCTATAGGGACTCAACAGGGGCTCGACAGGGGAACGACAGGGGATCGACAGGGGCTCAGTACTGGCTCATAGATGGCTCGACAAGGGCTCATAGAGGTCTCGACAGGGGTTCAGCAAGGGCTCAGAGAGGGCTCTTGGATGGCTCAGCAAGAGATTGTGTGAGAGAGGCTCATCGGATTGGGAGGAGGGGGTAATTGCAGGTGACCATGTATAAATACTCATCTGACAATAAGTGCAGACTATTTTACCGGTATCATTCATGATGGACGTGTTACTGGCGAAATTGAATGGGAAAGCAGTCTACAGGGCGCTCTACAAACTTACAATCGGGAAGCACTATCTAGCAACGGAGTTCCAATGGGCCGAGACTACTTATGGAAAATGTGTCACATGTTTGCTGGACAGCACATTTAGAGTGATGCTTTCATCTCGCTACATTCAACTAATATCGGATGCCGATATGGTGACGATGAACAAATCTGGCACCATATCACGTATGGTGGTATCAAGCCAATAGCTAATGGCAAGACTATGAATGTTGTCGAGTTTTGTTAAAAAAAATGCAGATGTCTGCTCTCTCTCTATGGATGTAAAAAGCATCACGCTCATCATGTACACTGCATTTAATCCTCTGGACATAAGCAAGTACGAAGGCGTCACGATTGGCGACCGCCGAGTTCGATTCCAACCACCTGGATGTCTGGAACAAGTGGAAAGCTGTAGTATTTTCCCTTACCAGTCTACTATCTGCGCCCAGACTCCGAACTGCCTTACACCACGGTCGCTTTGCTAGAGAGTGCAAACGAAGAGACTATTCGTCAGGTATGGATACAGCGGACAATTGCATATGAACTGAACAGCCCTGCTGGAATTATCCGATGCACCGAGTCTTGTACAGGCGAACAACATACGACTATCATGCAACGTGGTGCAGTGACATGGAAGACGATGTGTTCTCCGTTCACCTGCGAAGTGTTTCTTGCTGCCAAGTATGTATAGGCAGCAGGTTTCAATAGTGAGCTTCGACCTGCAGTCGTTGTCAACTCAGCTTCCAGCAGCAGGTGAGTGTCGACGCCATTCCAGCCAACAGCACCACTGCACGGTGCACGAGGAAGGTCGATGCGACTACATCGATGCCTACATATAGATGCATCGATGCATCCCGACATCATCGTCGGTGGGTGTCTGACACTGCCTGCCACCCCAGTGAGGAAGTCAACCTCAGCAGGTTAACGGTAGCAGCATCGAAGATGGAGACTTTGAAGCAGCTGTTGATTCGGTGTAAGTGTTGCATCATATCTGACCCCGTGGCGGTAGAGAGATTAACTTCATGTTTTTGCTATGTATAACGTTTACCCAACCTCATGCTGATAGAGACATTAAAGCATCTTGTAAATTTTTCATGTTTGATGTGTGTATAACTTTGCAGTGAGAGAGAGACTTCAGCATGTCAACAATGTCAGAGCCATTAAAGCTTATAGATTTACATCTTTATAACTTCATGTGTATACTATAACTTGTAATATGTTTTATATATAAATATATTTCTTCCCTACTAACTATGTGTCCCATAGTGTTAAGAACACATATCCACATTCTTTGTATCTGTCTGGTGCAGAGGCACACACAATGTTGAATTGAAGATTCACCACAGTGACAGTTATGAAAAAAAAAATTTGCATGTCGTGTCTGGCGAGTAAGAATCCACTGTCTGATGTGTACGCGATTTCCTCTCCTCGCAAGACGAATGAAATGGTGGCCGTGTGGTCAAGGCATCGGACTGGTAACCCAGGGGAAGCCAGAACGATCCCTAGCACCTCCAACACACTTATTCTCCACCAGCTTGCCGTACGTTGCATTATTCATGAGCATGATGAAATACCGCTCGAAAGTGTGGCAGCATGGTGGTGTTCAGCTCGATAATGGCTTCAGCCATGCCTTGGAGCAGGATTTCTTGCATAATGCTACGTACGACAGGCTGATGGAGAATAAACATGTAGAAGATGGTGCTAGGGAAACTGCAACAGATTATACATATATATAATTTATATACAAACAGTTCTCTGCGTAACTCATTCTCAACAGACATCGATGAACTAATCGAACCAGCGCCTGCACCTGCCTTTATGTAATGGACAGTCATTAATGATCGTCAAAAATTCGTATTTCTCTTTCCAGCACAAGGTACACATATCTCTGAAATTTGATAGCACCAAGTCTGTATTGACATGATCGTCGTAAACCTGTTGCAAATTCATATCGTCTATGCGAAACAGCACCAAAAGGTTTGCATTGTCGCGAAGCATTTGTTTGTGTATGCATGAATAAGTCTGGCCGAGGTTTATACAGTCCACATTTGCATGTCGTCTCATGCTAAAATATCACTTTATTGTCAACTGTTTTTTTCACATGCAACATCGTCGAAAACAATCATTGAGTTAGGCCGAGCTTCATTTGGCGTTACGACTTCTTCATTGTCACTACATGGAACATAGTGTAGGCTATTCATTGCTTGAAATATTTATGCTAGCCGCCGGTACTTTGATTGCTGTAGCGATTTCGATTAGAGGTAGACGTTCTCGAACCGAAAAAAATTCTCTTCTTCCAGCAGGCTCTGTAGGATGCATGTTTTTCCACAACTTGATGGTCCTACGATGATGCACCTCACTATATTCGGAAATAGGCTTCCATGACGTGATTCGTGGAAAATATCTTCTTCTTCGGCATGAATGTGTATGGGTAGAGTAACATCTTGCTTTATAATATGTATGTTACCACCACTATCTTGCACAGTTGATTGTGGTGCTGATTGGTGTGCTAATTGTTGTGGTGCGTGCGATGATGATTGTAGTGGCAGAGAACCTTTGCTACATGTTTTAGAATGTCTCTTCAAAATATCACTCCTTGTAAACCGTCTCAGAGAGAAATCGCACTGAAATGATATTCTTGATGTTTTCAACCATGTCGCCGCATGCTGCACAGAGCTGTGAATTCTTTACCACAGAAGCGACAAAGCAGATGCATCATTGGTAGTTTTATGCCCGTATTTTTCCAAGTCTAGAATGATACTAAAACGAAACTGTATAACAGTAGTGTATTTATTTGGTGAAGACTTGATGGTAGAATCGGCACTGTCGACAGCCAGTTAGTGGTGCTGATTGCAGTGCTAACTGTGGCACGTGCAGTGGTAACTGTGATGCATGTGGTGCTAACTGATGTTCATGCAGTGCTAATTGTGGTGTGTGCGGTGCTAACTGTGGTGAATCCAGTGCTAACTGTGGTGCATGCCATGCTAACTGCAGTGCGTGCGCTGCTACACTGGACGCTTTTTTTGCGACTTAGAAGATGGCAAACTAGATTGATAGAGCAGGAAGTTCTGGTCCACCGCCAACGCTGGCCGCCATCTAGTGCGACTTCCAAAATGACCGACCGAAGTTCTCTGGCGACTGGCCGAAGCACGCCGCCAGTCGGGTGGGGTTTTGTCTTAGGGACACACACTGCCGGGTGGGGCTTCGTCTTAGGGACACAGCCACTATTTTTCCAGTCATCGACATTGGCCAGGGAGGTAGAATGATAGAGATGGATGTTTCCCCGACAACATGGCCGCCTGTGGGGATTCATCATAAGGAGACACCCCATCGGGTGGGGCTTCGTCTTAGGGAGACAGCCACCAGTCAGCGGCCAACGTGCTCAGTAGAACAGACTTATGGTGCGGGATTTTTCCCGACATACTGACGGACAACATGGCCGCCGATGGGGCTTCGTCATAGGCCGTCGAGTGGGGCTATGTCGTAGGGAGGCATCCTATCCAGTCAGTGGCATTGGGGCTCCATCCTAGGGAGACAGTCTTTATTTTACCATGGCAGAACATTATGATAGAGCAGGAAGCTTCCATTAATTTCCCCATTGTAGTATCCAGCAACATGGCCGCCTGCCGCCATCATGGTCGCCATATAGTGCGACTGCCAAGATTGCCGACCAGAGAGCAAGAAGTTCTCTGGCCGCCGCGACTGGCCGACACCCACTTCTGCTGTCAGCCATCTTACCAGTCAGTACGACTATACTTACAGAGCAAGAAGTTCTCTGATGGCTGCGACTGGCCGACAACATGGCTGCCTGCCACCGCCACCATGGCCATCATCTTGTCAGTCAGTACGACTTCCAAGATGGCTGACAGAGCAAGAAGTTCTTGTCCAAGGGGGCAGGCCCCCTTGGACTGATCGCCACATTGTCAGTGAGCACTTTATGGCTGCTGCGAATGGCGTGGCCTCCGACATCTTGTCAGTCAGTGGTCGACCAGATTGAATGAGCAGGGTGCTGCTGCCTGCCAGTGCTAAGATGGCCGGTGTCGTGTGCTATCCACTGCCATTGTCAGCCAGTGGCAAGATGGCCGACCTGAGGAGGCCTGGGCGCTGCGCATGTTCTAGATGGACACCGCCATTTTGCTAGGCAGTGCGCCGGCTGCCATCTTTTCAGTCAGTCCGGCTTTCTGGTAATTACAATGGCCGCCACCAGCCAACATGGCCGCCAGTCGTGACATCCCTCATGAGTCATGGGTGTGGGACATGCTGGGGTGGTGCCTATATAGGGACACAGCCGCCATCTTGCCAGCCAGCATCACCATAGTGACACAGCCAGTGGGTGGTGCCAATGTGATGGTGGACAGGATTGACAGAACATAAAGTTCTCGTCCAAGATGTCGGACAGAGCAGGAAGTTCTCATCCAAGATGGCGGACTGAATTGACAGAGCAGGAAGTTCTCATCACCATAGAGGCACGGCTGGCGCCGATATAGAGACACAAGCTGACATAGAGGAATGCTGGGTGGTGCTAAGATAGGGACATGCTGGGATGGCGCTGACATAGGGACACAGCCACTATCTTGCCAGCCAGCATCACCATAGGGATACATCCGCCATATTGCTAGCCAGAATCACCGTACGGTGGCGCTGATATAGGGACACATGCTGGGTGGCGCCGACAGTGGCTACGTCTTAGGGACGCAGCCGCCATTTTACCAGTCAACTAGGGCTTCGGACACACTGCTTGGGGCTTCGTCATAGGGACATGGGCACTATCTTGTTAGTCAGCATCGATAGGGAGAGCTGCCAAACCTGCCACCTGCTGGCCAGTGCCGGCAGCATGCTGAGGGAACCCGTACACTGGAATGCTAGAGCAGGAGGTTCTGGTTCAAGAAGGCCGTCGGGAGTGGTCGCACAATAATTGCACACTTTTTTGTGGAAACTAGCAGCAGCCATCTTGCTAGCCAGCATTGTTGCAACACCTCCATCTTGCTTGCATGACTTTTGCATCACCGCCATAGAGCTAACCAATGATAGGATTGATAGAGAAGGAAATTCTGCTCCAAAAGGCCGCTCAGTGCTTTTTTGCACACATTTTTGCGAATATTTTCAATCCAAGATGGCGGCGTTTGTCCCCGTGTCCCCAACCCCCATCACCTGCCCCAGAAGCAACAGCGTACAACTACTACGATGCTCTGCCTTTTCAGCTGTGGATGTTTTTCTGACAATGGATAACTTTTGAAAACGAACTCTGAAGAAAATAATTTCCTGATTGTGACTGCATAAAGCTGGGCACATTTGATAATTGTAATACTTACAGTTACGTTGCCAACGAACAATAAAATGTAGTTCCGTGATGTAAAAGCACGATGTTTCAATAAACCAGTTTCTTGTTTCTTACACATTAAAGTAAGAAAATACTCGTATCTCGTGACTAGTCTGTGAATACTTGTCAAGTTTATGAGCATCTGATTATTTTACAAAAATGTAGTATGTTTATTGAGCACTTTCTGCCTGCATATATTTTTGCTTGTGCTTATATTTCTATAGGTGACATCATCTGGGAATTAATTTATTGGTCCTTGCCAAGTTTGGCGCACTGCTACTCCTATAAATCGAAAACAAATTACTCCATATATCGTTTAAAGAGTCCAGAGCATACATACTGGTTTAACAATAGCACCTGGAATGTACTTTACGTTTAGCACGAAAATTGAAGCGTGTAGAAACCAACGTAGAAAAAATATTCAAAGTCAGTGTTAGGTAAAAGTTTTGTATTTTTGTACACTGGCGTTGTCATCTTCCCACCAGACTTATCTCTTGCTGGGGAAACGCGGTGATATTTATTTGTTGAGTTTCATGTAAAGACAGTTCACGGTAAAGTGAGCACTTTTTAAAGAAATGCTTGAGATGTACTTGTGTGTACAATGTGTATTCTCGCACCAAATTTTCAATTAACGTTGTCATGGGCCCGTCCACTTTATTTATGCTTTGGTGAAGTGAACGTGCCAAATTATATGGAACAGAAAATACTTTAAATAATTTGCCAACTCTGGCAATTATACGCATTCAAAACCAGAAAGCAACTTAAATCGTTCCTGCATTCAAAAATGTTCACCTAACGCTTTTAATTGCAAATTAACGAGCGGAGCTACTTTCTCTCCGCCTTTGCTAGCTTTACTGGACGCGTGCCAATCAAAAGTGTCTGCTAAAATATACGCCGCAAGTAGGAACAGTGATATTTCCCATAGGTTGACTTCAAAAATTCTCACTTTACCGTGAACAGCCTATATAAAATATTACCACGGGTGCTGTATCGCTGCAGCGAGATCTAGCGGGATCTTTGACCACTACGCCATCGCGCGCGGCCCCTTAAGACGTCTGAAGGAACTGCACTTTGGATACAGCGAGCGATACTGCGACACTCACAAGTGTTTTAACTTCAGTTAAGCTATCGATCCTGAAAAAAAAAAGTATCCTTTCATGTATGCCAGCTATGAATTAATCCGTTATTTATACAGTAAACACGTTCTTTTTATGTTCCTTAGTTTTTATGGTTAAAACAAGGCCACATGATTATGTTCAAATAAAACAATTTCTGAAATCTGTTTCTTCGTTTTCATCCTATTATATAATAGGACGATCTTTGTATGCCTGTCTGTCCGTCTTTCATACTTCTAAGTCCCGTGAAACTCACAGAAGTTCTTTAAATTTTGTAGAGCGAATCCTCAGGGTCTAATAAAGGTCAAGTTCGAATTTCAGCAAGATCAGATTACGCAATCATTACATTTTACCCTAAAAACTGGTTTTTTAATTACTTTTTTTTTTTCAATGAAATTTTGTATTAAAGCTTAGAGATTATTGCATAGAGATATGGCGGTAATGGAATATCATTTCTGTTTACTCTAAATGTCTCGCTTCAACGTTGAGTTAAATAAGTGGGGTCACAGTGGCTCAGTGGATAGAGCGATTCCAAGTGGGGCCTTAGTGGCTCAGTGGATAGAGCGATTCCAAGTGGGGCCGCAGTAGCGTAGTGGATAGAAATGTATCCAATGTTGAGTTAATTTCACAACTTTTTCTTTTTCAGTTTTTGTATGGTAACATAAATTTGTAACATCGTAACTGGTTTAGGCACGTGACAATACTAAAAAAAAAATGTCACGGGCTGGGCCCCTAGTAAATAATACAACACAGCAAAAGTATTATTTTTATTACATTAGGTTAAAAGTTTTGTTATTATAACAGAATCGTTTACTGATGTTACACACAGCTTTTATTATATTTATGTCTATTAAATTTTAAAGAATGTTTTAAACGACACGTAATAGATTTTCAAGCGAATTTGTACCATAAAAACACTTCGTATGTAAAGTTTCCAGTACTTTTACTCACACAAAAACTTACCCCAATTTCCTATAAAAAACGTTAATGTAATTTTAATGTAATGTAGAATTTCTTTATAGATAATGTAAAGGAAGGAGGCAAGTTACGATAAATCTGGAGAGATTGCCATTTTAATACTTATTTGAAGACTAGGTTTTGTACGGAATTTATTAAAAAATACATTGGTTTTTGAATATAGAGTAAAATTATATTTGTGCAGTATTTTCGCTACCAATGGACAGAAGTGCTTTGGTTCCACACTTTCTCTCACTCTTCTGTGCCTCCCTCTCCCCCCCCCCCCCCCCTTCTTGTAACCTGCGCTGATGTATCTTCAGCTGCGTGGGTTTTACACTCGACAATAACGCCCCTCTTCTAATTAAACGCCAAGCCTTCGAGCTTAATGTTCTCATTAACTCGGTGTCAGATCGGCCCGCAGTCAAGGATCGCTCGACAAGTTCGCTGCGAACACTGACTGATGGAATCAGACTGGCAAGTCTCGTCTCCTCTGATGTAATTTGACCCTCTGTAGACGTGCAGTTGGCGAGTTCCGAACATTTGCAGCGAAGCGACACTAGCGGGGGTTGGAACAGAAACTCTACCCAGCTGCCAACCTCGATGTATGAGTTGCCAGGGAGTTGTTTATTTGAATATTGCAGCAGTTTCTTTGCACTAGATTGAGTTCAATTTTTATTTTAATGTTATGGCTTACTCCAGTCGGATGAAATATGTAATACGAGTTAGCAGTTGCAAATACTGGTTTTAACAGACATCTCTGCCACGCAGTTGGTAAGTCGATGTATTATACCACTTTAAACAGGAATTCTTTGGTGGTCAGGCTCCTATTTCGCCCCAGTAGAACTGAATACTAATACTCAAGAACAATTCTAGCCGAAGTCGAATAATTTATTTAATTGCTTACCTGCGCAGTAATACATAATATTTTGACAGCATTATACGATTTTGATTATTTAATTAAGAGCTGCATATTAAATATTAAATATATGAATACATGAAGTTGATTATTAAAAATATTAAGACGGATCTACAGATTCTGGTTCCCATTCAACGACATATCGTTTTCAGGGAATATCACGCGATGTTATGTTGGGTTAAGACCATATTCCTTCCAACCCTCTCTTGCCAGTCCCTCCTTGTGCCAATTATAGCCCGTGAACAATGTCACGCACTTCATTATCTGCGATACATATGTTGCTGCGGCAAAAAAGAAAAATGTATTCTTAAATATGAACCACTGAAAAGTGGGATTGACACAAACAGAATTTTTGTTTGATCTATATATTAATGGTAATTATAACCTTGCATTGTGGTTACGACAACTCAGCAGTATCCTTTGTGATAAATGCAGTTACTGTATTTATAAATTTAGACCTTATGTCGATGATCTAAGAATGGGTTTTTAGGTAAAGTAGTATTCTCAAAAAGTTTCGCTAGGTACTAATAATTGTAATGAACAAAAAAAAAGTTATATTAATAAAAAGTTTTTCTTTTATGTACAGCAAAATTTCTTTACAGTAAACAAAACAAGTTCAAGGAAATATTTTTTTCGCTATAAAGAAAAAAAATTGCCATAAAACATACGTGTATACAGAAAAAACATTTTGTGACAAAACCTAAGTTTCTTCTAAACCTCTTTCTTGAATTAAAACTTGATTTTGTTAGTGTAAACAGAACGACGTCAAAAAGTGCTTTTCTTCACCATACAGAAAGTTTTGAACGTATTTTTTTACAGCGCATTTTTTTAAAACATCCCGATTTGAGAATGCTAATAAGATTTGCAATTCCATGCAAATATCGCTGAGTTACCCCTCCGCTCACGTGTCACTTGGCGGAAGTTGCGCACATGCCGAGTTCCATGGTTGACTTTCGCCAATGTTTGACGCACGTACGTCTGATATTTCAGTGTGAACTCTTTCAGCCACAGCGCAGGAACATGCACGTTGTTTACTAAGTTCGGTTCCACTCAGGTTGGGATGCGCAATTCTTTTAGTTTCCCAACTAAAATTTTTCGCCACTAGGTATAGGCTGTTCACGGTAAAATGAGCACTTTTGAAAGCCATGCTTAAGATCTACTTGTATGCACTTTGTGTATTCTTCCGCCTTATGTAAGATTAAAGATTAACATTGCTATGGGCCTCGTCACTTTATTCATGCGTCGGTCAAGTGAAACTGTGAAGTTATTAGCAAAGTAAATATTTTACAAATTTGTTCATTTTTACACTTCGATGCATTAAAAAAATAACTAAAAGCGAAAGAAATAATTAAATTGATTAGAAATGGTTACCTAACACTGTTTATTCGACGTTAAGATACAGAATAACTTCCAATCCATCGTTACCAACTTTATTGGGCGCATGTCACTCAAGGCGCCCGTTAAAATATGTGCAGTTAAGGTCAGTGACTTTTTTCTAAGGTTGATTTCAAAAGTGCTCACTTTATCGTGAACAGCCTTTAAGCGCTAGTATTGCATGTGTACCGAATTTTCTCTATTTTTTACGTGAAAAAAAATTGCATTAATCGTAAATCAGATATCAATATTACTAGTAACTAAGTAAAATCTTAAATATTTATTTTTATTATTCACGTAGCTTGAAATGTTAATTACAAGTGACCTCTTTGGAACACTGTGCGGTAATTTTCCTTGTGCTAAACTCTCCACTAAGGAAACTCGTTTTGTTCCTGACCCGAATAGAATTAACGTTAAGGTGGGGCAGGAATTGCATGGTGTCGCAGTCTGGGGCATGTTGAATGGAGCGCCTGGCGAAGTTACCCACAGACTAAAGATGAGGTAGACCGCTTATTCGGTTCTGCGCATGTACCCAGCATTGACCTACCCCAGTCCTACACAACTGTCAAAGTCACATAGTCAACAGTGATGAACGTGTTTGTTTGTATCTTAACTTTTAAATTACAAGCACTGTTATATGAATAAAATAATTTTACCATTTAAAATTTAACCAAACTGTTTTCCAAATTGGTTAGAAGAAGTATAGAAACATTTCAAAGGACTTGTTTACCAAACACTATTCTAACCTCAAATTCGGTTCACGCCGTTTTCGCTAGACGTGTGGGCAGGTGTGCAGTTCAATGTCGGGACACGAGATTGGTTGTGCGCAGCCAGCGAGATCGGTCTACCTCATCTTTAGTCTATGAAGTGACCTCGCCTTCATGACTACTTATAATGACGCTAGTGGACCTCCCTAGTGTGTGTGTGTGTGTGTGTGTGTGTGTGCGCGCCCCCCCCCCCCCCCCCCTTTTCGTCGGCGAGGTGTTCCTTGTACGAGTACTGACCCCGTCATGCCACGTTGAACCACCATGACATGTGGGACGTTGCTCAGCAAGTGAACTGCTGTGTTCACAATAGACTACATTGAGGAGAGTCCGTCGCGTGTGAGAGGTTATCATTCGTCGACGAGACTGATCTGCGAAGACTCTTAAGAGTGGGATGGACCCGCGCGTCATCGTGAAATAGTTGTTTGCGCAAATACGCGTATCTCGGTAAATAAATCTTCTGCAAATACGACTATTTGCCAGAAAAGATTAAAGAAACAATTATATATGTCCCTATTATTTTTACTTTTGTCGTATTAAGAGTGTATTATCGGAGAAAAGAAATCGTGAAAATGGTCAAATATCGCATATTTAAAGCTTGTGTATGCAGTTTTCTTAAGCGGCAATATTCGAGCGCACTTTAATTTGTGGTCTTTCATGGCGTGTAGTAAAATCGCACTGTTACAGATCTACTTTGCACAGTACAGCGTCACGACGGAAACACTGCACGCCTTGCGCGTAGGAGCGTCGAGGCACTAGGCGTGCGTGTTAGTGTCGCCTGTATCGCTCCCTCGCTTCTTGACCTTGGACGCGCGGGTCCATCCCACTCTTAAGATCGGGTTATCCCCGCCATCTTGCCTTTACATCCCCATTATATAATTTCCAGATTCAATATTGGAGAACCTAGCTTGTCAAGGCGAAGTGAACATCTCAGAAATTATTATTTCGAAATCCACGTGATTCGTTTCACATTTTGTAACCGTGACCAAATGTTCTCTCGTTATTTAATCATTTCGGCGTCACATGGCGAAATGTGGATATAACTTGAAACCTTTTACATTTTAAAAATTCGGTTAAGTATGATCCGTTCACGGTAATTTCCAACTTTTCAAGGGTCTGCGGTGGCTGAGCGGTTAGCCTGTTTGCCTCCAACCAAGGCGAGCCGGGTTCAATCCTCGCCGCGTCACCGGATTTTTTCGCATGTGGAAATCGTGCCGGACGATGTTGCTGGTCCTGGTCGACGGGTTAACTCGATGCTCTCCCGCGCTGCTCCATACTCAACCCCATCACCCTCATCACCTGGTAAGAGCCGCCCAAATCTCTGCACTCTCATTCCAACTTTTCTGAAGCCCTGCTTGTGTTCTACTTACAGATATTGCTCCGCCTGATTCATATGAAGCGTAGAAACTGACACCAGAGGGCATTCGTGCGCAGACGATTAGCGTCTCTACACCGAACTTCACAGCCGTGGAGTACCGCAGGAGGTACGGCATATTGCTCCCGCGGCATCAACTCAGTGGTTCACAACCAGTGGCGGCCGGTGGTCTGTTTCCTGACCGACCGCCGGGTACGATCTTTTTATAGCCTTCCGACTCTTATGCCCGGTTGCACCATCGTGGTTCGAAACTCGATCCGAGATCGGATCTGAGATCGATACAGAAAACTGTTGCACCATTCGAGCTCAGAGATGGACTGGAGATCGAGATGAAGTTCATTTCGAACCTCTGAAATTGGCGGTTCGAAATCTCGATCCGAGATCAGCAGCCATCGTTGACATATGTAGTAAGAATATATGCCAACGGATAGAACTACGTTCAATTGTTATCTTGGGAAATTAAAACAACATTATACGCATTTTATTATTATTCAGTAAAATTCGCACAACAATAATTCACTTAAAACAGATAAAATATCGCACATCTAGTTCTATCTATAGTGAAAAATACGCCTACTTCCATGACGTCATATATTACGAACCAATAGCAAAATTTGTCTCATATTGTTCATTTCATATAAGTGATCTCAAATTTAACAGTTCTAGGAAAGTAGTGCCAATGTCATCTGGGTGGCTATGTATCCTTCCGCCACAGCCGAACTGTCACTGAAGGTGACATTTTGGAAACATTATGTTACTGCCAGTATTTGTAAACAAACAACATATGACTGCCTGTTTTTGTAAACAAACTGCATGTGCATCCTCCCAAATGACTTTTAGAAGCTGCGAAGGGCTGTTCAAACAGTTGAAGGTTGGCAACAATCCCATTTTTTTTTCAGTTTATAAATATTTTATGTAAATGACTAACAGCCCAGGTAATAAGTCTATAAATTGAACATTTTTTTACCTTGCAAGAAATTTGTAACCGGGATGCACGAAAATGAAATCTTATTTTGACTGTCAAATGAATAAGATATTTTACTGTTTTTTAATATACGATACTCGAACTATATGAATGACAACTAATCTTGCCACATTTACCTGAGGAAAGTTCTTGTAAACATAAAAATTTAGCATAGTTTCCACGAACACAAAATATCAAGATTCCCCCCCCCCCCCTCCCCCTGGAACGCACAAATACCGAAATACTGCCCCCCCCCCCCCTTCTTTTCACAGTATACATTATTACATACAGGCTATGCCTACTGTTGCATTAAAAGCACATAATTCAACTTCGTGGTATGATATAAAACTCTGTACAGCCTGATACTTTTATAGTGGTTATAATTCTCAGGATGTTAAAGTATGTAGGTAGCGAAAATAATATTTAAGCAAATGTTACTTAATTTCAGTAATTTTAATAACTCTCATTTAGTAACTCAAATGTTAAGTATTGCAGGTCTACATACAAAATACTTTAATAACTTTTCTCAAATTCCTACGTGTTCAGATTGTCATGCTGCGAATAAAAATTTATTTCTGACTAACTCAGTGTTGATATTTACACTGAAGTTCAATCGCACAACCTCCCTCCTCAAAATTGTGAATACAGCACTAGGCTTGTTCTCGGGTACCTAATAAAAAACTATATTTCAGTTCAGAGATGTTACAAAGCGCTCTAGAGAAGCATATGTGACCTACAGCAACAATATATCAAACGAACATGTTACTTACACACTAAAAAGATGCTCCACCTACCCAAGATTGAAGACATCATAAAGTTCATTTTCCTTAGCGATAAATTTTGGAATGTCACAGTTCCTGCTGATGCATGACACACTTCTTTATCATGTTGGAGCACCTTCGTTGGGTGCTTAAATAAAGAATTTTGTTTAATAAGCATGTTGTAATTTACTTGATATCAAAAAGTTGTCTTTCCAATGCAAATCCTGTTTACGTAAATTATTCTTCCGACTCTTACAATATTCTTAACAACGTATGTTAAAAACATATGAGCGCTTTTAATTTGCAAAACAAAAATGCTCAAAAAGTTTATGAAAGACTCCAACGTTGAAACCTACATGCCATTATGTTACTTTCAAATACAGCCTTTAAAAACAGGAAAAACCTTGTATTTGCTAACAAGTATCCCTGCGTAACAAGCTTGACAAATTTGATATGCGTTCTAAAAAAATACAAGTGATACAACTTACAAGTTTGTATGGCCAGTAAGCTTTACATTTTGAAACCCTCCAGAACCAGTGTGTTTCAATCTATAACAACACAGAGAAATGTTCATTGCAATGAAATGCGGGCCCAATAAGGGCATCATCTCTATTTTATTTCGAAGAAAAAAGGAGAAATTGAGCAGAGTTAGGTGGGGGGGGGGGGGGAGGGAAGAGGTGGTTTAGTTTATCGTCTTTCGTGAGACGGGATTATTTTGATGTTCTTACGACGCCAGAATCACATAGCCCCAACGAGCACGACACAACGGCCAACAGTCAATGAAATACAAGATAGATCGTCGTAACCCCGACCGATTCTGTCGTCCGACCAGCAATTTTGGAATTAGAAATTATTTTTATTCTTCGTCGAGTTGTGACGCACGACGCACAGAATGTACAACATTTGCAAAATGAAATTTATTACAAACTTTCCCTAAAATGGAAAATACGTAGCTTAAAAGAAAAATTAATTGGAAACTACTGTATCTAACTCTTAAAAATAATAATTTTACTTTTGTATGCATTAACGATACCAATTTGTCACCATTTTATATTACAAACATCCCTCTCGTTCACCGCCTTTGAGACTAACGTAGCCTATCAGCGCCTTCTAAATAGTTAGGTTAAATGCCGAGAGCGTGGTGTTGGTCGTGCTGTAAATTCAAGTAGTCACATTGAAATGTGTCGTGGTTGCGTTTTTGGTCGTGTCGTGCTGTGTTGGTCGGGGCTATGTGATTCCGGCATGAGTGTGTGGCATTTTGAGTTGCATATTGTTTTTATGGAGCAGTGGAAAATTTTGCTCGTATGGAAATAACATCTAAATTATTTAACTTCGAAAATTATAACTTTAATGAAAATTCAAAACGCGATACATACGTCGCTGCTCGTATTCGTACATATGCAGCAATATATACACGCACACACTTTGACCGAAGTTAACCTTTCACTTGAATTTACGATGTAGACAAGCATATTTACTCGCTACAAATGTGTGGAAAGTGCGGCATTTTTCAGGCCACGTACATTTCAATAATTATATTGACGGTTTACAAATACATTTACAAAACATGCAAACTTACTGTTGTAACCTCTTGAACACGTGTTTTTCTATGGCAATCCTTGCGAGTTTACTTCACTAAAATCACGTTTGTTCGTCACTAGCATTAAACAATTTATTTGCAGAATCATTCAGTAAAATCAACACTGCGCGCGTTTCCTGATACAAACAAACTTAAACTTGTATACAGAAATTATATTCGTGTCACTTCATTGTGGAAGGCGGTTAGGAAAATGGCGGAACGAGCAGTTTAACGACGTGTCGATTAATTATACATTTCTCTCAACAAAACGCATAACCAACTATGTTTAGAAAAAGCAAATAAAAAATAATTAACTACTGATTAAATATTCCGACAACACCTATAAGATATTCGTATAATAAAGACGATGAGAAAAAAAGCGCACGCACAATTGCCTTCACCGGACTGGAAACACAAACATGGCTAGCCATTGGCTGGAAACGTTTACTGTTCGTATGTGTCGACATACTCTGTTATAAATGCTGAACGTGTTTTTTAAGCCACGTTACTAATAGCCAAGAAAATGTAATATTGCTTTAGAAACATAATTTAAACCATAAATGTTGTATGTACAACTAAGATTTTAAATTACAACTTTAGTACCGAGTGCTATTTTATTCCAAAGGCATCATCAAACTAGCCAACCTAAGACCACGGATCCCACAGCAGTTCTTCAGCTGATCAATACTGTTTACATAGTGCGTAGGTTGGTCTCATTGTCTGTCAAATTTGAGACCACTTATATGAAATGGACAATACTTAATCTCGATCTCTCGCTTGGAAACTAAGATCGACGAATCGGAAATCCAGAATCATGATAGTTAGTTGGTGCAACACTTTTACATTGGCTACCAAGATCAAACTGGATCCTAGTTCGGAACTAGGATCATTTTATCTCGGATCGGGGAAGATGTTGGTGCAACCGGGCTTTAGTTATCGTTTTCTGTCAGAAGGGAGACTGCTTAGGTGGTAGCTTCGCATCACCGCTCTTTCGACCGAATTTTGCTCGTACTGAGTAGCACTACTGAGACGTAGATGCCGTCTCAGTAGGGTAAAACTAACTTTGGTAAGAACTATTTTTCACTGGGTATTAGCAACATGCCTATTTTCTCTTTGTCTTTAGTCATATTAGTTATAAATTAAATATTGTAACACATAAATAAAATATTACTAAAAGTTCTATTTATCCAAATATAAAGTACTTTTATATTAACGGAAGCATAAAACGGTTGAGATATATAGTAGGTACATTTAGGAATCAACCGAACACGTCACACATGGGGTGTTTATCCAAAGGTTTGTTTCAAAAAGTGGGAAGAAACCGCGATTAGACTACAGGCTTTTATGTCATAAGCAGTTTAAATGATTAAAATAAAAAAAAATTCAAGATAAAAGTGTTTCTACCCCTTGAAACAGCTATTGCCAGTAACATGAAGCTCAACCGTATCTTCCTCTGCCTGATGTATGACAGAGCGTCATAATGATAATAGTAGTGCCGAACAAAACATTCGTTCCTTGCAGCGCCTAGAAATATATGTATACCTGCCTGCATCGTTTTTGTGCCTTTTTGGCCGAGAAGCGCGGGAGCTATAAGGGTCATATCTGCACGCGCTACAAGGGCGCCATCGCCACTATGCCCAGGGCTCTCAACTGGCGTGCAGTGTTCTCGTAGAGTTGCGTGTACCTATGTGACTTTCAGGTGTGACCCCATCACTTTAATGATTGAAAGTCTGTAGCTAAGTTTAATACAGGTTCCTACCGTAGTTTAACTCTTGTCCGGTTAGTATGTTTGAAGATACGGCAATATGAAAAAGCCGGTTTTGACTATATTAGAGGGCTTCAAAATAATATTTGCATTATGCGTGGTAACTTTAAAGTACCATTCCGTCCTCGTCTGGGGTACGATGTATTTTCGTAGGTAAACATACTGTAGGGGACACGTTTAATACCGTAGTTTAGCCTGTTCTCTGCAGCCTGCAAGGCCGTGTTTGAAAGTATTGCCAAGTTCTATCTCATGAATTTGCACGTCTGCCTCTATAAGAATTTCTTGTGTGTTATCGCAAGCAATTTCGGCCTTTTGCGTTGTGTGAATCCGACAAATGAAAGACGGGACTTCTTTTCCACCGTTGGTTCTGAAGTTTGTCGCTAGAGTGTTTTTTCCACGGGGCTCAAATTTCTTCCCACCTTCAGTAGGGGACAAGGGAACTACAAACTCATAATTACGTCAGGTAATTAATTCTGCCAAAAGTTTGGCAAAATCGTCATTGTGGCATAAATACGAGTTCGTAATTCAGCTGTTTAGTCTGAACTGTTGTGTAAGGGCAATAGCTAGCTGGGTAGAGGGTTATTTTGGAGTTTTCTATTTAAAGAACATAAGAAAGAGAAACCTATACTCCAACGCGGCTGGGGGAAGGTTCACCTTAATGGCGCCGTCTTGCCGGAGGTAAAGGCTGTTCACGATAAAGTGAGCACTTTAGAAATAAACCTTTAAAAAAAAAACTCACTTCCCTGCATGCATATATTTTAATGGGCGTACTGAGTAACATCCACCCAGTAAAGTTGGTAACGATGGATGGAAAGTAGTTCCATATCTTATCGTCGAATAAAAAGTATTAGGTAACTATTTGTGATAACTTAAAATTATGTCTTTCGGTTTCGGTTTTTTTAATGCATCGAACTGTAAAAATAAGCAAATTGTTAAATTATTATTTTCTTAATAATTTCAGTTTCATTTGACCGACGTATGAATAAAGTGATGAGGCCCATGGCAATGTTAATTTTACATAAGGCGGAGTAATACACAACGTGTATATAAGTAGATCTTAACGAGGGCTATCAAAATATGCTGTAAGCCCGAGTCCGAGACGTGTGAGAGAGGTAAGGCCCATTCTACAATGACGCGGATACGGATCGCATACGGGTACACGTAAGAAAGCTGGGAAACTCCCTGGTTTGTTTATATTCGTTTTCGTGGCCATTGTACCGTACACGGCCACAAGTGCGCGGATATACCGTGACTGTCATTATTTTTGTTTTAAAAAACACGTGCACATGGTATGGCGATAGTATTGATTTACACAGTGCTAAACACACAAAAAAAAAAAAAAACAGAATGAGGTCTTAACATTATACAACCTGTATAGGTAATTTGAAACAGCTGAGTATTTTTTATTTCGAAAGTATGTATTGTAGAATAATTAAAAATTCATCTAAAGTCGTCCGTTCGTTCCGTTTACGTGTTCCGAGTCCGTTTTCGGACGTATCCGCGCATTGTAGAACGAGCCTTGTCCTCCGTGCTTGCGGTTGAAGCGATCGGGCGGGCAGCTAGCCCTGGGGACCTGGTGTATAGTGGCAATTTCAGACACGTCCATAAGGAACTTCAGTTGTAGACATTTAAAGTTATGGTCTTTCAAAACATATGCTACTTCATGTAACTAAAATGTTTAGTTTACCTTTTGTTCGGGGTACATGTTTTAATTATTGTAAGTTGCGACTAGTCGATTTACTTCGACGTGGTTTTAACCAGGGTTTAATTAAACTAATTAAATCGTTTTGTAATTGTAAGACGATTAATAACGTATATTAATGAACTATTTTCATATTCAGACAAAATACGTTTAATTTCGTGTTATGAATGATTCTTCAAGAACTTCAGGGTGAGTAAATCATTGCTAAAATTGTAATAACAACTTTAACCGATGTATCGTGATATCAGTTATTCGCTGAAACGTTTTAAACCAAAGTAAAATTAAAGATGAAACAAAAGATTTGATAACGAACAACCATGATGTTAAATATTTTCCTTTTGGGCCTATTTGTTATTACTTATACAAAAAGTTATATATACATAGGCTATATAATTTTAGCCCTCTTTTATGCCTTGTACGATCACCCAGTATGATTGATTTGAGTTTTATCGCTTCCTCTCTATTTGTTTCAGGGTCATTTATTAGACAAGATTCGTTATTTTGTGCCACCTACTTTGTGTTTTTGTATCATTTGTTTGTATGTTGTTTGTACCAAGGACTCGATGCATTTCTTTGTTGATGTTGATATTTTATTTTATGATCTTTTTGTCGTATATGGAGCACAATGTTAATTTTTGTTATATTATTGTGGCTATAAAAGCCGGAGTATCGACGAATATAAAGTAAAGATTATCACAGCTTTACAATGCACATATATCTTTTAGTTATATTTCGTTATACCCTATCATTCTCGAATTTTAGAATTTTATATGACTTATTTCATAGCTGCAAGAAACCTCGCCTAAACGGATATCGACACCTGGAAGTTCTTAGTTGTTTGTGGAAATCGACTGCGTATTACACTTGTTTATGTAGTCAAATGTTTGTGCTGGGGTCATTCTTGCGTACTGACCAAATCGTTATCGTCACGAAGCTGCTTATAAAGATGGTGGAACGCGATCTCTATAAAGTTAATTCGTGTAGTGCCTTTTCCTCTTAACATTCCACTGCCGTTTGCGTTTCGCAACAAAGAACGTTTTCTGCAAGTGGTATTCGACTCCCTACATCGACATCCAATTTCCTTGCTCTCTCGCGGGGCCGCAGTTGCGCAATGGTTAGACTATTCGCCTCCCACCTAGGCGAGCAGGGTTCGAGGTTCGATTCCCGGTGGGGCCACTACCGGATTTTCGCATGTAGGATTCGTGCCGGACGATGCCGCTGGTCGGCATGCTTTCTCATGGATATCCCGCTCCCCCCACCCTTGCATTCCAGCGCTGCTCCATGTTCATCTCGCCTCATCCTCATCGGCTCTCCAGACCTCGATGTTAACGGCAAAGTATACCTATGAGAAATTCCCGTTTGTCTGCGCCACAGGTACCGTTCTGGTAGCAAACTGTTGCCCTTATCTCTGTCTCACTCCCTTGTTTCAACTCTCGCTTTAGAACACGAGGATTTCCCCAAGTGCGATAACGAACTCCAACACAAGACTGTCCCCAAACAACTACCTGGAAACCTTCGCGTTGCCAAATGTTAACTGCTAGCGGATAAAACAATTCTAGGAAGGCAGGTCATTCCCGCCCTTTCACTGCTGCTTGTTGACAGCACCAAAGCCTTGTAATAGGTTCACCATATGTTTTGTTCTGATAATTTTAGACGAGCAAGTCACGTGGCGGCGGTGCTTTGCGAAGTTTCGGAATTTGAGTACAGAATTTCATTGTTTTTATTGATGTTTCAGAGTGCAATTTTTACATACTAAAGAACTTTTCAGTGAAACACAAGAAAAAAAATAGTAAAATGTATTTTATTATACATAAGAAAATACCAATACACATTCTGAAAATTACAAGATTCAGTTTTCTGTACATAGTCAAGTAGATAAGGAAAAATATTACAAATCACAAATGTCAGTACTTTACACAAAGCCAAAAATGCATATTTACAATATTTTGTATTAAGTTACTTGTGTGTAGCTGATGCGAAAATATACATATGCAAAGTTGACTGTTCACAAACATTGTTTAGTCGAGGGGTGCAGTTGGGAGGTTTGGGTGGCTAACATCTACGGTCTTGAGAATCGATGAGGGATGGAATGAGGTTGATTTGGAGCAGCATCCAGAACGTAAGGGTGGGGGAAACGGGAGACCCTCGAGAAAACCGTCGACGAACAGCATTTCCCAGGCACGATTCCCGCACGCGAAAATTCCGGACGTGACCTCGCAGGTGATGGAATCTAGCTCGCCTTTGTGCTCTAGCAACTCGATCACCACTGTTTAGTGGTTACGGTTGAAAGTACTTTAAACATGTAACAAGTAGAGTTCGATTTTTTTATTGGTCACTTTGTATCATTACTTCATGAAAGAGGGTTGTCGATTATAATACCAAGGAAACGGGTGTTCATAAATGATAATTTTTGTGTTATAAAAAAATATAACTCCTAAATATAGTAGCATTAGCTGATTTTGCGCAAATTATGCTTAAAATGTATATCCAAACATTTGGTGAATAATTGGTTTACATTAGCAAACACCCAAAATACTCAGATTTGGTAAATGTTAATTTCTGAATGTATACCGTACTTGCAGTTTTGCAACTGCGTGATTCATCAAGTATGTTTGGGATTATTTGACGAGGCAGTAAAAAAACCGCTCCTGCAACTGTAACAGGAAGATATTTCAGTATGTATAATATTTTGCTGCTAAACACAAGCTCTACTAGGTCGCTTAAAATTTGGTTGCATATTTTTCCAAAGAATAGACATTCCATAATAAATGTTTTTTTAAGTCTCATAAAAACACCTTAAACAAACGTAATTCGACTAGTCTTAAAACAATGAAATGCCAATAAAAGTTATGTAATTTAATAATATTTTTAAATTGTTTTTTACTCAAACTCTCCTTGTAGCTGTATGACACGGTGGTAGTTGGGGGGGGGGGGGGATTTTAGGTACCAATTTAGTTTCACATACAAACAATGGCTGGACAAACAAGCACGGAACTATTTCCACTCCAGGCCAAAATAATTACAGTAAATCATGGGGAGAAATCGCTGCTGTACTGATACTTATACAGTTAGAAAGGCTTATAATGACTTGTACAGGATTTGTAACACAATATCGCAACCACAATGCACTAAACTGGGCAGCAGCTTTTTCAAATTCCTGTAGGTGTTAATTGATATTAGTAGACCTATTCATGTAGACCCATTCCTGCCTTACATGCTAAATGAAGCTGACGTGTGAGGTAAATTACAAGCTATACTGTGGCAGTTGTTTGAATTCAAAGACCAGTCTGTACAAAATAAAGCAATTTACTGAGAAACCGTACAGAATACTTTTAATGAATGAAAGTGAAATGACGAAATGTTCTTTGCAGTAAAATATGGGTTTAAAACAACTTAATAAGTACTTTTTGCAGCTTTTTAACGTACATTTGTTTGCAATGCAATTACATGTTTAGCAATAAATCGTCTAACGAGCATTTACTACACAAAGCTATCAAATTTATAGGCCACATCGGAATTTGGGTTTTAAAAATAACAATTTTTCTCCGGATAAACTCATTAAAGTTCTTATAATAAGTAAGCGGAGCAGTAAAAAAAACAATGCTAACGTTACATGACAATGGGAAGTCGCACTTTCGTCACAGACGGCTGTATAGGGGCATAACCAGCATTCTTTCGGAAATAATTTCAAAGATGACCACTATCAATACACTCCATTATAAAAGTATCTCCTGACTAATAAATCCGTTAATGATAATTTGGAACAGTTGTGTACTCGGCACTATGTTGAGCTTCAACAAAATGGTTTATTATACTCCATAAATTGATAGAAATTTGTCGGAACAATATTACTTACTATGTCCGTTAGCTAAGGGGTATTTATTTACTTCATTTTATTTCGTCTTTCTTTGGCGAAGCTAGCCCAAAATGTCTTCTCTCACACTTAACAAAATTGAATACGATGTAGCACATGCATAAAGGTTATTTTAAGAAACTGTACTCTGTTATGTATTTTGTATGAAAACTGCAGACATGATTGTCGGAACTGACGAGCGACTACAGGAAAATTTGAGTAACACGATAAACTTAATGTTTTTAGCGTTAAAGGGGTGAAATGAGATTATGTAGAAGCGACGAATGCAGTAGTGGGGGAAATGTGAGTAACTCGAGAAAACCCTCAGGCCAACTGCATGAACTGTCATGTTTCTCTCTTACCAAAATTCAATAGTGACCCCTCTGGGGATCAAACCAATATAGTAGAATTTGTGGGAGGTAGGAGGTAAGTACCGTAGCCAATAGACTATATATATATATATATATATATGCCCATATACACATACAAAACAGTGAGCACAGACAATAAAATTCCAATACTCAATATTTATCTCATTTATAAAACAACCTACCAAAGCGTTATGAACAAAAAACATTTTGGATTGTCGCACCCTTGATACAAAGGCTACTGGATATGCGTTTACTTTTATTAAACGAAGGAACATACTGTAAAAATAATTACATTCCATATATATAATGTATAGTATATAGTATATATTATATATAGTAAATATGTAATATATTGTAAATATACTATATAGAGTATATATTATATACAGTATATATCGTATATATAACATTAGAACGCACAGTTACTGTTTCATGAACAGAAGCTTATACGGATGCATTTCATTTCTTCATGGCCTGCAGGATATCGGTAACGAAAGACGGGTCTCGGACTCTCATGCCTCATCACACTTGTATCTCCAACTGCAGTGGAGTCCTGTGCGAACTTCTTGATACATTTTCATTCTGCCAGTTGTGCAGACCATGGCGTGTCGTGCAATGCACTCCAATTGCGGGAGAAGAAATGCCGGGTTTACCACACGTCGTCCAGGGATCACGTCACAGAGTGGCAAATGATTTGGATGTTCCTCGACAGTGAGAGGTGGATAATCCGTCTCGTCTATCTCAAATCCACCCCACACCCATTCTGAATTCTTATCGCCATGAATATCCTCTGTTTCGGTATTGGCGTCTTGTGTGACTGGAGATGAGGGTATCTCTTGAAATTTAACTTCAGGTGCACCACTGGAAATCCCATAATAGAGTAACTATTTTGAATGCTATTAGCGATAATCAACAAACTAATAAACTCAACAAACTACGGTAATGCGTAGTGTAGTTGCAGTGGTTGGTGTAGTATTTCATTTAAATACGAGTGGAGAGATTTGGGTGGCTCTTAACAGCGAGGTCTTGAGAGCCGATGAGGGTGATATAGAGAAGTGCCGGAATGCAAGGGCAGGGGGAAACGGGAGATCCCCGAGAAAATCCGGCCGCCACCGGCATCGTCCGGCAAGAAACCCACCGGGGATCGAACACAGTTCTCCATAGTAGTAGGCGAGCGTCCTAACCGCTACACCAACCGCGGCCCCTATTTGAAACTGAAAATTAAAAAAGTCATCTGTTTTACTAATTGTTTCATAACTGTGGCAAGGTTGATGTGAATCAAATGGGAAGACGCTGTACTACGCACAGCTGGTTGCCATAATCGGGCAGGTAGGACATTCCCTGCCAGAGTAAAGATTGCTGGAGGTGGCATGGCATACGGGTATGTATTTAGTTGTATTTTATTGTGTATTACTGGCCTCAATTTTATACTAATAGACCAAATGGATATGCAAAGACTGTAAGGGACGGCTTGGACAAAAAATAAATATAAAACTTGGTTTCTTTTTAAAATGGCAATTGCCTCCGTAACTGTATACATAATTCGTATTTCTAGGTTGGTGGTTCGGAGATACAGGAAATAACCTGTCCGCGGAGGATCTTCGCTTGAATGTTGATTCCTAAGTCAGAAAATCATATGACTCTATAAAGACTTATAGTGGCTTAGAAAAACCTGTTACGTCATAGGAGCTGGAAAGAAGAGCAGACAAGAGACATTATTATTTTCGATGTGTATACATACAGTGGTTCGGAATGGCCATAGTTCTTTAAAAACATGCACTACCTAGGAGAGACAAAGCCAGAACTACATATTACCAAAATGTTTAGCAGTTTGTAATAACATAACGAAAAATATAGCTGCTTAATGTACAGATAATTAAATAAATGACGGGAAAAGCAGTTTCAGTCATCCTTTCATTTGGTTTAATGTTCTATGTTTGATTGAACACAATGTTGTGTTATTCGATGATATGAATCATGTTCTCATTTATCACATTTCTGATATTGCTATACGGAATAAGCACATTTATGAAGCTAGTATCCAACTAATCGATGAAGCCATTTAAAAGAACACGTAATTTAACAAAATTATGTGAATGTAGTCTGGAGTGACAAGCAAAGAGATACGAAACGAATTCCAACACGAAAAAGGTAGGTATCTATGTATTCGCGTGCAATGATATTGACATTTTTTTTAAATATATTCATTAAATAAATATGATTTAAGACATCGCAACAGTCACTCTTACTTATCCAAGCTCGTTATCTACGTCCCGATTGATTTGGTATGCCACGTAATATTTTCACCATTAAAATGATCAAGAGTGATATAAATGTGAACTGAATCGCTTTTACTGCGTCGCAACTCCCATTATACGAGATAGGAATAACATGTCATTACCGACCGTTGGCATCCATATTCGTCATAACACCAGGGGTAACATCCTCTTGCATTAATGTGTAAGAATTAATGTTGACAGTTTCTTAATATCCAAAATAAAATTTGGGATCAATTCCGACTTTTTTCTAACGCTAGATTATTTTCGTATACGTTTTGTGACATGTGCATATATATCCTTTCAAATCCCACTAATCGATCTCGAAGTAATTTTATTTTAATATATACAATGTATGATTCATTAGGTTAATCTAATTTCCAGTGCGTCTTCCGAGCACGTGAGCTATAAAAAACTAGTTTTCAATTTCCCATCAGAACTGCACAGAAATGCCATGCAAACCATGTTTAGGTTATTAGTTTTGTAACACATCTAGGCTTGCGTGAAAGATTACTTCATGTGATAAGATTGAAGTTGCATTAAAACTCGTTCAAAATGTTTTTTTTAACTAAAAACATTTTTATTTTAAAAGAGTTCAAACCACTTGATTTTGACCCCAAAGGTGTGACTTTTCTGTTGGCAAAGAGTTAGAGGATGACGCACAAATAGCATGTGGACTCTTCCCCATACATATTTTGTGTAATATAATGAATAGTAACTTAAGGACATCACCAATAATAACAAAAAATGCCATAGGCCACATTCCAGTTGTCTGAATAAACGTCATATGTAGTAAACCTTTGCTTATTGAAACGTCCAAAATGGCACCCGTCGAAGCATATTGATGGATCGTGGACTCTTCAATAATTGCCAATATACTGAATTAGGGAACACTCATTCATTCCTCAGTTGAGTGTGGCAACTCATCTTTGAAAGATCAGATATTGTGTATGCAAAACCACAATTCTTAACTATTTTGACTTTTGTCTGACAATTTTCTTAAATACTACTAATTTCTTGGCTACCATAATAAATAAGCAGATTTAAAGAAAATAAATCTGGGCTTATGTTGACTTTATGAATGCCAAGTTTGCTTACCAAGTGTAGTTTTCATTGGGTATTATAAGGATTCGCGTATTTGAGAGATACTACACAGCAGAACATTTGGATATGTAAACAGACGTACGCTCATACACTCGTAAATAGCGCATACCTGTAAAATCTCTAACGTTGCATTTGAAAGTCCTCTTAAACGATCCGGATTTTCGTAAGTGGGAATCGTGCCGGACGATGCCGTTGGTCGGCGGGTTTTCTCGGGGATCTCCCGTTTCCCCCGCCCCATTCGTTCCGGTGCCGCTCCATACTCACTTCAATCACCCTCATCAGCTCTCAAGACCGCGCTATTAAGAGCCACCCATATCTCTTCACTCACTCTAAAACGATCATTTTCAAAAACGAACATGTCTTAAAGTCACAAGTCTAAAGCAAGTTCTCATGAGCCGATGTCGAGGCTGTAGTAGAGCATGTTTGTTTGGAAATATGTATTTGAATGTCAAAGATTCTGAATGTAACATATTAACTAAATAACGAATCCCAAACGACAAGTTGTACCGCATTACAAAAGTACAGTGCAACTTGAAAACAACCAATACATTAAAATTCTTATACCAGACCAAAGATAAAACACAGTGTTTGATACTCAGCCCGCGGACATACTTGTATACGTATTTTCAGT
This sequence comes from Dryococelus australis, assembly GCA_029891345.1. Classification (NCBI taxonomy): domain Eukaryota; kingdom Metazoa; phylum Arthropoda; class Insecta; order Phasmatodea; family Phasmatidae; genus Dryococelus; species Dryococelus australis. The sequence continues at coordinate 60,231,475 of CM057003.1, read as the reverse complement.
ATATTATGATATCGGTAGCACTTATAATAAGTAGTGGTGTTTTGTTGACCATTGCGTGCCGGGATATACATAAATAAATGGTGACGAAGATCGTAGTGTTAATTTCCATCTAGTTTATTTGAAAGAAAAAGAACTCCCTTACGGTTCAGACAACGCAATCTGTAATACCATCATTTGTTGAAGTATGGAAAAAAAAAATTAATAATAGTAGAAATAACAAAATGTACATTGTTATCAAAAGTGACATATTTAGTAAGCCTACTTCTGTATAATGTGAAAACAGAAATGACTACACTTGGACACTTCCCCTCCTACCCCACCCCACCCACAATCTTCAATCCGCTACAAGGATTGCTGCTCACTTACACTTTACACAATGATTTTCTTTGACCTACTTCTTCTCGCCTGCCTTGAAAAACATTTTACGTTTGGAGCAAGCGGTCCGCGTTTACAATATTTCATACAATGTTAAGCCCAGTTTACAAACCATTTGTTTAATAGCAAAAAAAATGTACATTTTAAATGTGCTTTTTTAAAATATTGGAACCATACACTGTCAAAGTAGTGTAAACCATAAAAATAGTTTACATCATCAAAAACATTTATGAATTTTAAACTGTAAAAATATTTTATATCATGAAACTTTTTTTATTACATTTTAATCTAGAAAAATTTAATAACCATTTTTGTGTAGAAAATTTTAGCTTCGGGAATACTATTTTGCTCTCTTAAAACTAACCAATTTCCAAGAACTGTGTCATTACAAGCAAAGAAACTATATCCTAGCACAAAGAATTATGAAATGCAGAAATATAATTCGAGAAACGAATTCAGGGGAACATTATCCAAGTTCTATGAAATATATCATGTTACAAATACATTCTAAATAGTATTAAAACGAAATTGCATTCCAAATGCTTTTAAGTTGAAAAATTCTGCGAAAAAATATTTCAATTCCAGGAAATTACAACCACGAATTAAACAAATCATGTCTTAAATGTCTTTAAGCTGTAAAGTTCCATGAAACTTGATCCCGATTCCAAGAAATGCGACATAAAAAACAATCAATTATGTCACATTTAAAAGGAATCAAATGCAACGGAATTCCACCCAAATACAATGAATTACAATACGTACAAAATACACCCAATTAACACTTAAATACGAATTTCCAATTAAATAATTCTATCAAAAATACCAATTGAATTATATCAAATGTAATGGATTATCACCTAAATGTGAATGACGTCACAATTAAAAGGATTTAATCACACTGGATTATCGCTCAAATGTTAATCCAATCAAGAAAGAGATTGACTATACAATAAATTGTACATCCAATCCCCATCCAGAGGTTTATTATATGAAAAAAAAAACACATAAAATATTATTAAAAAATCTTTTATTGAATATTATAATTTTTTAAACATTTTATTACAATCTCTTAAGGTCTTGATTCTTAACCCACGAATCGTGTGCTTTTGAGAAACCCCTTTATTATACCAAGGACATATATTTCTTCCTTTTAATGATTTTATCAATTAAATATTCATTTGGAGAACTGCCTTTTTGCAGGTCATGTTAGTAAAATCCACCTGTTATTTGTTCTCTGTCGTGTGTTTCTATGTAATGCATTATGGTATGTATTTGTCTAATTGAAATAATTTTAAATACTTTAAAAGACCAATTCACTGTAAATTTCTTCTCAAAGATCAATTTCTGCTTCTCGATACGTATAAATTCCCCAGCTTTGAACTTTGGATTCCTTTTGTCGATAACTTTAACATTATTATAAATAGTTTTCGTTAAACTAGTATCCACGACTTCTTCGGGAGCCATCTTAATAGTTCTATAATATCTGGAATTATAAAATTTAACTATTTCAGGCAAAATGTCAACCTGTTTGTAAGTCCGTCTCGATGTGAGATGTGTATATATTTACTGTTTAATCGATTTGTTGTAATGTTCCACAACACTGACTTTAAAGCCCGAATATGTTGCATAGGGATTAATACCATATCTGGTCATAATTTTCAAGAATGGTGCAGAAAAAGTTCAGATCTTCTGTCATTTGGAGCAAATTGAGCGTTGTTTCTTGCAAAACTGTCTTCATTGCATCACTGACCTGTTTTACATTTTTGTTTTTCAAAGGTATACACCAACCATATTTGGAATCAACATAAATTAAGGTTCAAAAATATTTTTAACCCTTAGTGTATTTTGAAAGCAAAGTCATTCACACAAATCGGCTTGAAAAAGATAATTTAAACAATGAGTTATAACTGTTATTCTAGGATATCTTATCCCTGCAGGAGCATGAAGCTCTTGAGCAATCATACTAAACTTCATTGGTAATGTAACCATCTTCTGTTAACGCTTCAGTAATAAAGCCATTTCGTTTGTATGTGAATTATTCCAAGACTCTTTCGAAGCAATGAGACATTTTAATCTATCGAGCAATTCATTAGTATTATTCTAATGTACAGGTGAAAAGCGATTGTAAATTTCATCCTTATATATCCCTGACTATTAAATGGAATTTTGGGTGATTTCAATCTTCTGAACGAATAAGTTCTTTATATTTCTGTAAATCAGTGTCGGAATATCCATTTGTAAAAATTTTTAAACAATAAATCAAACAATCCTTTACTCACATCAGTTACGTAATCACCTATTTTAACTTTATTGTCAGGCAAAAATTTAATTACCGAATCTCCCAAGAACCGGTTGTTTTCATGTCGATAAACACCAAATGTCATATCGTACAGACTTGAAGAATATTGTAAAGATAAATAACTACGTGTTAATTGAGAAGGAGTTGCTTTTTCTTTGTTAAAGGTTCTTCCGATTTAATTTCCAAAGCTGTTTCTTTATGTTTATTCAACACAGAATGCAAATGTATCCACTCTACTTGTAGCAGGTTTAAATATTTCTTCGTTTAAAACATCTCATTCCATACGGGCTCATTTGACTTGTAAATATTTGTCCTTTACAGCAGATATAACATAATATGATTCCGAAGCAGAGGCAGACATGCTTTGATTAAATTTATTTATATATGAATTAAGTTGTTGCTTATCTAACTGTTGCAGTAATTCGATTAGTTTGTGCTTTATCAATCTTATCCACTTTACTTAAAACTGCATCTAATTTTGCTATAGTTTCAGCTTTCAAATCATTTATAAAATAATTAATTCGTGTTTCTAAATAATTATTTTGTTTTCTCAAATCTGTTTGTATTATTAAACCAAATATTTTATTAATCAATTCATCTCTTATATATTGTGTTATATGTTCCATCTGTGTTTCAACTTATTTTGTAATAGTAGCTTTTACCACTTCATTAATTACAACTCTTAAATTTTCTTGAATTTCTGTAAGCTGTGTTGTAAAAACTATGTTTGTCATATTTTAAAAATCCTTACTAAATGCATTTAAACATTCTTCTATTCTAAATTCATTACTCTGCAAATCAGTGCTAATATTGCTTAAAAAGTTTGCAATTACACTCGTATTTCTTTTTAACTTTATCACTCAAATCAACTAACTGTATTAATTTCTCGTGAATATCTTTCGATTGCGATTTAAATACATCTAGCATAATAATTTCTAAGTCTTCCACGCAATGTTTATTTACCGCATCGGTATCTTTCGCAGCCATAGCCATATTATGTAATATATGTCCGTTCAAATAAAAATTCCATCGCTATTTTTGATTAAATAGCTATTGTAATAAATGTGTTTTATACCGCTATGTCCGAACTTTGAAATACTCATTGTTCTTCGCCTGGAAGTAAAAAACTGTCAAAACCAGACCTATATATGTCTTTAAATAGGGGAAGTGTTGGTATAATCACCAAAAAGCATCTTTTTCTTTCCAGCAGTAAAAATACATATCTTTAAACTTTGTAAATGTCATATCGCTTTAAACATGATCATTGTAAACTGGTTTGTGTGTGGGATAATGATTAATTAAATCTTTAGTAATTTGAAAGGGATTTAATACATAAAACTATTTAAATGTACATTCTAGGATTCAAATGTCTTATGTTTAAAAATGCATTTTTAAAACCTACATTTGAGATGTATTGTGTTTAAAAGGAATAATGTAATCAAATTCCTTCCTGGATTTGCCTATAACTACCTATAAAACGTGTTCATCTATCAGTTTCATTCTAATCTTTGAATAGTATGGAAGAATTTATGTCTTTACTGTGTCGCTTCTGCGATAAGGAACATACAGTTCTGCGGAACTTATGATGACATGAAAGAATAAGTTGTGGAAAGAAAAATTCAAGAAAGCAGTTTCAGTGTAATTTCTGCAAAAAAAAAATTCCTCGGAGTGATGCTTTAAATAGACATTGTGAAACTTGCTACACTGGTTCCCCACCTCCACATTCTGCTCCGAATTCTGCTCCACAATCTGATCCTCAGTTAGCTCCACATCCTAATACAACACCACAGTAAGCTTAACATTTCCAGCTCCATCTACTGCAAAACACTTAAAATTTCCAACTCCATCCACTGAATTGCCTCCAAAAAGTCGATATGTTAATTTAGGGATGGAAAGTAATTTGATTGCCAACTCTCCAGCTTCAGTGAAAAGTTCTTCATCCTATCTCAGATATGAGATACTGGCTAGCATGTTCACCAGCAAGTTAACTGACATGGAGATAGTTAACAAAAGGCTTGACAGTGATGCGGACTTTTCTTGTTTTTTCACGAGGTGTAAAGTCCCTTCATTAAGCTTAATAATAGCATCACTCCGGCCTATTAGATTATCCATTTCTGTAGCAGGTAAGTACTTGAAATCCCTTATGATGGAGGATGACATTACACAAATCTTTTATTTTTGAAGTAATTACTTCCCTGTCCTACACTCATCCGATGTTGGTGAACTTTATGACAATAACATAGTACCTTACTTAATAACCAGACTTGAGGAGTTTAGTGCTCATGGAAGCGGGTGGACTTTACAACTGATATCAAAAATGGATGTACATGTGAGCCAATACCGGCTGTTCACTGCGGGTGGTAAATAATTCAAGTCTATTTGCGATAAGAAGGGTTGAAATCCAACGCTGCTTCATTACTTGCTTTGTTTCGCCCTCATCGACTCTCAAGACCCTGGTCGCGAGAATTGTTAAAATCTCTTCACTCACTCCGATGCACAGATACATATTTTTCCTACAATGTTTTAATATAATTGGAAATCTGTAAATTTTTCCTGTTCTACGAAACCCAGAATGTGTATAGAGCTTCTGAACTGCGAGCCTTGCCTCATATCAGTATGTGTATGTCAAATTTCCTCTGCAAACTTTACACTTCTTGTATTTCAGTGCTTCATTTAGTCGGCTGGTGTATCCTTGTGTGATATTGTAGAATTTCTGGCTACATTTTTTTCCGGAACACTACATCCAATACCATAATAAATTCTGCCCTGCAATACCATTCATGAGGTATTTAAATGACGCAATAGCATCTACTAGTCAATTAAACTGTCAGCCGTATCAAGAATGAACCAATCAACTGACAGATAGTGTCTTAAAGTAACTAATCTGTAATTCTAACAGCCAGTGAACCATTCTAACAGATACCGAGCCAACACATTATCGAGAATCTGCTGTGAATAGCAACTTCTCACATGTTTGAGTGTAACAAGTTCGTCTTCCTGTAACGCCAACCTAATGTTAGCAACCTCGTTCCCAGAAAAGAATATTGAGTATTTTTGTATATGTAAATAAGTATTTTAAGAAGAGTGTGATTTTGGTATATGTAAATAAATATTGAGGGGTTCAGGGTAGGGGTGGGAGTTTGGTGTGAGAGGGGGTGGCTACAAGCAGGCACAGTGATGCAGAGGTTTCCTGCTGTCTGCCATCATCTTTAGTTGGTCCTCAACACTTGGACTAGACAGGCATGCACCTCTAGAAACTTGGCAGATGACGATGTTATGATCGTGGGTTACTGCAACTACGCACTGGTGACCATCGCGCCTACCTTCATCTCTAGCGATAGCCTCGATTAACGTTTTATTACATAAGTGTTTTAATATATAACTATTTTATCGGGAAACTTTGTATTTAATTTATCGGGAAAAAATATAAATTTTTGTGTGATAGTACGTTTATTGCGTAAACCTCATTTCTGTGTTCAGCAGACGAAACTTCGTAGCAGTTTAAAAATACAGTTTGTGTTAATAAGTGCGCTTTATTTTATACACGTTACAGAAATTTGTAGTACATCTGTTAATTTAAAAATAATTTTCTCTTCGAGGATGTTTGTGCATTTTTTCTGTTATACGTATATTGATGTGGAATTAAGCTCTATGCTTTGTCGCAAGTTGATTATTTTGAAACAAATCATTTGGGGTAAGATTTTCTATTGTTAATTACTTTCTTGTAGATCGTTATATATTTTACTTATCAGAATAGACGTACACTATTGTGTCTGCTTTAAAACGTAGGTTGTATTCAGGTAGCTCCTGGTGACATTTCTGTTGTGTCTGTTTAAAATTCAAAATATGAGTTTGAAAAATCTTAAATTGTCCAGGAAGTGCTAAACCATTGTGCATTTCGCTAATTAAATTGCATGCAATGCTTGGTAATGATACATTTTTTCTAGATATAATTCACGATACGCATGAGTAGTGTGTAAATTGTATTCAGAGCTTTTTTGCCATAATTTCAACTTGCCTGCAAGCTCTATGTATATAAGATGGCGCACGTCATACACTGATGCCATTCCTTCACCATCCTCCGAGATGAACAGACATCGGCTGCACTCCACGCAACAGCTTATAAGTCCCTGCAAATCATATACTAACATCATTCCTTCTCACAGCCAGACAGATGTGTTTTGTGAGAGGTGCAATTTTATTACGTGTTTTAATCAATTAATTTCCTTTATGTGTGGATTACGTTTCTAAACTTCCTCCTAGCCAGTCTCACAGGCAGATAGATGTGTAAGGTATGTACGAGAGGCATCATATATATAGTTCATTTAATTAATAGGGACATTTTGTTGTTGATCGTTAATTAATTCATTTAGGAAAGTCATGTAATTTTAATTGTTTAGCACTTGATGACACCAGATGTTATTAACGTAGTTAAAATTCTCTCTCTCGTGTATATTATATTTCTAAGTTTGGGACAAACATTACGTTTAATTCCATACTGGAGTAATTGCATTTATTATTCACGTAGTCATTTGAAATTCGCGATTCGATGTGTGTAATTTATTCATACGTAGAACACTCTTAAATTCTGTAACGTTTAGTTGCATTCGTAAAACTGATTGTTTGTTATTACTAACAGGTATATCTCATCTTTCAAAGTCGCCTATCTACCAACACCGTCTACAAGCAATATTCCCCAAAATAATTTTTGATCGGATTAAAATCGTATTAAAGTTTAACATTTTTGGCTAACCCTTTCAATTAATTTGATATCAAAGGGTTAATCCGATTAATCAAAATACGTATCTAGGACCAGCCCGCCCCTATTACTTACGATCTTGGCAGTTCAATCACCTCCTTAATTTACAAGCCGCCAGCATGGCTTTCCCAGTAGCACGTTTCTCACAGCGTTTTAGTTTGTTTAGTTTTGAGGTTCATCCTCTTCTAAGTTACTGCCTAAACTCCACACAAATTATACGGCAACTGGGAGGAGTTGCGAATACGCAGTATAGTGCGCTTAAACAAACAGCGCTACTTCCGAAAATACTATTTTAGACGCCAGCAATGAAAAACTATATTTATTCCAGCATCCACTGAACATCTTGAACGTTAAAGCCACATTCTGCATATACATGAGCCAGTAATCTTTCACAAACCTTTGTATCAGGCTACGTTCCTATTGTTTAAAACCACGTGCCTCAAAGCACCAAATTGAAAATAAAGATCATTATTACTCATATTAGAGTAATCATAAAACCAAACACGACCTTATATACCTAAGTTGAATTAGTTACAAATTTACGTGTTTTCGCATGTATCTATACTTTTGTACTGCGGAAACACTACATACGCAATTCTGTAAGTATTTTCGAAAATTGGCTTGCATAATATTTACAATACCTTGTAATGTTTGATATTAAGTTAAAAGAAATCCTTCCAGATCGTGTAGAAAACAAATTTTCCTTGTTCCCGGACGTCACGAGCAGTTATCTGAAAGTGGAATTTTAATTTGTGATATTTACGTACCGCTATAAAAACTCCGCCTGGACTTCTAGGAACAAATCAGCATTTTAGTGAAATTCAGTTTTAAAACTAGTATTTTTCCATAGTATTATAATGATTTTCTTTTAAGTGTGTAAAATATTTTGTATTTTGTAAGTGTTTCGAAGAACATTTTATATCTCTCTGATTCCAAACGTTTTCCACGTGCATAAAAAAATTAAGTTAATATTTAATGCTTGCCATTTTGGAAAACGAGCAAAACTTTGAGAATTAATTTAACTACAAATAGGATATGAGTAGCGTTAAGTACAAAGTCTTGTCTGAGATACATCACTATTGTGTATGGCACTGCCAAAATCGAATTATTATTCACATTATTTTTATCGTACTCTATAACTGGACATTCACTACGCCAAGTCGAAAACAGAGAGAGATAAAGAGACAGATAGAGAGCGAGAGAGACAGAGAAGTTTAGGCTGCTCTTAACAACGAGGTTTTGAGAGATCGAAAACAAAGTCTGATTTTCATATTCAGTCAACACTGGCAATTCTACGCAAAGTTACGCCCATAGTCTACAGAAGTCAATGTATATCGTTTTAATTTTCGTGTTCTACTTGCTACTTATATTTTCCGACCACAGTTAACATATTCTCAAAATATTGGTATATTTATTTTTTGGAAATTTAGATGTATGAAAACGTATTTCTGGTATATTAAAATGCTGCATTGCTTGTTGATAAATGAAGAAGTATTATAGTAGATCGGATTGCTTATTGTTTTATAGGAGGAACTTATTAATATTCACCTTACGTAATAAGCCACTATGAAGTAAATGATGTGTCTTTTATGACTTAGATAATTATGTGTGGAGAAATAGAGAGAGATGTATGACAACTGAGATGTTTATTCTGTATGTGAGTGTAGGGACAACTTTGCAACCTTGTATGATATCAATACCTTGTAACTCTTACCAAAACAACTTACACTCTTTTGGTGCAATGGTGAACTCAGGAACTCTGAAAATGGCATTCAATACACTGGCATTCGCAATACCTTGAATCCTCAGTAATGTCAACGATCACGTCATTTAAAGATCTCCATTTATAAAAGAAAATAACACTTGTATCATTCAACATTAAAAACAAAAGAAAACTAAATTCTGTTAATAACTTGATTTCAAAGCAGAAAAGAGAGACATTTAAAATATGTAAAACTGTTTAACTGTGTGAAAAATTCAATTAAATAAAATTATGTTCTGCAAGTAGAGTAAAATATTAAACTGTTACCACTATTCCAACAAAATATTACTTAATCATAAATGAGATCAAATTAACTGAAAAATAAAATGTCTTTAAAGCTGCTTTCAAATTAGTTAAAATAAAATGCAATTCAATTAATATGTGTCAAAAATAGAAGTGTTTATAGCTTCAGTGCCTCTTAATAAAATCTTATGTTGTGAACTCCATTCATAAACTAAATTACAACTCCTGGTAACATTCCCACATACTCAAATCAAAATCGTAATCTCTTTAGAAAAATGTCTGTTTTCTCCAAGTAAAAGTTAAGTCCAAATCACCAAAAATAAAAATAATAAAAGAGTTCTTCACTCCAAATCAGATTTAAATCAATGTGAATCAAAGTTTGCTCAGGTAAACTAACTCTTGTCGGATAGAGCTGGACCACTGGCCTGATTTAGCAATTGGCATGAAGTTCTGCAACTGTTTCTTGAAAATCTATAGCACCAGTCATTAATGAATCAGGAGCATTACGAAAAGTTGAATGTAACGTTATTTGTCTCAAGTCTATTTGCTGCCAATACGGTGACGTCACTTTAATTTGTGTACGTAGCTTACGCATCCAGTATGGCGTCGTAGCATCGGAGTAGCGTCCACCAGTGGTAACTGCGTCCAATAATAAAACCAATCTGCAAACGCTAAACTTGGTCTCTTCATAAATACTAAGTTAGCTCTCACTGAATACTAACTTCGGGTACACAATAAATTAACCTATGTTAGGCAGATGCCGGGGATTTCGCCCAAGAAATCCCGGCTGCGAAAATCACGTATGTGAACCACCAGGTCCGTACGCAGAAGCACTCGACTTCCGGCAACTTCCTATTCGAATCCTACAATGGAGCTCAGCTACATCCGGTGTACTCAGACATAAATACATCTTAACATAAAATAAAAGTAAAACTGCAAATAACAGAAAATAAAAAGTGTAAAAACAAAAATAATACATTCCGAGACTTGAAAAACCTTGAATAATAATTAAGTAACATACTTAAGTTCAGTTGCCAAATGCTCAGAATGAGGCACTCGCCATAGAGTAACATAAACAAACATAAAAAGAATGAAAAAGAATTGAAAAGAATGGTGGATCCTAACGCATATTAGATATTAAAAATTATGAAATAAATGAAAAAAATTCCAGAAGGACTCTAATTAAATAAAGAATGTATAAACATATGCAAAAAATATAGGTGTCGTATAGTTCAAAACAATATATGTGTTAATTTGCACACCAGTTTCAGGGACATGTAAATGAAGGTACATGGATATGTTACAGTATGAATTTTGTATTAAATGTACTCATCCTTACTAGTCCGATTATTATCAATATTAAAAAAATCAAATTCTAGTTGTCTCATGCTATTTGCGGCGCATTTACTTATGTTGGTTGTCACTTTATATTTAATATTTTTTCTAATTTGCCCTAATAGACAGAGACAGTCGGTGGTGCAAGATAATTCTGAGCCCAACACACCCAGACACGTAGGAAATTAGCTGACCGCAGGGCATTGGTATCACGACATTAATGGCTAAACATGGTCGCAGTGTGGACGCAGAGCATGGTCTTCTTTCATGAAACACTAATATGCCTGTTGCTGGAGTAGAAAGTGAAAACTCACCTTATACGCTGTAAAACCCCTTTGATAATCACTCTATGAAAAACAGAACGTAATTTATTTGGTATATTTACAGGACACACACGAGTGAGTGCCTGGCTACTGACTGAGTGGGTAGGAAACTCCAAAATGATAGATTTGTTTCCAGGATTGTAGAGTGTTGTCACAAGAATTTGGTACTGTAACCACTACAACTCAGGTGATGGTCTGGGCTAGGCAGTTTGAACCTCTTGTGCACTCCCCTGCCATTGCCACCAGTACGTACATATCTGCATTGAGGCCATATTTCACGACAATTTTTTTATTTCACTATCTCAAAGATATCCATATGTATATACAATTATGCACTGGTCACGTGACGTCGTCTATCCAACCATTCATCTAAGTTGAGGTAGACATATCTCAATCTTCTGCGCACACCTTCAAGACTGATTCATCTATCCCCAGTAGGAATGCCAGTATGTTTACGTTTGTTTCTGTAGTTTTTTATTTAAAGGACTGTGCTTAAAAAAAAAAAAACAATATTTTTAATAACTTGAATATATTATACTTGCATTGAAACTGTTAGACAAAGCGTGCGAACATATAAAATGCACCTTTTTAGGTTAACTGTGTTTTAAACTAAAATGCATTCTACGTTATTTTGGTAGCGCTATTGATAAAACGTTAGTAGAATATTAGAGCACGATTACTACGTAATTGATACGCTCACATTACTCCATATCCCCGCAAATTGACCGTGTCAAACACGATACAACATAAGTTCTGAAACACACAGAAACTAGCTGAAGAAATGGAAATCAAGCGGCAATGTCACCGACGCTGCTCACAAAAATTTGCGAATTACATAGTTCCTATTTTTATTGAATCATATTTGAAAATGTGTGGCTTTCAAGAGCCAACACTTCATTTTAGTTGCGTAACTATTGAAAAGTAACAAATTCCGTAATCTCCAATGTAAGAATTGATTTGCTTGCAGCTTCCCGAACAAACATGTGAGTGAGCTCCTTTATTCTTAACCTTTTCGTAAGGCAGTTTGCTTTGCAGGTCTCGTACGTAAAGCATCACATATCGGTAGCACGAAATAGAACTATGGTATTGCATCAGAGATAATTTGAGAGTAAGTGTAGCATAACTGATACTTAAAATATTTATCAAGCAGTTGTGTCATGTTTTGTTTGTAATTGTCTAATTTTAAGTTAGGTTGATATCATGTTTTCAGGATACCGTTTCGTACAATGAGAACTACTAATAAGATAACTTAAGAGACTTAAAATAATAATATTAATTCCTATCGTTTAGACCAACCCAGTCTCTCATATAATGCATAGTTTTCTAGACATCAAGTACGCCATCGCCTCTACGTATAAAGCATTGAACTGTGCTGGCTTCTCGATGTGCTGCGTGTAACGACGAGATTTTAAGCGAAGCCCCTGCTATTTTACTGAGGGAAAGTTTGCTGTAAAGTGCAATTGTTTATACGAATTTCGCAAATACTGAAGAAGTATAATTAAGGTACGGGAATTTTATTTTCGTTTCCGGCAGTGACTAAAATATAAAAAATAGTTTTTGCTATATGTGAGTTGTCTTGAAAGCTGTTTTCCAATTTGGTCTGAAGTGTGAATTGTTTAAGTAATGCCGCGTTTACGCGGGATGCAGCTACTTCACTTAAACAAGTTCAGCTACTGAAGAGGTTACATTACCTTTGAACGAGTCCCGATCGCAGTTGTTTCTCGTTCAAAAGGAACAGTTTTCATAAGTAGTTTCGAACGACTTCTCTTCTCTGCTGCGCTCCTATTGACTGCTTCGAAGTAAACAAGCAGTGTAATAAATATTGCTGATATCGAAAAGCTGAGCAGCAAAAGTCGTTTCCCCCCTTTATAAAAATTTTAAATTAAAAAATTAAGTAAATTTAGAAACTTCCATAATACACAGTTACCTAAATAAATAATTTATTTAACAATTATCGTTCACTATGAGTATTTTACATCACGAAGACTTTGCCATGTACCACCAGTCTGGCGTAGTGAAATGAAATACAAAATATTAAGTATTTAGGGGGGGGGGGTGTCTTTAAAAATAAAGGTAAAGTTTTACTTCATAACAACACAAATTTTCGTTTCTGGAAACAATTTTTTGAATATAAATACATTTTTTGAATTTGAAATTTGATTCCAATTAAAACTTTTAATCTATGTTTTTTTTTTCTTACGGAAACGTCTACCTAAAAGTACCTTTCTTGATTTTATTAGAACGTTCTTTCCTGAAGGTAGAACTGCAGCTAGGAGATCAACAGCCTCGGCAAAACACCTGTGCCGCCCTTAGGCAGTTTCTTTTATTTAAGGCGTCACTATGTTTTTTTTTGAATTACAATTAAGTGGCAAGCAAATTTATTTCAGGGAATTTTAACTTGTGGGATTTTACATTTTTGGCCAGGAATTTTCCTGTAGGCTACATTATGGTACTGCTTTGAAACGTGGTTCTGCCAGCCAGGACAGTTCACAGATACAGCAGCCTTCCCAGGCTCCAGACGGCGTTCCAGACACGTTATCTCACCGCCTCTCTTGTCTGCTTTCTTAAAGTCGTACTCTAGGCATTCCGTCTCCTACCTTGATAACAGCTCGCCAGACAGCATCTCCCACACTCTCCTACACAGCGTCGCTTTATCTGCGTGAGACCTGCAGACTCATCTGCAATCCAGTCTTCCCTTCCCCTCTATCTCAGATTAGCCTTCACTTTCCAATTTACCTGGTCCATGAGGCTGGGCTGGAAATCACCAAATGATTTCTAGCAGCAAGATGCCGGACTGGGTACTCGAACCATAGGTGGTGCACCACACTTTAAAGTAAAATGATTCACCAACTTAGAAAAACTGGAGAAACTAACTAAAATGCACTTCATGCATGAAACACTAATATAATAACAAACCTCACTCACCAAAGGTGGCGATGCAAAGTACTACGACATATTTAGTCGGATGAAGGTTTAATTAATAAAAGTGTGATATCACGTCATGGTAACTTGATGCGAAACGAAGACTGGGCGATTCCGACCACATGGCGGAATCGATATAGTCGAATGGCCATGCTGTGGTCCCGAATACAATCTTGATTACAATTTAAAAAAAACAATTTGCTTTTCCGCTTAATGTACCTAATAAATATTTCATTCATTCATGAAATGTAGAAATAAATTTCCACGCGGCAACATTAAGTGAATATGATAGTCCTAAAGGATATTCTAACTAATTTTACAGTGAGAAACAGAAGCTAAAGTGCCATATATCGTGGTGCAAAATTAAAATCTGAGTTGGCTACTGCAGAGACACGATTTAAAGTTGATTGTAAAGTACACACACTAACAACTAAACCACAGAAAATATTAAAAATAACACATTTTAAGGTTTTAGATGACAATAGTTGACAATTTAATGAAGTTACTGGTAAAACAATTAAAGGACAAAAAATGACGGGACTTTTCCATAATTTTCTGGAAAGCGAATTAAAAGTTTGCGCATAATAGAACGGCACAACACTCCGTCCCTCAAACCAAACCACACCCGGGATTGCTTTCCGAAGAACCTTCACAAAAGTTCTACAATCGAACAATATTTCCATTAATATACATAGACTAATCAAACATCAGGATAAATGTACTAACTACTAGTAGTTTCGGCTGGACGAGGAGGTGCGGTCAGAACTACAGTTCGCTCAGGAACAGCAGAGGACGAGGTGGTTTCTAGTCCTCTGGGTCTGTCGAATTAGATTACTGTCTAACCAGGTAGTTATTATACGGCAGTTGCGTCCAGAGCACAGCAGCCTTGTTAACCGAGCTTGCTAAGGCTTCTCCTTCTAAGGCCGGTGTCATACTACGCGTTTGTGCCGCTGCTGCTAAACGGGATGGGCACAACACACTGATGTAAATGCGAGGCGTCACTCTAATGTGGTGTTCGCATTTGCAACAATGTGTTGCGCCCATCCCTTCTAACCTGAGCGGTTTGGCCGCAGCGGCAAAGACGCATAGTATGACACCGGCCTAACCGCGATGTTCTGAATGAGCTATGGCTATATATATATACATACACACACACACACACACACACACACACACACACACACACATATATATATATATATATATATATATATATATATATATATATATATATATATATATATATATATATTATATATATATATATATATATACACATATATGTTTCTAGAGCTGCATTCACAACAGTATATCTTTCAAGTTCCCCGCCTCTTTTGTACTGAGTAGCCTTCCGACATAAAAGTGAGACATAAATAAACATAGTTAAGAAATATTTTATAAAATATTGCAAATTCGCATAACCCAATCACACAACGTTGCTTTTACAATTATTTTAGTAGCGCACACTAAATTCTTATTGCAACTATTGTTGCAAAATAGCGTGAAGACTATTTAGATTTTGTTTAATAGTTTCTTGAGATTATGTTTAGGTATAGTAACCCCAAAATTGCTAATAATGTTCGTATTTCCTTATGGACGAGGACATACTCGGTGGTTTAGTTTTGCGCAATATCGTAATAACCAATATCAAGATTCCTTAACAAATACCTCTTTTGAGAAATAATTGTGAACAAAAAGAATCGATGTAAAGTCGTTGGAGAAAGTGATGTAGGGGGGGGGGGGAGAGATGCACATTAAGCAACTGCATCAAACGCGACTAGTGTTTACTAGGAATTCGTCAATTTGCTAATTATGGATAACTAGGCACAGGTATTTTTCTTTGTCACTTCTATGAGTTTATTTATTATAATTAGCTAAATTTTCTTTATACTCCCAGGTGTATAACGCAGTTAAAGAAGGGCATATTTTACGTAAGATTTCAGAACTGAAAATTACCCATGAATGAAAGGATAATTAATATCATCGAAATAAAGTTAATTATTTAGTAATTTACCTTATGTATAAGATATTTTAAGAATGTTTTGCATATATAAAGTCCTCAATTTTCGTACGGAAATTTGTTTGTTTGCAGTTAAAAATAAAATATCGATGACCTACACTATTTAGGATGTGATAATTTTAGTAACTCGGTTCCTATGCAAATATTTACATTTATCAGCACCAAGAACAGCGTTTCAAACAGCTTACTTCGCAGTTTTAACTAATTTCAAACCAAACTCATCAACGAACACATGTTTTAACACAAATTGATTTGTTCCTAACTGCTCTGTATACTGAGCAGCTGACAAGCCATTGAGCAAAGAAAACGTTTTGCTGCGTGAACAATGTATCGGGGTATATAATTTATTGTAGAATTAAATCAAGGTTGACATGTTTTGGAAATAAATTACGTGCGCGTGGTTGTGTTTGTTTGCGGCGATTGTTATGACGTACCCGGCAAGTGTTTCGCTCGCAGACACGCGCTGTGGGGGTGATGTGAGCTCTTGTTAGTCATCGCCCGCGCGTATCTACAAGCCTTCGCTCAGTACAAGATTGTATAGTCCGTTCACGGTTACTTCCAACTTTTCTGAAACACTGCTAAAGTTCTACGTACAGGATATTCCTCCGCCTCATACAAACAAAGTTTAACCGCGTCTAGAGAATTACACCCAAAGGGACAACGCACCGCATTCGTGCGCACTCTGTGTAATAATATTTTATGTAACAACTATTTCTTATTAGGCATTATATTCATATAAATTATGAATTAAATACTATGATTCATAAATAAAAATAAGTAAAAGTTCAGTGTAACCAAAAGTAAGATTATTTTATACAAACAAAGGTAGAAAACGTTACGGACAGGAGTAGAAGGACCGGGTGGGGGGAGGGGGTCTAACCCCAAATGGACGCCGCCTTAATTAATATCAAAGGGTTAAATTGATTGAAAGGTCTAATTAAATTGACTGAAAGGGTTAATCAAATTGATTGAAAGGGTTAATCAACGATGGAAAGGGTTCATCAAATTGAAAGGATTAAGTGTATTGGGAGGGTTAAATATATTGAAAGGGTTAAATGTGTTGAAAGGGTTAATTTTTTCGTAAGAGTGTGCTAGGGGACAATTTTTCTTTTTTTTTTTTTTGTGGGGAGCAGGAGCTCTCGTACGTCCTCAACCTTGGAGGTCTGACACTCGATGAGTAATGGCATGTTGTGGACAGGGTGTGTATATATATAGTTTTGTGCAAGAATGGCCTAAATGTAATTTTTTTTGTCTGTAGTGATATTGGTCATAGACGGTGTTGGTAGATAGGCGACTTTGAAAAATAATATTATACCAAACGAATAACAGTGTTGCACGATATTATTTCAGAGTGTTTAAACGAATTCTACCTATCAATAAATTACATGCATCGAATCGCAAAATTAAAATGATCACAATTGCATGAGTCTCCAGTATGAAATTATTACGTAATGAAAATCAATTAAACCTAAAGAGATGACGAATATGTCTACAACGTGATTTTACTACCCCAATCTGTATGTTAGAAATATAATTTACATGAGATAACAAACGAACACAACTACATGACTATCACAATTATGTGGGTGTGCAGTATGGAATTAACTATCTACAATGAAGCCAGAAATTTTCCCTATAAATTAAATGGCTAATAAACAAAATAACAAGATATATGAAAACACGTACACTACTTGACGCCCCGCGCACATTTCCTACATGATGCACATCCATCTGCCTGTGAGACTGGCGAGGAACTTTAGAAACACAATCCACATGTTAAAAGAAATTAATTTATTAACACGTGTAACGAAATCGCACCTCTCCCAAAACACGTCTGTCCAGATGCGAGCTCAGTGAGCACTGACTTGTATATAGAACTTATGTCAACTTATAAGCTATGTTTGATTATATACTGAGGTCAAACAAACTTGGAAATTTTAATGAGAATACAAAACGAATATTTCTATAATAAATCAAACGGATACAAGTACATGACCAAACACGTAATGAAATCGCACCTACCCCAAAACACATCCATCCGCCTCGGAGGCTGGTGAATAAATGAAGTGAGCTTACAACTAGAGCATGACTATAATGTATACATATATATGAAGCACGAACGTATGCTGACAAGCTACTAAGGTTATAACTACTCAGAAGTAGATGTGAATATGGTTTACATGACAAATGGATAAAAATTTTGTTTAATATGAACATACTAATATATAAATTATACTAGTTGAATTAACAACGAATTTAAAAAACACGTAAAAAATCGCACCTCTCCCAAAACACATCCGTCTGCCTCGGAGGTTAATCAGTGAATGACTGGATCGTATTATGTGTGCCTGCTTATGAGCTGTTATATATATGTGGATTGCAGCTGAGTTGAAATTTACCACTGACAGAACCTATTTCCTTAACAAGCTACTATTAACGATTTGATTTCACTATTCGTCCTACAACTATGTGGATGTATAAAAATAACACTACTTTGTAAAATAGAATTATTAAAAAAATAACATACATACTACAAAAAATTTTTGTCTGTCTAGTCTGTGAAATTCACAGCACTATTATCGAAATGACAGTTGATAATATAGCAAGTTACATCTACCGAACACAGAAACAGAGTTTACATGATAAACACACTATCACTCGAAAATTTATATTTTTTTCCCGATAAATGAAACATTTTTATATTAAAATGAGTATCGCGGCTAACACACTCCAAAAGCCGCTACCTGTGATGTTCACTGTCGCATCACGAAGCCTCCTGACCGCCGTGCCGGTGAATACATGTATTCTGGCCAAGTGTTTGCGAAGCACTAACATGGCAGCGGACAGCTAAAGCTGGTCACGTCGCTCCTGGTTGCAGCCCCCCTCCCCCGCCCTTGCCTAGAAGATGACTTTATGCGAAAAGATAGTTCTTTTCCAATGTCATGGAACAATACCAATGAAGGTGTCTTGGGCGATCTGCCCCCTCCAATGCCGAGTTCGTTTTCGCTCTTTCCAAAGCTGCGGGCCACGCACCCTGGTATCGATCCAACACTGCAAAAACCTGTTTAGCTGCAAACACCCCTTCCGCCTACACCAGCCAAGAACTGCCCCTTCCAACGCTGCACTTCGCAAAACCTGCCCTCCTCAAGGTAAAAAATCGTTTTTCGGATGACTGCCCTGTCCATGGAGAGCGCTGCAAAACCTTCGCTGTCGATATAATGTTATGCAGCCTCTCCCATCCTCTTATACAAGCCAAGAACATGTTTTCAGAGAAATGCCTGATCCCCCTCCTTTCATCTCAGAGTGCACATTCTGTGACACAAGAACTTCCTCGGTGATGAACGGAGGTTTGCTTCAAGGCCAAAGCGAGGCTTTCCCTAGGGGACAGCAGCAGATTTTGAACTGACCTGGGCTAACACACCTCTCCCCTACTAAAAACTGCTATTTTTCGAGACGCAAGAGCCTGGCGTATACACAGCGAAATAAAATATTTCATAAGTCCTGCTGATAAAACTTTATTTTCCTCATCACTAAGAAATACATTCCAAATTTCTTTAACACACAATAAATTCAATTAAAATATAAACTGTTTTCCACCAAACTTTATTCCCGTTGTCAGCAAACTTTTAACTAATCAATTATTAATTTTCATACCAACATAACTTTGACTATTTTTAACTTGCTAAAAATTTTTAAGTAATCATAACCACACAGCTTTCCACTTACACAAGTTAAACTTAGAACACCACTATTAGATGTAAGCAATACCCAAGATTTACTTTATTTCCAAGCATTAAAAATGTGCATTAGACAAACTTGTTCGAAATGTTTTTACTTTCAGTCTGTTTATTTGTTCTAAAAATATTTATACGTGTATATTTTAACTGATTTGCAAATTGTTTTCCCTATAAAAAATTTTCGACATAATATTACTGAAATAACATGTATCCAGCTTGAAATCACAAGCTGAAGTCTGTTAAATTTCACGATATTTCAACTGATTTTCTAAAAGGCCAAATTTAACATAAATTTAAAGGATCATGGCAGCCATTTTGAAACCATTAACTATATAATGAGGGACAAATTCATTTTTTCTCAGTGTTAAGCCGGCATCTGCTAAGGTCACTTCATGTTCGTATGCATAGCATTAGCACTAGTTAGACTTAGGCATTACCTAGACTGCCAGACATCTATAACAAGAGGTATCCACTACAATGACAGGCATCCATCATGTCTACTACAACTTCAGACATCTACAACAGGCATCAACACCGAGAACGATGCCAGATGTCTACTGCAACTACACTACATCATTTAGCTCTACAAGAGATTTCATCTCTGTATCAGCTTGCAACAAGTACAATGCATCAAAACCACTGCTGTAACAATTGTGGCTCTGAATGTGTTGAAACATTAAATGCGATTTTAGCATAGGATAAGGCGAAAACGTTATTGAGTTTAGGCTGCTCCCAACTGTGAGTGCTGCCGAAAGAATTTATAATTTATTTCATGGGTCTCGAAATAAAACTATTGTATCTATTCCTTGATGAACATTTACAAACTGATGAGGATATTGTATCCTATTTGCCATGTGAAAACTGTCCTTCCTTTCCTAATGATGGAAACTTGCAACATATGGGTAGGGATTGTACGTCGCGAAGAATCATTCCAGATGTAGTAATAGACGATTCAGGAGTCAATAAAGTAGATTAAGAGGCGAGCACTGTCATCTTATAAATGATTTGAGATACTTTTTATGAGAGGCACTTTTTGTACATAGTGTACAAAGAAATAATTTAAAAATGATGTGCTATGCTCAAGGTTTCAAAAACTACCAAGACAACTACTTTGTAATTAAGGAGCTTGCTATTTCTTATGCAACCGACACTAATGGGTCTAAAGTATTACGCTTTAAATCTCCCAGACCTTGGGACGATTTTAAACTTGAAGTTGAAATGATGTTTCGGGAACAGACTTATGAGATACATAACCTGAAATGGGACCCTGGTGACATAGCTTACAAAAAACATTTTCAATATGTAAACAATGTGCTGCTCGAAGACTATCCCATATACGTGCTTGGAACAACACAGAAGGAAATTTTTAAAAGTTTAACCAATGCAGAAGTAATAAATATCAGAAGATACCATGACTATTCGAGTATTAATTCAATTGTCAAGCACTATTGTATTAATCACTGTGAGGAAAAAACATCCTACTTACTATGTAAAAGCGAAGCTTTAAGAGAATATTTGTACCAACATCCTACCTATGTGTAGAGAGATATTAATTTTTCGAAAAAATAATTTGTTCCAGGTAGCGTAAGATTCGGAAAAAATTGAGAAATTTTATGCAAAGATGTACTCCAGTATTTTTCGAGAATAGAAGAAAGTATGGTTCCAGTCTCTAGACAACATATACTTCCAAACACAGATGTGCAACGGAGATAAATATTGTAATATTGCAAAAAGTTTCGGAGAAAGTATACATACAGAACAAGTGTTGTGTTATGTAGAAGAAGACTATCCGGTTTTTAATATGCAGCCTGACAGCGAACTGCCTTGTTCTTCTTGGGACTTGTGTATTAAAAATCGCAGTGTAGAAATAATCAAAGAACCAGGTTTTCACAAAATGAAATTTAAATTGAGTAGAGAATTTTACGACTTATGGACTGAAACATGTAATAATAAGGATCACATTACATGAACACAAGGCAGTAGCGGACTTCTAAGAGCACCATGTGGAATGTGGGACTTTAAGGTTTGGAACAGCATTGTTTGTGTTTGTAAATTTGGTTTAAACAAGTTGTCATTGAAGAACTAATTTTAACACAAACTGGAAGAACATCTGACTATATAAAAAGAGAGAATGATACACTAGAGCTTCAGTTACAAAGGAGAGGTTCAATTAATCACTTCAGTACGCTAGTGTTACTCCAGGATTCAGGCGAGTGTGGTTTAAAATTGAAGAAGAAGATAGTCCACTACAGATACAGATGTGCAATGGAGATGAACATTGGTGTTTCTTGTTAATCAGTCCAACAGAAACTTTTAAAGTTTTCGACATATGGTATGGGTGAAATACTTGTGATTTATATAATTTATGTCCTGACAGTAAGCTACCTTGCAATGACAGTCAACTAGAATTTGAAGCTCACAGTGGATACATCACCAAATGCAAGTGCTCCCAGAAAATCAAATACATCATGCAGAAGAAGTGTAGTTGTTCTTCTCTTACTACAGTTTGGACAGAACAATGCAACAACAAACAACAATATACATAATCAGTGACCAAGAATTAACTTCTCCTTGTGGCATGTGGAATAGTAAAGTTTGGCTTAGCAAGAACAGTTGAAAATGAGATAAAATGGTGTTACAACAGCTTTATAAAGGAAGCGTTCAGTATTAAATTGTCAGTTATGTCTAGAATCTTCGACCCTACATACGAGGTCCTACAAATACGATACAGGAGAGTTTTCTTTAAACCATATGATGGTACTGTACAAGTTAGTGTAGCAACAATATAGAATACTGGTACTACACTTTCGACAATAGTCTCGGCATTTGCTTTGGTGAAGGAATACCATGCAACAAATTGTGTTGTGAGATATCTTCATCGGAACAGTGACTTTCCAACAAGATTAGAAGATTTCATGATTGCCAATCTTAGCGAGGAAATGGAGTAATAGCTTACCAACTCACCAAACCTCACCAGGGAATCACTGTTCGTTGAAAGGAGACCTGGGATGGGGACATCCATAACTCTATTTTCGAACAAGGGGGATTAGTTTTCCCGTCCATGTGTAATTTATAGTGTGATGTGGCTAATTCAGAATAATGTTCCCAATGAAATACAAGTATGTATTTTTTATTAAAAGTTTGTATTCTTTAACTTATAGTTTATTATATTCATATTTTGTTGTAAAGGAAATGTGAGACATTCATTTCAAATGTACATATTTCTCTCAAGCTTTTACAGCACGTAGTAAGCCAACTAGTTATAATTCCGCTTTAACTAACTGTAACAGTTCTGGATGTCTTGTAAGCCAGTACAAACTGTGCAAAGTATATCATAAGCATAAGCTTAAGTGCGAATGCATTGAAACATCATATTATGAGGAAGAAAACTGGTTGAAACATCTGGTTAATAATACAGACACTGTTTTACCCTACCAGTATTTCGAAGAATGTGATAATAATCTTCATACTTTATATAATTATAGCAAAAATAAGTTTGGTTACACATCTCATACTGGGTGTGATTCATCCAAATGTTATGTGTATTGAGCAATAAAATTATAAAAAATTTAATTTATCCTAAAACACGTTTCTGCTTGCAAATTTAGAGAATGAATTTATCAATAGACATACATTGTTCCTTTCTAAATCTTCTCAGTCGAGTGTTGTATGTCATAGTAGTAACATGGGGTATTTTCATCCTGGAAATCATTATGTCAGTGTCAAGCAAAGGAAGTCCACTGTAACTTATGCTCTATGGCGCAACTGGCTTTTGCAAGAATTTATAGAAACTTGTGACAATATTTTTCATTTTAAAGTAATTTATTTTCCTCTTGGGGATGAAAAGAGTCATGAGCTCATTCAGTGCAGTAATAACAAGTAATGACCAGTGTTTCATATGACTGCAACTACACCTCTTCCATCTAGTATTGAATATGTGTACTCACATTATGTTGAATTGTATCCTAACTTGGTTGGAAGCATCGTTTTACATGCCCCTAATTGTAAAGACGTTTGTGTACAAACATACAGGTTAAAATCAGGGCATAAGAAATCCTCCCTCCTTGAAAGCAGAGCTCAATAAGGGGATCTGGATCCAATATTAAGAAAAGGCATGAAAACTTTGTTCACAAAAGTTGTTAACAGGTTCTAAAATTATTTGTTTTTAAAGAAAAATGTTGTATATATTTAGAATCAACTTGTATTTGATAGTGTTCAATGTTTTGTGTTATCCTGTATTTTTGAAATAATTGTGTAATTTGTGTGACATCCTATATTTGTTTATGTGTTTTGAATCATTCTGTACTTGTTGATGTTATCTTTTGTGGATGTCATGTAGTTACTTATGTGTTTCTGAAGCATCATATATCTCATTTTTTCAAAATTTTAATTAAATGTGTTTGCATATATTTTGTCAATAAATATGATGTAAAATTAATTCATCTGTAAGATTATTTAACCTGTCCTTATTAAAACTGAACTTGTTTTTCGTTAGAAAAATATTTTCTTGGCAGAGAGAGAAAAGTATGCTGCATTAACACATACAAGTGGTGTAAAGAAAAATCAGATGGCAAACAGACTATTAGTTCACCAAAAATTACTATTCATCTAAATATGTATTTGAATCCGAAAAAATGTCTGCTGAAAAATATGAGTAATAAAATTTTACAAATCACTCAAAATACATCAAATAAGTTGTTAAATGTCGCCAGCCACAATAGTGTAATCAGTTTATACAAAGAGGCTCTGAGTTCAAATCCTGGATATGGCATGGTTGATATAAGCTAGGTTCGAGTCCCGGCTAGGTCATCTTTGATAATACTGAGTTTCTGGCTTGGAATCCCGGTTAGATCATGTAGGAATGCAATTTAGTTTCTGATTTTTAGTGATGGATATATATATATATATATAATTGTAATATGTAGATTCTGGGTTCGAGTCCCGCATTAGGTATGATTGTAACCATATTACATAAAAGGAATAATGAACATAACATGTAATTACAAAAATAAAATAGCTTGATAATCTTTGTTAAATTGCAGTATTAAATTCATTTTACCTTGTATTGTGAAAAAGTTTGTATTGGAATTACAATTTTTTGTGTATGAAATCATTAAATAAGAACATCATTCAAACATAATGACTTAAAACCAGATAAATACACATTAACTACTAACATATACATGATAAATAAAAAAACTGCATTAAATCCATTTTAATGCATAAAATTTGCTTAAAAATTGTTTAAAAAACATTTCTAATATGTAATATGTGTGTTTAATACAGATTATGGCGAATTACACAATACCAATTTTTTTTTGGAAATGGAGGGATGTAGAGTATAAATAGGACTGCCCAACCCCCTGCTCGCCATTTACAAACTCAACTTCATGGAGATAACATCTCCCCTCCAGTGCGCGGGAGTATTGTCCTATCTGTGAACCCGTCTGGACTGCTAGTGGTTGCCTGCCTAACCTTGATTATTCAAGGACACTGGTCGTTTGGTCAGCTCTTCTGGGACCTAATGTTCCGGGGTTGTGTGGTGAAGGAACTTCTTGTTTCAGCCTTGCTTTCAACTCACCGCCCATTGAGGAATTCATCATGAACTAAGGGGTGGCTAGAGGGGGCCAGGCCCCCTAAATAGTTTTGTCCCCCTCCCCCCCCAAATTACGATTGACTGATTATTATTATAAAATCTTCTGTGAATAGCTCGTCACAATATGAGAAATGGCACGTATGACAGTTAACACTAAACAAAACTCACAACTCCCTCATTTATAAAAAAAAATTATTTAATGCTATCTGGAACCTATGAGCCAACCAAAAGCTATTTTGTATTCGCTATCACCATTCAGACTCGAACTAATAAACCTTCCACACAGGAGCTATGAACTTGAGGTCATCAAGTCAACTGTAAAGTGTGAGTTGGCATATCTTGGTATGCCCATCTTGGTTGCAAGGTACAGCATGTAAAAATTTTTTAAAGCAATACATAAAATGTGCACTGGATAAGATTTAATTAATTTAATTCATAAGGTAAAAATATTTTATCTTTAAGAAGATATCCACAAAAAATAGTGCCTCTCTTGTCTTCTTTAACATTCATACAGCCTGTAGTTGTGAGCTTATTAATCGTTGTGTGTATGGGCGAGTAAATGTTTTCGCTTTGTACAGTACTGTATGCTCCCTTGTGAGTTGTTCACCCACCCCTGTGAGGTCGCCACACCCATTTTCGACTGCATTCCTTACAGGGTCAGGGAGGTTCCCAGTCGCAAACAACAAGCCATTGGCTTTACTGGATGGGCTGTGGCATTGTTGTTAATGCAGTGGACAGACCAGTGAGTGATATTGTGCATTTTGGTATTTCAAGTTATACTCGGAATATTTTAACTGTTAATACGGCCACTGTCTGCATTATTAGGTGATTTAAACAGGTACGTTGTGAGTTTGGTGGTATTTAATACTTATGTATTAATACAACATGTAGTAGGTAATTTCTGAGACACAACTCGCACCGAGTGAAGCAGCACATTGTAGGTGCATTTGTCTCCCATGGCAGCATTCATGTGACACCTTTACGGGTGACATGACCACAATAGATGCCATATTGGACTTGAAGAGTCCAGCAACCTGGCCATTAAGATTGCTAATTGTCTTTCCCTTCATTATGTTTGCGCTGGTTTTGTTGGGAAGCAGAGGTCATGTGTACCTCTCTGGGATATGTTTTTAATTTAGAAAACATCTGCTTGTTAAATTAATTATTTTATTTATTAATTTAAAATAAAAAAAATAATGTAAGCAGGTTATCAATAACAGTGAAGCACAATGATATCGAAATCTAAAATTGTAATCTATAAATCTAAGCGGAAAATCCAAGTTGTATAAAACCAAACACAGTTGAAAGGGCATTGACTGTGAACTACTATGGAAATGTACAGGCAGAAGAAGTATGGCAGACAGATAACTAATGCTTGCTTCACATGGTCACAAAACTCGCCGCAAGCCCGCTTCACACAATCTCGAAATACTGTAAATTTTTCTACTCATAAAATCACAATTTTTTCATGTAATATTTTGCAATTTTCTGATATTTCTTCAAAAAGACCTCATTATAACCATTGCAGTTACCATGCTTGCTATTACGGAATTAAACTGTAATTTAAGCCTTAAAAATTGAGTCTTATGATGATCTGTGCTGGAAAATAATTTTTGCAGTGCTGGAAAATATTTATTGCACTGGCATAAGTAGTATTTGATGTGAAAAATCTTGTAATAAATTAAAAGTCCAGGATGTAAAGTTTTTTATAAATCCGTTCTGTTGTGTCTGTGTAACTGTTATGTTACTGCATTTTGTTTGTAGCATTTATCGCCAGTTTTATCAATATGTGATACAATTTAATAGTTACTTAACTCCACACCAAGAGCTACTTTACACATGCGACTGTTAAACTAACTTTAAAGGACCCCTTAGTACCTAAATTTGGCCTTAACTTTAGGGTCTCAAAATTTGACATTTCAATCAAGTGCCCTTTGACTAGATACAAATTAATAATAAACATGTACAATGGTTGTGCATGAGGAAGTATTTGGCAATGTATTGTAAATATGGGTATTTTGTAGCAAAACAGACATCAAACAGTAAATGTGTTGTTGGGAAAGTAGCTCAACCAGAGTAGATTACAGCATTCATCAGTGGTGAATCGGTTGACGAGTTATAAAAAACAGTAGCTACATTAAGATGAAAACTAACATGGCTTAATTTTCTTTCTAGTTTCTACTGCCCAAGTAAAATTTATTACTTCTGGTTTCCCTTAAAAGCCTTCAGCTAAGAGGCCCCTTCACCTGTACAGATATGAATGTAGAATTTGTGAAATATTGATTTTTTTTTAAGTTATCCTCTTAAGGACAATGAACAAAAGTATATCTTAGCCAGGGGTTAGTTTATTTCATGTCTGTGAAACTGGTCATTAGTGCAAGATTCTCTGAAATTATATCCAAGCAATACATTAAAAAAAAATTGGCAATAATTACATCATCCTTTAATGCAGAATTGCAGTATGGATGCCACCCATTAATCATAGCACCCAGCCAAAACTATGTCCGCTAAGCAAACTTCAATAAGAAGTTTCCTTACTGGGCATCAATCGAAGACCACAGCTGATGTCACACAAAATTCCGACGAAAATCCCATCATAGGCAATACAGAGAAATATACTGATACTGCTGTGAGTACATTAACTGCCAGTGCCTCCACTGCTTTAGCAAGTATCAGTGAATGCACAGAACATACAAATAAAAATTCAGCACACACACCCTTAGGCACACCTGCAGATTTAGGTGATGCAAAACCTGCACAACCGTATCTTTCGTAGTATCCTGCAACTGAAATATCTGACCGTCCACGAAAGTTGAAGTAATCCTGGTATAAAATATGGCATTGGTTGAAGTACTCAAGTACCAGAAACACTATATTTTGTTTTGTGTGTAGAAAGCTGCAAACTCAGACTCATCATTTGTAACAACAGGTTATACTGATTGGAAACATGCTGCAGAAAAAGGGAAAGGCTTCTCCAATCGTGCTATGTCAAAAGTCCATATAATTGCAACGAAAATGATTTTGGAGCAACAGAAGCGAGAATTGATGGGAGAAACCGTTGAGAAAAAGTTGTGTGGATATGTTATAGAAAAGAATAGATACTATGTCAAATGTATCGCAGAAGTCATTCAATTTTTAGTTGGCAATCAGTTGCCTTTCAGAGGCGAACTTGGTGGTGTAGGAGTAGATGCAAATGGGCTGTTCTTGGAGTTATTTGAATTTTCTATGATGAAAGATAAAAAATTGCAACAAATAGTGAAATAAGTTCCTGCAAATGCGAAATACACTATCCCAGATATTCAAAACGAAATCATTCATATTACAGCCAGAGCCATTGTGGACAAAATTGTGACACAGGTTAGTGAGAGTTCGTGTGTCTCACTGCTAACTGATGAAACTAGAAACAGACAAGGCATAGATTTGGCGATTGTTCTTCGATATCTTGTATGTAACAAGCCAACATTAATATGTATCACTGTCCTTGAACTTAACTCACAAAATGCACATAACGTAACATCTGAAATTCTGTCAACACTAAATGGCTTACACTTTAATTTTGACAAACTTATTGCACAATCATATGATGGAGCATTTGTTATGAAAGGTATACATGGTGGTGTCCAGGTATTGATCTCAAAGGAACCTAACCGAAAAAATATTGTTTCTTCATTGCTTCAATCACCAACTTCATTTGGTTGTAGTTCATACAATCGAGGCAATACCTGAGGTGAAGGAATATTTTGACATGTGTGAACAGTTATATGTATTCTTTAAGAAAGGCTATGTTGCTCAAATTTATGAGGGAAATTCGTTGAAACACCTGTCGGTACAGCGATGGACTGGACACTTAGATTTAGTAAAGATTACACATTCAGACAAAGAATTCATTGTTTCCACACTTGAATTAATTGCTGCATCAACCTCCGCTGGACAGTTCGGTCACTTGAAAACTGAAGCGATTAGGCTGCTATTTCTGGACTGGATTTCTATTTTCATTTCTCACTGAAGTTGCTGAAAGTACTAAGCTATCTAAAGCCTGTGACATCACTGCTACAACAGAAAACCTTAGACATTGAAGCTACCTTGGAACTTGTGGACTGTTTTCGAAATCAGTTGCAGGATATGAGAGATGATGATGTTTTTACACAACTTTTGAAGCAGCCAAGAAATCATGCAACTCTACTACTGTAGTAGCACTGCCTCTAAAACGTCTTTGTAAACTTCTAAAACAGCTCTCTGACTGTGTTGTTGATAGCGGTGTTAATTTTGAAGGTAGAAGTGAAAGTGAATTACAAATAAGAAGTATTTGCACTAGTTTTATTGGCCATTGTGCACGTGAATTAGAAAACCGATTTGTAGTTGCAGTTTGTAAGCATTTGCTGGAGGTAGATAGTGACGACCTACATTTAAATTCACTGTGTGACATATTGAAGTACGACTGTGATAATTGCCGCAAGTTGGAAAATATCAGTTCTGAACTTCAGTTGGCAAAATCCCTTATAAAAGAAAGACCATCACTAACACAGTTTTCAGTGGAACTTACAAAATATGGCAGTGCATTTCCAGGAATAGGTCTCTTAGTTGAGGCCGCGCTAACATACCCTAGCAGTACTGCAACAGTCGAAAGCTGTTTTTCCCATCTAACTGAAGTTTTACGGCCACAAAGATTGTCAGTGCTACATAAACGTAAGGCTGATATTGTTCTCTTAGATTTTAATAAAGACATTACAAGAAAATTGGACTTATGTGAATTTGTTCTGAATTTTGCTGCATCAAAAACGAGGAAACTTTTGTTGTAATTTTTTTCTTGTGAAAACGAGCTACATACTGTACTTTGTATAAGAAACAAGTGTTTATGCTTATATTTCAGCGTAAAATGAACAACATACTTTGTATAAAAATAAGAGAGTATTAATGAGCTACATACTTTGTTTAATAAATAAGAATGCTTATTTTTACGTATATTTTAGTGCAACTGTTCATAAAATGAGCTACATTCTTTGTATAAGAAATAAGAGTGTTTATTGTTATATTTAAGTACAACTGCTCATAAAATTATCTATGTATTTTGTAAGAAATAAGAGTGTTTGTTATATTTAAGTGCAACTGTTTATAAAATGAGCTACATAATTTGTATAAGAAATAAGAGTGTGTTTATTGTTATATTTCAGTACAACTGTTTACAGAGAAATTGGAAAATGAAGTCATATTGTGTTTATCAGAAAATTTGTTATAGTTATTATTGTAAGTACTTTCAGTTTCAGAAAAGATGATGAAATTACCACCAGCATATTGTGCATAATTTCGGCCTTTTTAATTCTTTTGCGGTATTTTGGCACAACTTTTCATAAAATTTATTTTTGAAATAGTTTCATTTGGACCGTGTTTAATCTTTTAGTAACTCTTACAGCTTTTCAGAAACTTTTCTTAAAATCGTTAAACTTTTAGTAAGTCGTTTAAACTTTTTAATGAATTGTTTACAACATTAATAAACTTTTATTATATATTTTAAAACTTTTCAAACAAGTCTTTAGAATTTAAAAGAATTTTGTTAAACTTTAAACAAACTTAATTATGTTTCTTTAAAATCATTGAACAAGTCTTTACAACTTGAATGAATTTCGTTAAAACTTTTAACAAACTGAATGATGTTTCTTTAAAATCGACAACAAACAAGTCTTTAGAATTTGAAAGAAATTCGTTAAACTTTTAACAAATTGAATTAAATTATTATTAAATTGTTAAACAAATCTTTAAAATCATTAAAACTTTTAACAAACTGAATGACGTTTCATTAAAATCATTAAAACTTTTAACAAACTAACTGATCTTTCTTTAAAATCATTAGAATTACAATTGTTGACGTGTATGAGGTATGAAATATGGAATGGCTAAAACAAGGGAGAATGATACTGCTCACGCCAAGTGTGAGGGTGAGGTGCATAATCTCAGCTCCCAAGCTTGTTCAGTATTAGTTACCTGGAGAAGGACGATTGGAAGATGAATATATGAGCCTTGAGTATCTCTAATGAATGAAATGTTTTGATGTGTATGTAATGGTTTGGATTGGGCATGTAAGTTAATTGTAAGACATTTCATTTTAAAAGTTGTTTGATAACTGCAAGTGTGACAGAGATAGAGAGAGAAAGTGTTGTGTGAGATAGATAGGCAGATGGAGATAGAGATAAAGAGAGAGAGAGAGAGAGAGAGAGAGAGAGAGAGAGAGAGAGAGAGAGAGAGAGAGAGTTGAGTTAAAATGTTTGGTAATAAGAGTCTTTGTTTAGTTAGTATTATTATTAATATCCAGTGTGTTGCTCCCTTGCTAAAACATTTACACAACATTCATTATTAAATTAATGCAAATGATTTTTGCAGTGTACCCTAGAACATATGGTATAATATTCATTTTTTTGTGGTGTAAATGGTTTTTATGGTGTACACTAGTTTTGATGGTGTACACTAATTCTAATGGTGTACACTAATTTTTATGGTGTACACTAGTTTTGATGTAAAGTTTTTAATACTGGGCTTAACATTTTATTTTGTGTTGTAAATGCAGTCTGCTTGCTTTAAAATTTGTTAAAAACAGACGAGGCAAGGCAGGCCCCGGGCTATGGTGAATCGTATAGTGGATACAAGCTGCAGACCGGTAATACACATCGCAGAGAGAGGTTGACGGAGTGGCATGGGCTAAGCGGAAGTGCCCAGTCTCCCTCCCTCCTGCTGTAGCACATGCGTGCAGGCCACCTCCAGGCTCTGCATGTGAAGGGGAGAAGTGGAGGTTGTCAGGTGGCTGGAAGTGGGTGGGTTTCGAAAGTGGTGCGTACTACGGGCAAGGATGCTTTTCTGAACCATTCTCTTGTCTCATCTGCTCGCGACCCAAAACTCCAGCCCGCATGTGCAGTCTTTTACACTGCTCCATCTATGTGCGATTCATCCTCATCTGCTCTTGAGACTAAGTTTTGCTTGCTTCCCACACACTCAATTCTCTGCTATCCGCTACCTGACTTTGTACATGAGGCTTTAGAAAGACTCGTACCTGTATCTTTTGTAAAAACACATCGCTGTAGTCTACTGACTTTCCCAAAATAAACCCAGATTTCCCTCAAAATAAATTTAATTTATAGTAAACAATACAGTGTTTGTGTTACTATTAGTTTAACAATGACATGATGAAGGAATAAAGTGGTCTTATTTCCAGAATGACGAGCCACTTCAATTTTATTTATTGTGGTGTTGTAGCTATTGTAGAGGGGAAACTACCAAAATTTTTGTCAGGTAAAATGGGTGAATGTAAGCCATCCAGTATTGACATCTTGCTTGACAATCTTTACGTAAGTGATTCAGATTCTGAATCGCAGATGGAAAGACGGTCTACAGCAAGCTGTCGAAACAGTGTCCCATCGCCTAGGCGGTCATGAGTTAATCTATTGGAAGAAGATCTCTACTTAAGTGATTCGAGCACAGATTCACTTACGGAGAGATTGTTTAAACCCAAGGGTTAAAACGTGTCCGCTTCCCCCAAACATGAGATGCTTGATCTTTTAAATGATGATTTATGTCTATTAGACTCTGAAAATTCGTGTTATTCGGAGTGTGCTCAATCGGTTTCACAACCGACTTTCGAGTTGATTAGAGATATTTCGCCAAGGGAAAATAATTTTTTTCTGAGCTACCAGCTTCAGGGGAAGCTTTGCCATACCTGACATACAAACTCATTGCTACAGCGTTCACAGGAAGACTAAATGACGCATGGAAACTAACGATAGGCTTGACAGTGATGCTGGCTTTTCTAGTTTTTTCCAGAGGTGTAAGGTCCCTTTATTAAACTGAATAATAGCCTCACCGTGACCAGTTAGAGTTCCAATTACCATAGCAGGTAAGAATTTGAAATCCCTCATGGTGCGCTACAGAAACCTTTTATTTTCAAAGCAAAGCACCCCCTGTGCTACATTCATCCGATGTGGGTTTAATCTATGATGATGCTACTGTTCCTTATATCACAAACAGACTTGAGTTTTGTGCGCATGAATCTGGCTGGAGTCTGCAAATATTGACATACATGGATGTACATGTGAGCCAATACAGGTCATTCACCGTCAGTACTGGGCACATTAAACTACCAAAGTTTATTGCAAATAGGAAAGTTTATGTCGATGTACACTGCCCAGAGGGAATGTGTTTCCACTATGCTGTAATAGTATCTTTGTTTCCTGCCACACAACATGTCGAGAGAATTATTTCATATCCAAAAAAACCTCACGAGGTTTTGAATATCGAAGGTCTGTCAACATCTGTAGTCACACAGGATATTCGTAAGTTTGAGGAGAACAATTCTATTTCTATCAATGTCTACTGTGTGGTGGACAATGATAGTAATATAATTGACGAAACTTTCGAAACGGATGGGGCTGTAGTACCCATGCATATTTCTCCTGTATGTCATGACAAATAAGTTAATATTTGTGCGATTCGCACGAGTGGATATGCCACTCATTTGCAATTTGTCTGTTTTATAAATTTGTCCCAGCTGGTTGGTAGTCAGCTGAGTAAGAATAAGTGTAGAAAACATGTTTGCTATTGTTGCCTCCAGCACTTTGTTAGTGAGGAGAAACTCGCAAGTCACACTATTCTTTGCCAGCAACCAAAGGCTGTTCGCAGAAATTTCCCCACTAGGAACGACACGTATTTGGAATTTAAAGAGTACAGCAAACACAGAGATGGGTTTTGTCGCCTATTGCGATGTTGAAAGTTGCCTGAAACCCATGTTCACTTGCTTACCTAATGATGAAACTAGTATTACAACTTCCATCAACCAGCATTTTTAATATGCTTGTAGAATTTTGTTGGTTTGTTCATACAATCTGGCTTTATCTCAGTATTTAGAGTTTGTGGATGCTGATTGTATGTACAAATTAGTAGATAAATTAGTTTAATTTCAAAGTGGGTTGCAGGAATCTACGGCATGATTGTTCCGATGAAGCCAAAAACTCCTGCCGATGAAGCTAGGTTGGCGGTTCAGTAAAGTTGTCACATTTGTAAAGAAATGCTCAGCACAGATGATATTATGGTTGATCATGACCATCTGAGAGACGAAATCAGAGGTGAAAGCGATTGGACTTGTAAGAAGTAATACCTGAGTTAACCCAAAACTGTTTACTGTTCAGTTTGAGGCAGTTTTCGGACTCTTCCTCTATGGTGGAGTACTACCGAGAGATAAAAACAGTTTCATTACTCAGACATTGGCACTGCGCACTGTCCCCCCTCAACGTGGACGGGTGGTGGCAACGAGTCCAGGCAGTTAGACAACCAGTAGTTTAACAACTACTGTGCATTGCCGTAAGGCCTGTACCGGCAAAGCGGTCAGTGCGACAGGGTAAATACAGTACCAGGGTGGGGCGGTAGTTTCCGACCACTAGCCCCAGCCAGAGGCACAAAGCCTCGAGGTTCAGATACCTCAACAGTAATTGGTCAAAGCTACAATGTCATCAGAACAGGAAATTGGAAGGGAGCCCTGGTACCATGTGTTCCAGGAGCCTCCCTCCAAGCCATATAAAGGCTCAGCAAACGAACGGCGTGGCTTCCTCCAGGCAGTCATGCCACCTAAACAAATGGATGAGTCAAAGGTGCTGTACTTTGAGCAGTGCCTGATAGACGATGATACGTCGTGGGCACAGGTATTCCCCCTTAATAAGGAGGAATTGGCCTGGTGCCCTTTTATGTGGGGACAAGATTCAGCCTTAATAGAAAAATGGGTCAAGGAATCTTATGCAAAATGTAAAAAGTTTGTCATGGATCTTATGGCAGCTGCTGAGGGCGACAGTAGCCAGCCTCAGGAGACTCCCGTGCTTCAGACCTCTGAGGCAGAACAAGTTAAAGAGACTGTACAAAGTCCGGTGGGTAAAGGGCCACCCCTGGGTTTTACAAAGGAAATTGGCCAGACTAGCTCAGCTTCGGCTGAAAATGTACAAGGTGAAGCCTCCACAACATTGGAGGAGATTACTGAGTATGTGACTTGTGAGCATTGCAAAGTGAACAAGGAATGGGCGAATTTCCTCCCGAGGGTAATGCGGCTCAAGGCTCTGCTCGACCTACAGATTGTGTGCTCTGCACAACTGGAGGGAGATACCAGAGCATACAAGACAATGGAACGAACCTCTGCCGCAATCATAGAGAGACCGCAAAGCCAAAACAAGCCTAAGGCTCAGTCCTTCGCAGAAATCGTGAAGGAGCAGAGGAAAGCTAAGGAAACACCACAAGAATATCAGTGGCAAGAGGTGAGGGGACGAAGGGAACCCTCGAAAAGGACCGTTTTGGTTTATCCAAAGGAGGGGGAATTCCGTTCCAAGGAAACTAAAACGAAGCTCAAGGCGCTTGATCCGGTGAAAGAGCAGCTCCGGATCAAGAACGTCAGGCGAGTTGCAAAGGGAGGCGTGATACTAGAGGACGAGGATGAACAGACTCTCCTCAAGTTAAAGAACGCGAAGAGGATGGAGGAACTCGGATTGAGGGTGGCAGACCCCAAGAAACTTGGGCCCAAGATCATCATTTATGATGTACCAAGGGAGTATGACGGTCCTGAGTTTATGGAGACATTACATCTCCAGAACTTCAGGGCTGCTCAGCTCTCTGATGACGAGTTCAGGAAAAACGCCTCCGTGCGATTCCGCACAGGACCCAGAGACAAGGAGGTAGTGAACCTTGTCCTGGAGGTCACTCCTCCCTTGAGAAGGCTGCTCATGGACTGTGGAACCCTATTTATAGCATTCCAAAGGTGTAAGATATGAGACTATGTGATGCCTACCCGGTGCTACAAGTGCCAAGGGTATGGCCACATAAAAAAAAGTGCAAAGGAGAGCTTGTTTGTCCCCATTGCTCTGAAAGGGGGCACAAGTTCTCCGAATGCAAAGTCAAGGCCAATAAACCTAAATGTGCTAACTGGGCACAAGACAAAAATTAACATTGCTTCCACCCAGTTGGTTCCTCCGACTCTCCAGTCCATCAGAGGATGATGGCATTGGAGCTGGACAGCACACAATATGACTAGTAGCTGCACGCTGCTACGGTTGGGGCAGATAAACCTGCAGAGAGCTGCAGTTCCAACAATGGAATTACACAAAATCGTGACAGAGCAAAATTTGGATATGGTACTGATGCAGTAACCCTACCTGCTCAGAGGGAAAGTGCCAACTCTCCCTGATCGATTTGCTCTTTTCGGGGAAAACCCACTAGCGGGAATCTGGGTGTGCAACCCCAAGATAGACTATGTTTCGCTGGAAGCTCTCTCGAGCACGCATCACACATGTATTTGTTTGGTGACAGGGGAGGGGTGCGGCGTGACAATTGTCTCGTCGTATTTCCAACCTAAAGATCCAATCGAAGTTCATCTAAGTCAGTGGGAGACCATACTGATGAGAGCTGATGATCCTAGGATCATACTTGGTGCGAATATCAATGCCAAGTCGGAACTGTGTAATTCCCCGAGGTTGGACGACCGGGGGAGGAGGTAATAAGATACCTATTAGAGAAAGACCTGCAGGTGGTCAATAGACCGGGACATGAGGCAACCTACGTGTCCCCTGCCCATGATACAGATTCGTATCTGGATGTAACCGTGGTGACAGTGCATGTTGCTGGAAGTGTTGAGGACTGGAGAGTTTCCGACGAGGTGGACTCGGACCATAAAATGATCCTGTTCACCTTCCGACCAGATGGAAAAACACAAACCAGAGCAGAGCGCCCCCGTTACGCGATGGCTAAAGCGGACTAGCCTCTGTTTGACAGAGTGCTGATGGAATACCTTAGACGGTATAGAACAGAGAAACAGCTCACTGTGGATCAACGAGCGGAAAGGATAGGGGAAGTGGTAATGGCAGCTTGTGAATAGGCCATCCCCAGAACCCAGAGAAGGGTCCCTCTCCATCCTTGGTGGGACGATGAATTGGAGCGCAATCGTAGGCAGGTCAAATGCCTACGAAAGCGCTTCAAAAGAACATACCGCCCTGATCTCAGACAGCAAGCAGTGCAGCAATATAATGTTGCCAGAGGCCAGTACCGACGCCTGTTAAGGAAGAAACGGAGAGAGCTAGTAACGGATAAGGGAAACCAAGACACTTGGGGTCTGGTTTATCGGATGGTGACGGGTAAGATCAGAGGAAATGAGGTGCGTCCTGCTCTCGAGTCCGATGAGCACCTGTTGCAGACTCCTCAAGAGATCACCAGGCATTTGTTAGACAAGGTCTTGCGAGATGATACTGCGGTAGGGGAGACCGAGCATCATGAGAGAGTTAGGGCAGAACAGCTAAGCCCGATTGATACCGAGAATACTGCACCATTCTCCCTTAAGGACCTAGATGTGTCTGTCAGAAAGACAAAACTGAGGAAAGCCCCGGGAAATGATGGAATGACAGGGGAAATGTTCCTTCGCGCATACCCTTGCATACGTCATGACATGCTGGAACTGTTTAATGATTGCCTTTCTAAAGGGAAATTTCCTACGAAGGGGAAGGAAGGACACCTTATAGTTATCTATAAGGGTGCCGGGAAAAACCCGAGAAAGGCAAACTCGTACAGGCCTATAACGCTTCTTCCAGCAATGGGGAAGACGTTGGGGTGCCTGATAAACAATACCTGGACATTGTCCAAGGTATTCATCCTCGCCAGTATGGGATTACCAAGGGACAGAGCACAGAAATGGCAATCATAGACATAGTCGAACAGGTGAAAACCTACAACCTAACCTATGTCATGGCAGTTTCCCTGGATATCGCAGGAGCTTTTGACAATGCTTGGTGGCCACAAATATTGTGGCAACTCCGCTTGTTAAAGTGCCCCGGATAACATCTATGGAGTAATAGAATCTTTTCTGACAGATCGCAGGTGTACCCTGGAAATGGGATCACACAAGGAAGAGAAGGTGCTGACCAAGGGCTGTCCGCAAGTTTCGGTCCTTGGTCCTATATTATGGAACATGATCTTTGAGGGACTGCTTCGGCTAGACTTCCCACATGGCTGCATGGTCTATGGTTATGCAGACCACGGGTTGCTACTAGTCACGGCCTGGCCCCAGAGAGAACTAGAGGAGAAAACGGATATGGCCATGACAATGGTACAGGTATGGGCTGGGAGATTCAAACTGGATCTCTCAGTCGACAAAATTAATGCCATTATGCTTAAGGGTAGCCTTAAGAGAAATCCGGTGATCAGGTTCGGGGGAAGAGCTATCAGGATGGTCACCGAGATGAAATATCTCCGTGTCATCCTGGAAAGTCGTCTTGCGTTCCATGCCTATGTTCGCTATGCAGCGAACAAGGCAGTTATGATGTTTCATCGACTCAGGGCAGTAGCACCTGCAAACTGGGGGCTTGGATACCAGGCGTTGAAGCTGATGTATAAGTCTGTCTTCCTTCCCATCCTCACGTACGCATGTGGGGTGTGGTACCTGGAGGCGGAGCAGATCCATGGGAAAAGGGCAATTAGCAGTGCTCAGAGAGCTGCACTTTTGGGGATTACCAAGGCCTACAGGACAACCTCAGATGATGCTCTCCAGCTTATCGCTGGAGAGATCCCTCTGGATCTGTTAGTGGTGCAGATTGAAGTCATTTCCCGTAGAAGAATGCGGGGAGTAATTTCTCCAGCTGAATTGAAGGAAATGAAAGAGGCCACATTATCAGTTTGGCAGACCAGATGGGACCTTAGTACCAAGGGTCGCCTGACATATGGTTTGTTTCCATGCGTAAGGGAGAGACTGAGACTGGAGAAGTGGCTCGAAGTCGGGCACTACTCTGCTCAGTTCTTGACCGGGCATGGGAACGTCCATGCTAAGTTGTCCTCCCTGGGTCTGGTGGAAGACCTCCTGTGCACAGTATTCAGTGAGGAGGATAATTCCACTCACACGCTAGAATGCCCCAAGATCGAGGATCTAAAACTAGAGTTTGAGAGTATCCATGGACCGCTTCGTCTTGGACCCATGCTACGGGTAGGGACATGACAGCTCTGGTGTTAAAACATCTGACCAAATTAGGTAAGAGAAGGGAAGAGTTCGACGTCTGGTGGTCCGGCTCTTGGTTGAGTAGGGACTTGTCGGAGGTGGACAGCGGGCGAGATGAGACTGGGATAGATGTTCAAATCCATAATGGGTGACCACATCTTCCCAGTCGTAATCTTGGAAGAAGGGGGTGGCCCAACTAACCTCCCCACTAGTACGAAATACCATGGAAAAACCTGTAAGGGTGCTTGGATGAACTCTTGCGAACCCCCCTCCAGGACAGAAGTAAAACTGAAAAAGGGAAATGGATTGTCCAGGTCTACGTCTATAAAGCGAGTTATAGACCTAGAACCACATATGATAAGTGGACAAGGCTCTCAAGATAGAGAGCCACCTGGTTGGCCATGTACGTGGAGCACAGTGGTATTTGTCGTGAGGGCTTCGCTCGTGTTACTTGTAACATTAGCAAGCTTAAGCTTGACAGTGGACGAAGAACAGTCTGTGCCATGTCCCGAGCCAGGGAGGCTTGGCCAATGGGAGTACCCATGAAGGAGGTACTGACCGAACAGCCTCGGAACACCGAGGTTGAGAGGGAAGTCTTCCTCCATAAAGTGCTAACAAGAAAAGTCTATGGCAACTCCAGAAGAAGCCAAAACCATTGAAATAGACTGTCCGGGTGAGAAGAACATGGTGGATGCCGCAGTACAGGCCTGGCCTGCACAAGCGGATCCTAACGACCTGCAGTGGCTCTACAATGACCTAATCAGGGGGCCATGTTAACGAAGTTGGAAGATCCAACGATATTTACATCGGCTCTTGCCCTTATCGCAAGGAAAATGGAGGGGGGAGATAAGATCCTTTTTCCACGCATGGAAACCATTGACAGGCTTGTCGTTGCCCAGGCAGGCCTGCCGACCTCACCAATAGAGCTGGTCATTTTAGTCAAGGAATGCTTCTGGTGTAGGGGCGAAAGATTCGAAGAATATGACGCCCTTCAGGATGCCATCCGTACATCCGGGAGGCGTACCTTCGACTACAGTAAGCCCTTCAATGGGTACACTGTGGTGAGGTACTAGTCCTTCATTTTCGGAGGGCATCCTACCACCAGTATGGACATGCCATACAGAAGTAATACGCCCCTCCCTCGGGAGGGGCCAGGCTGGGTGGTGGAAGGAACTGGGTGGAAAGTTCCAAAGGATTGGAATCTTTTGAACTGAATGGAACAGACCAGGAATAGAAGAAGTGAATTCCTACCCAGAGAGCCTCCAACCACCCGGCCAGTAGCAAAAACCGGATATGACAAACCTGGAAAAGACAACATGCCGAGCGAAGCTCAGGCGAAATTTCATCAATTGGACAAAGCTGAAGGTACAAGATTGTGTTTAAACAGATTGACAATGGCAAAGCGAAATGGTGCGCAGCAATGGTTTATGTATGAGTGTGTGTGTGCATGAGTGCCATTATGGAAAATAGTTTTGGGTTTCGAAACAAGCTCCTTGCGTCAGAGGGCGGGGTGGAGGGGGATATTACTGGTTACCAGATATCTCCCGAAACTTAGCCCGTCACAACCCAGATGCACTGAGCCGAGATGGCAGTTATGGGGATACCATCATGCTTAAATTCAACCCGAGAAGGATTTGCGCTGTCGCAAATAGTAGTTAGTGTGTGAGTGAGTAGTTTTATTTGTAGTTTTCTTTTTCAATTTTTCGGACAGCATGACAGTTTCAAAATTGCAAAGTTCCCGGTGGTTACCTGAGATCAAAAGAGCCGATTTAGCTTTTGTTTGTGGGGGTTAAAGTAGCTTGGTTAGAAAGTAGCGCTCCAGGTATGACCTTTTAATAGGTATCGGCCACCTGGAGGGGAGGTTTGGATTACGTGGTAGTGATGGAACCACGTAATCAAAAACCCAGGTAAAATACAAGTGATTGGAATGACCCTTGAAAAACACAAATGTATTACCAAACAAATTCCCGATGGAATTTATTTCAATGCTAAGGTGCAATATTTCAAATTACATTTTATTGATACATTCCAATTCGTGAGCGCTGCTCTGGAAACTTTGGTAGGCAATTTGCTTCTTGTGAAATTATCACCCACTCGATGTTTCCAGACAATGCCCATTAGAATTGGCAAAAGGCAGTGGAGTTTTTCCTTATGTTAAGTCACCAGACAGTCTGATGTGCAAGTCCCTCCCACCAAAGGACACATTTCATAGTGTGATGAGAGGCGAAGGCATTAGCGATGAGAATTACGCTTATGCCCAAGCTACATGGGATGTGTTCAACTACATAAACTTGTTGCAGTATGCATTCAATACTTACATGTGGACACTTGTTTGCTGGCTGATGTGTTTAAGAATTTCAGGACCGTATGTTTGGCTCATTACTGTCTTGACCCCACCATGTATGTCACAACTCCGTCTCTTTCATGGAACGCTTTATTGTCAATGACATATGCACAGCTAGAACTGTTGACTGATCCTGACATGTATCTTTTTATAGAACGCGGGGTTAAGGGCGGCATTACCCAGGTTTCAAAAAGGCGTGCTGAAGTCAACAATATTTACATGGGTGAGGATTATGACCCCAGTGTGGCATGGAAATATATATGCTATTTCGACATCAATGGGCTGTACAGTCATACAATGCGATCCAAGCTTCCGATCGGCGATTTTGAGTGGGTTGAGGCTGATGTGTTTTCAACATGGGATTTTTCAAAACCAGTAAATGATGGCGACACTTGCTTTTTTCGCGGAAGTTGATCTGTATTTTCTGGAGGAGTGTCATGATGCACTATCTGATCTGCTTTTAGCCCCAGAAAATGGCATACCCCCGAATGGCTTGCATGAGAAACTTCTTTTAAGACTCGCTCCACGGAAAAAATATGTTATACATGGGGAAATACTGAGGCAGTACTTGATGTACGGAGCCACACTTGACTCTGTTCATCGCGTTTTGCGCTTTGAGCAGAAGGCTAGAATAGCTCCGTACATTGAGTTTAACATTGAGAAACGTGCCCAGGCTGCAAACACATTGGAAAAAATTGTTTTTTCAAGTTAATGAATAATTCCTTTTATGGAAAAACCTTGCAGAATGTCCGCCGGGAAAGGGACATCAGAGTCGTTTGGAGGTGTGACACAATCCAGGGGGCTGCAGACCTGATAGGACGTCAGACATTCCAAGCAAGACAGATTATCGTTGAAAACTTGGTCATTAGCAAGATGTAAAAGAGTTCTGGTGCGTTCAACACACCTTTGTATACTGGTTTTGGCATTCTTGATCTATCAAAATTAACCCTGTACGAATTTTATTACCAGTACATGTGTACAAAATTTCTTCCGCCAGCATTACACCTTCTTTATTGTGACACCGATTCCTTGGTATATTCTGTTGCTTGTGAGGACATCTATAAAGTAATTCCCCCAGTTTTAAAGGCGCGGTTTGATACATCTAACTACACACTCGATAACCTGCAAGGGTTTCCTCACGAGAACGAAGGGCGTACTGAGGTGATGAAAGATGAATGTGCTGGTCGCATCATCACAC
Source organism: Dryococelus australis (assembly GCA_029891345.1). Classification (NCBI taxonomy): domain Eukaryota; kingdom Metazoa; phylum Arthropoda; class Insecta; order Phasmatodea; family Phasmatidae; genus Dryococelus; species Dryococelus australis. The sequence goes on along the minus strand of CM057003.1, from coordinate 60,188,572 downwards.
ACTTTGTGGGTTTACATCCCCAACTTTATGCATACGTTATTGGGAATGAATATTTTATACATAAGGCGAAGGATGTAAAACCTAACATGTTACAGTCACTCAGGTACGAGGATTATCGAGATAGCCTCGAAAACTCAACAAGGGTTTTGGGGACCCAATATCAGTTCTGTTTGTGTGCTCATCAAGTCTACACCGAGCGTGTAACCAAAGTAGTGTTGTCAGGTATGGATGATAAGCTGTACATTGAGGCAGATGGAATATCAACCTTACCTTGGGGGCACTACAGAATACCAAGGTTTTTTTCTTCCTCCCTACAATAGTTTCTACATCACAATAAATGCAGTCCAGCCACGACACCACAACTATCACCATCACACCGCCGATGACGCCCATCTGTCACCGCCACACACACCTCCTGTTCCACGACCAACTTCACAACTAATTACAGCTGCCCACAACTTCTACAGATATCTACAACATGTATTATGTCACCATTCAATGTTGCTGTTACCTGTTTGCCTATCTGTAAGGCCTGTCTGTATCAAGAATACAACTGTCTTCGATACATTATAATAATAAGAAGAAAGTCACAGTCTGACAAATCATCTATTGGAAACTGTGTGCATGTGAGTGTGTGTTACGCCCTGTCGTCGGCATGGGTTTTGAAGTAACCCAGATTTGACAAATGAATGCCCCTTTGTGCATCATTATGAAAATATTTGTAAATAGCTAAGAAAAGAACGTCAACCACAACTATGTATTATATTTGTAAATATTTTGTTAATCATATTTATAAATATTTTTTGATCTTGTAATCTGTCAGACAATTTTGTAACAGTAATAGTATTAGTAGTATTAATAATATTTGCAGCAGTAGGTTTAAGATATAAAAAACTTTGATGGTTTAAATCGTAAAATTTAATTGATAAAATGTCTTGTTTTAAATTAAATGTCTTCTTTTTGTAAAAAATGCCTTGTTTATTGTAAAATATCTTACTGTTTGTAATTTTTTTTGATAAATTAGTTTGTAACATGAAAGTGTAAAAAATTGGTTTTGTGAATATTTCTTTAAGTGTATAAAATTGTGATTGAAGATGTATTTTAGTGTGTGTGAATGTTTGTTATAAAGTAATTGCAAATTTTTTAACTCTTAAGAATAATTTTTTTAAATGAAAAAGAAACATTCGAATAAAATTTTTATATTTTAAAATTGAATGCCGTGACTTGTTATTAATTAGTTTGAAAATTTTCCCCATGTCATTATCTAATATATTTAGAATGTTTGGAGATTGGAAGTCTGAAGATGAAGTACGTGTATATGACTGTGTATTAAATGTTCTTGAGGCGAGTAGGTGATGTTAAGTTGTTTGTTGAAAATATTTTCAAGGCAGGTTGTTTGTTTGCTCACTTTTTCAAAGAACAAATTTACAAGTTGTTTAATGGCAAGTTGATGAGGGAGAAAAAAAATACTATAAATTAAAAAACCCACTTTAAAGGGTGAACTTACAAGAAAATTATGGAGATAGAAACGAACATGACTGAATGAATCTTGAAACTTTGCCAGGTCGCTGTTCAAGTTCAAGAACCCTGGGGAATTTAACGAAACTTCAAGTCACACAAATACCTTTTCAGGGCCAGGTAGGAAGAGTCCTTAGCGACACAACACAATGTTTCCAGCTACCCTACAACTGGGTGAGTCCAACCAACTTTTAAAATTACACACACATATATATATATATATATATATATACATATGTGTGTGTGTAATCTTATATATATATATCACAGCACCAAGATTACAACTTTTGCAGCTGAAGGTTCAGCACAGAGGTGCTTGCTGGTAAAAACACAGTCATACTTTGCACAAACTCAGAAAAAATTGTTAAAATACTTATTTAAAAAATAAAATTTATGTCTATTACTAAAAGTGAAACTTTCGTTAGTAATTTATTGTTTCATTCTCGTAATTGTAGGACGAATAGTGAAATCAAGTCGTTAATAGTAGCTTGGTAGGGAAATAGGTTCTGTCAATCGTAGATTTCAACCCAGCCGCGCTCCAGGTATATATAACAGCAGGCGCACGTCATATGATCTAATCATTCATTGACTGACCTCTGAGACGGACGGATGTATTTTGGGATAGGTGCGACTTCATTATGCGTTTTTTGTTATTCGTTGTTAATTTAAGTAGTCTAATTTATATATTAGTACGTGCGTCATAAACATAATTTTTATCCATTTGTCACGTAAATCGTATTCACATATATTTCCGAGTAGCTATAACCTTAGTCGCTTGTCAGCCTCCGACCGCGTTCCACATATATATACTCAAGCTCTAGACGTAAGCTCGCTACATTGACTCACCAGCCTCCTAAGCGGACGGATGCGTTTTGGGGATGGTGCGATTTCATTACGCATGTTAATAAATTAATTTCTTTTAACATGTGGACTATGTTTCTAAAGTTCCTCGCCAGTCTCACAGGCAGACGGACGTGTATCTTGCAAGGCATATGCGAGATGCATCAAGTAGTGTACGTGTTTTCATATATTTTGTTATTGTGTTCGTTAGGCGTTAAACTTATAGGGACATTTTTGCTTCGTTGTAGATCGTTAATTCCATACTGCACACTCACATAATTGTGAATGTCACGTTGTGTTCGTTATTATACTTCTCTCGTGTAAATTATATTTTCTAATTCAAATAGATTGGGTAAGTATTCAAATCACGTTGTATACGTTAATTCATCATGATCCTTTATCTTTTAATTGATTTTCATTAGTTAATAATTTTCATACTGGAACACACATAATTGTGATCTATGAAATTTGCGATTCGATGCGTGTAAATTTATTCAAGTAGTAAACTCTTTTAAAATCACTTGAAATTATCACATTGCAACACTAATCATTGATTTGAATAATGCTAATCTTTCAAAGTCGCCTATCTACCAACAGTCTATGACCAAATCACTGCCAAACAAAAAAAAAATACACTTAGTTCACTCTTGCACAAAACTCGAATTAACATAACACACACCCTTGTCCCAACCATACCTCAATATCCAGCATTTTAAAAAAAAGAAGAAACCACTTCCTTCAATACATTAACCTTTCAATTCACCTTTATTTTGCAACCCTTCAATCAGCAAAATGTACTGGCGACCAAAATTACGAAAATGGCGTTTTCACGTTAAATTACATAAAGAGATACCGTGTATTTGTTTTACAGCAGATATTTTTCCGAGTAATAATAAACTATTTTTATGTAAGTTACTGTGGATTAATTTTTAGATGGCTGCATGGCTGGACAGAGAACATGCCCACCGAAAGTACTTCTTCTATTCTGTTATTTACAATTCGTTGCAGCGTGAATGTCAAATGCACATAAATACCGTTTCATTTCAAATTTATTAATGATATCACTTCCAGTAGTTTGTAGTTTGGCCTTTAATCTCTATTATGTAGTAAAAAAAGATATCCGAAAGAAATTTTAACGGGTATAACAGGATTACAATTATATTAAATTATCAGTAAAGCATGAGTGGTGTGGTTGTTATATTAGTATATATACTTGGCAAAGAAACAGGAATTTTTGAGGCTGTAAATGAATTGCATGAACTAAATGTGTTTATGTCGGGAATTGTATATTCTAATTTGTAGAATGTTTAGATGTAAGTTCACATTTGATGGAGTGTGACTGTTTAGCAAAGTGAAAACGAAACTAATAAGGCTCTGCACTGAGTATAGTTACGTCAGTATTCATAAAAGCACATCAAAAGATTTCAGTTGCATTGGCAGATGCATTATGCAGCTCGGTAATGATAAATAATCGCATATTTTTGGGAAATGGCAAAACATTTCTGTGAACCGCATTTCAACACTTATATATTATGTTGAAATATTACACAAAGGCGTGTTTGTAATATGTTATATGTATTTTTTAATTTAACGGAGGAAGCTGAATCACTCTTTAGTCGGTTGGAATAGTAAATTTTCGTAACTTTTTACTTGTTTACTACAGAGACATTAAAATTTTTTATAACAAGAAGTTTATTAAAAATCAATATTATTTTATTATTACATTTATATATCCCTACATTTCATTGTTTTTCATAATCCTTTTAACACAGTGTCAGCTAGAAATCTTCCTTTCATTAACATTACATTTAATTTCACTGCAGGCGGTCGTACCTGCAAAGGCACTTTATCCCTTCTATACACGTACATATTTCCACCGCTAGATGTCAGTCATTTTGCTCGAAAATGCGAATTGTCAAGGTTGACTTTTATTTCGTAAATGAAATAAGTTAGTACCATAAAAGTGAGAAAGAAAAAAAAAGCTGCTGTTAGGAATTTAATACAACGCATGAATGTGTTGATATCACATGGTATTTATTTCAGTAGTTTTTTTTCTGGCCTTATTATTTGCTTTAAATAATTGCTACAAATTTTAACAGATGTAATCACCGATTGACACAAACATCGATGTATACTGTCAATACTATCGATAGCAGAAACCATCGATGTTTACTGTTCGATGCCGTCACCGATGGCAACAACGATGTTTTCCTTTCGATGTCCCATCCCTAAGACGGAAGCCAGCGGTAATCCTAGGAGTGCGTGCAACTGTATTAAGGCTATTGCAAAGAAAATGATTTAATGGCGCATTAACACATGGTAGATAAGTGCACAGAGGGAAAGTAGTGGGTTAGTTCCTGTTGTGATTGGTCGCACGAGGCGGCGCTGTCTGATTGCAAACTGCACGCTGTGAGAGGTCTCCTCTTAGCTGGGCTGCCGCGCCGTCTGCTAAGCAAGGTACCGGAAAGAAATATAGTGGAATTAATCAATAAGTTATTAAATAAGCTGATTGGCGAACGTCCTTTCGACTTGTAGGTGGCAAGTGACACCAATTTGTTGGCATGAGCGACTGGATCTCACGGAATAAGCGGTTGTTCGCTGTATTCTCAAGTAATCGGTGGTAAATATATACAAGCACTTATACTTGTGAATTTGTTCACTTCCAACAACATTAAATATACACATAATGCAGTTCCGGGCAGGGATTTATCTCACATGCTCCTCAGAAAAAGTTTTTACGTAACTGTGAACCAGGCATGCTCATATTACGCCAGTATCGTAACACATGACATATTGCGGGAAATCACCTGTGCAATAACAAAGTTGAGGTATTGAGAAATGCATTGTAAGGAATGCATGCAAGTGTGGCAGGTGCGGGCTTGTCCAACCTGCCGAATGTTGCCAACCACAAGCGTGTGTGTGGGCATTCAGTTATTGTGAAGAGACAGCTACTGGAAATGTATGACCGTAGATAGCTCAAGGTCTATACATTAAAGTACGGAAATTTTTTCACTCGCTTCGTTTCGCTTGATTAAACAGCGAAGCAAAGTTTTATGTGTCTAGTATGTGTTCAATGTTTACCTTGATGATATAGTGTTCCTCTGCCAAGACCTCGTTGCTGTGCTGTTAGGGAGTACTAAAATTCCAACTAAACAAAAGTGGGTGTGGCTGTGTTGGGGTCACGGCCGTTTGTTCTGCGTGAATACGTCTACGTTGACGCGCTCGTACGCCTTGGTGTTTATTTTACGTTCCCGGCACCGCTTATCTCGATCATGTGGGGTTTTATGGGTATCACTGGATTGGTTTTGAGATGCTCTTTCCAACCGTGTACGATTTATGTATTTCGACTTGGTTTGTTGACGATTATAGACCGATATTTTGTTAAGTTTTCTTAATTTTTTTACATTAAAATCGTACAATTTCACCATAACCACAAATATCTTTATACACAAATCGATTGATCTTTACGAGAGCTGTCGATTGAAATTCAAACGAGCGTCGTAGCTTCTCCTAGCCAAAAGTTATTCTACGCGGAAGTTATGAGACGCAGCGAAACGAACTCAAAATATCCCCCCCCCCCCCTAATTTTCCCACCGCGCGCGATGCTTCGCAGTTGTCACTCAAAGTAACATATTCTTTGATCCTTTGGTAATCAAGTGGTGTAATTGAATTTTGAATGTAGACGATAAATTCGTAGCTACAATACCAAACTGTATCCGCCGATTTTGTTTTCATCTGATTTTCTGGATTGCTTTCTATTATGGTCGCAAATTTAAAGACCTATTCACGTCAAAAAAGTCTAAATAATTGAAACCTTGATTAGAATTAGCGGTATGACGAGCAAGTTTACGTATCCCAGCTGGAATGTGGAGTGGAGAGATTCGGGTGACCCTTCACATCATTGTCTTGAGAGCCGATGAGGGTGAAGCGAGGTGAGTCTGGAGCAGGGTCGGAATACAAGGGCGGGGAAGCGGGAAAACATCGAGGAAACCCGCCGACCAGCGGCATCGTCTGGCACGATTCCCACGAGTAAACCCTGCCGGGAATCAAACCTTGTTCACATTGGTGGGAGCGAGCGCCCTAACCACTACGCCAACCATGGCCCCCTAATCCCGCCCGATTTGACTAACGGCTTAAGGGCATTCACCTAAATAAATGTATTGTCACCAAAAAGGCTCGCAATGAGCGGTGAAGTATTTACGTTTATTTCTTGAAGTACCTCGCCATGTGTGTGAAAAATTATCAGGGAATACAATGGGATGTAAGTAACGATAGGAAAATTGCGTGAGTTCAAGGACCTGTATGGTAGATTCAACAATCCTTTGTACAGTCGAGCGTTATAGATTTGTTCATTGGCTGCTGCACGTGTTTTATCTCACACCTGCAGGAATGGGATTCGCTTCTGGTTTCCTTGCAAGTCTGCTATTGACTCGAGAGTCAACTAAGGCGTGTCTAATATACTCTGATCCAATTGCAAAGGTGACTTCGGTGTACATGAGTTTGAAATATATTTTGTCCTGAAATGAATTCGCGAATGTTTGGTATTCCTAGACAAGAAATGAAACAACATAACAGCTCCCAAGTCAGATACGCGAATTGCAGTTCGTATTCCTACTTTATTTAAAGCTGCCTGAGAAACTGAAGGGACCTCTCCTGGCCTAGCTGACACACACACACACACACACTCTCTCACACACCACACACACACACCCACACACACAACCCCCCCCCACACAAACACACACACACACACACACACACACACACACACACACACACACATATATATATATATATATATATATATATATATATATATATATATATATATATATATATATATAAATTTGCTTAAAAACTGTCGATATAACAATTTTCTTTAAAACGAAGCAAACTTTTCCTAGAGGTGTAAAAAAACAATTACCTGACAATGTAAAAATGAATAGAATAAAGTAAAATATTAAGACAAAATATTGTTTTGTAAAATATAAAGTATTGAAAGTCGAATATGTTTTACAAAGTCCCGCCTGGAATGTACTTTACAATAATTAATACATACCTTCTCGTGTATGGAAAATTACATATTTAAATTTGTAAATAAATATACGCCCTGAAGATTCGCGCCCTCTAGCAGGCGATGAAGAAACTATATAGATGGTGGAATGGAGCAACTGTGACTAATCGAACAAGTGTGAGTAATCAGAGGAGCAAAGCGACTAATCGAAGACGTGTATGTTATCAGTTGAGCAAATGTGACAAAATTTAACAAGTGTGAGTAATCAGAGGAGCAAAGCGACTAATCGAACATGTATAAGTTATGAGTCGAGAAAATGTGACTAATCGAACATGTATAAGTTATCAGTCGAGAAAATATGACTAATCGAACAAGTGTGAGTAAATGACCGAACGAATGGCGTCTAACGAAGGTGAGATATAAATGTGAACAAAGATGTAGAGTGAACAACAAGATGGAATGAAAGAGAGAAACGAAACAACAAAAAGTGTGAGGACTCGGAGAAAACTATGAACTGATAAAGAATGAGAAGCTAAAGAGAGAAAGAGATGGGATGAGAGACGAGAGGGATAGAGATAAAGATGTGAAATGAGAGAATCAAAGAGAGAAACGAAATAGCAAAAAAAAAAAAAAAAAAATGGAGAGGATTTCGAGAAAACCTATGGACTAATTGAGGGATAAGAGAGAAGCGAAAAAGAGAAAGAGATGGAATGAGAGCCGAGAGAGATGGAGATAAAGAGATGGAATAATAAAATGAAAGAGAGAAACGAAACATCAAGGAAATGGGAGGATTCCGAGAAAACCTACGGACTGATAGAAGGACAGGAGATGGGATGAGAGAAAGCGAATATGAGAGACAATAGAAGATATGGGATGAGAGAATGAAAGAGAAAGAAAGAGAGACAAGAGATGGAATGAGAGAGAAACGAAAGAGAGGGAGAAAGGGATGGAATGAGAAATATATTGAATGAGGGAAGCAAGAGAGAAGGGGATAGAATGAGAAATGAAAGAGAGAAAGCAAGAGAAACGAAAGAGAGGTAAAAAGGGATGGAATGAGAGAAAGTTATTGAATGAGGAGGCAAGAGAAAGAAACGAAAGAGAGTGAGAAACAGATGAAATGAGAGAGTGTGAGAGAAATGATATGGCGTATGGCACCACGATCGTATGCGCCTTGAAAAGATGAGCCCGGTGATATATAACACTTAATACTAATGTCTTTAAATTTTTAATTATAAAATTTTATTTTAATTTAAAAAAAGAATTTAATAAAATAATGATATTTTATCAACGTAGACTAGAAGTATGAAGCGAGCCCCCCAACATCTTAAAATCTGCTCGTTTTTGGCTTTCGGGGGCTCGCTACTGCATTTTCTAGGGCATGGCATTTTTGAGGGAAAATCGGTAAATTTAGAGGAAAAAACGGGAAATTCGTAGGGGAAAAGCGAAATTATAAAGCTTTTTTGGACTAAAACATACGATTTTGTGTAAAATGAGTGATTTTTGAAAGAAAGAAAAAAATTCCAACATGGCGGCCGCGTGACGTCAGAGCCACATGAGCCACCGTTTGCCCTCGGAGTAACTATATACCACTACTTATGAGTGATATTCTGTTTAAGTTCCTGAACAGCGATAATGGTAATCTTTATAATGAAAATTGTGCGATCATTGACACAGCTGCAAAGATAATTAGAAGCAAATGTAAGTCTGTAACTCAGCATCTAGGTTTTTGCCCAACATCTTCTGGATTAGAGTCTACAAGTACATGCATAGATGCTCTGCCTCCATCCCGCAAGTCATTCCTTGAGATGCTTGTCAATGAAAAAGAAAATGACTTAAAACTAACTAGTATTGGCCAAGAAATCGTGTAAAAGATTCGCCCAAGAGCTCGTCTCTTACCAAGTCTTGGAGTTCCTATACTTCATCATACTTTCGCATACAAGCTATTTATTGTTATTCTGCACGAATTGGAATTCTGCTACTCTTCTCAAGAAGTAAAGAATTTTGAAAGTAATGATGCCGCGGCTAACAGCGATGACTCAAATAGAATGGTTCCTGGAAACTTTACTCAGTGTGTAGTTGATAATGTAGACCGCAATATGTGGACTCTGGTTGATCATAATACGCTATACGGCTTGGTAATGATTGCTATTACAACTCCTCAACTGCACACATGCATACTGATGGTAAGAAATCAAACCACTGTAAAAAAATTTCTACAGCTCAGGAATATTCACGGTTATTACAAAAAAACTTAGTAACAAACTCGAAGCAACCTACAGACCCCTTACTTCTGTTAAAGCTGAGGATCCAACCAGAAATCTCGACTGACTGTGAAAGGTGGGATGGTTTTTAAGATCTGAAACGGAAAATTGGTCAGGAATGACGCAAATGTTGCACAATGGTTCATTATGGGAAAATCAAGTGTGACATTTCTCTCCGTCATATACATAAAGCATGGAGACAAGACTTGCATATATTCAGCACTTCATTTAATCGCAGATCAAGCCTTAAAGATGAAAACTATGTCTGTACTAACTTTTGACCAACCATTGTGGTGAAAAGCCAAAAATATTATAAAACCAGAAAATAGCCCATGTGCAATTTTATGCTCAGACATGGTTCATTTGATAAATTAACGAGTTCTCTAGGATGCATTAGGCACTTCAATTTATCGGCTTTCCGGGATAATTCCCGGGAAAATAGTACAAAATATTACGTGGATTTTGGTGGAATTTGAATATCGTATAGGAAACTTGGTGTTCTTTAATTTTTGTGTTACTTTTGGTGGCAAAACGCGCCAATTACGACTTATTCATTCCTTTTGTAGTTTTTCCGATAAAAATCCCGGGAGAATAATTAGATAAATTAGGTGGATTTTGGATGTGAGCACGTCGTTTTGCCTAAAGTTGTTTTCACTAAAAGTAATTTTGCCTAAAGTCGTTTTGCCTAAAATTCTAGCCCCTCCCTTAAATATCCAGAAAGCCGATTTTCCTAAAGTCGTTTTGCCTAAAACTCATTTTGCCTAAAGTCGTTTTGCCTAAATTCGTTTTGCCTAATTTTAGGCCAAACGATTTTACGTGTACTCATTTTGGATATCATATTGTAAATTTCGTGTTCTTTAATTTTTGTCTTCGCTCTTTTGATATTAAAGTGCTCCATTTTCGACTAACCAAATTTTTTATCGTTTTTCCAGGAAAGTCGTGGGAAAATAACGAGAAATGTTCGGTGGATTTTGGATATTAGATGGGAAATGTGATGTTCTTCAATTTTTGTCAGCGCTCTGTTGGTAGTAAAACGTACCATTTCGACTGGTCAATTCTTCTACAGTTTTTCCAGGAAAATTCCGGGGGAAATAGTGGAAAATAATACATGGATTTCGGTGGATTTTGGATATGTTAATCTACGAATTTTTCTGCGAATTTTGATTTAACAAAACCTTTTCTTGCAATTTGTCGATGTTATGTTCGTAACTTTCCCGGACGCGCCATAACCACTCCGTGTCCCAGCATTCAACTGCTTTTCTGCCATCACGATTATACAGTCCATTCAAGGTTACTTACAACATTTCTGAAGCCCTGCTAAAGTTCTTCTTCCAGGATATTACTCCGCCTCATTCAAACAAACCTTAACCAGAGTCTAGAAAATTACGCTAAAGGGACATTGCATTTGCACAGGAACTATTTCTTACTAGGCATTACGGACACGCCTATTATCTCGTTGTTATTATTTAATTTAGCTATAAATTAAATATAGTTTATGGATAAAATACAAGTAATAGTTCAATTTAACCACAAATAAAGTACTTTTATGATAACACTGGCATAGAACGCTTGTGATATATGACATACTTAGGAAACAACCAAAAACGTCATATATGGTTTTTTTGGGGTTTAATTAGAAAATTACCCCATGTATGACGTGTTTGAGTATTTCCTAAATATGTCATGTGTTACAAGCATTTTATACTTATGTTGACATAGAAGTACCTTAAGGTAAAAATTAAACTTCTACTTAAATTTTTATCTACAAAACATAATATTTCATTTACAAATAATAGAAACAAAAACTGTGAAAAATTAAGTATGTTGGTAGTGCCTAGTAAGAAATAGTTCTTATACAAAATATTATTGAACGGAGTGCGCAAGAATGCTGTGCGTGGTTTCGTTGGTGTAATTTCGTGGACTTGATTACGTTTTGTTTGCATGAGGCGGAGAAATATCCTGGAAGTAGAAGTATAGCAAGGTTTCAGAAAAGTTCGGAGTAACCAGGATTGGACATGTATCATAAGCGGCGTGGATAGAAACCGAGGTAAGAACACTGCTAATGTATACAAGTGTTTCGATTATGTTCGTATACGTCCTTTAACCAATTTTTAAATTAGTAAAATTACATTAAATTAAAATTGGTAAAATTAGTTTACTCATATGAGGGATCGTCATTTGAAAAGTAAAATATAAATAATTTGGCAGTATTGCGTATTTTCGTATTATCGCACTATGCTATGTTAAAGAAGAAAAAAACTGCGCATGTGTCATCCGTAGCGCACGCGGAATTGTAACCTCGCAATAATAAGGTAGGACCGTGGTAAACTCGGAGGGTCACTCCGTAGGCCACAGCTGCCAGTACAGACATTGAACTCGTATCGGTATTACAAGTGTTAAACCTCGCTCGTGAATAGTGACAGGTCCTAACTCTTGGCCTGTTTCTCAGGAAGCCACTTAAAGAGGTCCAAATAGACGCGGGTCCTGGTAAATGGACAACGTAGTTACGGAGGTTGTCCACGGTTAGTTGAGGGTTGACGGAACGCTGTGGAATGGGATCATGATCTCTGTGTAATGGCGAGGAAGGTCGCCAGACACTGAGCTACTGTGGCCCCACTACTGAGTTCCACTGAGCTTCTTTGGCCTCAATATTTGGTTGTCTAGCCAATGAGCTAATGAGGCACCACTATTGGTTACTCCACCCATTGAGTTATTGCGACCACACTATTGTGTGCTGTAGCCACTGACCTACTGCGGCCCCACTAATGAATGTTCTAGCCACTGAGCTTCTTTTACCCAACTATTGAGTTTTCTAGCCACTGACCCTCTGCGGCCCCACTATTAGGTGCTCTAGCCTCTTAGCTACTGCGGTCCCACTATTGGATGCTCTAGCCACTGAGCTATTGTAGCCCTACTATTTGGTGCTCTAGCCACTGAGCTACTGAGGCTCAACAATTGAGTACTCTACCCACTGAGTTACTGCGACCACACTATTGTGTGCTGTAGCCACTGAGCTACTTTGGCTCCACTATTTGGTGCTCTAGCCACTGAGCTACTGCAGACTCTCTTTTGCGTGCTCTAGCCACTGAGATATTGCGGCCCCACTATTGGGTGACCTAGCCACTGAGCTACACCGGCCGCCTTACTATTTGTTGCTCTAGCAACTGCGCCACTGTGACTTTACTATTATGTGCTCAAGATACTGATATACTGCGGCCCTAATATTGAGTGCTATATCGACTGCGCCACTGCGGCCCCAATTGTGAGTACTCTACTCCAGAGCAATTGCGGCAACAATATTGTTTGCTCAAGCCAATGAGCTACTGCGGCCCAACTATTTGGTTCTCTATCCACTGAGCCACTGCGGCCCCACTATTGGGTGCTCTCGTCACTAAGTTACTGTGGCACCACTATTGGGTGCTCTAACCACTGAGCTACTGCGGCCCCACTAATGGGTGATCTAGACACTGGGCTACTGTGGTCCCACTATTGGGTGCTCTTGCCACTGAGCTACTGCAGCCACGCTATTGTGTGCTCTAGCCACTGAGCTACTGTGGCCCCACAATTGGGTGCTTTAGCCACTGAGCTACTGTAGCCCTACTATTGGGTGCTCTAGCAATTGGGCTACTATGGCCCTTCTATAGTGTGCTCTAGTCACTGAGCTACTGCGGCCCCACTATTTGGTGCTCTAGCAACTGAGCTACTGCTGCCCCAGTATTGGATGCTCTAACCTCTTAGCTACCACTATTGCGTGTTCTAGCCTCTTAGCTACTGCGGCCCCACTATTGGGTGCTTTAGCCAGTGTTTCACTGTGGCCACATTATCGAGTGCCCTAGCCACTGCGCCCCCAATGTTGGGTGCTCTGGCCACTGGGATATTGCGGCCCTACTTTTGGGTACTCTAGCCACTGAGCAATTGCGGCACCATTATTGTGTGCTCTAGCCACTGCGCCCCCCTTGTGACGGTGTTTGCCAACACATACAGGGCGATGTCTTTGTCTCAACTGCTTCCTGAATGTAGGTGTTTTGGAAAACAGCTGGGTGCCCCTAATGATGTCAAAAAGAGATTATGGGTTGATTCCAGTCAAAACGTTTTGAAATATGTTTTCTTTGCCTTTATATAATAATATAAACGTTTAAATAGTTTTTCCCGAAATAACGCAATAAAAAAATTTGTATAATAATATAAATTTCCAATTTTCTCACTGATTACAATTGATATAAAAATAGTTTATTTCCCCAAGTATTTACATGTTATATTAAATATGATTTGCAAAAATTTACATGATATATAAATATATGGCTTTTCAAATTATTTACATGATACTTAACGTAAGTAAAATAGTAGCAAGCGTCCCATTTTAAAATGTTGACGGAACAGCAGTTTCTGCCCAAGTGAATACCCCGTGCCGTCTCCTGAACCTGGCCGAGACACACCTATTTATATTTTATTTAAAACCATTGAGAACAATACAAAATATCTTCACCCCTTCGATATCCGGAAGTCCTGGAAGGGCACCCTAGTGGTTCGTGACTGGCTGACTGGCGTCACGTGGTCAAGGTGACGTACGAGGGAGGGGAAGGCAGTCATAGTTTTCGCGGGCGGGAGCAGCAACGGGGCGACCACATTATGAATCAAATATTTAGACACAAAAACAGTAGGTATAATACGTCATCCCAGTGACGTTGCGTATCTGACTTAAAACTGCTTAAGGTATTCTTAATGTTAAGATTAACACGTTCTACTAAATTTGCGTGTGGATGGTACGGGCAGTTTGAACCATTTTTACTTCCCATATAAAATTAATATCTCGGAATTCTTGCGACAAAAAATATGTATCGTTATCTGTTACTACATATACGGGTGCGCCAAAAACACTATATAACCGTTCCATTACAACTTTACAGATTTCAACTGCCTTTATAGTGCGTAACGGGAAAAATAGACAAAATTGGCTGAAACAATCTATTACTACTAGGACATAGACATAACCCGATGTACTCCGGGCCAACGGACCCATGACGTCTAATATTCACGTTCCCAAGGCTATGTGGCTACCGTACCCGTATACTCGCCTTCTGGTTTTTGATTTTTCGGTTTAGCGTGTTGACACGCGTCACAACCTTTCACCCAGTTTTCAAGGTTGGTGCGAATTCCCGGCCACGTAAAAATTTCTCACGCGCGACAGATGGTTTTATCTCGCCCTACGTGTCCTCCGTAATAAGATTCGTGGTAATATTTAAACACCTTCGCCCTCAAATTTTCAGGTACAAAAGTTATGAATTTTCCTCGCCTTGTCCATTCACCTAGAAAACCATGATGGATAGCATACGGCGAAATTCCATTCTTAATTTCAGACAAAATCTGCTTACATTCCTGACTAGTATTTGGATATTCTTTAATGTCAGTAAACACGCTTGGGAATTTTTGTAGTGTATTCAGTTCTGAAACGTCTGCATTTCCTACTGCTGGCCTTGACAGCTGACTATCGACGCTCGCTACACTCTCTACAGGTGCCCCATTCTTCACCTGCTCGTCGCCTTGCTCAAACTCTTCAGCACAATTAATGCGCGACAACGCGTCTGCTACCGAATTATGGACCCCGCGAATGTGATACACATTGAATTTGAAACAGGCCAATCTTACCAGCCAACGTGCCAACCTGCCTGCAGGCTTTTGCGATTTTGATAACCAGCTGAGCGCTTGGTTGTCCGTGTACAACGTGAACGGTGCGTGATCCAAATAATCTGCAAACTTTTCCATAGCCCAAATACAACTTAAGCATTCTTTTTCATAAAGAGAACATTTACGTTCTGCTTGAGTCAAAAATTTACTGGCGTACGCTATCGGTACAAAATAACCATCTATCTTCTGATTTAAACACTGATTTGCTACAGAACTGGCATCGCAATGCAAAAAGGACTCTTCAGAAAAATTTGGTAAATGCAAAAGGGAGGATTTGCTGACACATCTTTCAATCTTTGAAAACCATTTTCCCGGACTTCTTTCCACTGAAACTGCACGTTTTTTCTTTTCAATTTATTTTAAGGCTCTGCAAGATCAGAAACATTCGGAATAAACTTACTATAAAATGCTACCATACCTAAAAATATTTTCACTCCTCGTAAGGCTGCGGAAAATTTACGACTGATTTTACCTTTTCCAGATCTGTTTGCAAACTTCCTTGGGAAGTTATGAGTCCCAAATAACGCACGTGTTGTTGTGTCCAACTTATCTTTTCTGTATTTACAGTCAGCCCGGCGTTACGCAACGCATCTAATACTAGCCGCAAGTATTGAAGATGTTCCTCTAACGTATTACTGTATATGCACACGTCATCTATGTACGTGAATACAAACTCATATAGATATTTTCCTAATACGTGAGTTAATATACACTGGGGTCCGGAATTTACTCCCATCGGTAACCGAGTCCACTGATACAAACCCCACGGTGTACAAAACGCTAACGGTGCCATACTATTGGGATGTAGCTGACACTGTAAGAATGCCGATCTTAAATCCAAGATAGTGAAATACTTTGCCTTTTGCAAATATTGAAATACAGTTTCCATGACGGGTACCGGATAGGAATCCACATACAATTTTTTATTTATTTTTCTATGATCACAGATAATTCTAAACTGTCCCGGAGTTTTCTTAGGAATTAGAAAGACGGTCTTGCGACGGACTTGTGGAATTTTCTACGATTCCCTGCTCTTGAAATTCAGTGATCAAATTTTAAATATTTTAATATTGGGTGCTGACACACGATACGGCACGCACAGAATGGGCTCATTATCTTTTAGTTTTAATTCTACTGGAATCTCTTTACAATGCCCTAACTTCGACGTAAGCACATCTTTATATTCCGTTTTAAGCTTTCTGATGCTTTCGCTAACTCTTCAGAATGCTGAAGCAACTGAATTTTACGGAACTGAGAAGGTTTTACTTGGAAAATTTTACTACCATGTCGGGGGAAAAACTAAACCGTAATTCCTTCTTTGCTACGTCAACGCATGCGCGCTTCCTAACAAAAAAAATCGATACCTAAAATCATGTCATGTGACAGATATTCAAAAACACGGAAAGCTACTTTTCATGAAAAATTTTATATTTTCATTTTCGTCACAGCTGTTATGTTTGACTTTATCAAACCTCCATAGGCTAGGGAATATACCACTGACTACCCGTTTTAACTGCACAGTTCCAAGCGGCGCGTCCCGCATGTTTTTATTCAATGTCTCTTGCCTTATGAGAGTCGCTGAAGCATCCGAGTCTACCAAGCCTGACATCGTTAAGTTTGCAATCACAAGCTGCACGTGTTTATCACGGCGCCTATGCCAGCAGGTTTTCCCTTTAACGGACAATTAAATTTCAAACGCCCAGGATTACCGCACCTGAAACAAATAATTTCTTTCGCGGTTTTACGACCTTCAGACTTGGCAACACTTTCTGAATTTACGCCTACGCCAGACTGGCCCCCGTTGTCAAGCAGCTTTTCTTTCCCGCCACTATCCGATTTCTTATAGAAACATTTTTCCGTCGGATGATTATTTCTAGAACAAATTTGATATTTTTGTTGTACCTTTACCTGCACAGAATTCCCTTCGTCTTTTTGCACTTTATAAAAACATTTAGCCTTCGGTTGATTTGTACGAAAACAGATTTGGCATTGCCGTTTAGGGGTTACTTCTTTAGGCTCACTTTGCCTACAATCACCAATCGTTAATTCCACTTGAATTACTAAAACTAAAAATTCATTTCACGTTTTCGGCTTTGAAGCAAATGTAAAATGTTTACTATTTTCCGGCAACAGATTAAAAATCAGTATTTCCACCATATCCGCTTCCGCACACGGCAAACCTAACACTTCTACCCATATAATAGTCTCACTGACAAACTGCTGCATTGATTCATTTGGACTTTGAAATATTCCCAATATTTTCATACGTTGGTGCGCGATAGCTACTGATGAACCCATCTGTCTCAACATTGCCTGACTAAACTCACTAAATGGCATACGTTCATTGATCGCCTGCCCCACTACATTTTGTAAAGTATCTGGCACTTTGAACATTATAGCGGCATACAAAATCACGATCTCACAGATATTTAAAGACGTGGTTCTATGTTGACGGAGGATATCTATTCCGTCGTCCGGATTGAACGACACCCCTGCATCCGTCAAACTTTTCTGGATAGTTTCCTTAGACTTTTCTGGATCAACGATGTACGGATACCTGTAGAAGTCATTTTGTGGATGAGTTGATGCGCCACTACTAATAAAAGTCACTCTCACGACCACTGGAACAATCCCAAGCGAGTTTTTACGATTTTCCAACTTTACAAAAATCCTAAATTTACTTTCCCTTTAAACTTCTCTGCATTTAGAAAGCAGAGTGGCGAGATTTATCTTTCCTGTATGTGACGGTCTGTGCCAACACACACAGGACAAAGTCTTTGTCTCAACTGCTTCCTGAATGTAAGTGTATTAAGTTGGAAAACAGCTGAGACTTCCCCCCCCCCCCCCAATGATGTCAAAAAGGGATTTGGATTGGTTACAGTTAAAGAGTTTTGAAATATGTATTGCCTTCGCCTTTATATAATAATATAAACTGTTACATAGTTTCACCCCCCCCCCCCAAACGCAATAAAAAAATTTGTATAAAGATTTTAATCTCCAATTTTCTCGCTGATTGCATCTGATATAAAATAGTTATTTCTCCAAGTATTAACATGATATATAAAATATACCTTTGCCAAAATTTGCATGATGTAAAAAAATATTACTTAACCAATTATTTACACGATACTTAACTTAAAGTAAAATGGCAAGCCCCCCCCTTTACGAACACCCTTTAAAATGTTGACGGAACAGTAATTCCTGCCCAAGTGAGTACCCTGTGCTGTCTCCCCGAACCTGAGCGAGATACTCCTATTTATATTTTATTTAAAACCATCGAGCAAAAATACAAAATGATCTTCACTCTGTCGATATCGGAAAGTCCTGGAAAGGTACCCTGGTGTAACTTGACTGGCTGATTGGCGTCACGTGGTCAAGGTGACGTACGAGGGAGGGGAAGTCAGTCACATATTTCGCGGGCGGCAGAAGCCATGCGGCGCCTACACTTGCAGACCAGCAGGCTTGCCCAACGGATGTAAGGCGTGGAGCTAGTCAAACACACCGCCGTCGCAGCGAAGGTAAGCCGTCCAAAATGGCCAACATTTTCTCAACTTCATATGGCATCGTCGGTTTTAACTTTCGTTCGTTGTGCAGGGATAGCCTTCACGCCCCTATTGGGGCTCTAGCCACTGAGCTACTGTGGCTCCAATATTGAGTGCTCTAGCCTCTTAGCAACTACGACTCCACTATTAGGTGCTCTATCCACTGCGGTCCCACTATTGGATGCTCTAGTCTTGTCGCCACTTCAGACCCACTTTCGGGTGCTCCAGCCACTTACTGCGGCTCTATTATTAGGTGCTCTAACCACTGAGATGCTGCAGCCCCCCCTCTTGTGTGCTCTAGCCACTGAACCACTGCGGTCCTACTTTTGGGTGCTCTAACAACTGATATACTGCGGCCCCTCGATTGGATGCTCAAGCCACTGTACTACTGCGATCACACTATTGTGTGTTGTAGCCACTGAGCTACTTTGGCCCCACTATTTGGTGCTCTGGCCATTGAGCTTCTGCGGCCCCACTGTTGGGTGCTCTAGCCACTGAGCTACTGTTGCCCCACTATTAGGTGCTCTAGACACTATGCCACTATGGCCTCACATTTGTGTGCTTTAGCCACTGCGCTTCTGTGCCCCCATTATAGGGTGCTCTACACACTGAGCTACTGTGGCTTCATTCATGGGTGCTCTAGCTGTTGGAGCCGATATGCCTCAGTGGCTAGGGCTACGTATAGTTGGGTCACAGTAGCACAGTGGTTGGGCCACAGTAGCACAGTGGCTGGAACACTCAATTGTTGGGCCGCAGTTGCTATGTAGCTAGAGCACACAATAATGGTGCCACGGTGGCACAGTGAGAAGAGCACCTTATAGTGGGTCCGCAGTAGCACTGTGGATAGAACACATGGTAGTGGGGCCACAGTAGCCCAGTAGTTGAGCATCCAATAGCCGTGCCACAGTAGCTCAGTTGCAAGAGCACCATATAGTTGGGCTGTAGTAGTTAAGTCGATAGAGAACCCACAGTGAGACCGCAGCAGTTCAGTGGCTAGAGCCCCAATAATGAGTTCGCATTAGCTCAGTGGCTAGAGCATCCAATAGTGAGGCCGCAGTTGCTCAGTGGCTGGAGCACCCACCATTGGGGTCGAAGTGGCGCAGTGGTTACAGCACCCAATAGTGGGGCCCCAGTAGCACAGTGGGTAGAGCATTCATTAGTGGAGCCGCAGTAGCTCAGTGACAAGTGAACCCAAAATTTAGGCCATAGTAGTGCAGTGGCTAGATCACCCAATAGTGGTTCCGCAGAATCTCAGTGGATAGGACACCCAATAGAGGAGCCGCAGTAGCACAGTGGCTAGAGCACCCAATAGTGGGGATGCAATAGCTTCGTGGGTAGAGCACCTAATAGTGGGCCATAGTGTACGGAGTATTTTAAATGTTGTTTATTTTCTTCTAACCTTCTAACTCTTAAAGTTTTCTTACCTTTAACATATTTTATGTTTTATTCCTTTCTACATTTAGAACAGTAAATCACATTAATATTTTTCTTTTATTTCGTGAGCCTCAACATCTTCTTAGAGTTTATTGGTTTCTTAAAGTTTATCCTTTTTTGAAAAGTAAACTTTTCTTCTGTCATTTAAATTGAATTCAGTATGATTTTTTTATATTTTTATATTATCCATTTTAATGATCAAAGAAATTTTAATCTTTATAATTATTCTAGGAAGACTGTTTTGTGAATGGCTGACAAGTTCTCGCAAGCTTCCGAAGAACAATATGTTTAATTGTTATCTATACAGCTTAAACTTTTGATTGATAAAACACAAACAATGTTTTGAGAAACTTTAAAAAAAAAACTATCGATCATTATAGGTTAGGCTTATATCGGGAGAGCTGAGCACTGGCTTCATCAATCATCAAAAGTAAAATATGTATATTCGCATAACAAAAATGAATATTTAGCAAGATTATTTACATATAAGTTGTATATACCTAGTGATTCAAGAACCTTACAGGGTAAGTAGGTATTTTTTAAATCGCGTATCAAGTAAAGTATTGACGTCATCAACATCCAACTGCAAGCACTATGTATATAGTTAGCTGAAACCATCTACTAATCGACCGATGAAAAACAACAAACAAGAATGGAATATAACTATAGGTTTGAGAACGCAAGTCCTTGCTTCATAGCAAGCCAAACTCACTTTTTAGTACTAGTATTTACATATTGAATAACTAACATAATTAAATTCTCTCTAAGTACACATCTTACCATAACCAAAACGAACAACCGACTAACAAATGTTTGATATTATGCATAACTTATATACATGACATCTTGTAACACGCTACACAACAAACACTTCAACAATATACATTTCCAAACCCAAAGCATTCTGTATAAAACTCCAATGCAGCATCCATCATCTCTCTATACCAATCTATCACAGCTCATTGACAACAAAGTACTACCTATACACACCCACATAGGTCTCCATCAGTCCAATGGCGTATCTGTAATGAGAACAACAGTCTTGCGGAAAAGATGCAGGTGAGAGCTTTATCTGGGAAGGCTACACAATTACAAACTGCATATGTATATGTAATTATAGCATACTATTATAAAAATCTTTTTTAAAACATTCATACACTTAATAAATGACACATTCAACACAAAACATGTATGGGATTACTACGCTATATATCATAGACAAAACATACCTTATTCCTAAAAAATAATTCCTTGTTCCTAAAAAATTGTTCCTTGTTCCTCAACAATTGTTCCCTATTCTTCAAAAATCATCCTTATTCCTCAAAAATCGTTCCTTATTCCTTAAAAATCATTCCTTAGTCCTCAAAAATCACTCCTTATTCTCAAAACATACCTTTTTCCTCAAAAAAAACAATCCTTTTACCCAAAAAAAAAGATTATTCTTCAAAGAACATATCTAACAAGTTATCGCAATACAACAAAACATACATAGGTCTATTCCAACACACACAACATGCTCACGTAAACCCCTCATGCACACACACACACACACACACAGACTGAAGTAATCCCCTAAAGATTCATTGTTTGATACCACTCTGGTCTACCTAAACAGACCTACCATTTACAATTTTCTTTAACATAATACCATACGAGGAAGAAAATTATATATTTTAAAACAATCCCATTGTAATTAAACACATAATAAGTGTTATAAAGCATTACTTTTTAAGAAATATTTATGCAAAACTCTTTAGAAAAACTATATCCATTTATACTTCACATACAAGAAGTGAACAATTTTTATAACTTAGCCTATTAACATGCGAATGCTAATACCTGTATTCAGAAGGATGTAGTTTCGAACATTTTGACAGCCCTTACCTAAACACACCCAAGATAATCTATTTAGTAGAGAACATTTGCCATAAGAAATAGTTATGATAGAACCATCTCATCTCCTACACACCATTCACTTATAAACTTAATTTTAAAACACTTATTATATTGTAATTGTTTTATGCATTCATTTATTTGTCAAACTTATGTAAAATAATTTCTTTTTTTTCGCAAATCACACTATAACATTGCTTCATTTACAGAAACAGAGACCTCACCATATCACCATATTATTAATTAAATATATCGATCAGCTTTCTACACCGTCCAATCATAATTTAATGAGATATCAACTAATTATATGACGTAAACCACCAATTACACATCGAAGAAATGTTTAAAATAACTCATAATATCTTTATGTCATATACTCACTGCTAAAAAAAACAGACTTAAAATCCATTTATAAATATTCTTCCAGACAAAAATATTCTAACTTGTAATATCCCAAAATACCTGAACAATACCTACAATTCATTCCATTACATCATATCGGTTATAACAAAACACTTCCGTTCATACCGTCCAGAACAACAAAACAGTTATATAAGCATTCCTATGAAATAGCCTATTGAATAACTCTGATAAACCATATCATGATACAATCAGGGGCAGCGGTGGTGCAGCGGCGGTGCAGCGGCTAGCATGCTCGCCTCCCACCAAGGCGTTCCGGGTTCGATCCCCGGTGGGTTCGCTCCCGAATTTTCGCATCTAGAAATTGTGCTGGACGATGCCGCTTGCCGGTGGGTTTTCCCAGGGAACTCCAGCTTTCCCTGCCCTTACATTCCAAACTCCATCCGAGGGTCTCATTTCATATCATGTTCAGGGATGACGGGCACCTAGGGGTCACGGCTGGAAAGTGTGTCACTTGGATGGTGTTGCCTCACCCTGGGTCCACCCCCCCCCCCCCCCAACACAAATTTACTATCATAACATCATCATGTCATTATCATCACATAATCATATTATCACTGCTATTAATAGATAATTAAATATAATAATATTTTATAGATAATTATATATAAGTATAACTCTATGCTATAGATATTTATACATATAATCCTAAATGTTTTCTTCTGTGTGAATTTGACTTTGGGGTTTCCCAGAGTGCTCCTAGTCGCGAAGTTTTTATGATTTTATCTGCGAAATTAGAATTTTGCTAAAAATTGTGTTTCTTTTTGTTTTATACGGTAGATTTTGAACATAAGGTTAAGATTCTATGATGTCATCCTATGACGTCAACCAAGGAAAAGAATACACTTTTCGTTATAATAAACATTTTCTGCAATTTTCAGGTTGGTCAAGTCATCTAAGATGCCAGCATTAAGCATTGGTTCCCTGTATGGGAGCATCGGTTCGAGTTCCACACTTCACAAATAATTTATTAAAGACATTTATTGAGACTGTTGAGATGGTGTTATTCGCAGTTCATATGTCATTCGAGTAAGAGCTCTTAGCTTCCAGCCGATACCAGCACACCTAGCATTAAGCAACAGTGGCTCTGGTGGGCGAGCGACTGGCACGCCGCCTAGCAGAAAATGCGAGTACTCGAACAATAATCGATTAGTCTAACTGGCACACCACCTATCAACCAAATCAAGAACTAGACCGGCGTCCAATGACGACAGCAGTGCTGCCTAGCGAGCAAGTTTAGAACTAATGACAACATACTTCATTGAGAAGGAAATGATGGTGGAGCTGGATAGGGGGGGGGGGAAGTAAGTGAATGGCAGGAGAGGTTTGTTAGTGTACCAGGCATACGGAGTAGATAGCCAGAGGAGCAGAGAGCGGAGAGCCTACAGTCTTGCAGCAGGGAGCCAATTAATTCGAGAGCTAATCACAGCATAGCTCGTTGTGAAGGAGGAAGGAGGGGGTGGAGTGAAGGTAGGTGAAGGGGAGAGGATAGGGGTGGTAGTGGACCAGTTATCATTGGTAGATAACCATAGGAGAGGAGGTCGGAGAGCCTACAGTCTCGCAACAGGGACTCAATTAATTCCTGAACTAATTACAGTGTACCTCGTTGTGAAGGAGGAGGGTGAGGGATAGGATGGGGTGGAGGTAGGTGAATGGTTGGAGAGGGGTGGTAGTGGATTGGGCTTTAGGTGTAGATAACCGTAGGAGGAGGGAGCGAAGGGCCTGTAGCCTCGCAGCAGGGTCCCAATTTAATCTTGGACCCTCCCGCCCCCACTACTCATAATACATGTATGTACAAAATGAAGTGTAATGTATGCATAAGTAACAGGAAACATTGCAAACTACTCACATGGTCATAATATAACAATAAACATAACTTTATATAATATGCGATAATTGTGGATTTATGTCCTCTATATGTACGTTATCACACGAATGGTTTTGCAAGCTGTGTGTGTGTGTAGCGCAATGGGTTGGGGCGCGGGTCTGTGCCTTGTAAATGTGAGCTCCAGAGTTCAAATCTCTGCTGGGTGACGAATATTTTATGTGATAATTCATTGCGGTTTATAAGTTATCATATTGATAAAAATCGTTAATTTCCAGAATACCTGTGTCTAAAAGCACAAATACGCAAGTAACAGCACAGTAGAATCGACGAGCTGTGATTGTTTGATAATCAAATCTTTTGGTTTTTGAATGAGAAAATTTGATCTGCATAGCGTAGGTAAGGTTAACAGGCACACATGAAAGCCTTAAGATAAATATTGTAACAGTTCTGTCGTATTTTGGCCTTATAACCGTAAAAACTCGTTTAATTACGGAGAGGGCAAAAGAGATTATTATGCTCATTAAAGATACGCATATAAATACAGGAGCGTAGCCGGGATGTAGGGTGATACCGGGACATATATCACCACCAAAAGGAAAATAAACTACGCAAAATAAAATTTGAAAACAAAATTACAAGTTTTATTTTAATTCAAGAAATGTGTGATCTCCCTTGAATATGTAGAATATTCATAGCATTTTGTGGTTCCATATATATATAT
This sequence comes from Dryococelus australis, assembly GCA_029891345.1. NCBI lineage: Eukaryota > Metazoa > Arthropoda > Insecta > Phasmatodea > Phasmatidae > Dryococelus > Dryococelus australis. Next base: position 60,163,416 of record CM057003.1, on the reverse strand, counting down.
ATATATATATATATATATATATATATATATATATATATATATATTAGCACATTTTTTATATATTTATGTTACATAATTATATGTAACATATGTAACATAATTATGTTAACTATAAGTTTGTAATAATAAAGCTTTCGTATATTTCCCAAACATAGAAATATTAAATCTCCTCCCCCCCCCACCCGAAGTACATTCCTGGCTATGCCCCATTTACGTGTTTTGCCAAAGTATTAATGAGTGGCGTTAATGTCCGTCGCACATACATATGAATACAGTACATTGTTTTCCATACATAAGCAGTGCCGTTACTCATTATTTTTTCATGCATGTATAGTATTTGTACTTAGAAATCTAAATAAATGCAATCTTCAGAGAGAAAGAAACAATCGTCCTATATTTTAGATGCAGCAGAACGCGTCAACATTTAACACTGGCATGCATTTGTATTCCTGCTTACCTGCGAGTTGTATTGACTGCCACGTACAATTTTCTATTAGCACTTTAGGTAATGTGTGGACATGAGCTGATGCGTTCATTCTTCTCTTCTGCCATAGAACTATTTATGCCTTCTGTTGTGCCCATGAGTATAACCGAAAATAGCAGATATTGAGTATCGTGTAGGACCGGCTTATACTACTTACCCCTATCGCAGAATTTTGACACCACAAACTTATTAAACCCTTTTTAATATCGGGAGAAAAATTGTATCGAAAATATGCTACACTACATACTGCTAGCGTCTTACTAAAATATTATGAAGCGGTAGGGGAATGCTAGTAAAGAGGGGTAAATACCCACGATAAACGAATCGGAACTACATATGCTGTGTGAATTAACACTCTTCGTTATGAAGATGATCTTACATGTTATACAATGTATGTTCGTTCGTGTAGTATAATCGTGCAAACAAAATGAGAGGTCGTTAACGAAGAAAGTATTTATTCATTCAACGAAACATGGGCACACAGAACATAACTACTTTTAGGAAAAGTAAATTATAATTATGTAAATATGCCACAAAACTGGCGAGACTTTTTCCTATCCCATGGCCACTCTAGTGTATATCTTTACCAATGACTAAACAGTTTAGACGCCAGGAGGCGGCGCGCCGTACCTACGTTGTTTCTCTCGCCCCCTCCCCCCTTCTACATTCTACCTCCAGAAAACTGACAAACCACTGTGGCGAAGTTTTGTCCCTATCTTTTCCCCGAGAAACAGTGTAGTGACATAGACGCCGCTGCCTGTCACGAAATGGTTAAGTTATGCAAAAAAGAACTCTTACTAGAAAATGATACACATACCAAGCCTACTTTCTGGGCGTACATTTCAGAGTTGTAAATGGGAACTTGCCCCCGGGTAAACATGGCAGCCGCCAGCAAGTGTTTGCTTGAAACTGTAGAAGGATTAGTACAACTCTCTCTCTCTCTCTCTCTCTCTCTCTCTCTCATGTGCCGTTACCAATATAATTGTGTTTGTGGTTGATGTTATTGGCTGTTAATGCGACTACGGAATATGGTGACAGTATGTAACGCACACTAGAGAGACTTCCCTTATTGGACATTACTGTCTGCTGGGTACGATGTACGTCATGAAATAAACTTTTTGTGTGACCTCTAATATTTCGGTTGTCAGAGAATAATTGCGACGAACTTGTAGGGGTAATAAGTAATTTAATGTGGAACAACTTTTGTCGGAGAGCTAATGTCCGGAGACGCTCCACTGAGACTCCAGGCGTCAATAGTTCCACGTGCCTAGGACGCTGGCATTCTGCAGTGCGTGTATCACCTGCCTGCATGCAATCGTTTGTACCTTTAGGCTATTCACGGTAAAGGGACCACTTTTTAAGTCCCTTATAAATTATTCCTTTCATCTAATTTCCATCTTCCTGCTGCTTTTTAACATGAACATTGCAAAGTGACCAATGAACACAGTGTATACATATCACCACCACCAAAGTTTAATGCCTTAGACTGCAATAAGATACATTTATTAGCGGTTAATGCATGTTGGGAGGGCCTTAAAAAGTGCTCACTTTATCGTGAACAGCCTATAGAGAGCAGGAGGGCCGGCTACAGAGCCTCGCCTGTGTCCCGAGGTCGTAGGCAGTATCACAAGCACCGAGAGTCGCATTGGACCCCATATGTACTGTGTGCAGTTCGTTACGTCCTTCCCTCGCCACAATCTATTATAGGTATGTTCATGGTAAATTGAGCTCTTTTGAGGCCCTAGTTACTTTTTCCTTTTGCCACATTTTTAAAAATAATATTGCCATGTAAATTAAAAAAAAAACACAGTGTGTATATTCCACCGCACTTGGAAGCTAACGTCTAAGTATAAAATAAAAAATATTCATAGACTATTATTCCAAAAGAGAGGGCTTTCAAAAGTGCTCACTTTACCGTAAATAGCCTGTAGACAGAACCGCGTCGTTGCCGCTACCTGAGTCGAAACAATTGCTGTGTGTTCACGGTGACTGCGCTTCGTACATCAGACTAGCCACGGGCGCCTATTCATATTCAGAACTGACGGATATTCATATGCTGTACGGTGCAGTTAGAAGCTGTGGGCGCGTAGCAGCTCGTCTATTCAGCGACGGCAGCCACGTCACACGCTGTTCCAGAGACTACATTCGCGACTGCGCGAGTGTGGAACCTCCCATCCGTCACATGCCGGCGTCAAGGCGAGAGGTCTTCGTACGTCGCATTTTGAAGAGGAAATACTGGACAAAGTTGAGGCGAACCCGTCCACAAAAAACACGTGCGATATATATATATATATATATATATATATATATATATATATATATATATATATATATATATATATATATATATATATACACACACACATACATACACACACACACACACACACACGCCAACCACGCCTCCATGTAGAGAATGCTGCGTCGGCACATACGTGCATAAGCACACTATAAAAAAAATTTCTGGTAAACTTCCTAAACTGTAATGGAAGTTTTTAACCTATACACTCTATGGTAATAATACCACACATCAAGCTGCATATATATAGGCCGTTCACGATAAAGTGAGCACTTTTTAAGACCTTCCAAACATGCTTTAACCACTAATAAATATGCTTTACTGCAGGCTCAGATATTAACGGTTGAGAGTGGTGAATTGTATACACTGCGTGCATTAGTCACATTGAACTGTTTATATTAGAAAGAGGCTGAAAAATAAATATTGGCTCAAAGGAAAATTTTAGGAGGACCTTAAAAAGTGCTCACTTTACCGTGAACAGCCTATAGGAATGTTTACCGTCACTACTATGCGAAGTTGGGAACTTCCCTACGCATTTGACTTTTTTCTGAGCAAATATAGGAACGCTACAATGGATGTATAGGGGAAAACATTACCATTTCTGCTTTCTCACTGAGCGTATATACTGGTATGGTAGATTTCCATATAATTCCTTAGAGTGTACAGGTACGTGGACCATCCGACTTTGAGCCCCGTATGCGGTTCGCACAGTCGTTTATACAGTAGTGCATTGCCGAGCCAGAGTTTGTACCACGTGTGTCGTTATGAGAGATGGCTATTTCAATACAGCCACGTGTGGGCAGAAGAAAATCCACGTGCAGTGGTGTCCACACATCACCGACAACAGTTTGCGGTCAACGTGTGGGCTGGCATCGTCCACGAACAAGTTATTGGACCTTTATCCTTCCACATTTCACTACCTGTGATCCCTAGGAGTTGGTCGCAGTGATCTGTGATATTCTGTATATGCCACAATGCCTGAGACGACTAAAAAAATCACGTACTTCTTAACTATCTCATCTTATCCGAGATTCGAACCCATACGTTCATGAGTCGAGCATGGCGTCTTGGAGACTTCGGCCATGGAAAAATATGCACTTCTGTTTTTATAGTTATTTAAATATTTAAAAACGTAAAAGTAACTTTTTAAATACGAACTTCTTGAGTAAAATAGTTAAAATCCTCTGCGACTGTCACGGGAAAAAAATTACTGTTTATTATCATCCAGAGATGCGCTACAGTCATATGAAATGCTGGAAGTAAATGCTTATTTCTGAAGCAATAATGTTTTCTCAGAGAACGTCGATCGAGTTTTATTGCCTGCGCTGAGTGTGATTTGTGGCCACTCGACGCGGTCTTCGTGAAAAATCCAGAGCTACGTCGTATTGTCGATGCTGTTTATTTTTTTCTCCTCTGGTTTGTCGCGCGGGTCGAGCGGTTACCAGGTCAACAAGCCTCGGGCGAGACGAGAGACAATGGGCCCGGCTCGTGCGGCGAATGCCAAATGAAGCGCGGAATTGCGTGTTCCCAGTCTGACCCCCCCCCCCCCCCACACCCTTCACTGCCCCTCCCAAGCCGCTTTGCGCAGTCTCGTCGGTCTGGAGCAGTGCTGGAGTTGACGTCTGTGCTTTAGAGGGCGATGAACACAGTGAAGAGATTAAGGCGGCTCTTAACTCCCAGGTTTTCGCCCTCATCGGCTCTCAAAGCCGATGAGGGCGAAACGCGGTGAACAATATAGCAGCGCCGGGATGCAAAGGTGGAGGAAACGGGATATCCCGGAGAAAACCCACCGACCAGCAGCGTCGTCCGGCAGTGACCCCGCCGAGAATCTAACCCGGTACCCCTTGGCGAGGCGAGTAGTCTAATCACTACACCACCACGGCCCCATGAAGAAAAGAGGGATCGTGCGCTATAGGAGAGCATACGAGAAGATATTCGCAACATTTGTCTAGGAGCGGATCTAGGCTCTCGGAGTACTTTATCGCCACAATGTTAGGAAACAGTAGTTTTAAAAAATCAGTATTTTAAACAAAAATGGCATTATTTCATATCAAATTCGAAACATTCACACGGCAGTTTAATGCCAATGTAAGGGTTTCGGGGGGGGGGGGGGTTATATTTCCTGTGACCCCTCCTCTGGATAAGCTCGTGCATTTGTCACATAACTTTAGGGTAAAATGAGTTTTAGGGAAGTAGGGCTTAACATCTCCATCGAATGCGATTCTAAAGATTTTAACTACTGCGCCACCAAGCCCGGTGGTAAAATTTACAGTGACATTTGAAACTAAATGCGTAGGTATTATTATATTTAGATATTTTAGAATGTAGGTGTGGTTTGTGATAACTAAACTGAAGTTATATAACATACTGAAGAACGATTTAAGTCATACCAAGTAACTTGCTGGCGAGGGAGATCCAATTTATGTTGAGTCACTCAAATGCAATGTATGACTAATGTGTAGGTATTGTATGCTGTGAGGGTTGAAGCGACTGTGAGCGGCACGCCAAGAATCATCTGGAGGGTTGTTCTCGGCGTGCGTCCATAGACAGACCACGTCCAGTGTTGCCAACTGTTATATAGTTTGTAGGTGGTGCAATTGTCCCGAATACTTTGCAGCTGGGAGCGGAGATCCGCTGGTACTACGGTGTTAATGTTTTACAAGCTACAGTTGTTTCAATGTTTCTTTGGATTCTTCCCCTGGCTTGTATACCGACCCGTCGTTGCAGTTTTTTGACTTGTTCACTTTGACATGATTCATAACATTCAGCAAACTGTACCTCTAATAATGCGATTGCATTACGTATACAAGATGTAGCAAAAATACGCATACCAACTTTTGCAAAATATACCTCTTAACGAGGCGAGAAAATATATACATATAGGTCCGAGAACGCTTCATTTTCCCGCTATACTTCCAGTTTCACAACTCCATACGTAGTGTTGCTTGCGGGCTGTATTTTGTATATGTGGTGGAATGCCATCATAGCTATCGTGTCCATAGATTTTACCCTACTTTCCGATGGAAAGATAGGTTGATGCAATACCCAGAATGTCTGTCTGGAATGTATGTCCCCCCCCCCCCCAAAAAAAAAATCCAAACAGAATAACTTTTAAACCCTACAACCTAATTTTAACAAACTCTGTCATTATATAGAAGTATTTAGTAGGGCGCTGTGCTATATTTAGGGAATTATTTAACATATTTAACCCAAACGTTATATGTTGATTGTAAATGATATTAGCATATAAATTATTAAGTGATTATCTTATTGGTTTACCATTTTGGAAGATAGTGCAAATTGAAAACATAAATAGTTTCCATTATATCTCGGGGACCATTTAACCGATTTACGCCATATTTGATATATTAACATTGAATAATGTAAGCATTCAGTTTCGGAACCGATAGTGTATTCGTCTGCCTTTTTTGTAAGATAGTGCAAGGTTAAAAAAATTAAACTCCTGCATTATTTATAGAAAACCATTTTATCAAAATAAACCAAATTTCTCATGTTGACAGAACATGATATAAGCATTGAGTTTAGAAACAGATAATGCTATTAGCCTGCCATTTTGTAACAATGCAAATTGGGAAAATTATAAATTTTCCACTCTATCTCGGGAAGCATTTAATCAATCTAAACCAATTTCGGTAATTTAGAATGTTGCATCGGTGCATGTTTTAAGTATTAAATGTACGATGTGACGATATTAATTCGCCATTTTTCAAGATAGCGCAAGATGGAAACTAAACATTTTACGTTATATTTTGATAACTACACAACCGGTTACTGACACATTTCCGTATAACTAATAATATTGAAGACTAAGTTCAGATATGCAAGTTAAATGGATAATACACTTATTTTAAAAATAGTGGCAAAATAGATATCTAGGTTTATTTCAAATATCTACAAAGCGTTTATTCAGTTTCGGCCAAAATTGTTACACTGAAAGAATTTCTTACAGTCATCAAATGTGTCAAAACATAAGCTCTTTTGTCTGCCAGTTAGCACCACGTAAAAAATATCGTTTTAATGTCATCTCGGGAAACAATTAACAGGTATAGCCTGTTCACGGTAAAGTGAGCATTTCTTAAGGCCCTGCTAAATTTTCCTTTCAATTAATTTTTACCTTTCCGCAATTTTTTAATGTATTCATTGCAATATTACTATTAGATACAGTGTATACATTTCATCACTTTCAAAAGTTAACGTCTGAGACTGCAGTAACATATATGTATTAGGGGTTAGTGCCTTTTGGGAGGGCCTTAAAAAGTGCTCACTTTACCGTGAACAGCCTATAGTAGTAGAATTATACATGTTTGGGGACAACGGCACATGAGCCAGCAGCAAGGGGCCGCAAGTTGTTACGTCACCCTACCGCCATCTTGGATGCCATTGATCTTTTATTCCTGACACATATGTCCTTTAACCTTGACCTTTGACCCCCAAAACACTAAAAAACCCTTTAAAAAAATTTTAAAAATCCGAAAAAATTCCGAAAAAAATTATTATTAAAATTAATGAAAAATTGTTAAAAGGATTTTCAGAAATGGCCCATTTTCCTCTAAAAAATGGCAGAAGCTCCTGAAATCCAATCTTCACCTATTTAATTAATTTAAGGGACTTCCTTAGGACCTACAGACCAGTGGCGGCCATATTAGTTTTATATGCGTACCCTATGCCAATTCGATACAAGGGATACAGGATAGGAGCCATACCTAAGCATCAGCCATCTTGCATCCATATTGTATGCAGATGACCTTTGACCTTGAAAATGTAAAATATCCAAAATATATATAAAAATCACAAAAATCCCAAAAAATATATATAAAAATTAATTATTAAAAATTATTAAAAACTATTTAAAAACATATAGAATTGTTTTTTTAAAAACTTACATTTCAGGATGCCCCTCCCCCCCAGCACCACGCCCAGCAGACAACTGATTCCCTCACCCCCACTCCCCTCACTATACTCATTCCGCCATCTTGATTTTTTCGTTCGTCATTTGTTTATAAATTACTGGAAGCCACCATCTTGGTAGGTGACGACTATCTTGGTAGGCGATCACCATATTGGTAGGCGACCACCAACTTGGTAGACATCACCCATCCACCATATTGAAAGCCGATGATCATGACCTTGGCCCCATAACCTTGAATCACCTTAAAAACCAAAACGCAAGAAAAACGCATAAAAGTCAGCAAGCACAATACATTACAGACTATTGCCATCATATTAGATGCAATCTGTCTCGACTCTGAATGACCTTGGAAACAACAATTTGAGAAAAAAACAAAAGTCAACAAGCATAATACATTACAGATTACTACCATCATATTAGTTGCAGACTACCTCGACCTTGACACCATGACCTTGAATAACCTTAAAAACAAAAATTTGAGAAAAATCCATAAAAATCAGCAAGGGCAATACATAACAGACTACTGCCGCCATATTAGATGCAGGTAACTCAACCTTGACCCCATTACCTGTAATGACCTTGAAAACAAAAACTCGAAAAAATTCCATGTGAAGAGGCAAAAGCTAGCCGAGACGATCCACCTTCCACGCAGCTGCTGTCAAACTAAACCTCTCAGCTTATCTCCCTACTGCTTATAATATACAAGTTTGGAAGCCCTATTGCATCATATTTATTGACTTTGAACACCGATGGTATTGTACCATTAATACATTGTGCAGACACCGACCAGCCAATCACCGAGTTACCATGTGATTGCAACCGGCCAATCACGTGTGGTGTTGGTGTTGATGGTGGTGGTGGAGGATTGCTAAAGATTGATCGAAGGATTGGGATTGGGATTGTCGTTGGGATTGCGGTGCTGATTGTGGTGATGATTTTGATTGCAGTGCTAAGTGCGGTGCTAAGTGAGGTACGTGTGGGTCGCAAGTTAAATAAATTCATTCCATTTTAAATTAAAATTTTATAGTCCTACCTCCAAAACTAAAAGGCGAAATTTTTATTTAATAATCTAAAAAAAATACCCAGGTCCCTCGGTAATTTCATCGCTTCCTGTGTCAACTGTATTTACACTTTACAGTAAAAGTGCCCCAGAGCGAGCTAGATCAGGCTCCCACCATGCTTCGCCATTGGTCGATGCGCAACATGGACTTTGCACTGAACAATGCCGCACCATGACAGGCCACCACCATGCTTCCCAATTGGTCGTAGTCACGGAAAAGGACTCTTTGTACGGATCGCTCTCTCATGCCGATATGCATTTTTGAACATAAGTGAAAACTCGATCGCAGAATCAACACTGGCGGCAACTAGTTAGCGATGATGCAGGTTCACTGCTCCATGATCGTCGAGTTCAAAAGGCAGCCCTTCATATTGGCAAAAATTAATTCTCGCAAAAGCTGTAGAAACGGGAGATCGTGGCCTTGACACGAATTGGCCTTCTGCATCTGGGAAAAGTTCACAGTGTTCAAACAATGTTGTATCTCGTGCAGTTCGGTAGCTACGAGAAGTTTCAATTGATAAACACATATATATGTTCCTGACTTTTTACAAGTATCATATAACAGATGTTAAAGATTAAGCACAAAGATATTATACAATTTTTAAAATGTGAATTTTCTGTAGTCAATAATTACACTGAAACAGAAATTATGAAATGAGAACAAAAAATGGCTCTCGAAAGGTGATTACGAGCCGTACTATAAGCCAGCGTAAAATGTTGCTGAACTGCTAGGCTTTCCTCTCAGTGTTTTAGCACTACCTACATTTCAACGACTTGAGAGAGGACAAAATGTATCTCAACTTTTCTACCTGTTTTTCCATGCCTAATTACCTCCCAAAGTCTGTGACAAAAGTTACGAAACATCATGTACTTTATAAGTTTAATTTAAGTAGTTTTCAACGGACCGTGAACTTGGCATAGCCGCCTGAAACCACAAAGAGACGTGTTTTGCAGTTACAGAGAGGAATACTTGTTTGGTACAACAAATTACTATAAAATGGCCATTTAACCTAGGACGATAAACACCTTACTCGACTTCAGCAAAAATAGTTTCATTAAAATCCTTTTCAATATTTGTTGGTGTTGCCTGCTTACGAGTTGTGATTGAGAAACTCTACGAATGTTTACACAACATTCAGGGAAATATGGTAGATTGAGCGTGTCAGCTGCGCTGGTATCATTTCCTCAGCCCCGACACCGAACTCTACTGTTTTCCAAATACGCCTGTCAAGACAAAGTTGCTTCAACTTGTAGTCGTCATTGCTATTTACATAGAAGCGTACCTACTTTGAAAACATATGACACATCAGTAGTAGGATATAACTGATTATTATGCAAGAGCACAAGGCGCCGGAGCCGACCTACCGTCATGTTGGAATGTCCCTTTTCCCCCCTCAAAATTTCCCTTTTATCCCTCAAAATCGACTAAATTTCCCAAACAACTTCCCTTCCCTAAAATGTTTCCTTTTTCCCCGGAAAATTTTCCTTTTTCCCTAAAAATCTAACTTCTTCCAGAGCAAGAGAGGAGGATTTGTGTCTCCAAGCCAGGAGAGCAGCACTGAGGACCCATGACCTTTGACCTTGACCGTTGACCATTGACATCTGATCCGAAAAATTCCCAAAATATCCCAGAAAAATTATTTAACATTTACTAGTAAAACATATGTTAAAAATATTAAAATATATTATTAAAATTTATTTAAAATTATTAAAATATTACTTAATAAGTCCAGTCCCTCAGCAGCCATTTTTGTAACAATTTCCCTTTTATCACTAAAAATTTCCCTTTTCTCTAAATATTTCCCTTTTTCCAATTTCCCTATTTCTGTAAAAACAATCCGAAAACTCTATAGAAAAAATTCATAAAAGTCAACGAGCATATTAAGTTAGAGACTACTATCGCCATATTGGATGCAGGTGACCTTAACCTTTACCCCATGACCTTGAATGACCTTGAAAACAGAAACTGGAGAAAAATGCATAAAAGTCAGCAAGCATATTACATAACTGAATACTACCACCATATAATAGTAAACAAGCATTATTTTTGATAGAACACATATGTATAGTGCAGAGCAAACAGACGAAAATTGACTGTACTTTTGCACATAATCAACTCTGGTACACAATTTACGTGCAAAAAATTATCAAACAAAGTTGTTAATTGTCAATACTTGAGAGGACTTCATATTTAAGCTACATATTCATTCAAAAATATCTAGAGTTTACTCATTTATGAACTATGAGTTTCAAACCAGCAGGCACATGTTGACATTACAGTATTCCTGTGTTATATTGTTGTTCGTGTTTTTCAACAGGAGAAAATGGAAGAGAATGAGCTATGAAGGAGGTAGGATGTATTGTACGCAAAAACGCAGCAGGTGATACTGTGCAATGCAATTTTCGTCATGTTTATGGAGGGATATGCTGCACAGAATGTTTCGATACACGCGAATATTTAGGTAATTCTTATATGTACAGGAAACACACAACGTGAGCTGTAGAAAGATGGTTTTCTCTACAGGCGTCTGGCATTTATATTCATGAATATTTTACAAAGCCCTCGCAGTTCCACCAGGAAAGTATTACGTGAGCTTGATATACTGCGGAGAAACGCGGTAGACAATGTTATGCTGTAACATTTTCCGTTGCCACGAGTACACGAGACGAATCTCTGTGTCGTCGCGGATACAAATGAGATCATATGAAACGTGAAATTTCGCAGGAACTGGCCCAAGTCGAAGTTTATGAGTAAAGGAGAAATTTGAAGTATATATTTTTTTTTAAAGAAGCTCACGTTAAGATTAATAAATTGAAAATTAATAAACTGAAATCCCTCCGAAGCCCCATCGTAACAACATTTTATGTAGGCTATTCACAGTAAAGTGAGCACTTTCGAACGCCTATAAATATATTTTATTTTAGTCTTAGACGTTAACTTCCGAGTGCGGTGGAATATACACACTGTGTTTGTTACTTACATGGCAATATTTATTTTTAAAAGGTCATTAACGGGTAAAAATGGCTGAAAGAAAAAAGTAACTGAGGCCTAAAAAGTGTTCACTTTACCGTGAACAGCCTATATATACCTGTAATAGTGTTGTTTTGTGTTTGTAAGTTATATGCCTAAAATAATCGAACCTAATTAGTTCAAACTTAACACAGATTTAAATTGAAGTTCACGTGCAAACACTGAAATGATTCGTTGTGGAAAATCGAAGTGTAAATGTTAACTTGAACATTAAAGAAGAAACTCGTACTTGAAAACTGGGAGACAGTTTTAGGATATAAGAGTGCGCAATGATATTTAAAAAATAAAAGTGTGTTACGAGTGGCGCGGGTGTTTGTCGACTGTGGTGACGTCACATAGGCTGTCTACAGTTAAGTGACCGCACTTTACAGCGCAGGATCAACTTTTCTTCTCAAACTTGTACAAACTTCGTAATACGGAAAGTTAACATTGCCACGATCACTTTGATCATTCAGCATCGAAGTGAAACGATAAAATTGTTAGGAATATAAGATGTGTTATTAATTATAAAATTAATACTCGAATGTGCACAAAACGATAAACACTAATTTGAGTTTCTATAATTTGGAAAAAATACACTCGCGATGCGATGTCAAATCTTTAATTTGTTGCCAACCTAACAGGACACTTGCACGCAAGGTTGTGCGGTACACTGTGATGTTTTTTCCAAAGTTGATTTCAAAAGTGCTCACTTTACCGTGAAAACACTTCAATAGTATGTACATTAAAGGAATTCAAAATGTTGCCTCCGTGTAACACTCTCTGGAGCTCGGTTCTTGGGGGGGGGGGGGGGGGTGGAGCTGCAACGTTTGAAAGGGTGTCGTATATTGCCAGCCAGGTGTGTCTGCGACCTAATGAGTGGTGGCGTTATAACTCTCCAGGTGTGCACATATGACAGACATCAAATCAGTTTAACGCAGTTGCTGACATTTTGCAAATAATTGATTTTAATTCCCAATTTTCTAAGGTCTCTCTCTCTCTCTCTCTCTCTCTCTCTCTCTCTCTCTCTCTGTTATTAATCACGCTAGTCATAGGTCTCATTGTATTTTCGACTTCATTTTCAATTACGAATCATCTTGTAAAGTTTGTACGTGGAGTTCAGAATCATTATGGCTATTAGTAGAAAATAATAACAGTTTCGGCCCAGCCATCTCTTGTGTACTTGTGGTACACTAAGAAAAAAATTATTATTTGTATTTTATTTCAAGAACTATTTCATATATTGCGATAAAATTTTGGTTCAGAAGTACTGTGCAACACCGGAAAAAAATAAGTACTGTTCGTTTTATAAACAGGGCGTTTGATACTTTCCAAAACAATTGCTTTAAAAAATTCTTTGTTAATTATTATTTAAGTAAAACAGTTTCTCTGTTAAAACCATACGTACACCGTACCATTGTCATTACATAAATAATTTGAAATTGTAAGAGCATTTTACCAATACTTTGAGAAATAATAATTCCTGAATAAATAAACGATTACTGCATAGATTTATTAAACTATTTAACCAACTACCTTTAAAAAATCGCATGTTTCTTATAATGGCATATGTATTGTGAAATGGCCATCTTCAAAAATTCAAACTGAGATATGTGGAATTGATTTTCTTATATTAGAGTACTTGATTTAATTCAGTCTGTTCGTATGTGGAGCTTGCTTCTTGATTTTGATTTTGATTCCACTCCTTAGTAATACAGTATGTGAACGCATTTCTTTATTTTAGACAAATATTTAGATATGAAACTAAACAAAGACAGTAGGGGGGGAGAGGTGCAACTTTGTGCGGGGTGTTACCACATCCGACTTTCAAGGTCAAACTCGAGGGTGTTTGCTTGTTGTTTGGCAAGTACGGCTTGGAATGCCATGACGAGATACATGGAAGCACTCCTATAAAACACACACCCTGACAGCAACATCTGCCTTGTGTACCACATGCAAAAATACTGGGAAAATATCATCAGGAATCGAACCCGAATCGCATAGTTGTGTTTTGGATGGGAAGGGAAGGGAAAGGGTTGGTGCACCGACCACACAGCAAGCTCAGCTCTTTTGGTCTGTTCCACAAACGAGTTCACATTTTGTACACTTCTGAAGGTAATCAGCTGTTTTCATGGCAATGGCAGTATCTCCTTGTGCCACCGATGTTTACAGAAACGCACTCAGCTGACAGACAACTTGCCGAGTATGTACAGCGTGTATAGGAAATGTGTGTACAAACTCGAGCACGTGATTTGTGACCGGAAAAAAGGAAGATTGATATAGGACATCCATGGTCTATCTCAAATAATAAAGGCTGTAGCAGCCCCTAAAGTCAGTGGGCGACAAGGATATAACGAGGGATATTGGGTAAATACTTGCGTTAGAGGAACAAAAATTAGTATACGGAGCAAGCAAACCACGATATTGGATACACGGTAGGTATGGTCCGTCGAACACACCCCCATCATGTAAATAATAGGGGTTGACTCCCTTTGATTGCATGCAACACGTACACCGTGAGCAACTCTCCAGGACCCACCGTTTCCAGTTAAATCGCAAACGAAGGCTGTTTGCCTCCCACCAAGGCAAACCGGGTTCAATTCCCAACCGGGTCACCCCCGTATGTTCGTATGTGGGCATCGTGCCGGACGATGCCACTGGTCGGCGGGATTTCTCGGGGTTCTCCCGTTTCCCCCGCTCTTTCATTCCGGTGCAGCTCCGTACTCACCTCAGTCACCCTCATCGGCTCTCAAGGCCTCGCTGTTACGTGCTACCACACTCTATTCACGCATTCTACGGGGACTCCCCGCTGAATTCCTCTGGGTGCGATAAGAGTTGCCTACTCACTAGGCCATGCTATTGTTACCACTGTACCCTTCGTTTGTGACTCGTGGACCGCCGAGCGATATGCGAGGAGAAAGAAGGGTTACCTTAGAGTCCCAATCCCTCTGATTGTTTTCTACGAAAATAGCCAGATACTGTTCCAGGGTACGATTTAGCCTCTCAACCATTCCATCCGACTGATGGTGTAATGCTGTGGTACGGGTTTTCTTCATTCCTAAAATCCTCGTTACTTCTTGAAAAAGAGTTGCTTCAAAATCTCGTCTTTGGTCCGAATGAAGCTCCAGTGGCACTCCAAACCTGGAGAAAACATGCTCGACAAGAGCATCAGCTACTGTGTCTGCCTCTTGGTTTGGCACCAGTATGACCTCAGGACACTTTGTGAAATAGTCTTGTGCTACCAGAAGGTACATATTTCTCCTCTCAGTGATTGGTAGCGGTCCGAGAATTTCAACTGCCATCCTCTCGAATGAGGCCCCAACATTGTACTTCTGGAGGGGAGCGCGTCCCTTAACCCTGGGACTCTTCCTTTCAGTACATACATCACACAGACGGCAACACTTCTCAACATCCTGCTGACAATGCAGCCAATAGAGCTGTGTTGTGCAGTTCTCTTAGCACTTCTGGGATTCGGCACTCTGGTAGCACCAATTTTAAATTACTCTGTCTCCCATCGAAAATTTCCCAATTCCTGTAAAACACGGCATTTTTTATAGCAAGGGAATTCCACTGTGCCAAGTATGCTTTAACTGTCACACCTAGGCTAGATATCTCCTCCCATCTCGGTCGCCTCCCGATTTCCTTCCACACCAATATAGGATGGAAGGTGGGGTCACTTAGTTTATCATTTCTTATGTCCTTTTCGTTCCATGTAGGTGACCCATCACCAAATACAGGGCCTTGAATTCTTGTCCTCCTTGCTTTCCACGATACACCAACATTCTCCTCCTGGCATTCACAATGATGACAGAGTGGTTCGCATGGTCTCCTGGAGAGTGCATCTGCATTGCTGTGAAGGCATGCAGACCTGTGTTGTATTTCAAAGTCATATTCTTGCAGGTGCTGTATCCACCGGGCTATTTGACCTTCGGGGTTCTTGAAATTTAGCAGCCAGCGTAATGAAGCATGATCAGTTATTAGGATGAAGTGTCTGCCATAAAGATATGGATGAAAATGTGCAATCGCCTTCACCACTGCCAAAAGCTCCCTGCGTGACATACAGTAATTCCTCTCGGGCTTGTGTATCACCTTATTGAAATATTCCAATGGCCGCTCTTTTCCATCCTGGATCTGGGATAATACAGCTCCGATTTCAACATCACTAGCACCAGTATCCGGAATAAATTCACCCTCTCTACTTGGGAAGCCCAGTACTGTGAAATATATCAGAATTTACTTTAGTCTATTGAAAGCAATTTCGCACTCTGGGGTACAAATAAATGTTCTTTTTGCCTCAGTCAATTCATGCAGAGGTTTAGCGATAGTGGCAAATCCAGGCACAAATTGACAGTAGTAAGCATATAAGCCCAGAAGTCTTCGAATTTCAGTTTTATCCTTTGATAGAGGACAGTCTCTTATTGTTCTGGTCTTCTCAGGGTCTGTTTCAATCCCATGGGCTGATACAACATGGCCCAAGAAATTAATTTTCTTTTGGAAAAGGTGTAATTTCTTGGGAACCAATATTAGATTGGCCACATTCACTTTCTGAAACACAGAATCTAAGTGTGCCAGGTGCTCTTCAAGAGTTCTTCCTGTGGCCACAATGTCGTCTAGGTACACCTGACTAATATCTAAGGGCAGAACTTTCTCCATTAGTAGTTCGAAGGTGGCAGGGGCATTACATAGCCCAAAGGGAATAACCTTGAATTGGTAGGTTATTTTCCTTTGGACACAAAATGTAGTATTTTCCTTGTCTTCCCAGGCCACCTCGCACTGCCAAAACACACTTTTCATGTCTAGAGTAGAAAACCACTGTGAGCCTGCTAGGCTATTCAGAGTATCGTCTATCCTAGGGAGTGGGTAAAAATTTTTCTTGGTAACATTATTAAGTTGGCGGTATTCAACACAAAATTTAATAGAGCCATCTTTATTTTTAACAAGCACAATGGGAGAAGACCATGGACTGACTGATGCCTCTATCACATCTAAATCCCTCATCTTTTTCAGAATACTGCCAATGACCTAATATAAAGTTAGCGGTAGTCGCCTTGGTGGTGTCTTTATGGGCCTGGCATCCCCTGTGTCGATGTGGTGGCATGCAACATTAGTTCTGCCAAGGTCATTGGGCTCGCAGGAGACAGCACCAGCTGAGGTTTTCTTTTGTTCTTGTCGGTAGTTCCCACAGAGCATTTGGAAGAGGACATTCAGTAGGTTGTGACAATGAAGCTTCTGGAACATTTGGAAGTACCTGTGAGACCTACCTGCAAAACCCTATTGTGGCCCTCTCTTCAAGGCAGATAGCACGGTCAGACAAATTAATCATCCTAACAGGCAAACTGTCCGATTTTAAAGAAATCAATGTCCTGGCTACAATGAAACCATCGGGTAAAATGCCTCTTCCTGGGCTGGTTCGATTATGCCCAATCGCCTGACAAATTTTCCCTGGCATCTGCCTAGAATAACAACTTCGCTAGAAGCACGGAGCACAGTTGACTGATTACACACTACTGGGCAGCTCATTGGCGAAGATAAATATTGTCGTGTTGACACTACCAACTTGGTATTAACTACACGTAACACCCCCAGTCGAGTATCAATACGGCATCTCAGCTTACAGAAAACATCAAGACCCAAAATGCAATTATTGTCTATTTCTACTATGTATATATTATGCTCTATCTAAAGGTTACCAAGCTGTAAGAGTACCCTTCTCTTGCCTTTGACTAGTGTGGTCTCGCCCGTTACTGTTGTTAAATAGCAGTGATTCATGTTCTTATCAGATGATCGCTGGAGGGAAGGCCCAAGAATGTCGGGTCTTACCACTGTTATAGTCGCTCCTGTGTCAACGACCATCTGACAAGAAACATCATCACATCTAGGCTCCCCTCCACCAATATGGCATTGAAGTCTTCTTTCATTAAACACACCTGCAAAAGCTTTGGGGCCTCCCCTCCGGCAGTCACCGATCTTGCCCCCCAAGACTGGTGTTAACAAGTTTCCCGAAGACATTGCACTCTCACCTGCCCCTTGGCGCCTGCTCCCTGGCTGTTGCTGCTGCTGCTTCTGCTGCTGCAGTTTCTGCTGAGGACAGTTGTCTCTCAGGTGCCCCTAGCTGTCCACAGGTCTAACATTCCGACTGTTTGGGTGGGGGATGGCGAGTCTCCGTAGTGCACATCCTAGAGGCGATGTCCCTCATGGTCGTCTGCAAGTCCTTCAATATCTCCTTAACGCTGTCGTCCTCCCTTTCATCAAGCATCACTGCCGCACTGGACGTCGGGGCACTGATAACTGCCATGCTGACTCCACTTCCAGTGCTTGGGCCAAGGCATCCTGCATGGTGTGAGGCACAGTAACCACACAGCTTGCCATACGTCGGTGTCCTGCCATAGCTCCTGCAGTGGTTCTCCGGGTCGCTGGATGCTGCTTCATAATTGGACATGGTGGGCGTGCCGCAGGTACCAGTCGCCGAATCGAAGCTCCAAAGCCGACACCTTTGTGGAGTATTCTAGTCGATGTCATTCCGGAAGCGACTGCAGTATGCTCAATGCTGGGCCCCAAGTACAGCCACCAGGTAGTACGCTTACCGCTCGAATTGGTGCCGGTACTCGCGCCAAGGTATCGGTCCATCGTAGGGGGCGGGCTTAATTGTAATGCCTCTACCGACCCCTGGCTGGGGCATTCCCTCTGCGCCTCCTCTGCGATAGCTCTACTGGTGGCGACATCTACCGTCTTCTCGCTGCCCACGCTCGTCGTCTCGATGGTGACCAATTTGGACTCCTTTTCCGCCCCTGCATGTCGTCTCTCCTGCTGCTGCAAGAACTCCTGCCACTCCTTCTTGAGGGCGCTCACTTCATGTTTCATTTCTTGCTTAACACTGTCCATCCTATCATTCACACTGTCCCTTCTCTATCTATATTATCGTTTACACTGTCTATTTTCTTGTTTATTAGTTCACCAATACAAATAATTTGGCTATTTACAGATTCACCAACACTACTAATTTGACTATTTACACTTCTAATTTTACTATTTACAGATTCTCTGGCGCTACTTATTTGGCTACTCAGTCCTTAGATTAAGACACGAAGTGCTTCCATGTCTGCCGACATTTTTCTTGTTAGCATTCACAAATTTCTTAGTAATATCTATTTTATTGACAATAAAATGCCTCCATCCCACTTCTGACACCAGTGTTACAATTTCTCTCCCTAGAAGTTAAGTGGACCAAACAAAGTTCGTTAAAGGATGGAGGTGTTAATTAAATAAAAGAATTAATAATAATGTCCTTATTCTATTTACAATAACTACAGAAAAATTCTCGAACCCAAAGTCTCACAATAAATTGATATCACTAACTGTTCACAATTGACACCGATTAATAAAATGTATCATTACGACAAAGAAATCAATGAAATTAAATATATCAAGATCAGTCCCAATAGACAGTGTATTAACCTATTCAATTGTTTTATGATTTATGCGTCCATATTTGATAGTCCGAATATTTACAATAAAATCCGTATTACGTTTCCATTCAGTCCCACATCAGTCCAGTCCATGTCCTGCTAGTCGCAATGTTTTAGAGTCCTCCAAGCGCCCTCACACACAGTAGGCGTCACTCGTCGTTTCACACCATCTCGTCCATTCAAGCAACGAACACCTCACTCGCCGTCGTCCTGCAATCTCCATTCGTCGTCCACACTCTCTTAGCTCCCGCACACTCGGTCAGGCGGACCCCGTCAAAGAATCCGGCCGCTGGGTTGCGGCAATATATATAGTGTCTTAGGCCGCCACCTAGAATCTTCCCCAACTCGCGTGATGCGTCGCGGAGAGCTGAGGTGCCAGCTAGTCTCATCACAACATTCTTGCGCCATCGCTAAATGTATCGCGAACTCTGACAGGCGACAGGAAGGAGGCTTTTTAGAACATTTTTAAATCGTAAGACTATGACGGCTGAAGTCGGGGGAAAGCCCTCGACTTCAGCTTCGTCGTAAACAAAGCCACCGCCATGGTCTTACGATTTAATAATTTTCTAAAGCAGTAAAATTTTCTATGTTCGTAAAGGTGGCCAAAGGTCAAGGTCAAATGTCAAGGTTAAGGGTGGCATTCAAAATTCTGGTCGCCCGCCACCAGTGCCTGCCATTTTGAAAATGGCCATCGTTGTTCTGGCCGCCAACATGGCTGTCATCCCTTCTGGGCTGCCAACACGATCGCTGGCCCTTTTAACCACCTTCCACCGGCTGCTACCCACCACCAGAAGTCGACACCGCCCATCACCGACCACTATTTTGCATGCCCACCACCGACCACCTTTGGCCATCACCGGCTCACTGGCCACCAACATGTCCGCTCACCATCAGCCACAATTTTGTCAGACAGTGCAACTTCCAAGATTCAGCATTTAGACATTATTCTTACAACATGGTCAATGGTGGCATTCAGAATTCTGGCTACCCCACCACAGCACCCACCAGCAGTACCTGCCATTTTGCAAATGGTCGTCATTGTACTGGCCACCTACATGGCCGCACGCATTCAGACTTCTGACCGCATGGCAAGAGTGACATCGCGACATTCAGACTTCTGGCCGCCCACCACCAGTGCCTGCTATTGTGCAAATGGCCGTCGTCGTTGTACTGGCCGCCAATGTGACCGCCGGCCCTTCTGACCACCTGTCACCAGCTGCTGCCCGCCAACATGGTCGCCCGCATTCAGACTTCTGGCCGCCCGCCACCGGTAGTCGCCAACACCCACGCACGCCAGTGTGCGATTGTCTGCAGGCGTGTCAGCATGCATGCTAAACGAGAATCGAACCTGTGATAACTTATTTAATCAAGTAGGGTATGGGAGTGGGGATTCGTCCCCTTGCTCCCTTCTACTGGAACAAAAGCTTATAACAGACGTCTTAGGCCGCATGGCTAACCTGTCTATTTGTATTAGTGATGGAATTACATGGCTTTTGTCGAATGACGTACGATGTATAGTCTTGTCTAGCCATCGCTTGTGCAATACACGCGTGGGTGCCGCCATTGTAGACATTATGATAGCTTTTTAAGTCGACTTGCATTACCACTCTCTACGTGAATTGAACCTGCGATACCTCGAGGTTGGTTCAGGGCCCATGGATTGTTTCCTTTCAAAAGTATACCGGTAAGTCCGTTGACAAGAGGAAGTGGTGGTTGTAATGCAGTACTTGGGGGTTATCTACAGTGCACGGAAAGACGGGACGAGTCATTGCAGTCTCTGCTTCCAGCGAGGTCACGTCGACGACGAGATGTGCTCGCGGCATATGGGTATTAACTGCTACCACAGGTAAGGTACGGGATAATTAGTTTCGTAATAATCGTTCTAGCATGTGTTGTACGTGCGGGGACTCGGCTGTCTAGCAATGACTGTATGTATTAATTGCGAGTGACATCACATTATATACACTGAAGTCTCGGTACACGACACACACGATTGCAAGGTCGGTCCTCCTCCTCCCTAGTGTGGGTGGTACTAACCGGCTGTCTGGAAGTATATACACACATTGTGGGTTCGGGGGAAGGGGGCTGTCTGGAAGTAAGTACGTGCAAGGTTCGGGAATGACTGTAATTATTACCTACTTCGGTGTGCTGGTCGTCATGACCAATATGCATCCGTGTACCAAGCCTACAATTAGCAAACCGTCTGTCTAGAAGAAAGTAGACACATTGAAGGTTCGGGAGGACTGTCTGGAAGTAAGTACGTGCATTGAAGGTTCGGGTATGACTGTAATTATTGCCTACTTCGGTACACGAGTGCAGGTCGTCATGAACTATGTGCACCATTGTAATAAGCCTACAATTAGTAGTGGTCATACACCGACCTGTGCCACTAATTCACTTTCAGACTTAGTAGCACTAGTGGTTAAACTACTCATATGTTGGTTATAGGCGGACCGATCCAGTTCCCATGTAGACTTCGAAAAGTGAACAGTGGCTACGGAGACAGTACTCTTCCGCTACGATGGTAAATATTCGGGAAAGCTATCTGTGTCGCTACTGTACGAAGGCCTTTTCTAAAAGCTGCCATGCATGTCGAAATGAGACTGGGTGTCCGCTCGATATGAAGCATGCTTATGTGTATTGTAAAGAGTGTAAATCGCATTTTCTACGATATGATAATTGCAAACGACATATTGCAAAATGCTAAGAACTCCTTCCTGTTCAAGCCAAACGGTATTTACTGAACTTAAAGGAAGGGAAGATACTTGGAACCCAGCAACATTAGCGAAGGACCCAACAGCGGAAACAATGGCTGGATCAACTCCTAGACATCCTTGCAACGTCTGTAACAGGACATTTGCACACTTCCCCAGTGCAGAGAGACATATGAAGAACAAATGCAAAATGAATCCATATCATACAGGCTATCGATGTGATGTGTCACCATTATTTCACTCTTATAGACAGTTTAAACATGCATACGAAAAACATGTGCAAAGACAGTGCACCTGCTATGCAACAAACCTGTGGTGGCCAGGTGCTTGTCGTATGGAATGGTGGTGGTACACCACTAACTTCTGACTGAGCATTCCTTCAGGGAGGAAACAATGTCGCTATTGTGGTCAGCTCTTTAGTAGAAATAACAATGCATGTCTACATGAGATATTTGGCTGTGTTGGAAAGAGGCCAGTAGTGAAGTATGTGTCATGATGCGAAATTCCGCTTCTAACTTGTAGCTGCATGACAGTGTAGTAACAGACACGACTGGCTAACTTCATGTCTAAAAAAGGTTTACCTTCCACTGATGGAATTTGAAAATGTGTATATATACAGCATGTGGGATTGGTGGAAACATTAGTGTATTACTTTTATTTAAAGAGTAAACATCGGCTCGAGCGACGATGGACACTGCTTGAGACAACCATTTGTGCCAGTTCTGCAAGAAGTTATTTGCCAATAGCTGCCATG
The DNA here is from genome assembly GCA_029891345.1 of Dryococelus australis. Taxonomy (NCBI): domain Eukaryota; kingdom Metazoa; phylum Arthropoda; class Insecta; order Phasmatodea; family Phasmatidae; genus Dryococelus; species Dryococelus australis. The sequence goes on along the minus strand of CM057003.1, from coordinate 60,140,699 downwards.
CTCCTCTGCATGAGTCTGGGTGTGCTATGAACACGAAGCGTTCTGCATTAATGTGCGAACAGTGCAATTTTCAATTTGGAAGCAGTGATTGTTTAAAATGTCATCTTGCATTGTGCGATGAACTCTCGCCCGTGCCTTCTAAGCACTGTAGGTATGCATTGGATGCTGGCGCATGCTCACCATTGGACCTGAACATTGTCGACCATACTCCTCAAGCATCAAGAGTATGGTCTGCACCTGCTATAGTGGATATTCGTGCACCATCACCATGGGCAACACCAACCCTGGACATGTATAATTATCCACAGACATCGCGGTATTTATGTTTCTACTGTTGTAGGACCTTTAGTAAAAGATCCAGTGCATGTCAGCATGAGAAACCCATTCAATGTTCGATGAAGTCGAGCTGGGGACTCTTCAATCACAAGTCTTATAAATGCAAACACGAGTTAACATGTTATCAACCAACAGGAAGTGTTCCAGTCGAAGTACGCCGCAAAATATGTAACTATCAGGAAATAAATTTTGTGAGACATGTGACAACCATATGAAGAATTGTACATATGAAAAGGACACTTGTTCACCGCCAAGCTCACCCAATGAGAATGGATTCATCCTGAAGAAATATGCTTTCTGTGGTCTAATGAAGACGTGTGTTGCATCCGACATGGCAAAAGATATTTGTACATACCTTATGCAAATGAAGCAGAGTATTGTAGATCAACTCATAGATGATGTGGAAAAAGATGGTGTGTTAGAATATAATGTGTGGTTGGATGCATTTATACCAAACTGGAACCACATGACGATGAATTTAGTCGGAAAGCCTTCAAGACAATGAATATGCCTCTGTATAATACACTCGACATTGCGGCTAGTGTACAAGGGCGGTATACAGAAGATTTGCAATGAGGAAGAAGAGCACATGGGGAAAGGTTCCAGTTGGACGTTACATATGATAGATCATGCACAGTTGAGAACAGATTCGTTTAGGTCACTTCATAATTAGGCGCTTGTCAACTGGAGGAATGAGCCCAGGGCTTGAAGCACAGCCCCTTGCTGGGTGAAGGTCTAGATAAGTCACACACTTGCTGTCATGCTGATACGCATGTTATGTTCGCATGCATAGTGGTTTAATACATGTCAGAATAGGCTGGTCGGCACTGTTGCTGTTCGGACCATGAAGAGTGAACATTGTCTGTTGATACCGTGCTCGTCGATGATGATGGAACAGGACATATATTTGTCCTGCTACTGAAAGACGACATTTTCTGAAATAACCAGCTTCAGACAGCACGAGGCCAGTTGTCATCAGAATCCAGAGTGTACTGTGTTCACATGCGAAATGTGTACATCACGGTTTGCCCAATGTGTTGACTTGAGAAGTCATCTTGCATTGTGTAACCCTGCACTGTATGACATGTTAATTATCGAAGAACGTATGCGCATGGTGACGATTTAAAGACACATGCTCTCAAGCTGATATTTGTGTCGGGTTGATGCTGTAGAGGGGTCAGCTGCAGTGAGGGGTCAGCCGTAGTGAGGGATCAGCCTGCTGGGTGAAGGTCTTGCTACTTCGACTGGGACAATGCTTAATTCCTGCTGATGAGATGAGTGCGAGTACCTATTTATACCCATGAAGCTGCTGTAGGAAGAGCTCCGGTTTTGTTTTGCACGAAGATGGTGCAAGCTGATATGTCTATCATAGAGCATGCCTCTATGGATGTAACTGCCTTCATGGCTGGAAAACAGTGTTGTTCCTGTGGAATGATCTTCAGCAAAAGCTGTCATGCTCGTCGCCTTGAGAGAAGCAACTGTACAAAAGGGCCAACCTCCAGAATACTAACATGCGATATTTGGGGTGCTACATTAAGTAGAGACAATAATCTAAAAAGACACACTGGTACATGTAAAGGTAACACACCTTTCCCTGGCATGCACGAGCATATGTTGTCGCACGGCAAGGCTAGCCTTCCTGCTGATTTGTCTTGTACCCTAACGTTCGTTCAAGCACCCATTACATTATGCGGGCCTGCGTGGTGTTCCAAACTAGTATGCGAAGACGGAACTACGAGTGCTGCACAGAGCATGATGTGTGCGAAGAAGGAACCATCAGTGCTGCAGAGCATGATATGTGTGAAGAAGGAACTGTGAATACTACAGAGCATGATGTATGTGAAGAAGGAACTATGAGTGCTGCAGAGCATGATGTGTGCAAAGAAGGAACTACAAGTGTTGCAGAGTATGATGTGTGTGAAGAAGGAACTATGAGTGCTGCAGAGCATGATGTGTGCGAAGAAGGACCTATGAGTGCTGCAGAGCATGAACCAGACAGATCATCAGGAGGTGTACATATTAGACCTGCATCGCGAACATGTGAAGTGAAAACCGAAGATGCTACCCAGGACACAGACAACGAATCTATGACCTTCAAGTCTGCTAGTAATGCTGTTATGTATTCTACTGATGACGATGATGTGTCGACAACTGCAAAGCAAAAGTGTACACATGTTGCTGGTGATGATGCATATTCTACTGATGACGATGAAGTGCCGACATTTGTCAGGCGAAGATGTACACATGGCTCTGAAGATCCCAATGACCTAGTTGATAGACTTCGGTTGTTGGTTTCCTCACAGAGAGTTGGATATATTTCTGTTATTGGAGAGATACATGCCATTATTGATGAACTCTGAGCCAGAAGGCTGTATTGAATGATATAATATATATGTACATGTGTGTATGATTTGGTTATGCATGTAAATAAATATACTAACAATATTTTTTCCCCTTAATTCCTACTGGCTAAGCAATGTACCTACTGCTATGTGTTAGCGGTCTGCTAGAATGTCACCCCCAGTGTAGGTTTTTATTTTCGAACCACTGGCTGCAAGTATTTCTAATGAACAAACATACTTTTTTTAAATTGCATATCGTGTTGTATTTTTTTTTGTACAGTCTAGCAGGAACTGGGGAGAGCAAATAGCTGTCTGTAGGGACCTGGGTTCGAGATGTATCTCTGTGGGTAAACACAACATCGAGGTTATCATAGTGGAACGGTTGAATATATAATGCTAGACGGAATATGTCTTAAGTGTATACATTAATGGTTCGGGTCGACTGCTTGTAGTGTCAACAGCTTAGCACATGCATTGAAGGTTTGAACAGAGTATGTCTGTCTGTAATTGCAAAGGTTCGGTTGGTACATGAGTGCAGGTCGGAGACAGAGTATCACTATCTGTAATTGCAAAGGGTCGGTACATGAATGTAGGTAGGAGACAGAATATGACTGCCTCTAATTCCAAAGAGGTCAGTACATGAGTGCAGGTCGGAGCCAAAGTATGACTTCATGCTAGTCTCTTCATGGGCAATGGGACCGACGAATGTCTGCAGGCGTGTCAGCATGCACTCTCAACGGGAATTGAACCTACAATAACATTATTTAGTCAACTAGGGTACAGAATTTTTTTTTCAGGTGTGGAGATTTGAACCCACGCTCTCTTTTACTCTGAACCAGTGTTTATATCAGACACCTTAGGCCGCTCGGCCAATCTGAGAATTTGTATTAGTGATGGAATTACATGGCTTTTTTTTGTCGAGTGGCATACGGTGTATGGTCTGCTTGTGCAATATGCACAGGTTGTTAGGTATATTTCCTTCTGTTCACTCCAGCAGACGATGGGAGAAAGCACGCAGAGCAATGCATATGACTATCTCTCTCTAATTGTGTGTTTTTTTTGTGTGTGATGGGCTTGGTATGCGAGTGCAGGTCGGTGAGTGGCTGTAATTACGAACACTATTATTTATTATGACCACTGTTGTAGGCAATGGCAGTTACTCTCTTTGTGTTTGTGTTTTAGCAGTGGGGCCCCTTGCTTCCCCCTTAACGAACGAACATCCAATGTCGGCTTTATGACGAATTGTGTTACTACTCTCTACTGGAATCGAACTGGCGATACCATTCTGATGTTTCAGGGTACAAGCATTGCCTCTGTTCAATAGTATACAAGTATGTAGGTTGACAAGGGGGAGGTGTTGGAGGCACAGTACTAGGTCGGTATCTACAATGCATGGAGGGCGGGACCAATCATAGCAGTCTCTGCTTCCAGCGAGGTCAGATCGATGATGGCCAGATGCGCTCACGGCCTACAGGTAATTCACTGCTACACAAGTTAAGGTAGGGGTTAATTCGTGTCGTAATAAACTTAATGATCTAGCATGTGTTGTTGATATGTGCATTGCAGCAAGTGACATCTCATGTACATACATCGAAGTCTTGGTACACAATGCACGAGAAGTTTGTTCCCCCCCCTAGTGGTGTGGTACTAACCGACTGCCTGGAAGTATGTATGAGCATTGAAGGTTCGGGTATATATGTATATATTATTATTACCTGCTTTGGTACACGAATGTGGTTCCGAGATAAAAAAAAATGGATTTAATACATCCTGTGTGTGTGTCTACCACTTTAACAGTTACATTTATAATGCTTTCTTTTGAGCTGGGGGAAGTATTGATTCCTTACCAATATGGCTGGGAGCATTATTTCCGTAATGTTACAGACAGCAGATATTTTTTTCAACAAGTGTATTTCAGAAGCTGGTGATTAATCGTGAACTATCATCGTCATTACTCAATGTATGAACACCAAAATGATCGGTGCTAGCTGTGGTGCGTATCTTTGTGCTTAGGACATACTAGATCCTACAATCATTTTGGGTGATTGTTGGTAGTTGTATCTCACAGTTTGATAATTATGAGCAACTATGCTTATATATAGCCATGGGTCAAATGTAACTCCTCGAACCTTCTGTCAATTTTTGTATGGATGACATCTGAATGCTGAATATTAGAAGTCGCACTGTCTAACACATTGGCAGCTGGTGGTAGGGCGGACAGTGCACCGACGATGGCCATTTGTACAATGACGGTCGCTGGTGGTGGTGGCAGGTACTCGGGAGTTCGGAGCGCTGCAATTCACAGGCCTGGCAGTGGTGAGCGGTCAAGGATGTATTGTCAGGGGTTATGTTGGCTGGTGGAGGGGGAGAACAAGGGATAGAGAAAGTGCAATGTCGAGTAGAGTGTGCTGGTCATGTTGCCGAGGAGGGGAGTGCATGAGGAAGTGTGTGTGTGGCCAGGTGGTAGCACCGAGGGGACAGGTGAGACAGAGATGAGTAAGAACAGGGAGACATGCAGGCCGACATATGTCTGCATGCCCCTTCTTGTCATCGGGGGGTTATGCATGTATTATGATTTTTTGGTAGTTGTACCTCTAATGCTTCATAGGTTACAGCCGTCTGTCATAGTCGTGGTCGATTTCTATGTTATGAATTTTGCGACTATAACTCAAACGGTTCGGAAATTACACCCACCTATTCTTATACTCTGACATATGGCATACCTGACCAGCGACCCTTCTCCTAGTCGCGGATGATGTCTATGTTATGAAGTTGATGACTATACCAAAATTTCAGTCACCTATGCTTATAAGTTGACATGTCATATTTGACTCCACTACCCTTCTCCTAGTTGGGGTGGATGCCTATGTTACGAATTTAACAACTTTAACTTAAATGGTTCTGAAATTATAGCCAACTATTCTTATAAGTGCTATGCACACACGCACAGACTTAAGGAGGCTGCTGTGTTAAACGAAATCCGATTGTTCGTGAAGCCTTGATGCCCCACTGCCACCGCCGGCGATGTGCTGGCCGCCAAAGTGGTTGACATCCTACGCTGGTTGACAATTGTCCTGGGTAGACATTGGTCGGCGATACCAAGATGGCCACCAGGGAATGGATTGGATAAGTTCCGAATTTGAGATAAGCTCCTACATTTTCAGCCACATTGGGCAAACCTCAGCAACAATGCATTGAATTGAGCAAATACACTTTCTGGCACTGGCTGCCAAGATGGCCGCCATCGGTGGGCGGGAATGAGATCCCACATCCCACATGAGTTGTTTGCCATCCTGAGGGGTCACCTGCGGGATTATGCTAATTAGGGCACAAAAATAGTGGTCAGCACTGGCTGCCAACACGGTCACCACCAGAGGGAAGGAAATTATGGAAATTTTGATGGAAAAAGGGAAAAAATTACGTTTTTGCATGCGAAATCAATCGTTTTGGACGGGAAAAGGGGAAAAGGGAAAATTCTCTCTCCTGCGTTCCGCAGCCCGACGCCTGAAATTATTCTAATGAGGCTCTGCGTGTTCACCGACTAACATCTGGTGCGCCAGAATCAATCATTTTATACTACTCGTAATCTATTTTCTTTACGTACACATAATTTGTTATTGAATTACAACTTCGTAAACAACTGTATCATAACGATTATTTTGAGAGAAACTGAAAATGTTTAGGTTTTTTTGCCTTCTGTCATACTTGCGTAACTCTTTAAATGTCACTTTTCACCAGTGAGGTTACATGCATAACACTCTATCGTACTGATTAGTAGATATTCAGAGCACGCATGAATCCTAATAAAAATATTGCTAATGTCAGTACTTTCGTGACTCATGACACTAGGTATTTGAAAACGCTAGAATAAAACCAAGGTTTAACCCTCCCCCCAAAAGACGTAAAGGTTGTTCCCGCCCTTCATCATTCCCCTCTCGAGCTTACAAGCGATATGGCATACCAAGCAAGCTGGAGGAGAGGAACTCGTTACTTTCCTGCTCTGAATCTTCGCTTCGTTCTTCGCCACGAATCCTGCCGAGTCTGCACAGTAACGTCACAAGACAGCTTCGTGAATAGATAACGAGTATTACCAAGAATCGGTACTAGTTATTTCGGATCCAGCACAGTAACGAATACTGAAGTAACGAATCGTTAATATTCGCCCATCCCTAGCACTGAACTGTTTTTCTGACAATACGGCTATCATAAATCACGTGGTTAGGATTGGGCGGTTGTGCAAACAAGCGCCGTGAGAGTTCGTCAATCTCTCTAGCCAGATCTAAATAAAATTAGATAAAATTTGGACTGGTGAAAGTATTTTAATAATATATATGGGCTAGTCTTTAGAAAATTCAGATGTAAACAAAAACGTTCATCAGTGTTCACTACGTGACTTTGACAGTTAGATTGGCGTGGGCTAGGTCAGTGTTGAGTACAAATCAGAAGATGCTAATCGTTCTAGAGTCTACTAAACAGCCTTAATAAACATAATTTATTGCAGTCTCAGACGTTAACTTTTGGGTGTGATGAAATATATACAGTAAATTTATTAGTCATATTACAATGTTTACATTAAAAAGTGGTGGAAAGGTAGATATTATTTGAAAGGAAAAATTTAGCAGGACATTAAAAAGTGCTCACTTTACCGTGTATAGCCTTTACCTAGGGCGTATCCATGTTCGTGAGGGATGGAAGTATAAATAAAATCAAAGAATTAAATTTAATTCCGTAATTTATTTGTAATAGTGTAAACATACACAAAACTCTTATTTCAAAATACAACCGTCTGTTCATATTATTAACACTTGATTAGTGAGCGCAGGATACATGCTAATCTCAATTATAATCCAAGATTGCACTACCTACAGTAACTTCATCTTCCCTCCCGAATAACAAATATACAATCAAAATGTCCACTGTCATGCATTTACATCACGCAAATACCCCTTGGTAATGGTGGAGAGGAAAGTAGTTCCATATATTAACGTCGAACAAAAGGTGTTAGGTAACTATTTGTGATAACTTTAATTATTTCTCTCGCTTTCTGTATTTTCGATGTGTAAAAATGAGCCGATTTGTACAATATTTACTTTTCTAATAATTGCACAGTTTCACTTGACCGACGGATGAATAAAGTGGTGAGGCCCGTGGTAATGTTAATGTTACATAAGGCGGAAAAATACATAACGGACGTGCAATTAGAATTTAAGCAGGGCTTTCAAAAGTGCTCATTTTACCGTGAACAGCCTATACTTACAATATACAAAGAACAAGAAGAATTTAAATATTAATGTTCATGTGGGGCATGAAGATCCAGAGTAGCTCACTGGGAAATATAATATTCTTCATAAAAACCGCGCTGACTTAGATACTTTTGCGGTTCATTCGGCACCAAGATGTTTTTCGTGGTTGAACTTCTGGACGGCAAGTGGGACCCTCGAGGTGGCAGTGATTAAAACTCGAGTCATTTCTCAGTTTGTTCTTTCTCATTTAGTGCGAACGTTTCAAGTTGCCGGAAGTTTGTACACAAACGTTTTGCTTGATTTGAGACGGGTGGTGTCTTAGAAAGAACATATGGAGGGTATGTTACAATTATGTCCATACAGCAGGGAAAGAAAGAAAAGGAATGTTGTATTTTGTGTTCTTGCTATAGTTCAGTTAATTTCCGAAATATACGGCGTAACATATTTACCAAAAATTATGCAGAAAAACTACTAGGTTATTCACGGTAAAGTGAGCACTTTTGAAAGCCCTCTCAATTGGGATAATAGCCAATAAATATAATTTATTTAAGTCTGTGTTTATAACTCACATGGCAATATTTTTTGAAAAGGTGGCTAAACAACGAAAAATGGCTGAAATAAAAAAGGTAGCTACTGTCTTAAAAGTACTCACTTTACAGTGAACAGCCTATAGCAATAAATATATCTTGTGTAAAATAGGTAGTCATAGTTTCGGAGTATGCGGTGGATCCTGTATGAAACTTGGTCTGGATAAGTGTGTTCGTTCAAATGTGTTTATCACACATTTCAATATATATATATATATATATATATATATATATATATATATATATATATATATATATATATATATATATATATAAAGTTAATGTCTGAAACTGTAATAAATTATATTTATTAGTAGTTAATGCCGGTTATAAAGGCCTTAAAAAGTGCTCATTTTACCGTGAATAGCCTATATAAAATGCTTGATAAATAAAACAAATACTTAATAAGAGACACATATAGAGAGAGAGAATCTGTGTGTGAACGAGAGTAAGTACACTCGACCGGATAATTCGTAGATATTTTCACCAAAACGTGTTAAATAAATTAAAATATGAGGTAATTTTTTATAACGATCGCATTTCATATTTAACGTCATTTGTGGGATGTGAAAACGCAATCATATATAAACCAGCCAAATCAGTGACATGACGATAATTATACTAAAACTTCAGCGACTTCTTCATGTTATTCGTGCAGAACCCGCCTATAAACGATCACACATTTTATTGCTGGTTGCAGTTACAAGCCAATTAGCAAGTGCCTTTGAAGTCCCTTTCATTTTACCGCTACGGTGCTGTTTGCGTGAGTGTTTATAAACGCGGATATAAACCATTCACACGAACATTGCGGCGTTTGCTTATCAGTTCATTGAGGAATAAATTGCTGGTCAGCACAGGGCCGTGCTCTTAAATTGTGCGTAATTAGTATAGACACGCGCAGAACTTGCAACTGTCTATAGACTTCACAAAAAGGCTGTTCGCGATGAAGTGAGCTCCTTTGAAATCAACCTTTAAAAAAAGTCACTGCTCCTAAAGGCCGTTCACAATAAAGTGAGCACTTTTTGAAGCTGTTTCATCAGACATAATTACCAATAAATAAATTTCATTGTGGCCTTGGACTTTTGGTTTTGGGTATAGTGATTGTATAAACTGTGTTTGTTACTCACATGGCAGGTTTACATTAACAAGTGGTGGAACGATATAAACTGCTTGAAAGAAAAAAGTAACTAGGGCTTCAAAAGTGCTCACTTTATCTTGAATGGCCTTTACCTGCATATATATTAACGGGCGCACTGAGAAACATGCGCCCAGTAAAGTTGGTAATGATGGAGGGTAAGTAGTTCCATGCCTTAATGTCGAATAAAAAGTGTTAGGTAATCATTTGTGATAACTTAAATTATTTCTTTCGCATTATGTTTGTTTTTTAATGCATTGAAGTGTTAAAATGATCAGATTTGTAAAATAATTATTTTTCTAATTATTTCAGTTTCACTTGACCGACGCCTGAATAAAGTAACAAGTCCCACGTCAATGTTAATTTTGCATAATGCGGAATAATACACAACGTGCCTACAAGTAGATCTTAAGAAGGGCTTTCAAAAGTGCTCACTTTATCGTGAATAGCCTATATTCGTGTGTACTCCAGTCGGCACGTCATTACTTGATTGGCTGCTGATACAGCGAGATGGTATTCACAGCCTGATTGAATTTCATGGACGCCAATGTGAAGTTATATATTATTGGCCCAGGGTAGTTCAGGGGCGTATGAAATAAGGCTTCGTCCAATGGCAAGTTGGAACACAAATGTGTACACGATTAACGCTGGTCTTCTTTCGCCGTACAGGATTTTGAAAGTTTCTGCTGTTTTTATCTTGAAGCACAAAACTACGAAAACTTGACTGTAGGCCTAATACTGGTTTTTTTTTTTTTTTTTTTTTTTTTTTTTTACGTTCTCAACCTACAGCTAATAACTGCAATAATAATGCAGCTGGCGTAAAACGAAATTCATTTTCAAATGAAATGTAATAAGATTTTTTGAATGTGCAGTATAGTTCTGTGTGGTATTTTATAATATGTTGCGTGTCAATATATGTAGAGCGCATTTCGATGATATGTCCTTAAATGAGAAATAAATTACATTTTACTCTCTTAAACATAGCCTTTTTTAATACCGTCATCATGTTACTCAGTATATTTGAACTATACGGAAATATGGTGTGAGATACCGAGTTTTTAAGTGTTGCAATTTAGAATTAAAAAAAAAAAACGCAAATTTTACAGGTCTGTAGTTATAAGTCGCCCTGATGCATGAACAATACAACTTTTTATCCACACTGTACTATACTTAATTCTAATTTGTGTGTAATAGGTTTGACACCATAAATTACTTTTTCTGGAAACGCTGTCTTCCACGTGGTTTGCTGTTTGCATTACCATCATTGTGACAGTTTTTTATAATGGTTACGTTAAATAACGCCCATATCTAGTGGACACCATAGAGTAAAGCTGAGGTAGACCGATCTCGCTGGCTGCGCACAGCCAATCTCAGTATCCCAACATTGAACTGCTTCTCTCCCAACACGTCTAGTGAAAACGGCGTGGTTTTGATTTTAGGTTAGAAAACTGATTTTTAAATAAGTGCTTAGAGATGTTTTTATAACTCCTCTAACCAGTTTGTAACGTTTTTTTTACTAAACTCAAAATTGTAAAGGTATTTTATCAATATAATAGTGTTTGTCATTTAAAAATAAATATGTAAACGAACACGTACATCACTGTTGACCATGTGACTTTGACAGTTGTGTAGGATTGGGGTAGGTCAACGTTGGGTACATGCGCAGAAGACGAATAAGCGGTCTACCTCGTCTGTAGTCTATGGTGGACACTCGTGTGATGGAGTTACGAGGCGCTGCAACAGCGGGTCGAGTCCGAGAAGACATCTCCGTTAGCAGCAGCGTCTGCCTCGTTGCTCACGCGAAAATGTGCGCGTGATCCGGCGCTGTCTGGAGCAAAAACCGACCTGTTTTGGCGCAGTGTTGCCAGATTGGGGGGGGGGGGGGGTTCCCCCCATGGAGGTAATAGATGATGGAGTGGCAACAGCCTGTCTTATCCACGTTTATCAAGTGAAGCCGATGCCTTGCCTGACTTCTTTCAACTGCGCATGCGCAGACCGATTGTTAACGTCAGCCGCCATATCATGAGTGGCAAAAGTTACATAGTAAGCAATGTAAAGCATGCACCTTTATGCCACTACTAGCCCTGTCCTTGTCTTTCATTTTCGGCTTCACTTTCGTGTCTCGGCTTCCACTCCATAGACTAATACCTCCATGGGTTTCCCCCAAATTTGGGGTGTTTTTTTTCTCTTGGTGGATGTTGGAGGGGGGGGGGGTGAAATATTTTGGGTGATATTTAGGGGATTTTGAAAAGTTCATCGAGGTTTTCAAGGGTTTTGCTTACTGCTTTAGCTATTATTCATAATTATGTCTTGCTGGTACATAGACAACTAAATCATCAATTATCATTTCGGAATAAAAAAAATTAACACATCCAACAAAAGCTAAATTAAGTCATAGGTAACGATGTGTACATGGCTACACTCTCCAACAGTACAAATAACATGTAGTAATTACTAGTTTGTGATGTTACTGCAAGTTATGTATATCATTAACATCCATATAAGTTTTTCTAATTTTAAGTTAGGCATCTTCATGTGATTGTAATTATTGCTCTCTCATTGGCACATTGTAATTATTTTCTTTTATCTAAATATGTTGAAATTATGTAATTTTTTGTCTAATTTATGCCAAACTTATAGACAGCACACATTCACAATGTTTCTGTTACTTTTTAGGTGTTCTTCTTTCTAGAATATTTATATTGGTATAATTTGAATAGCCGGCACTTAGAAGCTGTATAATTCATACATATGTGTCAAGGATTAAGCCATAATGTAAAATTTGAGTGCAATTAAATATAATGTAGCACTCACAAAATGTTTGGGGGGGGGAATTTTTACACAAAAGCCTTTTTTGGGGGGGGGGGGATTTGTCATCCAATTTGGGGGGGAATTTTGTTCAGCCATCTGGCAACACTGCTTTGGTGGCAGGCCAGTGGCCAGTGTTCTAGCCACTGACGCACTGCGCTGACCCCTACTATTATATATATTATTATTGCCACTTCAGCCACATTTAAAAGGCACCGAAGATAGGCCAAGTTCATAAACCACCCGAGAAGTCGGCTATGAAACGTGTAAATAAATCAAGAAGATGATTTCTTTTGACGCAAGACACTTCGAAAGTATACGGCGAACACCTGTGAATCTAATAGATTCTTGTATTATGCTTCCAATACAGTAGTGATATTTTTTAGGTTTCGTTTGTTTTCAGATTTCTTTCTTTCCTTTGACGTAAATTTAATTTCGCAACAGCGTGTTTTAAAACTGATGTTCTCGCCTCGGAAACACTGGCAGGAATCTAAAACCTTGGGAACTCATCGTTCGAGAACGTGAAATGTTTTCGCAGTGTTTGCTGCAGAAAAATAAGGCGGAAATGCGTAACTGGCGACGCAACAATTTGAAAATTTGGCAAACTCTTGGCGTTGCGTTCGTGAATGTTCGGTTGTTTCTCCTGGAGGAGTCCAGTATTGTTTGCTTCTGGCGTTCCATGACTCAGCCGGTGTAGTTTGCAAATTTCTCTTTAGTGAAGGAAAATCACTACTATAGGTAGAGTTAGTGATTTTTCGGGAAAAAATATGAGTACACGGTAGATTTTAATATTATAAGCACCCAATATCAGTTTGTCTCTTGTCATTGGTTTCTGTCTGCTTGAGAAGGCGTTTTCATATTTAACCGGGCCACTCAGAATTCGGCAACATCGGCACGGCTCCTACGTGATTCGTGTGCAGACAGTTAACACGTGTCAAAAAGAAATTCAGCCAATCAAGGTAGGCAAACGACCCTACAGTGTTTTAAAGTATATCTTGTCTTGAAATCTTTTCGCGAAATTTCACTACTCCTAGCTATATGCTGTTCATGGTAAAGCGAGCACTTTTGAGGCCCTGATTTCTTTATCGTTTCAGCCATTTTTTATCCTTTAACAACACTTTTGAATAAATATTGCAATGGAAGTAGTAAACACAGCGTGTATATTCCACCGCACTCGGTAATTAACGTCCAAGGCTAAAATAAATATTTATTGAATATTATTGCAAATGACAGGGCTTTCAAAAGTGCTCACTTTGCGTGAATAGCCTATAAGGATGTATGCGGAGGGAAAGAACTTGACAAATAAACCAGGAATTTTAGTTTTCAAGTCCTGCGATTATACACAGAGCAAGCAAGCTCTGTGAATCTCCGAACCACTCCCTAACCGTCTATGTGTTAACCTTAGTCAGTCGGCGTCGATTGTGTCCTATATCTGGGCCGTTCCACCGGAAGCGAAGTTTAATTTTCATCTCTACTAACAAGTGCATATTCTACACACTCTGTTTCCTGTAGCATTTCTGATTAATGCATGCAACAATTTTGAATTCTTTCCTGTCGACTGGGTTTTTAAGTGGTCTATGACGGATTTTCCCAGTCTCTTCTTATTTATAGTTTAACTATAGGTACACTCAGTGAGGTAGTCATGGCCCCAATCGCTGGCCATGGCTGTCCAATCCCTCTCTGCCCTGATGCATGTCTCCTTGCATGATTTCCTTTCCTTGTAGACGTAAGGGGCTAGCTCTGAGATGCAATTAGCTCCTGCCCTACCTTCGGCATTCCACCTAATACTTAGAATGATGGTAGAGTCGAAAAAAAGTGACGTTAGTCAAGAGTGAAGAATGAAGAAATTTGGGCGTCCCTAAATATCGAGGTCTTGGGAGCCGATGAGGGTGAAGCGAGCTGAGTATAGAGAAGCGCCAGAATGAAAGAGCAGGGGAAATGGGAAACCCCCGAGAAAGTCCAGGCGACCAGTGGCATCGTCCCGCACGATTCCCACATGCGAAAATCAGAGAGGGGGCCCCGCCGGGAATTGAACCCGGTTCGCCTTGGTGGGAGGTGAGTATTCTGACCACTACACCACCGCGGCCCCAGCGACGTTAATGGTCTGTGCTGTACACCAATGGCGAAACAACATATTCAACTTAGGAGGGGTATGCCTTTAGGCACCGCTATTAAGATATCTATAAATATCATTTGGTGCTATCAAAACGTAAATTACATGCTTCATAAAATATAGAGAAAAGTCTGTAGCCCAGTATATAATATGTATATAAGTGTCAGAAATACATTATAAAAGTTCATTAGTGATGGTGTTTAATATATCATGCGCATCTCGCAGAACAAAAGTCGTTTGGATGCCTGTTTCCTCTCATTGTGGCGACGTGTACTAGATTTAGTGAAAGGTAATATACACCCTGCTCCCCTTAGTTGTTACACCGTTACTGTACACAGCATCCAGTGAAGGAGTATCTCTCTCGCGTGTGGATGGTATCACTCGTTGCTGAGATTACATTCCTTAGCCTCATAAACAGTTGCTGCCGATAGCTACATGATGTGTCGCTCCTGATAGACAGCAGACCAGTGTTATTCCGATAGTTGTGCATTCCCAAACAAAAACGTGTTTCGTTGCAACAACTAAAACAATATATCTATGTGTGATTGGCAGGGTTGACGTGAACACACGTCTGAGCGAACACAGCCATCTGCTGTTTCTAACTCAGCTTCATTCCTTTTGAAGAGATTCGTCGGTTTTGTGTCATAGTTTCAGTTTCTGAGGTATTATTGGTAGAGACGTGAAAAATTCGAGCGTTCAGTGACTTGCCAGCTAGACTCTACAGTCGTATGTACACATATGCCGATATCAACACCACATTGGTTGTCTGCTGTCGCAGTGGAAGGCGACAATTGGACATCGTTCTCTGGGATGTGGCAAACACTGCGTGGACCAATGGCTGAAAATATATAAACGTACATGTTTTGAATTCTAGCTTGTCCCAAAATGAATCCGCGAATCTTTCAGGTTTCTATAAAGAACTTCTTCGTCGTACGAACGCGAATATGGTTGGGGTATACCTTTGAAAAACAAAACTGGGAAACAGGTCAATGATGCAATGAAGACCATTTTGCAAGAAATAATTCCAAATTCGCTCCATATCGACAGAGGAAACGAATTTTTTTTCTACACCGTTCTAAAAACTACCGGCAGATTATGGTATTAATCACGACACATCGTATTCAGACCTTAAAGCCAGTGTTGTGGAACGATGCGACAAATCTATTAAGCAGTTAATATACAAGCATTTCACATCGAAAGGGGCTTACAAATGGGTGGATGTTTTACCTGAAATGGTGCGTACTGTAGAATGGTGCGTTCATGCGAGGACTTCTACTCGTCAACTGATTCGTCGATCAGCACCAGAATTTGCTTTACTTAGGAACATACAACTTTAAAATAAGAGACGAGTGTATTCTTTCACTTATATTACTGGTAGTGCGTAAGTGCTATGACCTTTAGAGATACGAGAAATTTGTAATCAATTTTTATAAGGATGGTGCAGGCTGCAAGCACGACACTGGTGAGTTGTGGCGAAGAGCCTTACATTTCAATTGGGCATGATGTTCGACGGTGTTGTAATGGAAGTGCTAGAGTAATTTTGGGCTACAGCTTTTTTTTTCTTCTATATTCATATTTGCCACACACAGTCCAAAATTGGTTTATTAGTAATTTGGTTCTATGTGTGTTTTAGTAAATTGTAGTATTTTCAGGGTCTAAGAGTTAAATTGCGGCCCCATAGTTTGCCTGTTTGGTTATAGTGTTTGCTCGCTGTCCACAACACTGGTCTTCAGATTTTATTAGTGCGTGTTTCGTATGTTCTGCGCGGACGAGTCGATTTATGGTTTTTAGGATTTTTTAAATTTGTATTTAATTTCCCTGTGGGCTCTGGTGGGCTTAAACGCAGCTCCGCTCTGGGATTTTATTTAGTATTGTCAGATATTTCAAGGTGAAGAACCTTGAGTTTCTGAATCGAAGGTTTGTGCTAAACACGAGTAACGGAGTTTGGTACGTCACTTTGTATGATGTAACCTTTAATTTGTATTGGAAGTCATTAGTTTTTTTTAAGCAAGGTCAATCTTTAGGTGAGGAGGTCACTTTTCTTTAATCAAGTTCAGATTGTATTTTAATGAGTGTAATTTGTGGCACACATAAATTCTTTCAACAGCTGTTGTATAGTAAGGAATGCCGAGGTTTATTTTTCGCGAAGTTCCTCTTTTGCCTTGATACAAAACTGACCTTCGTTAAAACACCTGCTGTGTTAACTGACCTTATCTGATTTGCATTCTGTTGCGCCGTCCTGATTAAGGCTATTGTACACGCACTAAGTCTTGGCAATGTTAAACACGCTCGGTGATTTCAAATAATTGGTTGAGTTGTGTTAACGGCTAGGGATTTAATGTTTATTTGCTATTGGCGCATTGTTATAAAAAGGCAACTGAACAAAGCTGTGAGTTTTATAGTGTTATTTGGACACAATTTGGAGTCGTTTAGATGGTGTGTATATCTACTCATTGTAATTTCTGCCCTGTTTGTTACAATAGTGTGGTGTTTTAATGAGTACGATGTTTTATATTTATTAGAATATTAGTATTTTTAATACTCATGCATTCGTATGTTATGTATGCTAGTGAGGCACCTTGCGAGTGGTAATATGGTTACGGCATTTTATATTAGGGTTTTTACATGTACCTATTTTGATCTGTGATGATACGAACTCATTTGTGCTTTGCTTTAATAAACTTGTTACAATTTGATATTTTCTTGGGGTGCTTACTTTTTACCAGTTCTTGTGCTTTCCTTTCTAATGACTTGATATGTTCTTGGATAGCGTGCTTTCAGCCAGTCCATGTGTTTTGCTATATCACAATATTAGATATTTTCTGGTTTTGCATATTCTCACAATTGTGGCTTGCTACAACATAATAGTTAAGTTTTTTACCACACGAAAATATTTAAAATTATCACAAATAGATTATTATTATTTTTTTAATGCTGTAAATTTTCCGAGTGATAGGAAAGCTGGTCGACTATTTATTTTTCCCCACGTACTACATTTACAGTCAGAGAAACAATGGCGAAGTGTCATTGGCGGTGCACGTCTCAAATCGCTTAAAGCAATGGTTTTCTAAATGGGGGGAGGGGGGCGTGCCCCCAAGGGAGGCGTGACGACATGCTAAGGGGAAGCAGGCGCCGAGCTGTTCACTTGTACAGTTAGTAAATAGAGTTGAAACTTTTCCAATCGGACTGTAGTGATAATAACATTTATAGATTAGCGACGGATCCTTGCCATGTAGACATAGACTCGCTGCCAGAAACCCTTCGAGAGCAGGCGTTGGAAATAAAAAAATGATTCTGTTTCTAAATACAATTTTGAGAAGATTGACAAAACATTGATTTGTGTCAAGTACTTCAGAGTTTATCCCGACATAGCAGAGCAAGCGCTGCGATTGTATTTACCTTTTTCTGGCACCTAATTGTGGGAAACGACATTTTCAGCAGTAGTAGCAATGAAAATGAAGTATAGAAGCAATCTTGATATTGCCAGGGATTTCCATTGTGCAATTTCTTGTAATCAACCAAGAATTGAGAATATTGTTAAAAATATGCAAGCTCATTCGTCTTATTGATTGATTTGTTCACCACCATTTGTGTTCAATAAGCATCAAAATTTTATCATCTAAACCTTTGAGGATTTTATTTGTTTATGTTTTACCTTTATAATAATGAAGTTTTTGACACGGCAAAAAAGGGGGGAGGGGCGGCGTGGTATTTTTTTTAAAGAAGAGAGGGGTGATAAACTAAAGTTTGGAAACCCCTGGCTTAGAACGTGCCAGAACGTACAAGAACGAAAGTGGAGAGAGAGAGATAGAAAGAGAGAGAGAAAGAGAGAGAGAGAGAGCACATTTTAAATTTGGGACACAACCTAAATAAACCTAAGATAGATGGTAAGTGGCGTGTTCTGAGACGAGCACGCGCAGGAGACACGGCCGCGACTGTCCACAGGCACTCGTCCCTAAGTTGTTTGTTGGTGTTGGGGAGAGAGAGAGAGAGAGAGAGAGAGAGAGAGCGAGAGCGAGAGAGAGCGAGCGAGGTTTGTGGCCCACGCGAACAGCTGGCGCGTGCCGACAGGCGAGTTGTTGCGCTCTGCGAGATGGCAGCCTCTGTCGGTATGTATCTCTAGCCGGCTACAGTTGGCACATATGCGTCCCCATTACACGGTGTTTACCAGCGTCTCCTGCACCCTCCCCCCCCCCCGGGCGCCCTTGCCACACCACACCCACTGCTGCCAGAATTACACTACTCTAGTTCCTGTTCTGTTCGCCGAATGCCTCTTAAAAACACCACAGTACCACATTCTGCATAGCAACAAAAAAATCACGTTTATATATCCAAGAATTATCTTACGTTTGGTAAAAAAAAAAATAGTTTATACTCTCTAAAAATCGGCTATTCATACTTCCACAAATTCACAAATTTCCCAACGTAAGATTAGATCTCACACACGCCTTAGTATTGGTTAAAGTTAGATAATTCCGTGATACGAAGACTTTTCTCTTACTGTTTTGAAAATATGACGCTATGGTTATTTGTCTATGTTTCATGAGATAGAGGAATTCATTGCGTACAACTTCATACAAACATATTGAAAATAGCGATGTTTATTCCCCAGCTATTGATTAACAAGATTTGGTAATAAAAGTAGGCAACTCCGTGATATTCTAGTTACTCCGTGATAATATTCAAGTTACTCCGTGGTAGTATGGTGTTTATCAATAAATGTATTATTTGATTGTGAAAAATATTTTTAATGCAATTAAATTGTACATATCGTAGTAATGAAGGCCTGGTATATCTGACAGACGATAGCGAGAAATCACATTGCACAACACAATTCACAAATGGTAAAAATATCACATTTTCAAAATAAATTTTCACAAACAAAATTTTTGCGCTTATCTGAAGATAAAAAGGTGTTGAGTCCTGCAGCTTCAGCAACCCTATACTCCGCGCGTCTGACCTGGTTAACTGTAAGCTCAAAGCCTAACGACTGCATTGTTTTTATGTAGCTCGCTACCTTAAGTTCAATTTCAGGCGGCATAACAAAAGACTTTACAATTTTTGCAATAGTTGCACTACCTGGATCTGCTAAAAATTTGGTGCAGCAATCCTTAAGTGTACTCCACAGGATACTAAAACGTTTACTAGCCTTGTACACTGTCCATCCTTCATCCTTCACTGAAGTGAACATAGCTTCGAATATTTATTTATTTATTTTTTTTTTTTTTTAGAGTCCCTAAACGTGCAACTTAATGGCATGTTTGAAGTGCAAAGTGCGATGATTCAATGGCTTTAACATGGAATTCATGAGCCATCCTCTCAATGTAGATGCATATTTTATTACTCCAGCAAGGTGTTATTATCTTGCTGTAGTTCTATAACAAGTGTAATTAAGTGTTTTAATTTGAAACCCTTTAAACATGCAGCTTTATTACAGGTTTGGGGTATAAAGTGCGATGTTTGTATGCCTATAGAAAAAAAGTTGGAAAAACAAATTCGAATGTGGAATTCAAAGCTAACTTCACTACTGTTCGTTTTTCACCGACTGCAACGCTTCTTCCAGGCTTTCAGACGTGTAGGAGCGTCCCGGTTTATTCCGCTTCGGCGGCATGTCAACACAAAGCGTGAAGGAAACAATCCCAAAACCTAAGAAAAACCATCGCATTGCTAAGCTCGCGCGCCTTAAACACGTGACACTGCGTCCATGTCAATTTCATATGTTAATTATACTTATCTGGTGTTAATATGGAATTTATACATCCGAAAGTTTGTTTCTGAGAAATAAAATTGTCCACTGTTGTTTTCATGGCCAGTAACTTACCCGTCCGCGCTACTCTGCGGAGCGAATAAATTCGTAGAGCTTTGTACAGTTGTTTAGATATACAGTGCGTAGGCTTAAAAGACTCCTGGATGCTTTTGCATCAGCCTGAAAAATCTTAAAACCGTTTGGAGTTCAAGCTACGGCGTGACAAAGAGAATCCTATCTATCACGGAGTTGCTTGGTATCACGGAGATACTTTTTTTACTTTCTAAATCATTTAAACTTCGTTTATCTATTTCACTTAAGCGCCAATTAAAAACTACACGGTAATAATTATTATAGACTATTCACGGTAAAGTGAGCACTTTTTAAGGCTCTCTCAAAAGAGGCATTTACCACTAATAAGTATATTTTATTGCAGCCCCAAACATTAACTTTTGAAAGTGGTGAATTGTACACACTGTGTTTACTGGTCACATAGCAATGTTTATATTAAAAAGTGGCACGAAAGGTGTAAATTGGCGGAAAGGAAAAAATTTGTAGAACCTTAAAAAGTGCTTACTTTACCGTGGATAGCCTATAAATGTTAAATTTTCGCTACAGGAGCTACACATGTATATGATGTCATTTGTGTACACACACAAACACATATTGTGAAATAATTTATGTATTGCATAGGTGGTTAGAAGGCCCTTTAAAACGGTGAAGTACGGTAACCCCATGTGACACCGATTCAACACTTCAGTCCACTACTGAAGATCTCTGGAGAGAGTCAGTCGACTTTTGCCACACATGTAGCTTCTCACAGCCCCGTGATATTTGTGGTTACAGCACAGTAAAAAATTATGGAAAAATTACCTGACAAGTGTATGATAATATTCGCAAACTTGTTGGGGGAAACATAGTTCTCCTTACAGGCAAGGTTTAAATTACCGCACTCTGGGGCAAAATTCACGTACGTGGTAGTGGAAAATCCAATACATGGATGGGGAAATTACCTTACGACGCGTGCATCTCTTCAGTGTTGTCAAAAGCTAAATGGGGGGACGAGCGGAAGAAACAATCCTGTACCTAACACACTATTCACTAATTTTGTCACGCTGTCGTCGTGGTGTAATGGATAGCGCATAGGCCTAACGTGATAGAGGATCATTGTTCGCGCCCTCCCACCAGCAAGTGGCGGGGATTTTAGTGTTGAGGCTTCGTTTTACTATGGGCTGTTCACGATAAAGTGAGCACTTTAGAAAAGAACCTTAGTAAAAATTCACTGTCCCTTCATGCATATAATTTAATGAGCGCGCTGAGTGACATTCGCCCAGTAAAGTTGGTAGCGATGGAGGGGAAAGTAGTTCCGTGTCTAAATGTCGAATAAAAAGTGTTAGGTAACCATTTGTAATAACTGAAATTATTTCTATTGCTTTCTGTTTTTTATAATTGCATCGAAGTATAAAAGTTAGCAGATTTTTAAAATATTTACTTTTATAATAATTTTACAGTTTCACTTTACCTACGCATGAAGAAAGTGCCCATGGCAATGACAATTTTGTATAAGGCGGAAGAACACACTACGTGCATACAAGTAGATCCTAAGCAGGTCTTTCAAAAGTGCTTATTTTACCGTGGACAGCCTATAACCGTCAGGGCATACAGGTAATAAAAAATTAACAGTTCCATACTAATACTCGTGAATAATTTTAATCATAATTTTATTTACAAAATAGTTAATTTTCCCTTACTTGTATGGGATTTTGCTCCCCCCCCCCCCCCCCCCCCACACACTTGCTAACTACTTTTCCCGTACGATTATGGAATAGTACTTTACTTGTTATGTAAATTTACTCTACATTTAAGAAGCAATTTTACCTTACACGTAGAGGTAATTAGCTTCCCTTATATGTAAGGGAATTTTACCTCAATTTTTTTTACAGTGAGGATCTTGGGTGCGATAGGACCTCTTCAACACGTCTCGTAAATGCTCCATTAAGGCCATGTCAGCCGAACGTGGCGATTACATGGTACACATTCCTATTTGAATGTCCCCTTGCTTTGAGCGTACGTAGAGTCTCCACCGAGCAGTACAATACTGTGGCCACTATGCAGTTACGAGTTCAAGGGACCAGTGGGCTCAACTCATGCCACGTAAACACACCTCAACTAAGGCCGTGTCCGAATTGGCACATTTTGTTTATAAAATGATCACATGACCCGATTTTGTATACAAAATGATGACGTATTTGGTAATTTCGTATTTCGTATCTAGCGGATGTTAGCAAAAATACAAAATGACAATATCAGCGCCATATTTGGTTATATATATATATCTTATATGTATATCTTTACATTCCTGCAATCATCAATAGAATACTACGAATACGTTAATAAATAAGAAAATAATAAATTATGCAATAACTATATATATATCAAAAATGTTATATATATATATATATATATATATATATATATATATATATATATATATATATATATATATGCCAAAAATGTTTAAACGTTGTTATTGCATAATTTATTATTTTCTTATTTATTATCGTATTCATAGTATTCCATTGATGATTGCAGGAATGTAAAGAGCGTTTTAAGCATTAAATTTAGATAAAAATATTTCCCTCTGTTAGTGTTCCTGCGAGTGCTAAACAAGTGACTGTCAACAACGTCCGAATTGATACCTACCAAGTCACGAATTTACAAAATAACGAAATTAGTAAATTCAGACACGGCCTAAGGTTAATTCTACTATATGCTGTTCACGGTAAAGTGAGCACTTTTAAGGCCCTAGTTACTTTTTTCCTTTCGGCCATTTTTTTTTTATCCTTTAACCGAATTTTTAAAATAAATATTGCCATGTAAGTAATAAACACAGTGTGTATATTCCATCACACTCGGAAGTTAACGTCTAAAACATAAAATAAAATATATTTATTGATTATTATTCCAAATGACAGAACTTTCAAAAGTGCTCACTTTACCGTGAATAGCCTATAAGGTTATGAACAAAGCTAGTTTTCTTATGGGAGAATTTGGTACGGGGAAAATTTCTGCCGCTAGATGCGCAGTGTTTCAAATAGGTGACCTGTAATTAAAATGTTATGCTACGTGAATGATAAAAGAGAAAAACTTTACTTAGTTATATAGCTATTTTATATTGGCTTTAATTAGTTTTTTATCGTAGAAAATAGATAAAATCTTGTACACATGCGACACTAGCGCTTACCTAGTGGCGAAAAATCTGAGTTGCCAAACTAAAATCATTGAGCTCCCCAACCGACTAGAATGAGGAACTCACCTGATCCAATACGGAGACACCACCCGCGTGCATGGTGTTCTTGTTTCCAACGGGTCTCCGTGGTCTTATCCCGAACCCAGCTATCACCTGTAAAATATACACTATCAAGTAAAAAGTATCCGGACATGCGCCTACGTGAAACTATCCTGCAAGTGTCCCTCGGATGGCCAGTAGCGGGATATTAATGCGGAGTGGGCCTTTATTACAGCTCCAATCCTGGGGGAGAGACTGCCAAGCAGGCGTCCCGTCACTGAGGAGGGATGTAGGCAGGCAGGGCTCGTGGTGGACAAACAAATGCTTCGTGTTAGGGACAGGAGGGAGGGAGGGAGGGAGGGTGGTGTGTAAAGGTATCTTACAACCGCCCTCGCTGTACAGAGAGAAGCCATTTTTAGTTTCGTCTGCCACAGATGACCTATACAGTCTTCGTAGCAATATTTCTCGAAATATTTTCGCGGATTTATCGTTTGTACCATTTTTTTGCAATAGGTGCTAAAATTTATTATTTACGCGTGTTAATAAAATTATTTTAAAGTTTTCTTTTTCTTTTTATAAGCGTTTATCGTGTCAAGTGTGTTTCTAAGGTCGGTCTACGAGAGTTCGTAGGATTTCAAATGCCGTTGTGTTAAGAAGTGCGCGGAATTTCCGAACGCGGTCTCCCGAGACTTAATGGAATTTGTGTTAAAAAAAAAAAAATTCTCATACTAGGAAAGTGTGTTTGTGGATCCATTGTTTCTAATGCAAGTAAATTATGTATTATGAAAAAAAAATCCCAGGGAATTGAAATTGTGTATTAATAATTTAAAACGTGGCATCGGAGTAAGTATTTCGATATCTATGTTTGTTTCCGGGTTTTTTTTTTTTTTTTTTTTTTTTTTTTGTAAATTTCATTGAAACATTCCCTTTTAGATTTGAGAGCCGAGGGAATGCGGTAAATCTTTGTCCTTGGTAAAAAATTTTATTTGAAACATTTCGTGTTAAGTGGATATGGTTAAGTGGTAGATCTTTATTTACTTAATTTCTTTGTGCGTAGTTGAAAAAAAAGATTCGTGCATTTAGATTATATTATGCTTAAACGTATCTTAGTATTTATTTTAAATAATTCTATGTTTTTTTTCTTCGAGGAAATTTAATTAAAATTGTTCGGTTACATCGTGATAATGTGATATTACCTTTTTTAAGTTACGTTATAACTATACCGAGACTCACGATATGGTTATTTATTCATAGCGGTAAACTACGTTACATAATGCACGTGAAACATTGTGTATTAGTCATTTTAAAAGGGCAAGTTTTTCGTTATCTATGTTTGTTTCCATTTGTTTTAAATTTCATTCCAATCGTTTAACATTGACATACGCTATGTTTTTGACTTCGTTGTAGGTATAATTCAGAATGCGACTCTCTCTTCAATTTGGAAATCTTTATTTTTTCCGCCTCTAGTATTATCAATAGTTTACAGTAAAAATATAAACCGGTGACTTCGTAAACAGGAAATGTTTTGTTATTTTAATGTCGACAGCCGCCTGAAGCAGACGTAGTCTGTGGTTGTTCCCGGCACACAGCTTATAAGTCGCCATAAATGCTACACTAGACTCATTCCTTCATAACCCCCAGCTGAGCGGACGTGTTTTAAAAACATTTCAGGTATGTGTATATTCTACACAGTTGAGAACTCAGAGGCCATTAGGGAGACGTACTCTATTTTGCCTAGTAAGGATAGCTGGCCTTTGTAGGGAAATAGTTCGTTACTTGATTTCTTTACGACACCAGGAATTAAGTTCTGTAATTTATTTTGTAGTGAAGTTATTCCTTCTAGGTATAACTCATTACTTAATTTCTTTATCACATCAGGATAGTCACGTAGTTGTGTTCGTTTATTCTGCTGTTTAAAATATATTTCGGTAATATACATTATCTAGTCCATTCGTTATAGTTTTGTAGTGTGCTACATATTCGGTTTAATTCATTTTAATTAATTGGTCTCGTGTTTTGCGACTTATACTTCTGTCGTGTGTAACATCATCGGTTTAATTCAAGTAGTATAATTTATCTATTGGTACGTATTTTGAATTATATTAATTCGTTGCGTTCTTTATAACACCAGGATAGCTGGGCTCTGTAGGGAAACAGTTCGTTGCTTGATTTCTTTATGACACCAGGATAGTCACGTTCTTGCATTCGATTTAATTGCATTTTTAAACAGTCGTGTATTTGGCCATCGATCGTTCTTAATATCTTTAGTTTGTCCCCGAGTCTCTCTTGTTTGGCATTACTATCATACAGGACAGGTTAGGAAACTGCCGCAAATCGCATTCACGTCTATTTTCGTTTAATTTATTATGTATTTCCTAATAATTTCATTTCGCAGAAATACGCCGTTACCTCAGTCGCCTGCCAGACGGGAAGGAACTCAATACCTTTGAAAATTAATATTACAAAATACCTATATACACCCCTTACCAAACACACCACACATCAGTACAACAGATCTCGAAGGGCGAGGACCTACCATCACGCTCCCACCCCCAAAAAAAATAAGACCCTCAACACATATATACCCCTTCCCCAACACATCACACCTCAGTACAACGCAAGATCTCCACGTGTGAGGACGTACCATGCCACTCTACAACCCCCCCACCCCTTTTTTAATCCCAAAAATAATAAATAAAATAAACATCATCAACACACTCTTGCACCAAACTATACACTTGTCAATTCACACAATATTAAAATAAAATAAAATATTTTTTGTTTGATTTATTCAATTACATTAATTGGATCTATCAATCTAATTTCATACCATTAAATTTATCGGATTAAGATTAGCCAATTAAAATTATTTTTTCATTGGATTAAGGTCGGATTAATCCGATCAATCAGTTTGATATCAAATCGATAATCCGATTAATCAAAAGTGAAGTGGGACCCCGTTGCTCCTACTACTGTTAGGTAGCCATTTGTGAGAAATTAAAATTAATTTATTTCGTTTTCTGTTATTTCTAATGCATTTGGCCGACGCATGAATACATTGACGAGGTCCATGGCAATGTTGATTTCATATAAGACGGAATAATACATAACGTGTATACAAGTATATCTTAAGCAGGACTTTCAAAAGTGCTCACTTTACCGTGAACAGCCTATACCTACCACTAGCACATATAGTGGCACTGCGGAATTCACGGGTGATGGTGTCACACGGTGACATGTGATGTTACCATACCACCTTCTTCTATGTTGACGGTCACTGCCGGTCTTCAAACGTGAAGCCGTGGTTTTTTTTTTTTTTGTGGGTGTGCCTTCCCGTTTCTACTTAATAATCGCATCTCCGACAGTCTACTTGGGCAACTTTAGAAGGACTTAAATGGCGCTGACAAAGTGCTTATTGAAGTGCCAACTAATTACACCGCCTTTGAAGTCGCTGAGTATCTATGTAGTATACCTATAAGTACACACAGCACGTGGTTAATTGGCTTATGCCAATGAAGTGCGATGCATTATGTTGCTTAACTCGATAAAGCATAGAAACATTTATGTTAATAATATTGACTGATAAGAGGGGCCGCGGTGGTATAGTGGTTAGACTTCTCGCCTCCCATCTAGGTCAACCGGATTCGTTTCACGGCGGGGTCGCCCCCGGATTTTCGCATGTAAAATCGTGGCGGACGATGCCGCTAGTCGGCCGGTTTTCTCGTTGTTCTCTCGTTTACGCAGCCCTTGCAATCCAGCACTGCTCCAAACTCACCTCGCTTCACCCTCATCGGCTCTCAAGAGCTCGATGTTAAGAGCCGCCCAAATCTCTTCACTCACGCACTGGTAACAACGGTAACTACGGATACAGTAAAATATTTAACACTGCTGTCAGTTGTCAGTCAACGACCAATTTGTGATTTCGCCTCTATAAAAAAGAAGGTTTAGAGAATTTCGTAGTTTTGTCAATGATAGTCTCGTACAATGTTAAAGCTAGTATGAAACACTCAGTCTGGATTCCTAATATTGTGATTTATTGAAGGTAGCATTACTTCAAACTAGCTAGAAGTTATTGAAAAATCTTATGGAAAAATTGCAGCCAATAAATTGCTAAACTAAACCGTGACACACACTGTCAATAATACTCTGCTTAACTCTGTTTATAATTAATTACTTCTGTTTAGTGGAATCTATATTAAGGCCTATGTGGAATTCTTAGGCAAAATTACTATTACTTGTAAGAGACGCCATGACGGGTAACTTAGGCCTAAATGTTCGTATCTTAATAGAAAAAATAATGTGTTTTCCACGTCGGTTGTCAAATTGCTGGGAAATATTCTCAAATTGCTGGGAAATATTCGGCGAATTGCCAGCGATTGTTCATAATTTAAAATGATCTAATTATTGGCAAAATAAATCGTATGTTGGTCCGTAGTTCCTCAGTTTCACGTACTACCACATCAGCAATGTTTCTTATTTGCAAAGAGAATACCACAACATTTATTTGTGTACTTTTGGAAGGGAACATAAGCTTATGACGTCTCCTAAACGACTATGCCCTTGCAACGAATTCCACCTATTAGGGCCGGTTTTACCACTTCCTGTTACTCTTCTGGAAGCAAATTAGCCGTTGGCTAGCACTGGATTTCGTTTTATCACTTGAAGTGAATGTCTAGCGGCGACTTCAGCGTCCAGTAATCGAGATGGCCCACCCGCTAGATATCCCAATAGGAGTTCGGGTAGAAATAAAATGGCTTTGTTAGGGACACTGCACCGAGTAACATGGACGACAAACTACAAACGGAACTCAAGTTTCGACTTTCAACAGTGGCATTTTGTTTCGACAATCATTGAACGTTGCCGTGCTGCTGTCTTGAGTTGAACCGTAAACTACAGAACGTGTGGCGCAGCAGTGGTACCATTATAATGTTGTATCTTGTAAAAAATATAGTTTAGACGTTGGCGAATATTGAAACATATAAACGAAATGTTAACTGGTCGAGTGACATTCTACAAATCCTTTCAGTGCTCGTTAGCTGATATTTGTTTCGTAAATACAATATGGCAGATAAGACTCAAATATAGAAAATACCAATTATTTCTCTTTTATAATAATTGTTATTAATATTAAGAGAGAGAAGCAGATATGAAACAAACGTATTACCTACATTTGTCACACACATATTAAAACAACACATTTTCTTTCCGATATTGGAATGTGAAAAATGTTAACTACATACTACTGTCGGTATTGTTACACGCGCGCGCCGCCACTCGGTATGTATAGACTCGGTTCTGTGACCCATCTCGACCTTCCCCTCTCCCCAGGCAGACCCGCTCACGGCCCCATCGCCGGGCGGCTGGGAATGATTGACAGCTGACCTGTCTGGCGTCACCGCCCCTCCTCCTCCCTGCTGGAGAAGCCGTCGACTTCAGAGGATGCGCAAAAATATTCTGGAAACTAGGGCCATCGGCGCAACGCGGAATTTAGAGCGATTTTAGGGCGATTGCCGGCGACACTATAAATATCGCAGCGGTCAAAGGATTGGCAGTCAGTTGGCAAAAGTCCTTTTGCAGAGTGTGGTAACAGAGTGAATTCGAGTGCGGCGAGGGTCATTGGTGAAGAGAACAGACGACGACGGGAGATTACGAGGCGACGACGGGCGAGGTACTTTTGGTGTGAAATGACAATACGTCGTGAAACCCGACCAATGAAGGCTACTGTGCATGAGAGAGCTCGGAGAACTCTGGAATATTGCGGACTGGTGGGATTGAATAACATTGTGATACAAATATTCAAACTATCAAATATGGATATATAATTTATTGAGTAGTTCAGTAAGTTTCGATAGACTGTGTATTAGGAATGATTTTAATTAATTAATTACATGAATTTCTTTGAGGTAATTGTAAGTTATACTGATTGAATTATCAATTGTAATTAGGAAAAGGTGTCACTTTATTGCGAGATATTGAGACGGGGGTATTTTATTTGTAATTATTTTTAATAATTAGGAGATTTTAATTATCTATTTCGTTTAATTAAGATCTCTATCTCTTAACGAACCTTGTTTAGCGTACTGAATTTTTAAAAAGGTGTAACAGAATTGTGAAATAAATGTTGGTTGCTTATAAATTTTCAACTGCAAGTAAATATTTTAACGTACCAAGACAATAGAAAATAACTAAGTAAAGATGTTGAAACGTAGTTCTTAAAACAGTGAAAACTCGAAATGTCACTACATTTTAGTAATTTTTGTTACCACCATCAGCAAAATCAGACCCAAACATTCCAATAGAAAAAGGAGACTGCACAAGAGTGGTAAAACACTCTGTCTATATAACCGGCTATCGAGCTCAACTTCCGGTTCGCTGTGTCCTTCTAGCGGGAGGTAGTAAAACTGACTATTCACCACACCGTATAGGCTACATTTTTTGATATTATGGTTATTTGAAAATGTTGGGTCTTATGTCATACCTCAAGAACCATTTAACTATTTTGAACCAAAACTGTTCCATTGACACTCCACACTATCGACATAAAGTGCAGACGCTCACGCCCTCATTAGTCTGCCGTTTTGGAAGGTAGCGTTATATGAATAAATAAAGATTTTGGTCTTAAGTCCTGTTCCCACCGTATATGGCATAAAAAAAGTGCTGCTGTTACCACTGAAATTTAATACGGTGTTGGCAGCCCGAGATTTTTCGAAATGGCTGTTGTGATACATTGATGTTTCTGATGCTTTTCACTGGGTCGTCTCGTGCAGCCATGTGTGCGGGGCGACATCTCGTGTCCTTGCTAAGAGACAGTTATAGATGGACATGAACTGCCTGTGATTGTTTTTTGTTTTTTAATTATCATTGTATGCGTAACAAAAGTTGGAATATATGTGGTCACTTTTATGAGTTGGTCTATTGAATTATATTTCTTAATACCGAAGCAGTTATTCTCATGAAGAATATGTTTGTTAGTTATATTCTAATATCAAGAATTATGGTTAAAATCTACTATTTATATTAAACACGAGAAGGCGTCTCAGAAATCCTGTAAGTGATGAAATTTGTTTTGATGGCTGGTTTCGGTAAAGCGTATTTCGTAATTCGAGTTCCTACAAATATCTGTAAATACAAAATCACTTGCAATATTGGTTCCAAAATCTATCATTCCTACTCTGGCATTATTACTCACGAACCTAAAGCTAGTCGTGCATTAAATTACAAATTCATCAAGTACACTTATCAGTTAAATCATTATTCAGTACTTGTTACATTGCGGGATCTTCGTGAGGTTGTACCATCACACTGTTTTGTATTTATCTAAATTTATTTCGTCATATATAACGAACTGTTAGAAATATTGCAACGAAATTTGGCATTAAGACTGTACATTAGAAAACCTTAAATACATGAATTTGTTGCTTGTTTTGGACCCCATTTTATAAGCTAGTACTATGTGAAATATGGTACATTTTTATTATTTTTTAAGAAGTATCTAAACGAATTCCAACCTGAATCAAGAAATTTAATGTAGGAACTTATTTCCAAAACGACTGCATCGCTATACTTCATGTTGCATATAATATCATTGGTACAATTTAACTGATTTGAACTCAGATGTGCATAGTGTCAGTTATTATTGTGTACTCTTCAAGCACTGACTGAAGTCTTCAGAGTACGCCTTGTTGAAATATGCCATAGGCCTATGCAAAATTAACTTCAGTAATATATGTTAGTAATTTCTCATTTCAGTATCGTCATATTTTCCATGGAAATATGACGAATGGAAAATAGTTCCCATATCTTAACGTCAAATGAAAAGTGTTAGGTAACCATTTGTGATAACTTAAATTATTTCTTTCGCTTTCTGTTCTTTTTAATGCCTCGAAGTGTGAAAATGAGCAAATTTGTACAATATTTACTTCCCAAAAAATGTCGCAGTTTTAATTGACCGACGAATGAATGAAGTGATCAGGCTCGTGGCAATGTTAATTTTACATAAGGTGGAAGAATACATAACGTGCATACAAGTAGACGTTAAGCAGGGCTTTCAAAAGGGCTCTTTTTATCGTGAACAGCCTATAGCAGGAAACTTACCAGCATTTGCCTGAAGGGATTTCCGAAACATGGAAAATCTATATTAGGATGGCGGAAACGGGAATCGACCCTGCGTATTCCGAAATGTAAGGCCAGTGGTTAACCACTGCGCCGTATTCGGTTGGGGAGGGGGGGAGAATGAGTGGAGTGGAGAAATAAGGACGACTCTTAACATTGAGTGCCGGCGATGGTGAGCATGGGGCAGCGCCGGAATGCAATGGCGGGGGGAAAGGGGAGATCCCCGAGAAAACCCACCGACCAGCGGAATCGTCCGGCACGATTCCCACATGCGAAAATCCGGGAGCGACCCCGCCGGGGATCTAACCCGGTTCGCCCTGGATGGGAGGCGAGTAGTCTAACCACTAAACCACCGCGGCCCCTGGTGGGAGGACGAGACTCAATACTCAGACTTATCTTTAGGCCACGATCTACCATTTGTACAGCTTTTCAGAAAATTAATTTTTTGTATGCAAACGGGAGCCGATATTGTAAAATCCCCTTACGATTATGTTGAAAATTGTTTTTATTATGTAGTCTAATTTTTCCAACCCAAAGAACGGTATACATTTATCCAATTAATTAATTAACGAAAATTGCGTTTATTTAATAATAAGTTCAAATTATACAGTTTTTGTGTTGAGGAAATTAGACTGTATAATAAAAACTATTTGTAACAAAATCGTAAAAGGATTTTACAATATCGGCTCCCGTTTGGGTACAAAAATTAATTCTCTCAGTAGCTGTAAAAATGAAGCATCTTGGCCTTAAATTAAAAAAAGACACACATTCCCATGCCCTCCTCAGATCAGTTATCTTCAGGGCTGATATTTCACAAGATATTTCAGTCCCTTCTCCAGTGCTCTGCTAACCAATCAACGTCTTGTTCTCGGTTCCGGGATCTACACTGCTCCAAGCAAACCCTTCTCAGGAGACAAATCAGACGAGCTGTTTGTTTCCACTGGCGCTTATCGGCACGATCTGCGTCCTCAAGCGCGGGTATGTGGATAGTGTAAACCCAGCAGGCGTCCGTCAGCATCGTGAAACACGTGCGCCTGGGATTCCTGTTTGAAGAGAGAGGACACACTGGTGCTCGCCTCGCCTCGCCGTCCGAGATATGTTCTTGACGCGTAACGTTTATTTTTCCCCTCGCGCTTGATGCAGGGAAGCGTGGATACAGTAAACTTGTGTGTCTCCTAGCGACGCACCTTCAGCGAAGCATAGAACGTAGAACACTGGGCTTCAGCGCATTACGTTATGCGCTGCGTGTCTTGTTTTCCTAGGATACGTAGCTGAAGGTGATGTTGGCCATTTGTGATTGTGAGCAGAGCGTTCTGGAATGAGATGCGTGGAAATGAACCAAGCTTTTATTTATAAATGCACTAAAACGAGAAAAATAGTTTTAATAGTTACACAATTTCTAGAAATTGTAAGATGTGGTCGAACAGCCGTAATAAACTGTACTACAAATTGATATGTTTGTATCATATATACATATGTATGTGTGTGTGTTTGTTACAATTTGTTTATATATACATGGTGCAGTTCCAGAGTTACGTAAAAATTTATAAACCAAAATATATGAGGTATATTACAACTGTAGTACTTCACAGTCTCATCATCATCGCTTTCATGTCATCTGTAAAAATATGTTAAAATTTTTACTATGTTATAATACATAAAGAACATTTTGAATCAACTAAATTTTAAGATCTACACTCTTCTTTCGTTTTCAGTGTAACAATGTAGAAGATGCAGTCATCTTAAAAACAGCTCTTATACAAAATACATGTGACTATGCATAACCCAAACATATAAATGTGAATTAAAAAATTTTAAAGTATGGTAACTTGGATGTTCATTATAAAATCCGTTGGGTTAAGTTAGTGGGATAATAACAATTATTTATGTCTCGTCAAAAATGAGATAACAGTAGGTTTTGCGAGAGAAGTTCTGGCAATGTTGGGAGAAATTCATTTCGCTTTCTTTTTTTGTTGTTGTTTTCTCTGTGCCTCAATGATATATTCCGGGTCTGGCGTGCCTGGGGCAACAAGTTCAGGTGACAAGCTGTGATTGTAAAATTTCACCAACTTCGGGATCATTTCAATCCTCCAAAATTCGTCATCTCGTTCAACTCTCTGAACTTCAAACCCCAGTGGTATCGAAACACAAAACAGATACAATTTTCTCTTTGAAATGTGGAGCTGGCCTTGAACCTGATATTTATATGGATGTTTCTTCTTTAAGCTGAGAATTTTTCCATGTTTTTCAATACACCAAAATGTCACTTTTTTCTTTACAATGGCCTCGTGAGGCGTCATTCTTGAAGCTGAAAATGGGCATTTTATTTCGACTATGCCATCTGTCCCTACTAATCCATCTGGAATAGCACCAAGGTGCAGTACTTATGAATCAATAAAATGTTCACATTCGTGTATTTTCAGATTAAGTTTACTTTCTTTCAATTTCAGCAGTAGCTCTGATTGTGGTGTTCTTGTATGGTCGTTCGTCGAGCATCTTCTTATAGACATTGCTGTTTCCATCAGCAATGAGTTTTGTGTACTTAAGACAGTACATGTCTTGACTTTTGTACAAAATCCTTCTACTAACACAGCTGCTTCCATACTAGTCGAACTTTGTTCACGGCCCCAATTATTGCGGCAATGGTGTTCTTTCTTCTCTAGAGTTGCTTTATGGCAAGTGTAGCAGTATTTATTTTTGACGTCAATGTACAAAAATTTCCAGTTGTTTAGCCTACGATCGCTGCCTGTAAACAGTCATAATAGTAACTTTAACAGTAAATATTTTTGGTAATTTTGGAGGCAGTGTTACATAACTTACACACTAATATTATAACACTTTAATTAAAAACTAATGGTGAAACACGCCATTTCTTCCTAAATGTGGTTACGTAATGGAAATCTTCTACATTTCACTAGGTTTTCGTTAAAGTCGTCGCCAATACCTAACACAAACGTAAAGACAAAGTTTCGACAAATGAAAATCAATTTTCAAATGGTTATGAAAATATAAATCTCCTAATGTAAATAATTATTAACAGACCACCACAAATTTTTATGTTAATTTTTTCTATAAATAGAATTTAGTAGTACTTTATTCAGCTCTTTAATATTATTTTAAAAAAGGCTTGATTCCCAATTTTTTTTATACAAAAGTAACAACTCTATTGGGTTTGTTTTATTATAACAGATATCCTCAAAATTAATACTAAACAGCTTTCTTAGTGCAAAAATAACTACAATCTAGTATCAAAACAAACATATCATTTTCTCTTCCATCAGTGAGTTTAAGCTCCTCTTTTTTCAGAATTCTATTTACTTTAGCCGTGACTGCAAACAAAATAAATCTCACTATTACCACGGTCGGATCTACGTTCTTTCGAGCGGAGCAGAAATTATGGCTATTTGTGCCCCCCCCCCCCCATTTTTTTCCCCCTATTTTTTTACCTCGCCAACCCGCCAGAAATAATCGTATCTCGCATAATTAGTTTTGCCTCCGTGTCCATTTCAATGTAAAATTTTAATTTGAAATATTTATGCAACCAGTAATTAAGCTCTGTATTTATAACAATAATATGGTATTCTACACTCGTGAAAACACTACGATAAAATCACACACACACACTCACACACACACACACACACATATATATATAAAATTTGCTTTTGAATATTTTTGTTTTAGTTGTTTAAAAACTTTTGGCCTATCCCCCACGATTCCTCTAGTCCAGCGGCTGGGGTATCCTGCGCCTCCTTTTCAAACCCAGATCCAGCCTTGGCTTTTTTTTTTTTTTTTTTTTTTTTTAAAGAAATGCATGAAAAATTCATGTGCATGTACACACCACTCCAGACAAGGCAGTGTAGTTGGTTCTGTAGGAACGTTTGGACCAGCAAGCAACAATCTTTTATCCTCGGGATGCCGTCACCATCAACTTCTCCCTTTTCCTTTGCAAGCCCCTCCTCTTCAAGAGCAGCACTCTGCATTTCTTCCAAAGCTGTCGCTTCCCAAGCATCACACACAACATTGTGATATTTATGGAAAGCCTCACTTGATAAGACCGGTACATCCATTGCTGAGATCACTTCTTCAAGCTGTGCCTGTCCGCCACCCGAAGAAATAGTTCCGCTCACTGCAGCTATATTCACGTCCATTTTCTCTGGAGCTTTTTCACTCCGCAAACCACGTCGTTTTTCGCGGACAACGTCCATATCTTTCAGAGTGCACCCCATTTCAAACTCTTTTAAGGAAGAAATAAAAAAAAAACGCATGTCCACTATTCGTCTTCCTTGCATTTTTTGTTGATAACTGTCAAACACAGAAATATTGTGTTATTGTGTAACCGTCGTCTGGGATAATATTTCATTATCCGTTTGTGCATCAACTGAAGCACTTACTTCAACACACGGTGAATCCGATTTCTTCCTGTGGAAGAAAAAATATTACAAACAGCTCTTACAGAAAGAACAATTTGTCTGAGATAAAAAACGAAAATAACATGAAATATCTGTCAGCTGTATATTGCTAGGAGTACCCAATAAACTGGTTAAATGGTAATTTGTAGTATTCCTTAACATTATTTCTTTTCATTTAACAATTGGTGGTAATTCATCAGTGCTGGCTTAGAGAGTAATCGCTGAAAGGTATTGGTGCGTGAAAAAAAAAAAAAGGCAAACTGCAAAAAGTGGCTGGTACAGAGGTCAGTGAAAACATTTTTTTCTGCCACGCACTTTATATAGGCTATCCAATACTCAAAAATTAATAATCAAAAAACTCAGAAATGTTAAATTTTCAAATTCGCAAATGGGATACAAACTCAGTTTGTACATTAAAACTTTTAACGGCTGGCATTTTTATTTATTTTTGTTGTGAACTGGTAATCAATAGTGTATCGCAAACAAAAATAATGTATAGTGTTTTTTACCCTACACTCCATAGTTCTCGATAAATTTATCCATATTCGTATCGATCGAATCGAATAATTTGGCACATAACAATGCATTTCTCGAAAACGGTGGCACGTAGTATAAAAACACAAGACAGATTTTTTTGTTAACCCTGTAGCTACAGTAGAATACTAATCTGCAGAAAACAACCAAAAATATAGGATAATTGCGTTATGCTTAAATGGGATTCCAATAAGTCCGTTTTCATGTGATGGGTTCACACCCGAACCCAGATTTGTCATGGTTTTTATTTCGTCGTTTAAGA
Source organism: Dryococelus australis (assembly GCA_029891345.1). Taxonomy (NCBI): domain Eukaryota; kingdom Metazoa; phylum Arthropoda; class Insecta; order Phasmatodea; family Phasmatidae; genus Dryococelus; species Dryococelus australis. The sequence goes on along the minus strand of CM057003.1, from coordinate 60,103,780 downwards.
CTGCAGTATCAATAAACTTAGACATTTATCGTTTATACTGGCAGTGTTACTAGCAAAACTCCTCTGCTACAACTGCACTTTCAAGGGTGGGTACACCCCTTAAGAACAGACTTAGCCTCTAACTTGTGTATATTTTTTGACCTCTTTTTTATAAATCACTTGCCGAAGATTGTCGATAGAGTTCATTACCATTCTGTATATATAATGTTTCGAGAATAGACGTCCAAACAGAGGCAGCTGGTAGTAGGGTCGAAAACCAACAAAAAATAACATACGAGTGTGCAGTCCGATTCTGAAACGTTTAAAATTTACGAATTTTAAAAACATTTTTTGAGTCCTACTCTACACTATACTAAGTATTTAAAAAATAGTGACAAAGGAAATTGTCCCTGTAAAGTGAAATTGGAACACATGACAGATGATTAGTGTAGTCACATTACCAAATACCATTCATGTCATTGGGGGTACAGCCATGTGAAAAATAAATAGGTTTTAAGAAGTTGTGCCTGGTCCAGAAAATAAGGCACTAGTTTACACGAGTTTAAAAAATAATAATGTACCACATAAACGCTGAAAAAAACTATCCATTGCATGACTAATTAATTAGTAATAGTCATAACTGGACATTAACAGACGCCGATGCAGTAAAAGTGAAAACAATAAGTGACCCACAAGTTCCCCACAGAATGGGCTTTGAACAATACTACATGTATAAGAAGGTTCCAGCTCTCAAACATATTATTAATAAATAATTTTTAATGAAATAAGATAATGTGACATACTTTAGTAAATATAATTTGATTAAAAATCATGTTTTCATGTTATGAATTAAAATAAGTAGTCCCGCATTTAATTTGTAAACGTTATTAAATTGAATTACGTGCATTCAATTAATATTTTTTTATATTTTTTTTTAGAAAAAAGTATTATATCATAGTTATTGAAAATTATAAATTCCATGTAGCTATTTAGAAAAAGTAATAAATGATTGTAGACCTCTAAACTTAACAGAGTAAATGAAAAGACACAGCATTATTACTTAACTTTGGTTCCCCTTTGGGGTCACTCCCGAATATTAGGATTAGAGAATTGTGCCGGACAATACTGCTGGTTGGTGGGTTTTCTCGGAGTCTCAAGTTTTCTCAACCTTTCCCATTTCAGTGCTGCTCCAAACTCACCTCGTTTTTTTTTTTTTTTTTATCGGCTCTGAAGACCTTAGATGTCTCAACTCAACTTAGCCTTGGTTCACTCGTGTTAAAAAAACTGACGGATTAATGTACAATAAAATGCAAGTAAATAGGCTAAATTAATTTAAGAACATAATTACAAAAATTTCCACATATTGTCCTCTATGTACACACAACGTCAACCTTCGTATGAAGTTACCTCATCATAACTGGTAAGTACGAACATTTAATTGTAATTATAGCTTGTGAGAGTTTGTGCTTCAGGTACATAAGTAATATAAAACACCGCATTGCCTATTGTAGTTGAGATGAGATTATTCGCAGTGGCTCGAAAATGTATTACACGTGAAAAATAACCCGATTAACACAAGGGCGTATAAAGATTATATATTAATGTCATCTCGATTCATACCTTTCATAAGCCAGTAACTGATGATGTGATACGTGGCGGCGGTCCAACGGCTAGAACGTTTGCTCCCACCAAGGCGATCTGGGCTTGATTCCTTGCGGGGTCACACGGATTTTGGCATGTGGGAATCATACTCGGACGATGCCTTTGGTTGACAGATTTTCTCGGGGATCCCCCATTTCCCTCCACTCCACTCTTTATTCTAGGCGCCATTCCATATCCACTTCATTTGTCCCTTTATCTGTTAATATCCACCCAACTATCTCTACTCCACCATCCCACACACAGTCTGACTATATTGTATAATCTGGACAATAAAATGTAATACTTAGTTGATGTAAGTTTAGTATGAAATTCATGGAGCGTACCTTTTTCTGGTAAAGTAGTCCTGTAGATGTCTAAGCTTCCGTTTCTTCGGTTTGCAGCTCAGTAGAAGACCACGTCCATTTCCTTTACGAGAGTGTCGCCAGCCCATATTGGGCAACGTTTAAACTGCACAAACCACTATTTCCATAAGATTTGCATATAAACTTAAATTTCTGAGGGGAAAAGACGCCACTGAGTGCCACTTCAAGATATCACCAGTCCCGAATGAAAACAGGTCATTCCGGTGGTTCTCTCCCCTCCCCCGGACAACATCATACTTTCACGACCACAATTTTTCATTTCGCCAGCGGTAAAAGGTCAGAGATGCTAATTCTGTGTCGGTAAAAGGTGCGAGATGCTAATCCTGGTTCGTCAACAAAGGGGTACTTTAGTGCAACATCGTGTCTGCGTTATCACTGAAGGACAGCTTGGCCGGTTGAGTCGCGGTGTTGTGGATGAGGAAGGGGTCGAAACGTGTGTGGGATAACGCCCTCCTTTTGCTTCATAGCCTCCGCTTCACAGCTCGCTGCCATCTGCCGACTCCGCCCGAGCAGCTATCTCGCCCCACCGCTTCGCCACTCTAATGCCCGGTTGCACATTCGTGGTTCGAAACTCGATCCGAGATCGGATCTAAGATCGACACAGAAAACTGTTGCATCATTCGAGTTCACAATTGGGCTGGAGCTCGAGATGTTCATTTCTAACCGCCGAAATTAGCGGTTCGAAATCTCGATCCGAGATCAGCAGCCATCGTCGGCAAATGTAGTTTGAAATTACGCCAACAGATGGAACTATGTCCGATTGCTTTGTTGGGAAATTAAAACAACATTATACGCACTTGAATATTATTCAGTCAAATTCGTGCAACAATAATTCATAAAACCGATAAAACCTCGCACATCTAGTTCTATCTATAGTGAAAAATGCGCCTACTTACATGACGTCATATATTACGAACCAATAGCAAAATTTGTCTCATACTCAAGAGTCGGAGGGACTTGACATGAAATACGTGTTTTTCTCACCGGAATGATGCGCGGTACATCGTGGTTGTTATGCCCATTTTGTACGCAGCTGTTGAGGATTAGTGAAGCACCAACTAGGGGTAAGGAAGTGAAGTTTTCATCTTATCTCTGTAATCAGCTTGTCTCCTTGCTGTTCCTGTATACCTGAGAATGCTAAAGAGACCTGCCTGGACAACACCGACTGGATAGAAGACCCGCGCTCACTGTTGTGATGTCATCACATGAGGCCATCCATGCGCTGTTACAAGGAAAAAAAAGGGGGGGGGGGGGGTTTATGCGCGTCATGACCCCCCAAAACTTTAGACTTTTTTTTTGTCACGGAAAAAACGTTTGTGAATTTGCCATAAAGCGGATCGCATTTTAACGTTTTTTGAATAGGTATTAGTAATGCAGCATAAACGATATTAATTTGAGATCACTCTCTTAATATTTGATTACTTTTGTTTATTAACATGAGAACAGTGAATGCCACCAGCACACCACGGCGGAAGAATGAACTGCTGCACTACGCGACACAATATTGATACTGTTTATAGAATATTCTTTGTCCGTTCCCACGCAGTCGAGGCTTGATGATTGCCGTACCTCACACTTGCAACTAACTCGCACATTTGCGCGGCACATCCGAGTAAGTCGCAACTAGGGATGAGCTAAGCAGTTACTTTTCGTCAACAGTTATAACTACAGCAGTTACAAATAAATTAACTAGTTATTTAAACAGATACTTTTTAACCGTTTGTGGTACGGTCACATTAAAGGGTGGTTTATCAATTACAAATAAAATAATTATTAACTTTAATATTTGCAATATATTTTCCCAAGACAAAACTTCAATGTTTCAGGTTGTATTGTTTGAAAACTAAGCTATGTAGTTTGTAACGACTATCTCCTGGTTGTTGGTGTAATGTGTTTTATTGACAGAAGAGAATTGCTTATAAAGTTTTTCTAATAACTGTATTAAAACGATGCATCGCACTAAAATTACAATCACATTATTTACTGTTTGTGTTTTTGATATATCTAGAAACGAGACATAACTTTTCACTTTGTGTTCTCCTAAATAGTATATTAACCCGATAACATACTGTTGTATTCTTAGCCGTAAAAGGTTGCCTACATAAATAATTCTAGGATTTTTAAAAATTCAAAGCTTAAGGTGGTTAAAATGTGTAAAGAATAGTATAAGACGACTTGAATGTGCTATGCATATGTATTTTATAAAAAAAAATTAATTGTAACAGAGATTTTTTTTTTTTTTTACATTTTGGCATAATTAGTTTGAATAAACGACTTCTCAGATCACATTGTGGCCACCGATCATAAGGAGCCCCCAAACGAGGAAGGGTACAATGCTCCGGGTTTGATATAGGTACCTTTGTAAAATCGTTCACTGAAACAAATCATATTTTAAAAAAATATTACAATTTTTGACAGCTGTATATTCAATGGTTAGGTTCAAAAACTGCTTAAATAGCACCAATTTGCACATTAAAATCAAAATTTTCCTGGGGGAGGACCCCCGGACCCCCGTTTTAGTTATGGCCCCTACCTCATATAATTATGTTGTGGCACTCCTCCCATCCCCCCCCCCCCAAAAAAAATTTCTAAATCCGCCCCTGGGGCCAACGGTCGCAGGCGCGCTACCAGAGCGCAGTTAATAAGTTGACGACTGGCATGCGTATTCCAGGCTTCATGTTGATTATGTGCAGTTGTTTTTTATGTGTTATATGCGTGGCACAGCAGACGTTAACTAAATGAGGCGTGTATTAACCACTGCATTAAAAAAAAAACATTGTTATTCCAGTATTACGTAGGTTCCGATCCCCTGCATTTTGCTTCATAAACGATTTTGTTAGTGTTCCTTTGAAAATCATATATTTGTTTACATTGTTGGCACACATGAGCTATAGACTACCTGCAAAAAAAATAGCATTGTGTAATGAAACATTAATTCCAGAGAACACTAAAAACCTCCACTTTTGTGATAAGTATTTAATTCAAAACTAAAACTAAATGTGTACGAATTACATTATATTTATTACGGAAACGGTAACCTTACGGTGTAGTGGACTCAATCACAGTCGTGATATATTACCATCATTAACCCAAGATTAACTTCTTTTAGTTCACGTTTGTTTCGGTCCGACACCAAACCAAATATATCCAAAACCTTAATATTAGCCAACAAATATTTGTCGCGTTATCGCCCTGCAAAACTTTTCCAGAGATTCAGTGCTAACGTAGTCTACGTTCTCTGATTTTCGTTCTACATTAACTGGATGTTATTCTTTATATCAGCGCTATGCTTGGAATGTTATTTTTCTCTTCGACTAATCTATTAACTAATGGCGTATACAAGCAACTTCAAATCTCACAATCATTTATCTTCAGTTTTATTTTTCATTTCACTTAGGAATTTCAGCATGCATATTCTGCCCGAATCAATCGATTAGCTTAAATTCATTTTTGTGCCAGAAGTAAAAATATGGTACTATTACATTTTCTACATAACGTACAACATGCATATCTGTAACGTATTTATTACGAAGGGAGGTGTTATAGTCGTAGGCTAGGTACTAAGAATTATTTTGGCAACTGAGCAACACTATTTTCCGTATAAGAAAAAGAATATATTTACAGTGTACGTTGAATCCTTTAAATGTGAAAAGGGATGTTGGGTTTGATTCCCAGTGATGTCTAACCTTGAATTATATTAGCATTCACTGCATTTACGGGACCACAAAACAGGAAAAGTCCTTAGACCAACTCCGAAACCACTTTGCCTAATCCATACGGGCAAAAATTTTCTGCAGTTAATCACAGCTATGTTGGTGGTGGTGATGTGTGTAGTAAGTGCCCGAGGAGAGGCCGTTTTCTAAATACTTAGATAATAAAAAAATGATAACAGACATAATAACAGCATAGCTAATTACGAACCAACTACCCAATGACTCACGATAATATATTGAACCAACGTGTATTAAGCATTATCAATTTGCTATAACGGCGTCCTATGGTGAATTAAGCTTAAAATATGGCCGCACAGTCTGTTACCGAGAGAATTCGCGTACATACACCACTGTAGCGGAATTTCAAACACATTAATGCATGGGAATGTTACCAAGGGCACACGAACACTTTTTACGTATCCATTAAGTGAGCCTTGAGATACAACAGATGCAATGAATAATCTTAAAAACTTAGCAGATGTCAGTGCAGCAAAACTATTATAACAGTGATATTACAACAGGACATTTAATTTGTATCACTTATGTTTAGTTTTTTAACCCTTTCATTATTTCTTGATTGTATTTTCTTAAGTTATCTGCGATATACATTCGTAATTAGTTTTACTTTTTTTTTTTTTTAAGAAAATACTACACTCTTAAACCCCGCATTAATGCGATAATGAGTTATATGTAAGCCAACCTTACTATTGTGCAGTTTCGTTGTTCAACTTTTTCATTATGCACGAATACGTATTACTGTATTAAAATATGTATTTTAGTGCCATACTACGCTATTTACTAATAAATAACAGATACTTGCTGTATTTTTACACCCGCATGTTTGCATGAGCTTTGGTAAGCTTGTATATTACATCGTTTGCAGTGCACAATTTAGCATATTTAACAGGGCCTATTGTGCCGAATTAATTTTTTCTAAGGCTTTGTATGCATTTAAATCGTAATTGCACATTTAGTATGTACAGTACCCGTCAAAAGTAAGACCATTTGTGTGAACATCAAATTTCAGCAATCTTTTCATAGCCGCGTTAAAGTTATATTACAGATACGCCTGTAATACTTTAATTTTACGAATATAATTTAGTAGGCTACATTATTTATTTTCTTAGTAAAATCAAACTTACTCTTGACTGCTGACTGGGCTAGACATTTGCCCGTGGTATAGCAGAAACACAGTTTCTTTTCTGCTCTTCACCGATCCGCTATTTACACACGTGTACTTTTGACCCGTTATTTTAATTACCACTGCAGTGTGGAACACAACACTTAAATTGTAATTTCTATAGTAAAACAAATGATAATTGTATATTGTATCCTACTAAACGTTTTTAAAACTAATGATAATAATCACGGCACAATAAAACGTCCATTCGAGCACAGCTACCTTCAGCGGGAATAGTGTAAAATGAAGCATTTCCTTCTAAACGGTTTTTAAATTTTTTTATATATGTTATGTAATATATTAGAACGTGTACTAATGTACCATGAAAATTGTTATGCAATATAAACTTGAGATAAACTTTTATTTTTCAATTTTTGATTACTTTTAATATAATATTACATAAGTATATAAAATGTTTAGTTTAATCGAAAAACACTTTAATGGCTTATTTGTATTTGAATAGCGTGTATAAATTTTCCGTATTGGTGGGGCGTTCAAGAGCGGGACAGAGGGATCTTGGAGAAAATCACGATAATTACAGGAATTACAGGAATATTAATTACATATTAATTACAGGAATTTTATTTCTCAGTGATGAAAAACTCGATTTTTGGTCGTTTGATTGCATTATTGAGCTGCTTTTCCCAAACTTGTGGAGACTGAAATCTGTGAAATCTACAAAAATGTCTCTGTTGTAATACTGGAGCTAGCCTCTGCAGTGCTGTGTAGTACTATAACGTTGTCTGCATATACTGCTCGGTCAAAGATAAATGCAGACAAACAATACTGGACTTTGCTTAATTTAAAAAGCGGTGTTATCAAAACTTGTTTGTGTCGTTCAAAGATAACCGCAATCTTGAGTATTTCAGTATACACAAACGTTAACGTTATGATATTTTCTAAGTCTATGTCTTCCCACTGGCCCGCCCCTCAGGATGATTTCGCTATTTCCCGCAGAATAAATACTATGCATACATTAGAATACGTTATTATTACTTATGGGGGAGACTGGTTGGTTGACGTCTGCCAGTGTAAGCGCTTCACGTCCAGCTCAGCTGCCAGTGAGTGTAATCCAGTTAGGTTTTGATGCAAACGCACACGTCACCGCGGCGCACTGAAAATTAATTACGCTTCGATCATTTTACTTCGTGAGACTTTTTTTTTTAAATTTAACATGTGGGGTACTTTTATAGACACCTTTTTAAGAAAAGCAAATACTTATTTAATTTACTGTGCTGTCTATAGAAAAACACAACAGTGAGACATTTGAGCGACACACAGCCGTTAAGGTCTAAAGTGCTTACGAGGAAGAAATGAGGTGGAGACAAGACAGCGGGGGAATGCAATGGCGGAATAAACTACAGCACCCCGAGAAAATCCACCGACCAGAGACAAAGTTCACTAAGTTTCCGACTTGCGAAAATCTGTGTTTGACCTTGCCAGGAATCGAACTTCTGCATGCCGTAGTGGGAATATAATCGGTAGATCACCGCCCCTGTATACCAAATAAATGGTCTGTAACCAAATATATTTAATTTTACTATCAAGACCCTTTAAATTTGTATCACTTATAAACACTATCGTTCCCATATATATTGCAAATATCCACCAAACAATCCATGAATTTCTGGGGAAAAAAAAAAAAAAAATCTTACCTCGAAACAGTGCTATTGTTTAATTGATTTATAGTCTTTTTAAAAATATGTTAATTCCCAGAGGTTTTCTGACGCACGCAGACTCCTCATGTATCTCAAATGGGACATCTTAATTTGGTGCTCTTAGTGTCCATACCACGAACATCTCAGTGAAGGGAACAATAGTAGGCCTAATATAATTATGAGAGAGCTGGGACATGGCACCAGGTGGGGGAGCGCCTAACACCGCCATGTTGTGACTTCAACAGACAACTATTTTGGACACGGGTGACATCGGCCTAATGACCTTGAACCCGTGTCCGTGACCTTGGACCACCTTGAAATAAAAAAATTGAAAAATGTCCAAAAAAATCGTAAAAAAGTCTGGAAATATTACATTATTGATTACAACCACCGTATCGGATTTCCATGAACTCGAACTTGACCGGAGGTGACCCTGGCCTTGATTTTAGGTAACCTTAAAATCGAAAATCTAAAAAAAAACTCAAAAATTGTTAAAAAAATATTTTAAGAATCGGGGCAGAAATTACATTAAAGAACCCGGCCATCGTCTTGTACGCCCGCGACCTTGATCTTAACTCCGGGTGAACTCAAGTCCCAAAAATCTAAACAAATCACAAAAAAATAGTAAAAAATTCGAAGACAAATTACATAATTCACACCGACCGTCGTCTTGAATAACCGCTACCATGACCTTGACCCCGGGAAAATTAAACCCGAGAAAATCGAAACAAAATTGTAAAAATAACTGTAAAAATTGGGGGAAAAAAATACTGAAAAATGCTTCAAAATTTTTTTTAAAAACTTAGAAAATTTATGAAAAATTATGTAAATCAGTCTTGTGCCCGTTGCCTTCGCTCCACCCCATGGCTCTGTTCCTGTAAATATGTTCTTAGTGCTCGGTTCATTGCCATGAAATTTCGTATCACAAACACAAAGATAGGATTCACTTTAACATAGTAATATGTAAACAAACTGAATTTTAGAGGTAATCTGAAAAGGAAGAACTCATTGATGATATCACATAATCCAAGCTGTCCTCTTCAAGATTATGTTCAGTTGGAGATTAACTACTTTTTTCCGTGGTGATCGGTGGAAACTCATCTAAACGTGCTGCTGGGTGGCTTCTTGGCTGAAGGCTGAAGGCGGGGGCTGTTGGCAGTCGTAATGCCAACCAGGAGGTGGGAGGTTAGAAGGACCAGCAGGACAAACGTTTTCAGATAAAATTTTATACTTTTCATGAGCGATTCGCTGATTGGAAACAAGACAGTATTGGCATAGAGATGCTTAGAGCTCTCTAAGTCTCCAGGCTTTTTAGAAGTTGGGCCCCACCTCATTGGCACACAGAAGTGTGTCGCCACCTCAATAATGAACTCCCACGCCGCTGGATTGGATATTATAGTCGGGATGACTTGACACTGTTCAGTTGGCCGCCCTGGTCTCCCGACCAGGCATGATCTCGAGATCGTTCGAGTGCAGTTAGTATACGAGACGTCTCTCACAGTCCGCAACGTATACGAAACAATTGTTGTAAGCTCCAACCCCTGAAACCCGCATACATTTTCAGTGTGCGAGGGAGTGCCAGACAAGCGTATACGAGTTACATTTTGTCATGTTGGTGAACCTGCGGCGAGACGGGAACAAATATGAGCGGAACTCAGCCAATCAGTAGCGTAACTTCTATCGCGTGCGTTTGTTTATTTACATTGTACGCGGTTGAATAAGCAAATGGTTAAATTACCAAAATAACCAACGAGCAGAAGTTTATTCTTCTCGAATTCGTAGAAGGTTACGTAATTGAATATATAGTGGTGTGCCGTTCATCTATAATGTTTACAAAGAAATAATTGTGAAAATAAAATCTTGTGTTATCTTTACTTAACCTCTAAGTTAGAAATACCAACGAAATTAGATTATTTTCTTTGTTTGGGGCATGACTTTATGCAATATTTATATGCCTTAAAGCTAATAATATGGAGCATAAAATGTTACACGGAACAGCAGATTTGCTTTGTGTCTTTTAAATAGTTTACGTGGCAGGGATTGGTCAGTAAAATCTTCCTGTGGAAATTACCTACAATTTAATTAAGAAAACACAGTTGTGTATCATACATTGCAATAATGTTTACATTGCATTATAAATAATGAAATGTGAATGTATATGTTAAGTTGCCCATCGTTTGGAGAGTACTAGCAGCTACATGACACTTTGCTAGACGTCATGTTTGAGTAAGAGCAACTGTGAAGTCCATAGATACTTTTAGTGTAGTAATACTGCAGACGCAGATTAAAGGTATCAGTTATCTTGGGTAGTAGGCTGTAGGTTTTGGCTAGTAGTCTGAAGTGGTATTGAATTTAATTAATTTACACTGTTAAAACATATTGTAGGAAACAAGGAACTTGCTCAAGGCAAACTGACAGCTGACTGGACAGCCAAGGATACCAGTCGGTTGTGGGAAGAAGTTTCTGTGAAATTGAAAGTTTGTGCAATAATAATAACATATGCTATTAATATAGTTTTATATGGAAGACTGACTAAATAATAACTTATGACGTCTAACTACCAACTACGAGTTACTGAACATTAATGAACGTCAGTAGTAGGTCTATGTAAATTACGCTTTTATTCGTAACCTCATTTGCACTCTCAACACACATTTTACTTCTTGTCCATACAACAAGTTCTTAATTTGCATACGATTATACATTCGGCACAGCATAAATAATGTGTAAATTGAATTCGCACAGCGTCAACAGTCATCTTATGTCTAATATTTTGTTTGTTTTGATGCCCTACTCGTCTACGACGCCACATCTCGCACGGCGATGATCGAGAGAGTGGCCACTCGCACGGTCGAGACGTATACGATGGCTCTCGTATGGTTCGATCTTACCGTTTTCTGAAATCGTGCGAGTTACAGCCGCAATTCGAAGATTTCGTATACGAGAGCAGTTCGTATACGAATGAAAACTCCCAACATAGGCCCACTGGAGCAAGGCGGAAGTGTCGTGTGCCGTAGGCGATCACGAAAACTGCTCACGTTAACTAGGTTTGCTCTGCTCTGGCGTGAAGTCCACGAGCCGTAGTTAAAGTGGGATGTGGGACTCGTGCTAACCGTATCTTGTGCGCGGTTGGCTGTGAGTTGACCCTTCTCTAGCCCCGCGGGGTCACGTGTGGTTGAAACAGACAACCGGCGTAGTAGACGTCCTCGTCGTAGTCGCGTGGCGGCCGGCCGGGTTGCCACATGTCAGTGGCGTGTAGTGAGGTGTTTTTTTTTTTTTTCTTTTCCAACAGGTTAGCAATATAATAGCTCCACATATTTGAGTGTTTCAGATAACATTTCCTAGTGCCGGGTTGTGGTTCCATTTTCAATTTCTACTAACAAACGCAAATTCCAACTTTGTTTACCCTCTGCGTGTAACATTAGTTATAAAAACGGAAACGAAATTAATGTAATAATAATTAAACGTAGTATTATTTAGAGAGCGTATTACAAATCATGAGGAAACTCCCGTTTTCCCGAACACTTTCATCCACTTTCCAAGGAAAAATGTAGGACTGGAGGACGCAAACAGAACGACTGCTTACCCTACCGAAGGAACGCGTCCTAGTTACTTTTTCCTTTCAGTATTTTTTTTTATCCTTTAAGAACCTTTTTGAATAAATATTGCCATGCGAGTAGTAAATACAGTGTATACTTCACCGGACTTGAAAGTTAACGTCTAAAGCTACAATAAAATATGTTTATTGACTATTATTCCAAATGAGAGGGCTTTCAAAAGGGCTCACTTTAATGTGAATAGCCTATACATCTGTCATAAGCTGACAAACATTATTACAGTTGGTTCAGCGGCGACATAGGTGTGCGCAGGGGTGCAATGGGGTGCAACTCTTCCATATAATGTAAATGATAATCCTATTATTGAGAAAAATATATTTTCCAACAACAACAATTTTCAGTGGCGAAGCGACACGAGGAGGTGACAAGTTCTTAGGGGACTCATCTTAATACATTTTTGCTTCTCTTATAAACTTAATTTTGGTGCGAACTAAACATAAATACATATTGCATAAAAACACAAAGAAATGTCTATAACCCAACAGCTCAGGTATTCGAGTATTAGAATTGCATTATAACAATTTTCAACAATAGTTATTGCAAAAATTAATTCTAATTAGAATTTACGTCCCGTATTAAGTCAGTTGCGTCACTGCGATGAAGAGTATTACATAGAGCTCTTCTTGGTTACTGCGGGCTTCGAATAGCTCGAATAGTTTATTAATGGATTCTTGAGAACTTCGCGACACGAGTAGTGTTGCCACTCGGGAAGGAAAAAAAAAAAAAACAGTACACGTTGCGTTTTTGAAACGCTCTAAATTAATAAACACACATGAAGGCTGTGCACGATAAAGTGAGCACTTTTGAAATCAACCTTATAAAAAGTCACTCCTCCTGCCTGCATACATTTTAACGGACGCACTGAGTGACATACGCCCAGTAAAGTTGGTAACGATGGATGGGAAGTAGTTCCATATATTAACGTCGAATAAAAAGTGTTAGGTAATCATTTGTGATGACTTATATTATTTCTTTCACTTTGTGGTTCTTTAATGGATCGGAGTGTAAAAATGAGTAAATTTGAAAAATATTAACTTTTCTAACGATTTCACCGTTTCACTTGACCGACGCATGAGTAAAGTAATGAGTTATGTTAATTTTACATAAGGCAGAAGAACATACAACGTGAATACTAGTAGATCTTAAGCAGGGCTTTCAAAAGTGCTCATTTTACTGTGAATAGCCTATAACAGACACGCATTAAATTAACTAAACGTAGAAACTAAAACATGTAAGTAGAGCCACAGTTTTATACAGAAGTTTTAAAAATACTTGTTTGAACATGCAATAGTGACAATTTGTTTCTCCGCCAGTATCTTTTTACCCTTAAATTAGATTAGGACATGCAGTAAATTTAAAAAAAAATCGGATTATTCAGCGTACAATAATAGACAAGAGTACGCGGAACAAAATGCACAAAAAATAATTGTCGCGGGTAAAAGTGTACATGTGGCTGTGGCGTTTATTCCATAGACGTAAGGTAAGCAATGTTTACTATATACATATTGGAAATGTTTGACTCTTTATAGTTTTCGCCTTAACTTTAAATTTAAACACGTTTAATTATGAGTTTCCCGTTTCCGATTCGAAAAGCAGATTTTTCGTAACTCCGGTACTGTACACGCATAGTGCTGCTATCTAGTATTTATTTCCACAAACGGGAGCGACTAGCGATGAATCGAACTCGCAAACGAGTTACCCTGGCCTTAAATGTGCTCACTTTAACGCGAGAAGCCTATAGAAGAAGTGCAGATGTATGTGTACAGCTGTTTTAGGTGAATATTTATTATATTTTAATTCGAGTGGGAGTGGGCTCTGTTTGTGGCATACCGTGTGTACCATACAATCTCATTTCGAAATCCAGCCACGTTTCATATTGCTTGCCCTCCGAAATGTTCGGTAACGTGCACCAAAGGTGAACGTTGAACCACGTGCACATAGATAAATTCCTGTTTCTCTGAGAAACTTACTTCGTGTCTGATGACCCCATTGCAGGAATATTCCAGTGGTAGAACTTTTAACGTGACGTATTAATTCCTAACACGTTAGTATTGGAAGATTTTTATCAGACTTTTCACCTAAATAACTTTAATTAAAGGCTGTTTACGATAAAGTGAGCACCTTAGAAATGAACCTTAGGAAAAAGTCACTGCCCCTGCATGCATATATTTTAACGGGCGCACTGAGTGGCATGCGCCCTGCAAAGTTGGTAACGATGGATGAAAAGTAGTTCCATATCATAACGTCGAATAAAAATGTTGGTAACCATTTGTGATAACTTACAATTTTTTATTTTGTTTTCTGTTTTTTTAATGCCTGGAATTGTAAAAATGAGCAGATTTGTAAAGTATTTACTTTCTTAATTATTTCACAGTTTCACTTGACCGACGCATGAATAAAGTGATGGCAACGTTAATTTTACATAAGGCGGAAGAATACACAACGTGTATACAAGTAGTTCTTAAGCAGGGTTTTCAAAGTGCTCATTTTACCGTGAACAGCCTGTATACTATTATAGTGGAGAATTGTACTTCAATGCACACTCAAACTTTTTCCGGACCTGTGGAGTAAGTTGCCATAATTTTTCCCATGATGTACTGTTACAAAAATGTACAACATTAAACGTTTATTAAAATTGTTAAAAAATTTAAAACCACCCATTAAATCGCAAGTTATTATTCGAATATATAAAATTAGCTTAAATTAACATCTGCGTACTGTTTCTGCGTATTTATTTCACTTTTATAATACCTTAAATATTCTTTGTGATCTTCGATAGTAATATTGCTGCTGCCCTCTTCAGGTCATGTGCAGACATCATGTCTTCAGCAATGGACCTGAAATCCCAGAAAAGGTCATTGATACGATGGGATGAGCTGTTTACTAAATATTTAGTAACAAAAAATACTGCGGGTCATCTGTACAAAAACGCGCAGCAATTGAGAATGGAGATATCTCGTAAATAATCAATAATGTGCAATTTTACAGCAGTGTGTCAGTCCCAGACGCAGTGTGTTTTGATGTGTGTTTATGACTTGGAGGCGTGAGATGGCAAGGCGACTGACGTAGCGTGTGGTTGGTGTGTTGGCAGGTGCGGCATGACGGGCAGCCAATGACAGTCTCCGGCACACAGCACTACGGCACGTGAGTGAGCGGTGAGCATTTTCTCTCTCTCTCTCTCTCCTCTTATTCCCTAGGTTCGCAGTTGACTGGGCGCTTCCAGGGCCCTGTCGTCAGCAGCGTGAAAATATTAACCCCTGCTGTGGACCTTATGACTATATAGTCTAATCGTGGTTTCTTCACACTTTTTGAATCAAACTTTTGAAAAATCACACCATATATGACGTGTTTGGTTGTTTCCAGATTACGTTATCTATCACAAGCGTTTTAAACTTGCGTTAACATTAAAGTGCCTTACTTTTAGTTCAATTAATTTTGTTGTATAATTTATTTATAAGTTACATTATTTAATTTATTATTAATATGAACCAAAAACAGTGAGGAAATAGGCGTGCAGATAATGCGTATTAAGAAACAGTTCGTATGCAAAATATTATTACACTGAGTGCGCACGAATGCGGTGTGTTGTCCCTCTGGTGTAATTTTCTACACTTAGCTAAGCTTTGTTTGCATGCGGCGGATGAATATCCTGGAAGTAGAACTGTAGCAGGGCGCCAGGAAAGTTGGAAGCAACTGCGAATGGACCACAGCATCCTCGAATGTAGAGAGTCCTGCAGAAGAAGCGAAGCCGATAGTGGTTTTCTCGACGGTATTGGAACTTGTTTACTCGCCCGACATAAGGTTACATTACAAATGGCTTCCGTTCGCCCATGGCAACAGAGCCTAACGTACAAGTATGTGCATCAAAGTCTGCCAGGAGTAACGTTTATTCAACTCAGGTTGGAAAAAAAAAAAAAAAAACGAAATTCCTTTGGAAACATTTGCATCTTTAAGATCAAGGTGCACTGGTGTTCCCAAGAGGCCGCTTTTGAGCTGATGATGGTAAGTGGACTATTATTTATCATTAGTCGCCAGTATTGCTGTGTATACACGCCAGTCTGTGTCTACATTGTGAAGGTATGGGCGATAAGAGTGGCATGACTTAATTATATGCAAAGATATGTATTCTGTGGGTAGAACTTCTTGCAACCTTTGTGTATGTGTCAATGTGTGATGTAGTTATTACCATGTGATATGTGGGGATACATTATGATTATTACCATATATGACTTACACTCCTCTGGGAGAACTGTAATCTCTGGTACTTTGAAATCGGCATACAAGATACTGGCACTCAAAATACTCTGGGTTAACATTCAAATAAACACTTCATTTAAAATATACAATTTCACTAAAATAAAATTTGCAAGAATCAACATGAAGAATGAAAGAAAATCAATACCGTCAAAAATCTTTTACTTTAAACCAGAAAAGGTAATTAATTATTTTAAACTGTTTAGTTACGCAAAAATCAATTAAATAAAATTCTCTTCCGCAAGTAGGCTAGAATACTGAAATATTGCCACAATTAGAACAGAACATGAATTACTCAAAAATAAAATTAAAAATTAAAATTAAAATATCTTTCAAAGCTGCTCTCTGCAATTAAAAATAAAATGTAGTTCAGTTCAAATGCTCTAGACGTGACGTGTTTCTAGTTAAGTGCCTATTAGTTAAAAGTTAATGCCTCGAGCTACATTCTGAAAATTATATCCAAAGTTCTGATTACTTTCCCACATACTAATTAGAAATTGTAATTCCTTGTGAAAATCGTTAAGTGTTCTCCAGCAAAAAAGTGATGTCCATAGTTCACCAAAAATAAACTAAATCAAGTTATTCTTTACTTAAATTTAAGTCAAAGTTAATGTAGGTTAAAGTTGCTCCGGACCCTAACTCAAGTCGGGTCAATCTGGACCTCTGGGCTAACAACATTTAAATGCTGCGACTATTTCTTGATCCAAAGCGACATTCATAATTACGATATTCAGGAACATTATAATATTGTAGAAAACGCTACTAGGCTCAAGTCCATTGGCCTCAAATTAAACGGCATCACTTTGTTCAGTGTATCGTAGCATATGCCTTCATCATGGCGTCTCGACGTCGTGTAGCATCCGTCGTGGTCGGTAGTGCCCACTAATAAAAATAACTAATAACGCTTAACTTAGCCCTCTTCTTAATATGACTAAGTAAGCTCTACCTAAAACTAACTTCTGAGACAAATATTACCTGCCTAAGTTATGATGATTCCTGGGATTTCGTCTCTTAAAATCCCGGCTACAAAATTACGTCCAGGAACCTTAAGTCCGTACCCAGAAGCACCTAACTTCCGGCTACTTCCTACGTTCATTACAAAATGGAGCTCAGCTACATCCGGTCTAACTAGATACTAGGCATAGCTAAATCTAAAACATAAAAGGAATGAAAACTTGCAAAGCAAAGAAAATAAATAGTGTTCAAATAAAAATAATAAATTCTGAGCATGGAAATCATAAATAATAGATGATTGACATAATCACGTTAAGTTACCCATTACTCAGAATTATATACTCTATTACCATAAAGTAAAATAAATAAACACAAAAAAAAGAATTAGGGATCCTACCTCATGTTAAATATTAAAAATAACGAAATAAATGTGAGAAGTACAGGAGGGCTCAAATAAAATTAAGAATCACGAAACATATACAAAAATAAGGTGTCATATAGTCCAAAACGATATGTGCTTATTTCCATACCAGACTTTATAGCATATAAATGTGTGTGTACTGATATAACACAACATTAAGGCCGCGCTTCAAGCCCGCCAAACCAACCATGTCTAGCGCAGGTAGATTCCCGCAACATGTACAACAGCCTGCGGCAGGCTCGTCGTTCCCGGGGGGGTGGAGTAGGGAGGGGGGAGGTTTACTTGATCCCCGCGGTGTGAAACTCCGTGCACCACAGGCTGCGTGAGGAAGGATTTAGTCAGGGCAAGCGTTCCTCATCCTCTCGCCCCCATCATTCTACATCATCCCTCTCTCTCTCTCTCTCTCTCTCTCTCTCTCTCTCTCTCTCTCTCTCTCTCTCTCTTCATTCTTCCACTTTCCCGATAAACACGCGGGCATATAGTAGGCATTACAATCCACGACGATGCATCATATTTATGTTTTATTTGCAAGATTTTAATTTTAAGTTTTGTATGCAAGAAATGTGAAAGTCTTTTAGGTTGTTTTGATTTTAGAATAAAGGAAAAAATTGAACAGACAAACTATTTCCATAGTTAGCAAACATCGTAGATAATAATTTTGTCAAATAATATTTTATAGGTGATTTTGTAGACAGTAACAATATTTTCTCAACAACTTCATATATTAGGAGAAAATACTTTTGGTTATTGCCAGCGTAACAATTTTCGTCCGTTCACCATATATGTATTTGCATGCCAAATAGGAACAAAGATATGGTGAGTGGACTGTAGTAACTTTGCACACAAAAAAAATCCACGCACATAATAACTGCGTGCCTATATAAATTGCACATTACAGCATACACCATTTAGCTTATGATGTATCATAGTGGTATTAGCTAAACACATAATTTAATATTGTGAGATCTTTTAATGATTAATGCAATAAGGGTGAATGACTAGATGGAGAATTTTGGACATTCGCTATTGCGATGCAGATGTCTGTCGTGGAAAAACAATACTGAGCACGAAAACAGTACTTAGGTAAGTATCATATGGACGAGAAAATAAATTAATTTAAACAACACTGATAAATTCCCAGAAGGAATAGTCAAAAAATAGTACAGCAACTAATTACGAAAAATATATGTATATATACAAAACCAACAAAAAAATGTATAATACGACACAGGCTAGAAACCTGCTTGAAAAAGTTAGGATAATACTGACCGTAAATAGGAACGAAAATAGGACAACATAACAAAGAAACACACTGCAACACAGCAGTTTTATCAGACACAACAGAATGTAGATTATTGAGTACAGCATACCTGGAGAAAAGTGACAGAATATAGGTAAAGCATTTTGTGCGGAATATATTTTTCTGTGACTTTTTGAAATTCGCTGATTGACATTAATTTTACATAATATAAGGATAACATGCCATTGAGCCGACAGTTTTGATCATAATGTACCTAGTAACTTTCAGTCGATGTGTATCTTTTTTGCAACTTGATTATAGTTATAAATACTATAAAAATGGTGGTTCTGGCGCACCAGGCTGCATGTTGAGGACTGGTTACCCCCGAATTTCTCTTTTTTTCCTTTTTTCCCATCCAAAACGTCCGATTTCGAGTACAAAAAATTCACGTTTACCCTTTTCCCCCTCAAAAGATCCCTAATTTCCCTCCCGTAGCCGGCGGCCATGTTGGCAGCCAGTGCCGACCACCATTTTCTGCCCTAATTAGCATAATCCGGTGGGTTACCCCTCAGGATGTCAAATAACTCATGTGGGATCTCACTCTCTCCCTCTGCCGGCGGCCATCTTGGCAGCCAGTGCCAGAAAGTGCATTTTCTCAATTTAGCGCATTGTGGCTGAGGTTTCCCCAATGCGGCGGAAACGGTCGGAGCTTCTCTCAAATTCGGAGCTTCTCATTCCCTGGCGGCCATCTTGGTATCTCCGATGTATGTCTACCCAGGACAATTGTCGACCAACTGAGGATGTCGACCATTTTGGCGGACAGCGCCTCGCCGGCGGCAGCGACGCGGCATCAAGGCGTCGCGAACGATCGGATCTTGTGTAATACTGCCGCCCTCATGGTCAAATACGCCCCATGTTATTTTATAAGAATAGGTTGCTGTAATTTCCGAACCATTTAAGTTATAGTCGTCAAATTAATAACATAGACATAACCTCTGTCTCCTGTCCCCTCGCTGCGTGCCGACCCCCGAGCACTGGGGTAACAGCGTACTTACTTCCAGACAGTTGCTCAGTTCCACTGGCCTTGCACCCATGAGCTGTGTACCGAGACGTCAATGTACGTAATTACTTATTAAATGAGATGTCACTTGCATTGAATACACAGTCATCTCTAGACAGCCGAGTCCCCCGCGCACATACAACACATGCTAGAACTATAAGCATCCTATTACGAAAACGAATTATCCCCTACCTAACTGGTGTAGCAGTGAATACTCGTAGGCCACGAATGTGGTTGTAATATATAGGAATTTAGTAAATATATTTTTTTTATCTCCGACCTGTACTCGTGTACCGAAGCAGGTAATAATTACAGTCATACTCGACCCTCCAATGCACGTACTTACTTCCAGACAGTCCTCTCCGAACCTTCAATGTGAGTACCTACTTCCAGACAGGCGGTTAATACCACCCCACTAGAGAGGACCTACCTTGCACTCGTGTGTGTCCTGTACCGAGACTTCAAAGTATGTAATGCTATGTCACTCGCAATTAATACACACAGTCATCGCTAGACAGCCGAGTCCCCGAACATACAACATCAACACACATGCTAGAATTATCTTTATCTTCGACCTGCACTCGTGTACCGAAGCAGGTAATAATTATAGTTCTGACCTTCCTGCAACCTAAACCAAGGACGTGGCAAGGCAGGATTTCCATAAGACCTAGCAAAACCATCAGAACACAACAAATTGCAAAAGCTATGCAAAAACCATTTTTCTGTGCAGTGTAAAGGTAGATGATAGTTATAAACGATTTGTAACAGAAACAAAAGAAGTGTGGTAATATTCTTTATTTTGATTATATTTTATTTATTCAATTTCATATTTCTTACAGGTAAAAAAAAGACTTCAATTTGTTATTATTCTTACATTACATTTTGAAAAGTAAACATTATTTTCCTCTCCCATATACAACAAATTTACTAAAACATTTGCATAAAATGACAGGTTGCCAAAATATAGAGTAAAATGCAACCAGATACTTCAGGTACCACATACATTTGCTGTTATTCAGCAAATTTTTATACAGGCTATGTTTATGCCCTTTACTGGCCATTTTAATGAGCGAAAACAAAAGGCCTTCACAAAATATATTGGGCAAGTGACCCCAAATTACCATAATTACAAAATGGTGACTTTATTTTGTCGCACCTACATTTACTCTTGATATAACTAAATAATTTTTAGTTCCTACAGCAGGAACTAACCATTTTGGTAACACATTCCTGGTCATCACTAAATGAGCCTGGTAACCTGACTGTTTACTGGATATCTACTCGTGATCCCAAGTGGAAGAGAGCAATTACTAAGCAATGTCAGCCGTAACTCCAGCGAGTAAATGTGATTTTTGCAAAACCCCTAAACTTCGTAAAGTTTTCTCTTAAAAACATTCGCCAATCATAAATACACAGAGTCTCGCATATCGCCTACTGGGTTACAAAATGCTAAGACCATATTTACTGCCTTTGATTACAAATGGTCTCGGTTACAAGTGGCTACAACAACCTAACTTCTTGGTTACGACATGCTCACTATTTTCCTTATAAGTTTACAAAACTCCTGGTTACATAAGGTAACATTATCGAATTTTTGGCTAAAAGGCTAACATTTCGCAAAATTTTAAAAATACTTTTAAAATCCCGGCCAGCATGGCCCTCGCATAACGTCAAAGTGGCGTAAGAGATCTGTTCGCTTGAGGAGCCTACATGTGTGTATCAAATAAGAATGCTACTTATCTCTGATAGAAGCTTGCCCCCTCGAGGCCGCTGAACTTACCCCGATGGCAGCGTGCACCGACATTAAATACACAGGTCCGCCCTCCTGTGCTACCAATCAAATTAATTTCCCCTCAAAAACCCGAATATCCAAGAAATCGTTGGGGTTTTCAATTACTCCTAAGAGGGATCAAGCTAATCCCAACCAATGGCGGTTGAGGTTATCAAATATGAGGAACCGGCACAGCGGACACCTATTTCCCTTAGGAGGTCCAACTAATCGGAATATCAAACACCAATAATATTACAGTATGTCATCAAACTTCCGGCCACTTTACCAAGTTGCCGAAAACGGTGTAACCAGGCGTCACTGTTTTGGGCGGAGCACGCACCATGGCGGGCAGTTCTCGGTGCTTGCCGTCGACGGTGCTGCGCTCCGGTGACGAATCGCTGAAACACCAGTCTGCTACACACTTCTCTGCCAGGTCTGATTGCTGCCGCACGTAAAAATGTGCACGGATATTAACAGTTATTTTCTCGGCACCCCAGGTTTTTCAAAGCCTTTTTTAAGTGACGTGAAGACGGGGAGAACATTACAGTTGAGTTATATTATAGTTTCAAGTCGCATCGGAGGTTTCTAAACCTCAAAATCAACGTGCGAATGTGTTCTTGCGTATCGGACAGTATGCCGCACAAACCGCAACCAAACACAGTAAGTATTTTTTTTTTTCCAATGGGCGAATGTCGACAAAGTCCCCCAGCTTGATAATTATTCCAAGACGTGCAGTGACGCGACGCTGCCCGTCACACAGTCATACTCGAACCTTCAATGCACATACTTGCTTCCAGAAACGAACTATCCCCTACCTTACCTGAGGTAGTAGTGAATACTCGTAGGCTGTGAGCACATCTCGTTGTCGAAGTGATCTCGCTGGAAGTGGAGACCGCAATGACAGTCCCACCTCTCCGTACGCGGTAGATACCAACCAAGTACTGCATCCCCACCACCACCTCCCCTTGTCAATGTACTTACCGGTATACTATTGAAAGGAAACAATGCCTGTACCCCGATACAACCTCGAGGTATCGCAGGTTCGATTCTCGTAGAGAGTGGTAATACAAGTCAACATGAAAGCTGACATGTTGTCTACAACGGTGTTAGTAATTACATAAAGTCAGTTCTCGACGTACACTCGCGTACCAAGCCCATCACACGCACACACACACACACACACGCGCGCGCGAGAGTGTGTATTGCACAAGCTATAGCTAGACAAGACCATACATAGTATGTCATTCGACAAAAGGCATGTAATTCCATCACTGATACGAATAGACATGTTGGCCGAGCGGCCTAAGACGTCTGATTTAAGCTCTGGTTACAGTAAAAGGAAACGTGAGGTCGAATCCCCACACCTGACACATTAATTATTTCTCTGTATCCTACTTGAATAAATAAGCTATCGCAGATTCGACTCCCGTCGAGCGTGCATGCTCACATACCTGCAGACAATCATTCCTGAACCTTTAATGTCTGCACTTAGACAGTTCCGTCCATCAACCAGCCGTTTCACTATGAAAACTGCGATGTTGTGTTTATCCATAGTGAAAAGTCTCGAACCCAGGTCCCTACAGGCAGCTGCTTTCTCTCCCCAGTCGTCCGCTAGAGTGCACGAAAGGAAAAATAGCTATAAACAAAAATGGCTACCTCCTGTATCGTCAATAGCAAGAAGCCATGACAGGTATTGCAATATCAACGTTACCAGTTGTGCAAATACCTTTAATAATGCACGACGCTGCCTGCTGCGACAGACTGCCTAAAGAAGGTCATTGCACACGATGTGGAATGCTTCCATTAATGTCTGCACTTCCATTAATCATCGTGTAAGTAATTAACACTCTGAGTTAAATACAGCAGAAAGCCTAACTAGTTTCATTGTAAAAACGTCTATTTCAAACACACTGCATGTGTGCAGTTCAAGCATCTCTCGTGCATTCTTCCCACGCCCGCCTTTGTGCTGAGTGTGCCGGCAGTGCACCAGTGTCAGTGGTGAGAAACCTGCGCAGCGCCCTGCGGGAGGTGGCGCGGAGGAAAGGCCAGCCGCTGGACCTTCGATCTGCGTGTCACGATAACTATTACAGACAGTTCATATGTCACCATTAACCTAGGTAAATGCCCTGCACAGAGCACTTTTTTTTTAAATCCCTCCTTTACAGATAGTCCTACACTGCACTCACAGTCATACTCTTTCTCCAACCTACACTCGCTCCTTCAAGACTCGCAGATAGTCTGTACCCCCACCACTGGGGACCGGCTTGCACCCACAGCACTCGAGGTTCGTCGTCGTGTACCGAGACCTCAGTGCATGTAATGAATAACAGTCATACTATATCTCACATACGTTTGCGCAGACATCACCGATGCTAGACATGACCAGACCGTCCTCAGCAGAACATATTCTGTACGAACAGAGTGAAACTAAACCGGCCAACACTAGCAGCAGAACACGTCCGACCTACCACACGAGCAACGTGAGAATCTGTAAGGCTACCTCAAGCAGTCGACCCACAGCGCGAGCGTCGTCCAGGCAATTGGAAGGGTGGTAAATATAACACTAGTCGTGTGATATATATATATATATATGCCAGGGTTGGAAGACCAGTCGAGTCACATATGCATGCCCCCTCCCCTTTTACGAAAGGAATTCAGTTATACAGTACCTAGTGTCAGAACCGTATGTACATATGATACATCATACATGTAAACCATTAGTCATGCATGAGAAACGTCATCGCTACATGCTGGGGCAAGAACTGCAAATAGTACGTGCACATATTTTGCGTATGAACCATTTATAATGCTAGAACTGTGACCTCATTACGAAACGAATTACCCACGAGTTGCTCGAGACACAATGTACGAATATTCTAATGATGAGTAAGGACGTAGCACAAAACACACGTTTCAACTATGTACGTACTCAGCTTTTAGAAGATGTAAAAATAATCATAAAGAGCAGAGGTTTACCTTAACTGGTGTAGGAGTGAAGAAGACCTGTATGTCGCAAGCACATCTCGGAGCTGTCGTCGTGTACTCGCTGGAAGCAGAGACTACAATGACTGTTCCACCTTTCCGCACGTGGTATACATTACCGACCAAGAAAGCAACTCGACACTTGCAAGTACTATAAGTACATCACCACCACCCTTGACAAAACATGCATACTTGTTATATGTGCCATTGAAAGGGACTAATGCACGTGCCCTGATGACGGTGGAGACATTGCATCATCCTTGAAAATATGATATCGTAGGTTCAATTCCCGTGGAGTCCAATCATTTCACAGGCAAAAAAAAAAAAAAATCGGCGGTAATGCTCACCGACATGAAAGTAGTCATTGTATGTTTGCCTGCAGTGAATATGCAATGTATGTCATTCGCCGGGAAGCGAGTGGAAGTATTGCAGCAAGACATTCGCTAACATGAGGTTGAAGCCGTCCTTCCCGCCCAGGTCGTCGCTACGAAGTTTTCCGAGCGGGGGCATGATTGGCGCGAGAAACTTTTAGCTGCTCGTATCACTGCCTGTAACAATTTACTTCAGGCCTAAACTAACTTCGATAAAACGCACCGAAAAAACACATTACAAGTTAACATTTACGTTTAGGTGCTTAACCGAGGTAGACATAAGGCCCTAACACATCACTTTCGTGGGCCGTATCGTGTTGCGGATGTGTTGGGCGAAGCTACTATTCGCGTACAGGCAAATAAGTCCGGTGCTCCTAATTTTGATACAGTATGTACGCGCCATTGTAAGTTAGTGCACGCCCGTTAGTGTTCTGTTCTAATGTCCCTCTGTGTTCTCTAATTTTCTGTGTCAGTGTCTCAGTCTTGTATAAAATGTGTTACAGTTTCTCTAAGTCTGTCGTAAGCTCCATGATAACCTGTGAGTGCTCAGCTATCTGTGTCCTGCCATCACTTCAAGTGCTGATCTGCTGCTAGCGCTCGGAGAAGGGGATCCCGGACTCGCCAACTTCACTGCTCTCTTCTCGCCGCCGTCCAAAGTTGGCAGCACTTCCTGTGGGCGGAGCCACTCTTGGCAGGTATCGTGCGTTTCCGTGGAAACGAGAGGGGAGAGGGGTGCAATATCCGCCCACACTGCAGCCGTAGCCATCATAGTTTTTTTTTTATTGTTTTGTTCCCACAGCTGCAGTTTTCCCGCCCCCGGCTTTCACACGGGATGGCCATCGATATGTCACGAAGAATTATGACGTCACCAACAAACTGTCATTCCCCAGCTGCTCACACTGTAATTACAGCTTTCTTCCCGCCCCAAACTGTGGGCTAGTTTCTAAGCCCGCAGTTGCTCAGTGCCCGCTTGCAAGGATTCCCTGTAGCGAACCTGTCCCATCACATGTGTCGTTCCTTCAGAGCGGGAAATTACAGAGACGGCAGAATGCCCGGACCTTTTTCGCCATCGAGCCATTTGACGACGTTTTTCCCTTTCGGAGGGCCGAAACTGTGAAAATATTGAGCATATACTTCCACGCAGACGCCACTCTTATGTTGCATTATAATTGGAACATGACAATAAATAAACTCCGTGCTCGTCAAATAGAAATGAATTATCGTCGTACAAATATTATACAGAGGGTTACTTTAATAAATGTATTCTTACTTGTGAAGCTGTGGTATGTGTCACATATATTCCCACTACCTCGTCAACAAAGTGCACAAATACTACAATTGTTGGCCGCATGTTGTGGAAATCTTATATATTTAAATGATCTAGGCCGCAACTTTATCTTTCCTTGCAAGACGGAGGCCTGAGTCTAATTAATCACGTTTTGAAGTGTGAGGCCTTATATAAGTCTTCAGCAATTGCATCAATTTTGCGCCCAGCGGACATTTACGCAGCATTACAGAAAATGATGTGGTCTGAAGTTAGACGCATGCCACTTCAATACTGTCAGGCAAAGGAAGCACTCGCAACTCTAGTAGAACACTTACCGGAAGGGACAGTCGCATCAGCGAGATATTTGTACATTCGGGCTTCCAAAACGTCGGCAGTCATACCAACTGTTGTGAATCGCACCCCAACCATCCGCTGGAGGCGCCCATGGAAAATACTTGCCGATCCTAACCTTTCCTCGGATCTTCGAGCTGCAGCATTCAGCTTCTACAATAATATCGTGGCAACTCAGCAGCGTAAATACAGCATTCACCTGACAGCTAACCCTGCATGCCCGCTGTGTGGCAACACCGACGCGGCCCTTCATAGGGTAATTTCCTGTGTTTATGCAGCTCGCATCTGGCAGTGGTGTCGCGTACGAGTACGAAAAATAATTCGCGATGAACGTGGAGATGTCAGCGACACTCACATGCTTCATTGCGATTTCTTCACCTTCCCCTCAGTTCGACGAAGAGCTGCGGCCTGGTATATACTTCATGCGATCGGTTTTTTGGTGGACCTTTCGACACCGGTGACAATTCAAAGACTTTGTCCAGCTTCTTCGTCAAGATAGGTGGAACATGGCGCGGCGTGGCACATTGCGTCAGTGGTACGGCAATTTTTTATTTTCATTCTGACGTTAACGCCTACAGGAAGTGCTTGTATATTACCGAGGTTGGGTGTACGCCGTGCGCTGCCCACCCCTCGGTCCTTACCATTGTACAATTTAATCTTACAGTAGTAATCGTCGATAGGTGGTAGTGTTATAAATCAGTGTCACGTGTCGGGGTATACGCCGTGCGTTGCCCCTCACGTTAAATAATTTTTTATGTGTTCATCGACTTTGTCAGTAAAACCAGTTCACCAAATGTTTCATATCGTTTTATGCCCCTATGTAAGAATTGTGTAGATATTTTATTGAGCATTTTGTTATTTTTTATATTGTGGATTGAATGTGTACTGTATAATTGGTTAAGGTTAAACGCCTCTGTATATTGTTTGTGATAAAAAAAAAGTAGTGTAGTTGCTTGCCCTCATAGCTCAGGGGTAGGGTGGCCGACTTGTAGTCGGAGGAGCGCGGGTTCGCGCCCCGCTGCCTTCCACGTGCAGATGCTCAGCTCGTTTGTCGCACTGGGAATTTGTCAACAAGTCGGTCTCACTAGAGCTTCGTCAACGTAAAAAAATGTCGCAACAACGTCAAATTGGTTAAAAAAAAATTTAAAAAAAAAGTGGTTAGCATGTCAGCTTCTAGTCTAAGGGTTCCGAGTTCGAATCCTGTCGGTGCATGTGAAGTTCTTCTTTTATTAATGTTACCAGGCGTCTTGTGAAAGTGTGAAATTTACCAAATTTAAGCTTTTTGAACTGAATTTTACATTACAAAATACATTTTTACTTCTTTTTTTAAAAAAAAAAAAAGATTTCGGCATTTTTCCCAAATGATAAATAAAATAAATTTAAATAATTCAACTTATACATTAATCCATCAATTCCTAGATGGCTGTGTACAAGGCTGGTTAGCCCAATGTCTCGCGTTCGCAAGCAGTTGTTTCTTTCCCGCACGACGTCTGTTGCTGACGTCACTGCTCGTGCATGCCGATGACGTCACTATGGCAGGTCGCTGCAGGCATGTCTGTCCTGGAGGACCTGTCGCAGCCGAGTCGCGGGCCTGTCGGCGTGGTGGTGCATGCGCGGTTACAAGGCTAGGCTGCAAATGTAGAAACTAATTGAATAAAGTTGAATATTAAGAAAAAATATTGTTTTTCAAAATATTAAGTATTGAAAATCGAATATGTTTAACAAAGTCCTGCCTGGAATGTACTTTACTATAATCTTTTATATACCTTCTCGTGTAAGGAAAATTACATATTTAAATTAAATTCGTAAATAAATATTCATACTGACGATTCGCGCACTCTAGCAGGCGATGAAGGAACTATGTAGATGGTGGAATGGAGCAAAGCGACTAATCGAACAAGTGTGGGTAATCAGATGAGCAAATGCAACTAATCGACCGTTTATAAGTTATCAGTCGAGCAAATGTGACTAAACGAACAAACTAAATGGCTGAACGAATGTGAGAGAAAGGGAGAAAAAGATGTATAGTAAAAGACAAGATGGAATGAAAGAGAGAAACAAAACAACAAAAATGGGAGGACTCCGAGAAAACCCATGGCTGATATAGAGTAAGAGTGAATTGAAAGAGAGAAAGAGATGGAATAAGAGAAACGGATGGAAAGAGAGAAAGCGAATGTGTGAAAGAAAGAGAGAAAAGAGAGACGAAAGATGGAATGAGAGAAAGGGAGAGAAATGGAAGGGAGAAATGGATGTATTGAGAGAAATATATTGAATGAGGGAGGCAAGAGAGAGAAATGAAAGCGAGGAAGTAAGAGATGGAATGAAAGAGAAAGGAGAGAAAGTAATGGAATAAGAGAAAGTGATGAAAGAGAGAAAGAAATAGAGACAGGAGAGTAGGAGATGGAAGGGAGAAAAGACGGAATGAGAGAGTGAGAGAGAAAGAGATAGAATAAGATAAAAAGAGACACACGAGGGAGGCAAGAGAGAGAAACGAAAGAGAGGGAGAAAGGGATGGAATGAGAGAACGAGGGAGGTAAGAGAGAAATAGAGATAAAGAGATGGAATGAAAGAATGAAAGAGAAATGAAAGAAAGGGAGAAAGGAATGGAATAATAGAGCATGAAAAATCAAGGCAGTATGGTGGTATGACATCACGGACGTATGCGCCTTGAAAAGACGTGTCCGATGATATGCAATACTTATTACTAACGCCTTTAAATTTCTTAACTATTAAAATTTATTTAAATAAAAAAAAAATATTTTATAAATGTAGTAGGCTAGAAGTATGAAGCGAGCCCATATATATATATATATATATATATATATATATATATATATATATATATATAATATATAGACACACACAGCATCAGCGTTGCCCGAGAATCCCGTGCTGCGAGGAGGAGGATTAACTTTTTATTTAGTGCTTTAGTTTTCTTTGCTGACAACCTGTTATAATTTTCCTTTCGTATATCTATATTTACGTTGTAAGCTTGAGTTTTGTTTATTTTAAAATTAGAAGTATACTGAAAAAGACTTATTATAAAGATAATGGAAATGTTATTTTATAGTAAAGGCTGTTCACGATATAGTGAACACTTTTGAAATCAACCTTAGAAAAAAGTCACTCCTTGTATCTACATATATTTTAACTGGTGCGCTGAGCGACGAGCGCCCAGTAAAGTTGGTAACGATGGATTGAAAGTAGTTCCATAGCTTAACGTCGAATAAAAAGTTTTAGGTAACCATTTGTGATTATTTCAATCATTTCTATCGCTTTCTGTTTTTTTTTTTTTAATGCGTCGAAGTGTAAAAATTAGCATATTTCTTTTTCTAATAATTTTACAGTTTCATTTGACCGACGCGTGAAGAAAGCGGTGAGGCCCGTGGCAATGTTAATCTCACATAATGTGGAAGAATACACAACGTGTATACAAATAGATCTCAAGCAGGGCTTTCAGAAGTGCTCGTTTTACCGTGAATAGCCTAAAAGATAGTTGTACAAGTCTCGGCGTTGATTTGCGATTGTAGCGCATGGCAGATAGAGTTGGTGATCATTGTTTATATCCATAAAAGCACGCATTGGCATATTTGTGACACATCGGGTAGAGTTCATTCACGGTTAACACTAACTTTTCTGAAGCCCTGCTGAATATCTACTTTCAAGATTTTTTTCCGCCTCGTGCCAACGAATCTTAACCAAGTCTAGAAAAATTTCACCAAAGGAACAGTGCGCCACCTTTGTGCGCACTCAGTTCAATAATACTATGCATGATGACCACTTCTCACTATGCGTTACCAAAACCTTGTTTTTACTTTTTATTAATATCAATTTTAAAGGAAGTATTATAGTTTATAAATAAAATAAAGTAAATGATAAATTTAATAAAAAATAAGATACTTATGATGTAAACATAAATATAATACGCTTGTGATATACATCATATTTCGGAAACTGCCATTCAAGTCAAACATTTTTCAAAGGTTTGGTTTAAAAAGTGTAAAGAAGTCACGAATAGACTATACGTAACAATTTCGCGTTTCCATCTGACAGGCACATGAATAGAGGTTTTAGGTCCACGGCAATGTGATATAACGCATGGAAGCGAAATACAAAATGAGAATAATAGTAGATCTTAAGTAGGACTTTCTAATGTTCTTAACTAATCGCGAACAGCCTGTTGTAAATAAATGCTTCAGATTTTTCTTTGAATAAACACTGAACATTTTTCATGACAGAACGTATGAATCAGTTTGAACTCACCACCTCGTGCTTTCTTCGGCGCACATTCTAAAGCACAGTAAGAATGTCTCTTAAAATAAGTGACATTGGCGAGTAGGAAAGTTATAGTAAGGTTAATTCTATTCAGGTTAGGAACAAAATGAAATTTCTTACGCGAGAATTTGGTATAGGGGACATGTCCACCGCTAGGTGTGCAGTGTTCCGATAGATAACTTTTAATTGAAAATTTTATCTACGCTAATATACAAGAGAAAAATTTTACTTGGTTACGTAGATTTGATTTATGATTATTGCAGTTATTTTGTATTTTAGAATAAAATAGAGAAAATGTGATACGCATACGACACTAGCGCTTACCTAGTGGCGAAAATTTTCTTTTTGACAAACTTTTAACTTTGATCTTCCCAACCAATTGTACAGGTATAGGCTGTTCACGGTAAAATGATCACTTTTGAAAGCCCTACTTAAGATCTACTTGCATACACGTTGTGTATTCTTCCCTCTTATGTGAAATTAACATTGCCATGGGCTTCATCACTTAATTCATGCGTCGGCCAAATGAAACTGTGAAATTATTAAGAAAATAAATACTTTACAATTCTGCTAATTTTTACGCGATGCATTAAAAAAATCAGAAAACGAAAGAAATTAATTTTAATTTATCACAAATGGTTACCTAACACTTTTTATTCGACGTTAATATATGGAGCTACTTTCCATCCATCGATACCAACTTTACTGGGCGAATGTCACTCGGTGCGCCTATTACAATATATGCATGATGCATGTAGAGGCAGTGACTTTTTTCTAAGGTTTATTTCGAAAGTGCTCACTTTATCGTGAACAGCCTTTCACCTTAGTTACAGGCACACTGAAAGATTATCCAGCACAATGTACTTGGGACAAATTAGCCCGCCGTGATAACCATTTTGGTTTTGTGCTACTCTCATCATGTGGAATATTTCAACAAAGAAAACGACGTAGATCTCTGTTGAGCAGTGCTCGTCGTGAATATGTTGTTTTAATTTGCAATATTTTTTTACTCAGACGTTTATAAGGCAGCGGGGCTGTGACCTTGGACTTCTACGGCGAGGCTTTTGTTTTCCTTGTTCGAGTAGCGGTGAGTGACTGTCGTGTATTGCTGCGCTACGTTACGAGGTAGAAAGAATATGTCGAGGTGGTTGTTTCCGTATGATCTGACGTAATAGATACTCAGTACTAAGCTTCCGTTTCGTGACGCACCACAGCAATTACGGCTCATTATCATTCGACCGGCAGCGCTATGTGGTATCGTCTGCAGTATGTAGCGTCAAACCACAAGTGTCCACTACTACTGTATAAGGGTGGGTTTACGATTGACTTAACTGAGACCTTAAGCAGTGTGCTTAGCATATGAACCAATGTTTCCAAGGCTATTGGTTTATGGCTGCAGCGTGCGGGTAGTGTGCGTTCTTGGTCTGACTTAGGATATCGTTATATTTTGTATCTTGAGTACGAGTCAAGACAAAGTAGCCAATCAGAACACAGCGACGGTTGTTGTTGGCGGGAAACTGTATTCACATCTTGGATTTAGGTTATGCCGAATCGTGAAATCGTATGCTGTTAATTATTTTAGTCGGGAGACAGTATCGTCTTTATTAAATAACTGTTCATTGTTAAGTTTTATTTCTTGGGAGATATTATTTTATTTAACGTTTTTCGGGTTTCGTTGTAAATTCCTAATGTTGGCATCGGTATCCCCTTCTATAAGATATGACGAGTTTTTTTTTCTTTTCAAACTGATAACACAAGCAGTAACTGCAAACAATTAAATAATTGTAAATAATCCACAATCACCCATTTTTCCAGGTTATGTTGGCTGTTTTGGTATCCTACTATTCTGATTGGCTAATATTAGCAGTTGCTAGCTCAATCATAAACCGCAAAACTTATTTTCCGTGTTCTTAACGAGTCATAAATACAAGTGTTAATTCTTCAGTATTTAATCATAAACCCACTTTAATCCATTCACGGTTACTTCCAACTTTTCTGAAGCCCTGCTAAAGTTCTACTTCCAGGATATTCCTCCGCCTCGTGCAAACGACGTTTTACTAAGTCTGGAAAATGTGAATCTGATTTATGTAAAACCGCCTAATTCTCAATAAAATTATCTTTCGCAAGACACAAAATCCCTGCAAAATCCGTGCAAGATGTGTACTCTCGCACTATCGGACGATAATTACTCGTCCAAGTCTTGAGGTCTCGTACGAGGTCAGAAAATAGAACACGTTATAACTAGGCACAGTTCACGCACGTGCGTTTGTTATAACTAGGCACTATGCACGCACGTGCGTAAGTTATAACTTGGCACAGTGCACGCACGTGCGTATGTTATAACTAGGCACTGTGCACGCACGTGTATATGTTATAACTAGGCACTGTGCACGCACGTGTATATGTTATAACTAGGCACTGTGCACACACGTGCGTACGCTATAACTAGGCATTGTGCACGCACGCGCGTATATTATAACCGCAAGCCCAACACAGGGAGGGCTGATTCGCATCAAGAACCCCTTGCTATTGCCGTTGCAATATAAAGTGAATAACTCTGTTTCCGTGGGGATGTTTTAAGAGTAAAATGGTTTCAGCAGCTACAATTTCGTGAGTAATTCTTTATGGAGGACTCGGGGTTATTAAACAAAGAATTTATGGATAGGCTATTCACGGTATAATGAGCACTTTCGAAAGCCCTGCTTAAGATCTACTTGTATACACGTTGTGTGTTCTTCTACCTTATGCAAAATTAACATTGCCATGGGCTTCGTCACTTTATTCATGCGTCGGTCAAGTGAAACTTTGAAATTATTATAAAAGTAAATATTGTACGAACCTGCTCATTTTTGCACTTCGATACATTAAAAAATACAGAAAGCGAGAGAAATAATTTAAGTTATCACAAATGGTTACCTAACACCTTTTGTTCGACGTTAATGTATGGAACAACAGTCCCCTCCATCATTACCAATTTTACTGGATACATGTTACTCATTGCGCCCGTTAAAATATGTGCATGTAGGAGCAGTGACTTTTTTCTATGGTTGAATTCAAAAGTGCTCACTTTATCGTGAACAGCCTTTAAACTCATATTACATTAGTTATTTTCACATATTTTAAGCTAAACCCCGTGTTATTCACCCGTACAAAATTTAAAATTATAGTAGAATGATTATGGGAAGTCGTGGACAATGGGATGGGGTATCGGAGCCTTGGAGCTGTTTATGCTCTGTAAATTTTTTCTAGCAGGCGGCCACAGAAATGATACTAGCAGCTGCAGGAAGCAGACAACACCCACTTTATAAAATGCGCAAAGAGCAACGGCCTATGCTACGTCGATCCGTAAACTATGATGTAACGTATGTACTGCAGGCTGTGGGGTTATTTCATAAACCCAAGATGACAGGGGCGTGATCGCTCTTAAAGACATACATGTCATGTTATAGAAAGTGATTCCGGTGGATAGAAGATTCCTCTGATTGTTCATTACAGACGTCATACACTCTGTTTCCGGGTAATGCATCACTAAAAAATATCTAAGATGGTCGTCAGTGGCAGTCACTGCCACAAAAATGTATTTCTTAGAAATTATTGGGTTGCCACCCTTATTTTGCATTACACTTTAGGACGAGAATACAGCAATTTTTTTAATGGTGGTTTATTAATTAGCATGTCAATATTAACCAAAAAAGGTACATTTTAAACTCTAGTCAGTGAGAATCAAACCAAATCGCTGAGAACAGTAAAAATTGAGCGACTGATAATCAGTGCCAGATAACTAATGTAGTGGCTGCATTTCACTGATTTATTTGTGTTTCCCCAAGAATTGCACTGCCATAAGTCACTTGTTCCTAGTTAATTTGCTCGATTCGCCGGTCGGAAGTAGCTTGTTAAATGACTTTCAGTGAATGTTGTTTCACTGATTCATATGACTGATTCGGACTTGGACAGTAGTCGTCTGCTTGTATATCAAATCGAAACGAGTGTATTTCACTAGCTGGCGTGTTACGTTTCACGCAAAAATAGTTGTTGAGCCCCACCATTGTAGTTGAACACTGCCTTTAGGAATCATTTAGAGTCGATAAGCCTGAGTTGAAGTTTTGCCATTCTAATTCACGACCTTTTTTTAAAGCAGCTTTATTTCGAGTAATGCGTCTCGCAGTTGGGGACTGCGCCGAGTCGTTAGCATACTCGCACAGTGTAAGGAGGCGGGCGAACTTCTCTCACAGTATTAGGAGGCGGGCTAACTTCCCTCGTAGCTCGGGAGGAAGCCGCAGTGATTCCCAACTGTCACCGACATGAGACTCCTCGTCCTTTGATGTGCTTCCCGCCGCCTGGAAGTTCGCGAGCGACAAACTTCCCTGCCCGCGCAGCAGCTCCCACTTCACAACTTGTGAAAGGATAACAAATGACACAAAGGCAGCCACACTTCCAACTTGCAGACAGCTGCGTGCCTCCTGTGAGGGATAACGAAAAATATATATTTTCAAGTTATCAGTGGGGGCCCAGAATCCTCGTAATTTATTCCTAATTTACAGACCTTCTTTAGCTTCTCAGACGTTTATTAAAGTTTTCAAATATACCTTGCAAAACAAATATCTGTGTCGTGAAAACACATATTTTATTAAACACTGAGGTACTTCTAGAAAAATATCATTTCTTTCTATTACTGGTTTACTAACGTGTAATTTTTTAAACTGTCGGACACTTAAAATTGATTGCTACTTTGTTTCGAGCGTATTAGAGTAAATACTTGGTTCATGATTCGGAGCCCGGAGCCAGGTGTCGACCGACTGCATGTTGGATTCCCCCCCCCCCCCAAAATCGCTCATTTTCACACAAAAGCGTACGTTTTAGCCCAAAATGCCTTTAAATGTCTCTTTTCCCCTTAAAAAAAATATCCTGTTGTTCACTAAAAAACAGGCGAGAGGGATCAGCGACCCAGGTGACAGAGATCAGTGAATCGGCTTGCTCTTGGAGTCAGGAGAGCAGGATTTAAGACTTTTGATCTTTAATTTAAAAAAAAATGTAAATTTAAATATATTTTTATAATTAAAAAAACTTTAAAAATGTCAGTATTAAGTGTTATATATCACCGGATTCGTCTTTTCAAGGCGCATACGATCTTTATGTCATATCAATTATATAGCCCAATGTCAGGACTACCATTTTGGAATATTAGTACAAAATTTATAAAAAATGTATTCAAAAACTTACATTTTTGAAGGTCCCCCTTCCCCTGCCCAGCCCCATGCCAAGCAGATGACAGACTCCCTCACCCCCAATCTCCTCACATATATTCATTCCGACATCTTGATTTTTTTCGTTCGTCAATTGTTTATTCGATACTGGAGGTCACCATCTTGGTAGGTGATGACTACCTTGCTAGGCGACCATCATCTTACTAGGCAACCACCATCTTGGTAGACATCACCCGTCCGCCATTTTGGAAGCGAATGACCATGACCGTGATGGACCTTGAAATACAAAAACTACAGACGAATACATAAAAGTCAACCAGCATAATACATAACAGATTACTACCACGATGTTATATACAGACTACCTCGACCTTGGCACCATGACCTTGAAAACAAACCAAAAAACTCTACAAAATTACCTAAAAGTCGACACGTATAATACATTACAGACTACTACCACCATATTAGATGCGTACCACCCTGACCTTGAACTCATTACCTTGAATGATCTTGAAACCAAACAAAACTACAGATAAACTACATAAAAGTCAACCAGCATAATATATAACAGACTACTACCGCGATGTTATATACAGACTACCTCGCCCTTGACCCCATAACCTTGAATTACCATGAAAACAAAAGAAAAAACTCCACATAAATACCTAGAAGTCAACAATCATAATACATTACAGACTACTACATGCATACGACCTGACCCCATTACCTTGAATTACATTGAAAATTAAAAAAAAACACAGTTAAAAGACGTAATATTCAACAAGCATATTATATCACTTACTACTACAGTAACGTCTCGATTTTCACTGCCAACCGAACTATCAGCACTTATAGTTAGAGACATAAAAAAAAACCTAAAATTTTCCATCCTATTTTTAAAAAATATATTTTTCTAATGGATGGTATAGCTACATGCATGATGCATGACTTTGACTACATGCTTAATTTATTAAATATTCCAGATATATATATAGTTATTAAAAAAACAGGAGGATACGACATTATAAAATAAAGAAAAATCTATTGTTGTAATAATTTATTATTATTATTTTGTAAATACATTTTCAGAAGAATGCAGTTCATCACATCATCTGATATAACCCCGGTGCTTTAAGTTCTTCAAAAATCGAAACCACCTCTTTCATGTTCGAGAAACTCCCGTGTTTATGAAAGTCAAGCAAATATTCGAGTCAATCAACAAGTTTGTTGGGATCTTCAGTAAACATATAGTCAGTATTCGCAGCATCTTCTGCCTTCTTCATATCACTTGTCGAAGGAAACTCGTTGTGGAAATATGTGGGAACATTGAGAGAATCATCATCGTCTTCAACATTATCCCTGCCATCATAATCATCATCAATGCTGTCTTTATGATCGACTTCACTTCCTCCTTCACACGCAATAAAAAGTTTACTTTTCTTTGTAGCAGAAGTTGAATGCTCATCAGTATTTAGAGCTGATGGTCGTTTATTTTGAAGTTTTTCGACATCACAGAAACATCTTGCAAGTGTACCTTTCACACAAACCGACTGTACTGCACTCATTTCGTCTTTGGCATTAGCTGTGGCGTATTAATCCTCTGCGGAGACGGAACCCATCGATGTAGCAGGCAGTATTGCTGACATCACTTGCTGGTTCCCAGTGGACGAACCCTCTCGGCAGACAGAGATGAACTGATCGAACCCACTCCTGTACCTTCCCTTATGTAGCACACAGTCTTTTACGATCACCAAAAACCCGTACTTTTCTTTCCAGCATAAGGAACACATATCTGTGAAGTCTGCAAACGTTATGTCCGTATTGACGTGGTCGTCATACGCATGCCGCAAGTTCATATTGTCCATGCGAAACAGCACCAACACGTAAGCATTATCGCGAAGCATTTATTTGGGTACACTAATATCCCGCAGGTGTGTAAACATCTTATAGGCTGATTTTAGAAAACTGCAAAAATACGAAAAATTTGAACTATGTCGACATTCTAACTTTAGTTGAAGCATGGCAATTTACTATTTTCAAACGCTAAATTTAAAAATTGTTTTTACGTATTGCTTCATCACAAACACCACGATTGTCTGGCCGTAAAAGGCACTCTTAAACTAGTGTGTTTATTATTAGTCAAGAATGAAGTGTCCCTGGGAGCGGCCCTTTGAGCTGAGAGAAATGAGCGTGCCACTTGTTTATAACAACGTGTATTCG
Organism: Dryococelus australis; assembly: GCA_029891345.1. Lineage (NCBI taxonomy): Eukaryota > Metazoa > Arthropoda > Insecta > Phasmatodea > Phasmatidae > Dryococelus > Dryococelus australis. Next base: position 60,065,239 of record CM057003.1, on the reverse strand, counting down.
TGTACAGTAAAAAACCTTTGAGCGCGCAGTGCCCCCCTCGCAGATATTTACATTGCAGCAGACTCAGAAGAACTGTTTTAAAACCCTATAGTCACAGCTTAAAACTCTGAAGGCACAGAACACACACGAATCTTCTTAGTGGTGTATTCCATCGTCGTCGCAAGGTTTTCTCAGGCCGTATATGACATTGAGGCATTTAATACTGTTTACTAGGCAGACCCCTTCAACGGTTCATTTTAAGACAAAAAGTTTAATTTAAAAAATGGCAACCTTCTGAGGCCTAGTCTGGGTCGCTAAGGCGTTACTTTTATGCTACTTTTTCACAGTCTCAGTATGTAAAGTAATTCAACATTTGATAACGGTTTTCAATGTTTACATCAAGGTTATCGTTAAGTGTTTCGATTTTATTTTAAATTACACGTGTTAATCTGCGAATTTGTAAAATATTTCTTATATACTTACCGTAATAAAATTCTTTAAAGTATTTATCAATTTTTGACAACTTACGGTTCAATTATATTGAATAATTATTTTGACACTTGAAACGTGTGCGACAGTAAAGCATATGAGTTTCCGGGTTACAAGTTGGCAAGTCTCACAGGATAACAGATTCAACAAATTCTGTATACTGTCTAGCTGCGGATGGTAACATTTTTTGTTAAGGTATCACAAAATCAGTTGCTGTCGTTCACGTAGAATTTACAAACGATCCGCCAGATATTCAAAGATCACTCAATAAACTAGCATTCTTCTTCCCGTTTAGTAATCAGTCCTCACGAGCTAATATTCACTAGGGATTGCATTACTTTGGGCTGTCAGAGGCCTAAGATTTCAGAGGCAATAATGTATTTGGATAAATCACACTCTCTATGTTCTAGATTTAAACCGTTATTATGAGAATTCGAATTTTTTTTCCGAACCGGCTATCTATATATATATATATATATATATATATATATATATATATAGCCGGTTCGGAAAAAAAATTCGAATTCTCATAATAACGGTTTAAATCTAGAACATATATATATATATATATATATATATATATATATATATATATATATATATATATATATATATAAATGGAAACTATATGTTAATTACGTTACTGTTATGAAATATGTCGACCAAACGTATATTACACTCATTTACATAGAAATTTGTGCACTGAGATGGAACCATTGGATACAGTGTGATGGCACATACAAAATAAAGAAGTGATTACGATATCAGTGAAACATGATAATGTTCACCTGCTTGCGGAAATGGGGGAAGGACATTTTTAGTCCCACGTCGTACCGTGTCGTGCACTGTAAAAAAAAAAAAAAAAAAAAAAAAAATTCTTCACTTTACGGAAAGGTGCTGGTAAAAATTTATCCATAGGTGTCCGTAAACTCTCCGTTAAATTACGGATGCATTGATTTTCAAAAACGTACTTTCCTTAAAATTCACGGAACCTCGCCGTTAATTCCCTAGTTAGTTTTCTGTACTACTAATTTAAATCATTTTTATAGCTATTTTACTTTGATTTTCTTTATGTGGGTGTACTACTGTGTATGAAAAGATATTTTAAAAAGTTAAAATATTTTATATTCAAGCAATATTTTAATCCGAGTCAAAACGTTGCAAGCTCACGACCTTAACCACTTACCTACAACTCTCACATGATGAATCTGGTATAACTTTTTAATTTCTATAATAGTCACATAAGCAGTTTTTTTTTTTAGTTTCTATTAAAGTTAGTGATTTTAAATGTTGCTAAGTGTTACAGACACCTGTTGCTACTTTTTTATGTTTCAAGGAACAGGTATTAATGACATTGATAACCTTAACGATAATTTTCTGGTTACAGTGGCGAAGAAAGCTTCGTGTGGACTCGCCATTGTTCGTGCCCGAAACCCGAAGTTATAGAATATACAGAGATTTTCCGTATTTTGTTTTTACTCACTTAACTCCGTTTTTCGTCATTACGAATTGCGTTACCGTATGTATACTGTGCATTTACGTAAAAATTTCCGTAAATATACGGAAAATTTTAAAGGTGTGCTTGGATACATGCATCGTCATGATCAGACATAGACCCGAACCTACCGCCGCTTTCTCCGCCTTGATATACTCTTACATATAGGCTGTTCACGGTAAAGTGAGCACTTTTTAAGGCCTATTTCCTATGTACATCTTCCTGCTGCTTTTTAATATGAACATTACTTTATAACAAATAAACACAGTGTATACATTTCACCACCCTCAAAATTTAATGCTTGATGCTGCAATAAGATATATTTATTAGTGGTTAAAGGCTGTTGAGAGGGCCTTAAAAAGTGCTCACTTGACAGTGAACAACCCATTTAAACATGTACGCCGCACTAAATAACACTACTTCTTCGGGCAAGATCTGTGAACCGTAGTGGATACGAGGTTGGCCGCGAATGTATCGGCTGAATGTGTGTAGACTACATGCGTTTGTTCGCAGAGTGTTTGAAATTCGTACACGTTATCCCACGAAACTATTACATGCCACGCGCTGATATACGAAAAAAAACACACACTTCGTACGAGGGCTGTAGAGAGCGTTCAAGACGTCACTGGCATTATAAACACTAATTCAGAGTACTTGGGTAAAAACTGCTTTTTCAAAGTGCTGTATCTTAAAATATACTTACCTGTAGGCTATTAACGGTAAAGGGAGCTCTTTTTAAGTCCCTCCCAATAGGTATTAACCACTAATAAGTATATTTTATTGTGGTCTTACACGCTAACTTTTGAAAGTGATTAAATGTGCACACTGTGTTTAGTGTTTATTAGTCATATAGCAATGTTTATATTAAAAAGTGGTAGAAAGATAGAAATTGGCCGAAAAAAAAATTTATCAGGGCCTTGAAAAGTGCCCACTTTACCGTGTATAGACTCTATACGCGCCAGATACCTACCTAGCTACAAGAGTCCTGCGCTGAACTGTTCTACAGACTTTCCACCAATAAAATCATAGGGTAATATCTTAAAGTCCAATAGGTACACGCAGCACGACTATAACACTACGAGCCAGTCCAGTTCCCGCGCTTCTCGGCTTCAAACGCGAATAAGAAGAGCTCCAAAGAGACGAGAGAGAGAGAGAGAGAGAGAGAGAGAGAGAGAGAGAGAGAGAGAGAGCGAGAGAGAAGACACGCTGCGTACCAGAGATTTCCACCAGAAAGTCCTATTCCGAAGGTTCCAGGCCCAGTGTTCGAATTGTGTTTGTGGTCTGGGAAAAAGTTTGCGACGGGGAAGACGAGGAACAGCGCTACATCACGCAAACATTACGTAAATTTTAATGACGGCAATTGGAATATTATTGATTTATGCGAACTCTATCAGAAAACTTAACGTAGGGAAGCTTTGTGTGAGAACTGTAAGAACGAATGATGTTTGGTTTGTACATTATTTTTTAGTGCAGCGTGTTGTAAAGAATTCTGCGTAGAAAGCCGCCACAATGATTAAATATGGAAGTATTACTACCCCAATTCACCATCCTCTCCACCATTATTCCCCTCCGACTGAAGTGAGGCGAGATTAAATTCGCTCGTTAAAAGTAAAACTGTTCTTTCACTGGCGGTTCGCAGGTACAAAAATTCTCCTGAAATAAAATTTTAATGACCAGAGACGGATTTAACAATGTCCTGCTGAGTGTTTGAAATATACATAGAAAAAACTTCCTTGTGCTTAAAACTTATGATAACTTGCTAAATCCCACTTCACGTAGAAATGGAACACTTCGTTTCCCCCCTTACCTCATGCATTTAAGCCTGTTTTCATTTTAAATATACGTAGCTATTTTAAGTCTCGCGCACAAAATTGCGGGCGATGGAACGGTCGCCCGGAGACAATGTATTGTGACATGCTTGCTGCTTTGTTATCACCCGCGCTGCTAGAGCGAGTAGTGTTAACCCGAGGAGAGCACGGAGATTTATAAGGTCTGCCGCCGCGCGTGCAATATAAGCCTCTGTTTGGACTCGTGCGCTCCCGTCCTTGAGAGGATCGCATTTCTACGGTTATCGTTGGAAGGATGTTCTGGTCATCGCCCTAGCCACTCTGAGTGAGACTCAGGGTGTGACCGGTGGAGGGGGGGGGGGCATTCTATATCAGACCAGTGAGACTACTCAAGACATGACGGCCTCCAAGCAGACAGTCTGGAGTGTGGAGGATAGAGCGACCGTAAGCGTGAGGTGTGGGAAGACAGCGTAGCGTCGGGTCAGCAGAGCGTCGAGTGGCGCCGAGAGAAACTAGCGGCAGTGAAGTCTGCGGACTGCGAGCATCGGTGCAGTGAAGAGTGAGACTGACGGGCGGGGATTATTGAACTGGATGCGTTAGTGACAGGCATTTGAAATTATGCCAATATACAAACTGGATATGTGAGAATGATGAGTGGGATATTAGTGAGTGTTACCGATATAGTGGCATTAGTAAGGACTTTATTTTTGTAATTGAGATAGGAATATAATTTTATGTTCACTGAGAATAATAAGAGTTATAGTGAAGATCGATAGTTTTATGTTGTAATTAATAGCTGTGCGAATAAATTAAAAATATGTATTTCTTAGTAGCTGGCCCGGGGGGGGGGGGGGGGTATACCCCAATTTTTATTAATCGCATTAACCCGTTGATTTCAATTCCATTGATAGGGTTCATTCTTAATCAGATCTTAATACGATCAAAAATTGTTAATCTGTTTTAATCCGGACAAAAAATTGGATTAATTCTTAGCGATTTTTTTTAAATTTTGTGTGAATTGTTAAGTATAGTTTTGTGCAAAGGTGTCCTAAGGGAAACATTTTTTTTTTTTTGTGGGGTGGGGAGCAGCTCTGGTAGATATTGTCAGGACGACGACTGGCACTCGATTGAGGTGTGGTATGTTGGGGAGAGGGTATATATATATATGCAGAGTTTTGTGCAAGCGTGTCATACGTATTTTTTGGGTTGTGAGAGGGATATTGCTTGTAGATGGTGTTGGGAGATAGGTGACTTTGAAAGATACGATTTACACTCTGTATGTTAGTAATGGCATACGATCAAATAGACGACGAATGCAATTAAAGCGGTGATGTTAAACACGAGAGAAATGAATAGAAATACAAATTTCAAACGAACACAACTATGTGAGTAATCTTGTGTCGACAAGTGCTAACTCACTAAACGATCACAACTACGCGAGTATCCTGTATGAAATGAATTAGCGAGCTACACCAAAGCAAAAAGTCCTATAAATTAAACGGGAGCCTTCCTAAACACATTAACAAGGGATTTGAACACACGTACAAATTACACGTACCTTACATCATTTTAAAACATATCCGTCCGCCTGTGAGACTGGTGAGGAACTTTCGAAACGGAATCGACACGTTTAAATGAATTAATTTATTAATATGCGTAAAAAAGGAAATGTTTAGCAGTCAGTGATATTAATATACGTCCATTCGCTCGGGAGGTCGCTGCAGCACTGACTTGGATATACCACTTACGTCGAGTTATAAGCTGACAAGATTTTGACAGCAAACAGCAGCTGTGTGTTCAACGGCCTACGTTTGATTATAGACTGATGTGAATACAGTTTATGTGACAAATTGATAAAAATTATGTTTATGATGCACGTACTGATATGTAAATTACACTAGTTGAATTAAAAAACACGTAATTAAATCGCACAAGCACCTCTCCTAAAATATGCCTGGTCGACTGCAAGCTCAGTGGAGTAATGGCTAGTGTATGACGTGCGGAGACTTATAAGCATTGCCGGCATCAGTCAATTAATGAGACGTGGAATTTACGAACAAGTTGAAATTAGGTCACAATTCAATAAATATATCTTGTTTACGAATTACAGAACCTAGTACCCCACCAAGCTACTATCAACGACCAACAATTTAATCATGTGTTCCTGAACATTTCAAATTAATAATAAAAAAAAACTTACCCAGATTTTTAACGCAAATTTCTCTATTGTAAGAATAATTCATTTTTAAGACAAATTTCCATTGAAGCATAGGGAGACTCGGATGGTATGAACAAGTCCTTAATTCCGCAAAGTGTAATCCTGTAACACTTTATAGAAACATAGTATATATTTTAACAAGCAATTAAACGTCCACTAAGAGGAATTATTTAAAATAATGGACATACTACAAATATTCCGTTAAGTCTGTGAAATTCAACGCACTTGGTAACACAAACGCGAGTAGAAAATCATATAAACTTTCGCAGGCCAATTTCAAAAACGGGGTTTACACGATAAACACTTATAAAAATAACGGACGCATAATATCTGCATAACGAGAGGTAAAGTCCGCTGACTGCCGGCCCCTTCGATTGTCGCACGGAAGCCTGGCAGAGTGCCATGCCTGGTGATGTCAGAAGAGCTGGTTCAGGCAAGTGATTAGTAGTGTGTATCCAGGATGAGGGATGGCATTAATCTAACATGGCGCCGATCAACGAAAACTGTTCACATCGCTCCTGCCTGCAACCTCCGCTCCCCCCCCCCCAACTCCTCCTCACCCCTTGGCCCAGAAAGCGACTTCGGCGATGTGTCCCCCTCCCTGCCAACCTAGAATACATTTTTGTCCGAAAAGAGAGTTTCTATCCAAGGCCACGCAACCTGCTCCCCGACTCCCACCCCTATTCCAGAGGGTGTGTTTTCTGAGACGAGAGCTGCCTCGGCTAGCCAAACCCTACATCACTTCTCCCTACCCCAGAATGCATCTTTGTCCACATCAATGCTAGCTGATTGTCTACCTACATTCCCCCGGACCAGCAAATTTTGAACTAACCCGAAGCAGTGAGCTGTTTGCAAAACTACACTCTACTTATGCCTTTTGTGCAAGGAGAAGCGTTATTGATGTCTGTGCTAACAAGACCTACAGCAACCCCTTCGATGTCGAGAGAAGGTATATTAGCATCTGCACTAAAGAGACCTACAGCAACACCTTCGACACCGAGAGAAGGTATATAGATGTCTGCACTAACAATGTCTACAGCATCGAGAGAAGGTATATTAATGTCTGCATTATTAAAACATACAGTGACATCTCCACCATCGAGGAGAGCTACAGCGATGCCTCCGGCATCCTGATCTACAGCAGCGTCTCCGGGATCGAGGAGATCTACAGCGACGCCCTTTGGCATCCAGAGCTACAGCGATGCCTCCGATGTCCAGCTCTACAGCGGCACCTTCGACATTGAGGAGAGCTACAGCGGCACCTCTTGCATCGAGGAGAGCTATAGTGATGCCTTCAGCATCCAGACCTACAATGATGCCTGCACAATCGAAGACTACAGTGATGCCTTCAATGTCGATATTGGAACCTCTAAATTTATCAACAATAATCAAATCGGATAAGAGTCTTGTACAAAAACCAAAAAATGTGTTCTTGTTGCACTCCATTAGATTTAATACTTACACCATTAAATAATATGTGTTGATATATGTCTAACACCTCCTTATTCCAAGAGTTGGAAGAATTTTTACAGTCCTATTTTGTGTTTTCACCTGATTCAAGTTTTCCTTCTCGTGGATTATTATTATCACCTGAATCACAGTATCGTAAATTAATTTCCCCACCTCCTCCTTCGTTCATACTTTCGCCACAAGACATAATATGTACTCCAATATCATCATCATTATCACCACCACCACCACCTGTTGTACCTGTAAAGAAATGCAAATTCAGCTTATTGTGTAACTCTAAACGGAAATGAAGTGATGATTTTAATGGTATCTGACCTAGCATAATTTGTCAATTTTTTTTCAATGTTACAATTGTAATGACTTTCAGATGTGATATGGTGAAATGATTTTCAGGTGTAACATGATGTGATGTTTTTATAAATTTAATTATTTTAACTTGTAAAAGGGACCAAATTTTTACAGTTTTAATGAACGAAAGTATAAAATTGTCTCATAATTTAACATTTTTAACATAACATGATTAACGTAAAGATTTACAGTTTTAATTATTGAAAATATAAAGTTGTCCCATAATTTAAAATTTATTAATGTAAAATGATTAAAAGATTTGCAGTTTAAATAACTTTTCCGATTTCTGACCTAAAATGTTGGAAAGTTTGCAGTGATTTTTAATGATTTCTGACATATATGTTGGAAAGTTAAAATTTTTTACAGTTTTAATAAACTGAATGATTTCAATCATATAATGTCGGAATTTTTTTCACTCTTATCATTCTTTGTTGCGATTATTTTACAGTTTTATAATGTAAGTTAGAGTTTTGGTTAATGAGCTTGTAAGCTTCAAAACATGAATGTTAAAAATGTTTAATGATTTTCAGTCATAGTATACTTTGTTTTGATTATTTTACAGTTTTATGACATGAGATGTAGTTTTTCTTAATAAACTTGTAAGCTTTCACACATAAATGTCAAAAATTTTTAATCATTTGCAGTCATAGCATACTTGTGATTATTTTCAGTTTTATGATGTAAGATGTGGTTTTGGTTAATAAGCTTGTAAGCTTTCAGTGGTATTGTGTTGAAAAAGTTGTAATGAATTGTATTACCTGTTATGTAGCATGAAGTAACGATTTTTTTTTTCAGTTTGTAAGGGTTTTCGCGATAGCATGTTTAAAGTTCCCCAATTGTAGCACATTTGATGTGAATATGTAGAAGTTTTGTATTACAAGTGTTAACTAAGGTGTGTTTTATGATTTTTTTTAATAAAATGTTTTTTCTAAGTTCAAAAAGAAGTAATGTGTCTTGTTATTTATTGGTTTGTTACTAATTTTATTTATATCTTGTTATGTGAATGATTGTAGATGGGATATGTCTGAAGACAAAGTATCTGTATATGACTGGATATTAATCTCTAAAAATTTTTAATGAAAAATGTTGGTAAACTTGAGAGAAGTGGATGTCTAACATTGTTGGTAAGATTTTAAGGTCTGCAGCTTAAAAGGAATTTAAAATCAGGTTGCAGTATACCTGTTTGCTCAATTTACAGGGAAAAAAAATACATGTTTCTTACTTTCTTCTTGATGACAGAGAAAACCATTTAGAAATTCAATCATGAAATTTCTATTAAAGAAATTTCATAAAAACAAACTTTGAAGGGCTGAAGGGGGAATTACAAAAACATCTGAGAGAAAAAAAACACATAAGAATGAATTTGCAACAAAAGTAAATGGAACTCGTAGTATCTTCAGAAAACCTCTGTCGGCCCGCTGGTCAAGTTGAAGGTTCTTTTGGAAGAGAAGAAACCAAGAGTGAAGTGACAAAGATATCTTTTTCAGAGGCAGGTAGAAAGACCCCTTAGTGACACATCATAGCTCCAAGAATGTTCTCATAGCAACCATATTACAACTTCGCCTGAGGATTCAACACAAAGCCATCAACTGGTAAAACACAGTCATACTTTCCACAAACTGAGAAAAAATTAAAGATTTGTTTTCTAACAAAACTAAACTTATTTTGAAAAATGACTGCCAATTTACTTTAAATTTGCATAAATTTTAGGAAAATAAGTTGAAATATTTTAAAATTTAAGAGATTTCATCTTCGATAGCAGTCATTTAATGTTGGATTCGTGCTATTTCAGTAATATTATGTTCAAAAAGTAGTATTAGTAATTCAAATAAGTTCAATTATACACATTTTAAGCTATATAGTATAGTCGAAATTATAGACTGGTAAACTTACGGAAAAATTAACTTGTAAAAATACACACAAATATTTAAAACAGATTGAATATGTATGTTTACTGTTTCTCTTAATTTAAATACGTTTGGTTTTAATGTGAGTTTGTTTAACACAAGTTTTCAATGGTTGAAAAAAGTTTAACTTGTGTATTCCTTAAATCTAATGATGCATGTTTGGTTATAACGTAAAAAAATATTCAGTAAGAGAAAATATCTCTTATATTTGTGTCGGTATGAAATTAAACATGGATCAATTTAAACTTTGAATTTATTGTAAGTTTGCTGGAAAATGGGATAAAGTTTGCAGGATTAAACTTAAACTTTATTGGATTAAAACATAGTTTTTCTTGGAATGTTAAATCTGGGGATTACTATATCGTGTAAGATTTAATTCATTTTAATTTCAGGGATATAAATTTGATCGGCGAGACTTGTGAAATTTTATTTCGCTTAAAAATGCCAGGCTCTATGGTGGAGAAACAGATTTGACGATGCTTCAGTGTTGAGGCGAAAGTAAAAGTTTGTAGGGGAAATGGCGAAGGGGAGTCAGTCAGGCAGGGTCAGTTGATAATTTGTTGGCCCGATGGATGGAGAGTTCCCGACGTGGTGGACAAAATACACGCATTCTTGGGTGCCTGGCCGAGGTAGGCAGGCGGCTCTCGAGATAGCCGAAAACGTTTTCTAGGCTGGAAGAGAATTGTAGGGAATGGGAGGGCAGGGGTACGTGTCTTTGTAGAGGTTTTGCAGACCTCGGTGTTGGATCGATAGCAGGGGTGCGTGACCTTGGACAGTAACTCTTGTTTCGGACAAAAATGCATTCTGTGCTCGTGCCGAAGGGGTAGGGGGAGGGGATGAATGATCTTTGATAGAAGCTCTCTTTACGCACACAGAAACCTTAGGGCTGGAGAGGACTGAATGCAGGAGCTATGTGGACAAATCTCGCTGGCCGGTGCCAAGTTAGTTGGATGCCATTGCTCTGAACCAGCTCTTCTGACATCACGGGAATGGCGCTTCGCCAGGCTTCCATACGACGATCATAGGGGCAGGAAATCAGTGGACTTTATCTCTCGAATTACAAGCGTTTAATTTTTCTGTTAACATACACGTAGGTATGTTATTTTTGGTTAAATTGGACTTTTACCTATAATTTATCTATAAACTATAATATTTCATTTTCAGTTAATTAGAATAAAAAAGAGATAATATGTGTGTGTTGGTAAGGCTTAGTAAGAAATAGTTCTCGTGCATAATATTACCAAATTGAGTGCGCACGAATCTGTTGCGATGACTCTTTGGTGAAACTTTAGAGACCTGATTAAACTTTGTTTGAATGAGGTGGAGGAATATCCTGGAAATAGCACTTTAGGAGGACTTCAGAAGTGGTGTGACGTTGGTTGATGGGGGTGGGGGGGGGGAGGTGCAACTTGAATCTATTAGAACTACGAATCGTACTTTCAAAATGTTGTTGGAAGTTGGCGGGAAAAGGGAGAGGAATTTCGTGGAATCTTTGATTGAGAACGCAGCCACCGTCCATTTGATACCGCCTAGCGCTCTTTGGAAAATGAGAAAGTATAATATTGTATAGGCTGTTGACGGTAAAGTGAGCACTTTTGAGGCCCTAGTTACTTTGTACTTTGAGCCATATTTTATTCTTTAACCACTTTCTTTAATGTTTCTATATATGTAATAAACACGTTGTGTATATTCCACTGCACACGGAAGTTAACGCCTGAGGCAATAATAAAATATATTTATTCGCTATTATTTGAAATGAGAGGGCTTTCAAAAGTGCTCACTTTACCGTGAACAGCCTATAGGCAAACATACTTTCGCCACAGTAGTTGGATGTTGTCACACGAAATCTATTATGAGTCTCTGATTCAACTGCTTCGTTCGGCGGCATGAAGACAAAAGTACAGTTCTGTATCGTGCACTTAACTAGAATAAATTAATTTTCTGTTGTGCGTTTTGTTTTACTCTTTTTCGAAAGAATCTCTCATGACTTTTAAGTTTCCATTCAAACAGTCAATTTCTGGCCGGAGGAAACGTGTCGGGCGTTGCTGATGGCCGTCGAATTTTCTCGGAGTTATTCCAATTTCCCCGCCCTTGCATTCCGTCACTGGTACATCTGTCTCGTTTTATCTCCACGGGCGCTAAATCTCTCGCTGTAGAGCAACCTTACATTCTTTCTACTCCACTTAAAATTAACAATGAAAAATAATTAATTGATTATAGTTTGTCTAATGCCTCTGTCATACTGTCAAATTTCCTGTCATTCGGGAATGTTGTGCGATGGTGAAACCTCATTTGTACAATCATGTTAAAGTTAGATGACTTTTTTCCATACGACATATTTTGTTTTGGCCGAACTGTACAGTTTCTTTGATGTTTGGCGGTTTTACTGATCAGAATCATTAGCACAACAAAACCGATCATTTCCGACCTTACAAAGCATTAAAGTGGGAAGTAAATGGAAACGAAACAAGTAAATGAAGGTGATCAATGTATTAATAATTTTTCTGGACATGAGTGCTTTCAGAAGCGCACATTGCACATTAATATTAAAAATATCACAGTCATAAAATTTCATCTCGCAGAAAATGCATCTGATAAATAATATTTATATTTAATTAGGAAGTAAAAATTAAATCATTCCTGTGATAGGTTATATGGTAACACAACAGCTCTATCCACATTCGGAAATTATGATTTGAAAAATACAAACTAGCTTAGCTGCGCTGCTACAAGGAAGCGGTCCCGCCAGGATGAGTCACGGCGCATGTTGCTCGCTTACAGCTGTGAGTACAGGTCCACTGCCCCATACTACCGGCCCACCTAACTTATATTTGCACATTATTTCTTAGCATGTCTGTATTACTTTCCATTGCATATGCTATATCACTGAATTCCTCTATGCACGTACTTTCAGATGCCGTTGAAATAAATATATTCTTTCTGGGGAAAATTCATATGTGGTTTAATTATTTCTATCCATACACGTGTTAGGAATGCGGCAAATTACTTGGCCCCGTACGTAATTTCGTTTAGCGAAAACAGTATTTCGTGATCTGCAACCGTTCCAGAAATTTTGGGGGCGTTCACGGTGGGCAGACCATTCTGTATATTAAGATATATATTTTTTAATATGTAATAAAATATACCAAAATATTTTTTGGACTAAATTTGTTTGATGGAGAAATTTCAGTGTTTCGTCCAACAGTCATTTTCAAAGCATTAACGTGCATAATAATTAATGAATATAATTAATATGTTCACAAATATCTGGACATGAATGCTTTCAGATGCGCACATTGCACAGTAATATAAAAAAAACGACAGGTATAAAAATATTACTGTCGAAATATTTCGAGGTGAAAATTTGATAGTGTGACTATGGCTTGAATATTTAGAGTTAGGATAATTCGTAGTAAAACGATATAATATAATATCTAATGATAAGTGAATGTTTCCACGTATACGCATGTCTCTGTCAATAACAATTCTACGAAGAGTATATTTTCTCTAGAATAATAAAAATCATATTTGTTGGGTTGCCACATTTTATTTTTGTTAAGTAAATTCAAATAGAAAATATTGAGGAAAAAAAAAATCTTACGTTTATATCTTGCATGCAAAGATTCTTTAAGAAGGAGGAGAAAAGAACGCAACATCTGCAATACCTACAGTACGTTAGCATCGGTCACGTTTGATATCACTGTGGCGGATCTTATTTTCGAGAAACTCGGGTATAGTGGATAACTGCATGCTTATCAAGGTTGACGCGTGCTGCTACTGTATGTACATCTTGGTGTAGCCTAAGGTTCAGAATTTTTCTGGGCAGTTGTCTTCAAGAGTCATTTTTTCTACCGTTTGATGAAAAATTAACGTTTGCGTGATGCTATATCGGTGAAAAATTGTTTTAAATATAAATAAACTGAAAAATTATATTTTTAATGTTTTCAGCTAAAGAATTACAATTTTAGCTTAAAATTTTGATTAATAAAAATTTCAAAAAGTTAATTTAACACAAAATTTAATTTCAGCGTAGAGTGTCTACTGAAATGAGGGGAGTGGCTCGTTGCAATTTATTTTATATCCGGCACTTTGTTCGACTGCCGTTATTGCTTAACCTCTGTTTGTTTGGCCTTTAAAATTCTATCTCAAGTTTAAACCGAAATACTGGCGAACCACATTAAATTTTCACGAAATATTATTTGTCACATGCTGATAACGTAAACCATTATTATGAGATGTAGCCTAACGTATTAATTTAGAATAGTTCGATTTTATATATCTGTGCGGAAAAAAAAAAGGATTTACATTTTTAATTACTTTTCCTTGTTTGACTAACTTTTCTTTAAAACACTTATATTCCTTAAGTTATACCATTTCTTCTTTTCAGACTTTCATATAACAACGAAGAAGAATGTAACATGTTTAAAATATATAAACTAACTTTGGACTTTTGAAGATCTGAATAACATAAACATATGTAAGTAATCGTACATGCATATAGTACTGGGGACAGATTTATTACATTCATCCTCTCGCTTACGACGGCGTGACTTAATCCCTGAAACTGGCTGTGTCACGTAAGATCAGAGATGATATCCAGGTTATCCTGGTAGCTTGTTAGTTGGCACTTGAGAACCGGAGTTCTTGCTTTCAAGTACACTAGATTAAAAAATTATAGTCTTTTCGCGTTCGCGGTTTATTTGCTCTTTTTAAATCAAACCATTGAAAAATCACCCTAGGTATATGATGTACTAGGTTATTTTCTAAATATACCATATATCACAAGCATTTTATACTTCTGTTAACCTAAAAGTACCTAATTTTTGTTTAATTTGAAGTCTTATTTATAATTTGCAAAGAAATTATATTATTTGATTTATAATTAATATGGACGAAAGCAGAGAGAAAATGTGTGTTGGTAATGCCTAGTAAGAAATAGTTCTTATGTAAAATATTTTCACATTGAGTGCGCACGAATGCGGTGCGTTGTCCCTTTGGTGTAATTTTATAAACTCGGTTATGCTTTGTTTGCATGAGGTGGAGGGATTTTCTGGACGTAGAACTTAAGTAGGGAGTAGATGGAGAATGAGAGAGCTGGCTCACCTCATTTAAATCGGCAATTCCCCTTAAAAGCACAGAAGAAAATTAACATAACTATTTCCTGCTATTTTTATCGAAAGTTCAAGGAAAAATTTATTAACTCAAAAGATAAAATCAAGTAAATTTCTCGATTTCAAGCAAATTTTCATGTTTTCTAGAAACATTATTTTATCATATGAGCAATCTAAATCAAAAAAAATTTTATCCAAAATTATGCAAATTTAATTCAAATCAATAGAATTAATAAATTTTAAGAGAATTATATATTATGCATAGTTTTTCAATTCCTCATTTCTTTAAAACCTTTATATGGTATAAAAACTTGTTTCTCATTTATTAATTTTAAAGCATTTTTATCAAACATATTTACATAGAGATCTGGTAAAGAATTTTATACTTACCCTCTAGAGTACAATTAATTTTTTTTTACCAAACTTAGATTCATAAATTTTAAATTCTGTAGCATTCTGAATTCTGAATAAACCACAAGACCTTAAAATTTCATTAATTTCAAGGTCTTGTGGTTTATTCAATTCATGTGAATTGTTTAACTTCTTGATAAGTGGTTCAATTTCGTTTTATTATAAAGAAAGAAAAAATTTATTAAAAGAAAAATAAAATAAAAAAATATTTTTTTTTATTTGAGTAAATTTCTTTCTTTATAAATAGAATGGAATCAATTCTCGAATTGGAAAATAATACCACATGCAAGCAATGTAAAACATGTGGTGAAGTATTATACATAGAAAGTTTTCCATCGCATAAACACACAAAAGATAAGCATATTAACACCTGTAAAAAATATTCCGCCAAATGTGCTAGAAATCATCATGATTTAAATAAAGAGAAAGTATTATGTAAATGTGGAAAATATGTTTCTAAACAATATCTCAAAAAGAATAAAAATGCCAAATTAAACAATACAAATGAAATTCTACATGGTGATTATTCAACTAAGATATGCATAGTATGCAAAGAGAATAAATCTATTGATTCATTTTATCCCCATAAAGGTACTATAGACAAACATACAAAATGTAAAAAAAGGTTTTAGTAAATACACAATGAAATATCAAAACAAGAAGTTAAATAATTTAAAACATTGTTTTCAATATTTAACAATAAATAAAACAGCATTTTATTTCATTCAATTAGTTATTTTTCATATTATTCTTGAATAAAAATCAATGTACCAAATTGCCATAAAAAACAAAACTCAATAAAAAAATTTTCTCTTATAAATAATCAAAAATCCCAGCGAACAATCTTGCAGTTGTGTTGAGCGATAGAAGAGTGTGAGAGCTAACATTTTTATCTAAAGAATTTAAAATTAGAAATTTGTACAATCTAAGGAAAGTTGATTAAATTACAGCTATTATACCATTTATTATAAATGAAGAAAGAAAAAAAACCATTACAAATTTACCATTTTCATATGCCAGTGTCAAAGAACAATGTTCAAAAGATAGAAATCAATTAAAATAAATATTTCTATTCTCTAATAATGAATTTTTAAAGCCTAGAAATAAAGTAAGCACATAACAGATGGTTAACAAAGAATAATTTTACAAATTTACCTTTGGCTGATTATAATATCAATGAATTTATCCCAAAGATAAAAAAGCATTAGTAAAGCCTACAAATAAAAGTATGCAGATAACATAATAGCTAACAAAGAATAAATTTACAAATTTCGTTTCGGCTGATGCTAATATCAGTGAATTATATCCCAAAGATAAAACAAAAATTAAAATAAATATTTCCATTCTATAACAATTTATTTGATAACAAAAGAAATACAAGAACCAATAAAAATTACAGAGTTAATACAGCTTTTAATGGTAGAATATCAACTTATAACATTGAGAATTCCTTTAATTTAGTACAGCCTAATCACTTTTTAACTCCACTAAAATATAAGGTTTTTGAGGTAATACGTGATCATCTTAGAGCATTTAGAGGGCTGAAAACTAACATTAAATTATATGTCAATTATCGCGAGAGAGAGAGAGAGACTAACAAAGTAGAATTATTCACATTTCAATCACAAAACTATACAGTATTGAACGAAGGAGAAATTAAAAGGATTTACAAAATTATAAAACAAGATTATTTGAATTTGAAAAAAAAATGGTTCAGATTGAAAATTTTGCAATACAATTAGCTATAAATAAGTATAATCCTTTAATTGGAGCATCATATATTGAACTACCATAAGAGAGAAAGATTCAAAAAAGCATGTATTAATATGAAAAATGAAGATCAAAAAGTTTCCTTTGGGCAATCAAGTCTGCATTGTTTCCAGCAGAGAAAAATCGGATAGAGTAACTAAATATAAAAATGTGGGCTTATTATTGACGAAGTAATATATAAACATGAATATCCAATTAAAATTGATGTTATACCAAATATAGAAAATCAAATTGATACATCTATAAATGTATACTCTATTGAAGGCAAGAAGTCAATAATGGTATATCCATGAAAACTTACAAAACATAAAAAGGATAAACATATAAATTAATTATATTTCAAAAAAGCTAGAAACTCACATTACTGTTAGATAAAAAATTGACCGAAATTGCTTTCTGCACAAAAAACTAAACATAATGGTAAAACTTATATATGTGATATGTGTCTTCAATTTTTCACGTCTCAAGAAAAATTAAATAAACATACCGACGGCTGCTCTAAAATTGAATCAGTAAGAATCAGTATACCTTTGGAAGGAGAGCAAATATCTTTGAAAAACTACAAACATACTGTGAATGTTCCTTTTGTAATATATGCAGATTTTGAATCAATTCTAAAGAAAATATCAACAACTAAACCAAATCCAAAAGAAATTAATCAATTTAAACTAATTAAAAAATATCCAGTTTTAACAGAGGATAATATTGATATTGGCCTTTGTAAGGAGGTACTTAAAGAAAGGTATAAACTTACTGATGAAAAAATTAATACCATTGATTTGAAGTTCAGTGATTAATCATATACAATGAAATATCAGTTACACGAAGCTTCTGGTTTTTGCTGTTATATTGTATCTAGTAATGGTGATTATAAACCACCAGTTGTATGTCGAGGTCTAAATTCACATAATATGTTTATACAATCAATGAAAAGGGAAGTAGAAGAGATTGGGGAAATATATTAGCAAAATGAACCAATGCATCCACTTACAAAAGACGAAAAAGTGTTATATAACAGATCTACAAAATGTACTGTATGTGAATGTTAATATTCGAAGGAAAATAAAAAAGTACATCATTATGATCATATAATTGGAAAATTCATTAACCCAGTATGTGATAATTGAAATCTACAATTAAAATTATCCAATTTTGTTCCCATTAATTTTCATAGCTCAGCTCGAAATGGTGTTCATTCATTTATTTAAGAGTAAGGATATGATGGAAAAGAAATAGATTTCATTGCGAATAATGAAGAAAAATTTATTACTTTTGGGAAAGCAACAGAAAATTTGAAAATGAGATATATCGACACATTTAAATTTATGGCAAGTAGTTTAGATAAATTATCATCTAATTTAGTAAAGATCAAATGAAACATACACAAAAGCATTTCCAAAAGATAAAGTAGATTTAGTAATTAGGAAAGGTTTTAATCCATACGATTATATGGATAGTTGGAAGGAATTTGATGAAACTGAGCTTCCACTAAAAAGTGAATA
This sequence comes from Dryococelus australis, assembly GCA_029891345.1. Taxonomy (NCBI): domain Eukaryota; kingdom Metazoa; phylum Arthropoda; class Insecta; order Phasmatodea; family Phasmatidae; genus Dryococelus; species Dryococelus australis. The sequence continues at coordinate 60,046,752 of CM057003.1, read as the reverse complement.
TTACAATAAATTAAATGATGATTATGATCATGCAAAACATGTATGAGATAAATTTAATATGTACAAAGAACATTGGAGAATATATTGATTGATACTTAAAAACTGATGTGTTATTATTAGCGGATGTATTTGAAAACTTTAAAGAAACATGTATAAATGCATATGATTTGGATCCAGCATGCTATTTTACATCACCATGAATATCATGGGATGCATTGCTAAAAAATAACTTAACAACCTTTTGATTTATTATATAATTATGATATGATTTTAATGGTATAAAAAGGAATTAGAGGCGGAATTCAACAATGTTGTAAGAGATATGTAAAAGCGAATAATAAATATATAGATGATTTTAATTATCTCGATGCGAATAATTTTCATTATTGGGCAATGTCTCAGTATTTACCATACGGTGGTTTCGAATGGGTTGAATATCCAGAATTTAAATTTGATGTCTGGCAAAATTATATTTTAAATTTTAAGGAAGATTCTGATCATGGTTACATTTTAGAAGTAGATTTAGAGTATCCACAAGATCTACATAAATTACATAAATAGCTTCCATTTTGTCCAGAAAATAAGGTAGTTACAGGAAGTCTAAATTATTACCAACTTTACTTAATAAACAAAAGTATGTAATACACTATCGCAATTTGAAACAGTGCCTACATAATGGGTTAAAGCTTATAAAATACATATAACATTAAAAAGTTTAATCAGTCTGATTGGTTAAGAAAGTACATAGATTTAAATCATCGATGAGAACTAATGCAAAAAAATTTTTGAAAAATATTTTTATAAGCTGATGAATAATTCTGTTTTTGGTGAAACAATGGAATATATAAGAAACAGAGTATGTATAAGATTAATGTCTGATGCAGAAAAATGTGAAAAATTAGTAGCAAAAGCAAATTTCAAAACAAGTACCATTTTTAATGAGAATCTTACAGCCTTACATATGAACAAAACAAATGTAAAATTTATTAAACCAATTTATGTGGGTATGTAAATTTTGGACATATCGAAAGAGTTAATGTATGATTTTCATCATAAAGTGATGAAACCAAAATATGAAGCTAACATTGTATTATGCTATCAAGATACCAATTCCTACATTTACAACATTAAAAAAGAAGATATTTACGACGATATGAAGTCTAAGATAGAAAAATTTGATACAAGTGATTATCCAAAAGATTATATATATATATATATATATATATATATATATATATATATATATATATATATATATATATAACATACTAAAAATAAATAAGAAAGTATTAGGTAAGATTAAATATGGCTGTAATGGGAAAATAATGAAAGAATTTGTTGGTTTAAGAGATAAAATGTATGTATATAGAAATGACATTAAAGAAAACAAAAGATCAAAATATGTATAGAAATGTTTAGTTAATAAGACAATAACATTTGAGGACTATAAGAACTGTTTGATTAAAGAGAAAATACAACATACAACAATTAATTTAATAAGGAGTGAGAAACATGAAATATATACAGTCGAAGTTAATAAAACAGCATTAAGTCATTGTGATGACAAAAGGATTATACAAGAAAATAATATAGATACATTATCACAGGGATATCAAAATTTATAGTTTTATTAATTAGAGTTGAGTAATTCAGCAGTCCGCGAGCCAACCAGTGAAATTAAACAAATTATATTTTTAACAGTTTGGTATCTCATCCCATCTCGCCTGCTAGAGTTTCCAATATGTTAAGCGACGACATAACAATGTTCTGGTGAGACTGTCTGGTGCCTCAGCCCTCGGCGTTGCATCACGCGAGTTTGGGAAGATCCAAGGTGGCGAAATAAGACATATATACTGCCGCAAACCCAGTGGCCGGTAGTCTTTGATGGAGGCCGCCTGGCCGAGTGTGCGCGAGCGACAATATGTGTGGACCACGACTGGAGATTGTGGGACAATGGCTAGTGAGGGCTTGAATGGACGAGAGGGTATGAAACCAACGAGTAAGTGATTTAAATTAATTGTGAAAATTTGGGTTCAGAGAATATTGCTGTAGTTATTGTAAATAAAATAAGGAAATTATAAATAATTATTTTGTTTGATTAAGAATTCCATCCCTCAACGAACTTGGTATAGCCCATTTGATTTCTATAGAGAGAAATTGTAACAATGTTTTATAAACATTCCATATGCCAAATTAGAGTGGACATTTATAGTTTTAAGTGGATCAAAATGACGTAATTTACTGCCTATTACAACTTTGTTTTTTTTTTCAATAGTTATATTTCTTTCAAATACAAGCATATCAGATAAAGAGTCATCAAATTTAATATCTAACTTAGATTTAACCGATATTCTGTTTTTCTCATTATCTGCTGTTAATTCAATGTGTGTTGAAAATGGTTCAGATGAGTCTACAGATTCTTTTAATGATTCAACATTGTATTGTCCTTTAGGAATAGCGATGACTTCATTGTTATCAACCACACTACTCAATTTTTCAATTGTCATAATATTATCTGATAAATTGGGCGCCACAAATTTTGTGCAAAAACTAATCAATGCTATAAATTTATCGTTATAAGTGATGTTAAAGTGAAGTTTCTTACTAAAAATAGGATTATTATTTGTCAACTAAAATACTTTATTATCCATTTATTACAATATTTTTGTTGTTAAATGAAAAAAGTTGATTGGGGTGTTCATGTTTTAACTATCGAAGGAGATGCTAAGAAAAATAATAATGGCGAACTTTTACCTGACATTATGAGTGCAGTTATAGTTGGACCCAGTTTATGCAGGAAAACCATAATAATAAAAAAAAATGGCTAAGACAGAAAAGAATTAAGTTATATATGCTGTGACAACAAATTTATTACAAAAAGATCATTTTTATAATGTTGGTGGAACATAAAGTAATATAATTAAATCAAGGTTATCAGTTTACAATACTGGCGAACATCCAGTTAATAAATTTCAATATTGTTATTTTGAATATAGTATAAATTATCGAATTATTGGAGAAAATGTTCAATCTGCTTTTAAAGCATTTCGAGCAGAAGATTATAAGGAATTATACAATATGAATTTTGATAATATAAAATATTATTTAATTATTCTATTGAGAAAAAAATGACCAGCATTTTTAATGAATTAAAACTAAACAATCATGAAAATACTAACAAATTGTTTAATGATATTTTGTTACCTCTACAAAAGTTCACACCATCAAAAAATAACTCAAAAAAATTTAAAAAAAAACAAATTTAATGATAGAGCAGTGAATAAAGTATTTGCTAGGTAAATTGGATAATGAAGAAGTTATCGAAATAATAAGAGAATGCTGCGCTACTTTTCCTAGCAAAACATGATAATAAGAAAAGACTTTGAAAATAACTTAATCAACCATGGTTGTGAAATAAATAAAAAACAGCCTATATTTAACTTAACTAAATAAGCTTTCGGAGAACGAACCAAATACAAATATTTCTAAACAATTATTTTTATATCAATTTTCTATTTCTTTATTTTAAAATATTAAAATTCAAAAAAATCTGTTTTATTAATCCAAGAGTTATGTGAATGATCAAAACCCAACCATTCGTTTTTTAAACTTTTTCAACCAAATATTCATTAGGATAGTCGGTTTTCATAATTTAATATTTATAAAAACTATCCTTTATTTCTTCTCCTGTGGTATCTTTCAGTTTGTAAGTTGGCACATCAATTTAAAACCTCAAAAATGGTCAATAATTTGTTGTCCAATTAGCTGTATAAACTTTTTCAAATATTCATTTACTCTTGCTTACACGGACAATATCGTCAACTTTACATTTCGGTTTAGTAAACGCATTCACAAAATCTTGCTGTCTTAAATTATTTTCATTTTTTAATGAATTCAATTGGTTTCATACCAATAGTTCGATGTTTTGTATTGTTATATTCTTTCACTAAATCATCTAATATATTTACCCGTTTGTAATTGCCATTTAAAGTAAATTTCTTCCACATTTTGTTCTTCATTGTATGATTATATCCCTCTATAACACTAGCTTTGATGTCACTGAACATAGAATAATGATTGATGCTATATTTATGCATAAGTTTTTTAAATATTTTATTATAAAATTCTAAGCCATTGCCACTTTGTATATTACATTGTTTTCTTTTAATCAATTTACATTCTAAAGAATTTGCTACATTTGTAGAAATTTAATCTTTTATAGGTATAGCAAATGCATATTTTGAATAAACATAAATAATTGTCATAATATATTTGTATCCATTGTTTATGTGTGATATGCCTTTTAAATTACCAGTAGCCATCTCAAGAAGATCAATTTGCCATAAATCATCTAGTCTACATGATATTACTTTTCTTCTTGGAAAATTGTTTCTTGCTGGCATATATAATTCATTAATTATTCCTTCTCTTACATTGGGCAAATTTTTAAAATATTTATTTATTAGATTTACATATTGTGCATTTACTTTTCTGAACTAATCATCCGCTTTTAGTATTTACATTTTGTATATTATTATATTTAGTAACTTTCTTGCACTTCAAGCACTAAGTATTCCCCATTTAATAATGAAAAGATTATTAATCTTTATATTTCATTAATATTCCTATTGTGGTCATTAATCCATCATCATAACTAAATATTTTATTTTTTCTGATTTTGAAATATAGAATATCACCTATGGTAACACCAAAAGGTTTACTATAATCTATTTTTTTTTTTTTTGGAATCATAAGTAAGAGTCACAGTGTCATCAGGTAAATTGATATTAGCAAAAATTATTTTATAAATGGTACAATCCATCAAAAAGGTAAAGAAAATTCGATTATTATGTAGGTGAAAAATATTAATTTTTATACCCACTTTGGAAATAAAAAAATACATGAGACTTTTCTTCCTTATATTTTGGAACTTTTGAGTTAACAAATGAGTTACAATAATTCAAATCTGATTGGTTTAAATTTTGTAATTTATCAAATCTTTCTTTATCAAAAAATTTTTTATTAACTGCATATTTTCCATCTATGGGATCGGCCATATTATTAATTCTATGATTTTGTAGAGAAACAATCTTTTGTATAAACTAAAACCATAGCAATTTGATCTAGTAAAGCAGAAACAATAATATTGTATTTTGAATCCACACATGTTTTTAATTCATTAGTATTAAACGTAAAACCGCTCGAAAAAAAGGTATATACAATTATACTTAGATGTCCACGTATAACTGAATTAAAATTCTGAACACGATCATCATTGTAAAAACATTTCTATTTTTGATGTAATTAGTTAAATTAGTGGGAATATTGCCTCCAAATGAATCAAAATAGTAAACATAATTATTTTCTTTAAAATAGCAAACCCAATGATTACCCAGATTTCTTGAAATGTCAAAATTTACTACAGCCTATTCATTTTTGTGCATCCTGTTTGGTAATTCGGCAATCAAATAAAAATTTTTGAAATATTTTATATTTTGACATATTTTTCAATATCGATATTAGATAATGGGGATATATTCAAACTTGTTTTGGTCCTCCTATTTTTTTTTCAACTAAACCACATACTGCTTTATTTTCTATTGCTAAATTTTGTCGCTGTTGTTCTAAATTATTTTTAATTTTTTTTTAGTTTGTTCAACAGAATTGTAAATTGCAGTAGCTTCTCCTGCTAAAGCAACAACTGCGTCTAAAATTGGAAATTAAATTGATAAAAATCCTTAATGATATAATCCATTTCCTGTTTTTATTTTGATATTTTTTTTTACTATTGGAAGTGCCAAAGTTAATAAGAAACCTTTACCTTCTTTAGTTTTTTATTTTTTTTTCAAGTTAATCTTTTTTTAAATTTATCTATACCCAAATTTCTTAATTGATTAATGGGTATATCGAAAGCTAAGCCTTTTATCTTCATTTATAAAAAAATATTAATAACTTTATTAATTTTAATTCCCCATCCTTATTTTCTTTTTGTAATCATTGTTGAAGCAACAACAGCAGATGCAATATTTTCACCAATTGGAGTATTTTTATCTAACATAATTTCTTTTGCTTCTTTATGTACAATTTTATCAGCTTCGTGTCTAGATTTTAAATCTTTATGATCTCTATAAGCAATATCGTGAAATTTACACGATTCTTCTAGTTTATTTATGCCATTGTCACCTCTTTCTAGTCTTTTGTTTTATTTTGTAAATGGACCACTATAATTATAACCAGGCAAATGCATTTCAGGTACGTTTAAATTGTTTAATGCCCAATTTGTAATTCCTTTACCACGATATTGAGAATTCCAAAATGAATGTGGAATTATGTTTAAAACTCTTATAAGATAAGGAATTGCTTTTGGATTATTAATAACAAAATCAGAAAATTTATTGTTTAACATATTCATATTGCTTACTTTTTCATTGTAATTATTGTTATTTACAGCATTTTCTTCACCATGTATAACTAACAGTGTGACTATTAATTCTCTAACATCGCCCATCCAAATGTATTATTTTGGTAAACTATTGTATTTTTTATGCCTTCTACAGATATAGGAGTTCTTGGTGAAATCATTCTTTGGGGTGTGTTTGGCACTGATTTTGATTGCGGTTTTATATGTTGTTCAGAAATTTAATCATAATATGGTTGAGTTATATTATTGTACTTCCAACTTTGATTCGCATTTATTTGATTATGAGGAACTTATACTCGGAATGCAACATTTGTGTATATAACAATATTTTTGTAATTTTCATAGTCATTCTTGGTGTATTTACCCCCTAGATCTTCAGGGCCATTTTTTGTTAAGAAATTAAAAAGGCTTTTTGTTAATCTATATTCTTGACCATTAACAATAGTTTATCATTATTTATCTTTGCTTCTGTATCTCCAATGTATAATTTAAGACTTTTTGCTTGTAAAACTTATAGTGTTTGAAAAGCAATTTCTTCAGGAATTTCTTTTCCGAGATTTATAGTAGAATCAGACATGCGCTGCGTCAAATTTTTCAATGGTACAATTCCCATTCGCTCTTAAAAATTAGGAGATTTTCGGAATTGTTTTCTTTCAAATGATGTTTCTTTGGGAGTAGGTCAATAATCTAAATTTTTTACTGCTACAGGAACTCATGTATTTATTTATTTTTTATTTTCATGATTAACTTGTTCTACTTTTTAAAATCAATATTTCTTAGTTCAATTAAAGGTAGATCTTTCTTCTTATTTTTTAAATATTCCAATTCATGATGTTTTTATAATTTTTGTATCTTTCAATGAGTAATTTAATTCAAGAAACGTTCTTCGAATCTTTCATTTATATATATTATTTCTTCCAAATGAGTTATAAAAGTATTGAGCGCTTTGATAGACAAACTTTACCCCCAACTGATCAAACCAGGGGGAATTTAAATGTTCACAATAATAGAATTGAATTTGATATTCCTATAGGAAGTGGCTTATCTTTTCCAAATGATTCTTATGTTTATGAGCAGTATAGAATACTAAAAAGAGAAAAATAAGTAAATGAGGCAAAACATGCAAAATTAGATAATGTCGATGTTTGTTCGAACTTTTCTCCTTTTCAGTTTTCTAGAGTAGAAATTGCAGAACATGTAAATATTATTGAAGTTGTTGATATTCCAGGTACAACATCAACAATAATGAATTCTTTATTAAGATCAAGTAAACAAAATTATTTAGAATTTTCTGGTGTTGATTATAAATATCGAGTAAAATCTGTTCATAGTGATAAAACAAATGAAATAACATATCCACTGAGATATTTGTTTGGTTTTATTCATGCCAATGGAATTTATTGGAAAGGCGGCTATAAAATTACTTTTTTTCTGAAATTGATCTGATAACAATTGTTTATTTGTTTATGAAACAAAATATGCAGATGGTGCGGTTCAGAAAAGCTATGCTGATCAAGGTAAAATTGTTATTTAGGAATTAGAAATTATGTGGCTTATTGTTGAATACGAATCTAACACAGCAATTGCAATTAAAGAAAAAATATACAAACGTTCTAAAATATGTATTAGTTTTAATTATTGGCAATTTTTAGAAAAAGAAGTTCGTGCTGGAACAACTGTTTTAATTTTGATATAAGAGATCAGTTTAATAATTTACAATATGTTATGCCTGATTTTGTAATTGTATGCTTTCAAGCTAATAGAAAAAATCGTGTTGGACAGTATGCATGTACTTCTGTGTTTGATCACTGTAATGTAAGAAATATTTATATTAAAAATGGTAGAAATGAGATCTTTCCTAAAGAAAATTGGAATCTGGATATTGAAAATGGCCTTTGTGATAAAATGTTTCTTACTTATAATGATTTTTGAAATTCAAAATCAAAACTAGACACTCTATATTGAAGTAATGAACTTTATCATAGACTAACTGTAAACACTCAAAGTGATATAAATTATTATTCATTTTTGGGGCGAAGACCATTATTTGTTATTGATTGTTTATATAGAAAAACAACTGTCGTTAAAGATAAAACAAACATAAAAATTAGTGTAGATTTTAACAAAGCTGTTGAAGCAGAAACACTTTGTAATGTTGTTCTAATTAGTTAGAGGAATTTAACTTATGAATATTTTAAAGGAAATATTACTGAATATATGTACATTGTTTAAATTAATAAATGGAGGAGGTAAACGATATTACGTAAACAACAAAATGTTTCGATAGTCTAATACACATTTTTAGACCTATACGTAAGTTTTTTAATGGAATAAAAAATAATTTTGTTAAACCAGAATGAGATTTTTCTCCTAGTATCAATTTTTATTTGTAACATTTTTATTTGCGCAGGATTTGTGTGTCATTTTTATTTTGTGCAATCTACTTTTCCTCTTAATAAATTTCTTTCTTTATATATAAAAATGAAAACGCCTGTGTTACCATGCAGTATGACAAACTTTTTTAAAGGTGGTGATGTTTCAAATACACCTTCCTATAAATTTGATAGTGCTTCTGACGAACTCAGAGAATTAGTTTCCAAATTTCATCGAAATCTACAAAACTTACACTTATTGCTCTTAGAAAACATTGACGATAAATATGTTCTTCATGAAATAGGTGACAACTTTGAGAGGATAGAAGAAGTTTTTGAAAAGTTAGTAGAGCTTCGAATATAATCTGTAAAGATTAATAAGATAGTATTTCATTTGATTTTAGCTTATTTTACTTGATTTTTGGATAAAATTTGATTGAATTAGATTGCTCGCTTGAAAAATTAGCGTTTCTAGAAAACGTAAAAAAAAAAAGTTGCTTGAAATCGAGAAATCGACTTGAGTTTGGCTTTTGAGTTTTTTAATTTTTTCTTGTACTTTCGATAAATGTAGCAGGAAATAGTTATGTTAGTTTTCTCCTGTACTTTTAAGGGAAATTGCCGATTTAAGTGAGGTGAGCCAGTTCGCTCATTCCCCATCTGCTGTAGGGCTTCAGAAAAGTTGTAATTAGCTGTGCATGTACACTACAACGTTGTCGCTCCGTGACGATCTATAGTGCGCTTCTCACACTCGCGCGGCTCGAAGCCCACCACACGACGCCAACTAAGAGTTGTGTGTGTTGCCTCTCCCTGAAAAACAGACTTTAGCTAGACAATCATTTGCTTCGACGCAAGGTATAACACATTTTAATGTGTAGGCATATAAATACACCGATTCCGTAGGTGAAGCAAATAAAAAATACAACATTTCTCGTGGCGAATTCCTTCAATTTAACCTATATACAGTTATTTGCCTATCTCCATGTCTCAGAAAATTCAATTCTACAGTAACTGCAGGTTATAATTCCGTATAATTTTTACACATTCCGCAGTAAGGTGTTGTAAAATTTGCTCTAGCTTTCTTGTTAGTGTTACTAAAAGTGTTATATAAAAATACAGAAAAATGTTTTTGTGTACAAGCCCTGCTTTAATGCTCCATACCGAAAGGGCGTATTCTCAAAATAAATACTGGAGAATCAAATAATTTAAGAAAAACAGACATCTTGTGAATGGCTTCTGCATTGTAGAGCAATTTCCAAAACTACTTGACGTCTCGTGGGAATCGTCCCGGACGATGCGGGTTTTCTCGGCGATCTCCCGTTTCCTCCGCCCTTTCATTCCAACATTGCTCCATTCTCATCTCAATCACCCGCATCGGCTTTCAAGAACTCGCTGTTAAGATCCACCCAAATCTCTTCACTCACTACTTGACGTCTTTCAGGAAAAGTTTACGTAGTGAGAGAGCTGGTCGAACGTGCTGCTCCGAGCAACACAGTGATGGGAGATGTCAGCTCGCACACGTCGTGTTGAATGCCGCACGCGCCAGAAAGATGGCGTCACTGGCCAGCACAGTGTTTGTAGCGGCGTTCGCCAATCAGCGCGCGCTAACCAGTTCGCCGCCCGGCACCGGAGCCAGTACGGAACCTCACGCAGCACTCACGCAGTAGTTAAGGCCCTTACACAATTTAAAACTTTAACATTTGACTTTACGTTTGCTTTCCGGCATGTTGTTTCTTACGGAGCTTGACACAATGGAACTGCCAAAGGTAAAGTCAAGCACTCGTGACTTTACGATTTCGAAAAGTTGAAAATTAAAGTCAAAGTCAAGCAGCCGTTTTACCGAGAATCTAACAGAGGTTATGTGGAAAGTGCGTTATTTTATTGTAGGGTGATTTTAATCTCGGTATATTAAACAAAGCTCGTCGTAAATTAAATAAATGGCAAACAAATATAATGTGAAGAGGAAATAAATGAATTTTCATTTTTTTAATAAAGTAAACAAATTATTTTTTTGTTTTGAAATAAACTTTTTATTTAAATTTTAGGCCTGAGCCTTCTTTAAAAAGAGGCACATAAAATGTATTCCTGGATAATATCAAAATTATTTACATAACAAGATACACATTTTTACGAAGCTCGCAGAACCTATGTTCAATTGTCTAAACTTTGACTTTACAGTTGTATTGTGTATTGGTGGTTTCGTCAGAGGAAGAGAAATGTAAAGTCAAATGCTAAAGTTTTATATTGTGTAAGAAGCTTTACCCAGACAATAGGCTGGCAGAACATCGCGCAGCCAATCAGAGAGTGGACACGTCCACGTCAAAGTAGAATACACACGCCATTGCTTCCCTGTCTGCGTGTCTACTCTGTGCTACTGTTGGAAATAAAATTAACATAGTCGAGGCCAGAGAGCACGCGAGAGGGCAGCGTTTAAGACGATATTACACGATACCAGATTCCGTAAAAGCTTGTGCAAGGTCCGCCATAGCGGCCGGTATACGGGCTAGTATGGCACCCGTCACCGCATTTCCCGTCTTGTACGGTCAGATTCCATACCAGGTTTGGTAGTTGGACATGTCCTATTTTTCGTAGCAGGTTTCATACCTGGATTCGTACCTGGCCAGTCACATCGCAGTTCTAGAACGTAGGGCGCTCCTCGTGGCTACTACTTGAAACGAGTTGATGAAGAAACCGAAAAGGACGTATCCATCTTGATTATACATCCTTGATGTTGGAACTATTTTTAATGGATTTAAAATACGAAAACGACGAATAATATAGACTATGATAACATTTAATTATTTCTTAAAACCGTTCTAAATACTTAAAACATTACCTACTCTATGAAAATAATAATTCGAAATAAATACGTATATACAATATAGAAACATCAAGTTGTGTGTGTGAACTGATAGTACAGTGGTAAAGTTGCAGCGTATGCTACTACAATGTATTTCTTGGGCGCGAGTTCAATAATCCGTAGGACCCAAAGTATTTTTTATCAATAAATTTTACATGCGGATAATATCCCAGTACGTAAAGAAAAAAATATTATTTTACGACCGGTCAGTTATATTCGTCAAATTTTAAAATAATGCACTCGTACTCTACTAATTGTCATTTTCAAGAAAATGAGTGAAACTATAGAGGAGAAGGTGGATATATGGGCCCCTTCCTTTTCTAAGAAAGCAGGTCGCGCATTCTAGCGGTTGAAGCGTTAGCTGTTACAAGTAGTTGGTAAAATTGTGTGTCGAGCACTCTGGGGTAGTTAATCTAATGGTGAAAAAAAATTTTGTTGACGGTTTTTACATGTCGCTCCTGAGAAAACTTTGAAAGGTACATGATTCACATTTATTAATTCAATTACGCATCCATAACTGCTAATTATTATTGTAGCTCCACATATGTTAGGTTGCAAGGATGATATTACTATATAAACATAATGAGTAATGGCTTTATTTAACCGTGCGAAAAAATCGTGTGACAATCATGTCACTCGAAATGGAGCTAGAGTTTGTACATGATTTACTAGTCATAGAGTCAAAGTTTCAGGGTCTAACGAGAGATGTTCGTCTTATAGGTTATCAGTTATGTGAAATTAATAAGATTCCACATCTATTTTCCGGTGGTGAGGTAGCTGGCCGAGCCTGGTTTGATCATTTTATGGCCCGTCACAAAGATAAATTCATATCGTTACTTTTATATTCGTTTATGGAAAGTCTTTTCCCCTCTAATGCCATACATTTTAATTCGATTATTACATATCACAATGAAATGTATGGTAGCATGGTATTAATATTGTTACAATTTCTCCCTCTAGAAATTAAGTGCGCTAAACAAAGTTCATTAAGGCATGGAGATCTAAATCAAATAAAAGAATTAATTATGATTTTCTAATTTTATTTACAATAAGTACAGCAAAAATCCTCTCAACTCAACTTCTCACTAGGAATGAATATCACTAACTGTTCACAATTGACACCAATTAATAAAATTTATAATTACGACAGACATCAAATAAATTAAATAATTAAATATCAGTCCCAATAGACAACGTATACACCATTATTTTATAATTTATGCGTCCATATTTAATAGTTCAAATATTTACAATCAAATCAGTATTACACTTCCATTCAGTCCCACCTCAGTTCAGACTATGTCCCGCCAGTCGCAATGTTCTAGAGTCCTCCAAGCGCCCTCACGCACAGTAGGCTTCACTCGTCGGTTTCACACCCTCTCGTCCATTCAAGCCACAAACACCTCACTCGCCGTCGTTCCGCAATCTCCAGTCGTCGTCCACACTTATATTCGCTCGCGCACACTCGGCCAGGCGGCCTCCATCAAAGACTGCCGGCCGCTGGGTTGCGGCAGTATATATAGTGTCTTAGCCCGCCACCTAGAATATTCCCCAACTCACGCGATGAGTCGCAGAGGGTTGAGGCGCCAGCCAGTCTCACCAGAACATTCTTGCGTCGTCGCTAAATGTATCGGAAACTCTAGCAGGCGAGAAGAGGTCTGTAATGCCAGCAAGTCTCGCCGCTGTCAGTATTCATGGGATTACCAGAAGGGGAGCAGCCAGCCACGAGGGCATCATTCCAGGTAGAGGAAGAGAGGAGGGTGAGGTGAGTCTCCGATTATCGTGCGGGGTAGCTGAGTTGGCACCAGCTACAGCACGTAACAATATATAAAATGATGTCATCGGCTTTAATGCCCTTAAATACGCTATTATTTTCTTATGCTGTCTTATTATCAATTAATTACACTTATGACGGGTTTTATTTACAATTTGCTTTAGTCTTGTTTTGTAGTCTTATATCTGTTTCGTAAAATAAAATGAATGTAAATGACTCCTATCGTCACGACAAAAATCCTACCACCACCCACCACCCTCTCGCTGATTGGCTAAAATTTATAACTTGTAAGAAAAAATTACACACGACCAATTAGAAAGTCCATAAAAACTGCCAGCAGTGCGATAATATTCCACTGGCCAACCCATACAAGAGAGACAATGCAAGTGTGCATGTAATCTCGTAATAGAAATTCCATTGTCGACATGGGCTTAAGGGAGTTATAGACTAAGCCCTCCCCCAAACAAAGTGCAGAACTTCAGTCGTAAAGTAGTTATTTAACCCATTCAGACCTAGTGTACACAGTTGTGTGTATTACGCATGTGTCGGTAATTTTTGGTCTGTGCTGTACATTGAGAAGCTCAATAACCACTGATCTTACATGTAGGTAAATGATTCGCAAACAATCTTACTGGTCTACGACGAAATTGGTCCATATTACTGTAGCCGAACATACAGTCTACAGTTCATTGGCTGTGACAACCAAACAAGTGTCGTGTCGACTTAAATACAGCAGACATCATAAAATATTTTGTGTGTGACACCTGATGCCGTAAATTAAAGTCGGTATGAAAGGGTTAAAAGCTTACCAATACTTTCAAGCAGTGTATTGCTGTGGCCTGTCGTGTGGGGAACAGGTCACGCATTAACTAGGGGGATAAGGGTAGCTAGATGGAAAAGCACTCAAAAACAAAATACTACATTTATTCAACTCAAGACAATACAAGCACATTGCAAGAAATATCTGTCAATCCAATTATTTACACTAGATGATTCATCTATAGAACAGCTGGGATATGTCCAATATTCACTCAAGGAGGCGCAGATGCCTTTTCTCAGTTACAGTAAGTATTAAGCTTAAAATGCTGAACTCTACTCGGATGGAGCTTTATAGGCCTTCGCATGTCCGTAATCCAAACGTACCATCAGTCGCCCTACCAGAGAATATATTACCCTCTAGATGACGACACCTCGATGAAGCTCTCTCCACAGCGGGCTCGTCAGGTGATGAAATAGGACCACGGGAGGTGGTCCTCTTGTTTGGCAGGACACTGGCAGAGACTCCGGCATCGCTGGCAAGAAGGCGCCCAGAGCCACCATTGCTCCTAGCTTATATACTTCCTTCCTGACCTCGCGCTCAATCCCCCGGAATTTGTTTTTCTACAACAACGGCTTGGCTGGCCGATGTCCTTCTGCCTTGCCTCAGCTCGCAGCTTGGCAACCCTTGCAGAGACCAGTCGCAGCAAGATCCCCCTCTTAGGAGCATCCAGGCGCCCTCGTCTGAAAACTGAGGTTGAATGGTGCAAGGGCTTGGCTGGATCAGGTCAGGCAGTCGGTGCAGGAAGGCGAGATGGTAACTGAGTGGGCGGCAAGGCCTCGTGGAAGGAATGGAACCTGCCGGAAAGAGCTTTTCTTCTTCGCTGTTGAATGGATAAGAAGAATGACTGAAAATGTCTTCCACATAAACTGGAATCCTTAGGGTGATGTCAGGCATGGAGGGTCGGGCATGCATTACGTGAATGGCTGCCTTGTAAGAAAGGAGGTGCTAAACCATTTACTTATCTCTATAAAAACTTGAAAAATTATTTACATTTAAAATTTGTTTGTATTAATTTTTGTTTCGATACATGGAGGTTAACTTATACCTCTGATTATTAGAATATAATGTACATGGGTTTCACACTTGTTACATTTTATCTATTCACACTAAAATATGATTGGTCAAAGACTGATTGTGCCTCTGTAGGCTTGATCTTTCTATGTGATATTGCATATGACATATTATCTTATTTACATGCTTCATAATATTTGAACATTGTGTGAGTGTTCAAAATACTTATATTTTAAAATTGTTGTTTCTCAGTCCATTTCATGGGTATGTACTAAACTAGTGAAACTATAAAATTTATATTTTATACATTTGAATTTGAATTCCTTATCAAGTAGTGGCAAAATAAGTATTATTTTGTGTACTGTTTGTGCTGGCACCTAAACTAACTTAAGGCCGCTATTGGTTACTGTTGGTTCTTATGAGTGGTATGGATGTGCTCGACTCCATGACTGTAACGGAACCCCTTTAAAAGAAATTTGAAAACAAAGAAATCCAGCATCGAACACGTAAGGGTGGGATGTCAGGTTGTGCGCACTTTGTGAATGCACCAGTCTGCAATAGCGCCATGTGATTTACAGTCTCTTTAATTGCTTAAATCATCGTGGTATGCTTTCTTTATTTTGTTAAATTTGACACATGTAAAATTATAAGTCGCATCCTGGCATATTTAAAGTGTTTTTTTACATACTAGTTTTGGAATATATGTTTTACACTTATTCTCTGTGAAAGGAACTATGTGTCGTGGCAACAAACTTATGAAACAAAATAACTTGGTATGTACATGTGGTAAAACTTATTATAAGATAACATTGATTTAAACATAAGTTATATACATTTTTAGGGGCCCCGGCAAAATATCTATTGTGTAGATGCCGCACGGAGTGGGAAGTGCTGTCTAGTTCTTTCTAGAGCGAGTTAAACATACTGCAGTAATTTACGAGTGTCAGCTCCTGCTCTCTGCATTCAAGTGGTGCAGTTAAAGCGCTGTGCTTTCAACAATGACCTTTTCGCTTAAGCTTTCTAATGCTAGGTAGTGCTGTATGCCTCGAGTTTCATTTGTGCTGCTTAATCGTTTATGAACCCTTCTCATGCTGACTGGTACTCCCTTTTATTGCAATACAGTGTAGTACTACTACTATTTGTAATTAAATTCATTATTTTTATCAGTATCCAACTTTAAGAGCACAATGATTTTTACTGGACTGCTTGCCACATTTTTATTGACGTAATCTTAACGCTGTGCCGCCTGCACCAAGAGGTTAATTAAAACAACCATTTTAATTGGCTTGCAAGGGCTAAATCAGGATTATAATTCTTAAAAAACTAATGTAGTTGTAATGTTCCTGCGTTAGGAGGTAAATATGTGCATTTGTCGAAATTATGATGTGTTTTCTGAGTACTTTATGGTGGGAAGCTCCACAAGCGTGATTTTCCATTCACTATTAATAGCGTCATTACCAGAGTAGAAGGAAATCCCTTCGGTAGCTTTGAGTTGGTGAACTTCAAAGTCGTTATTATGGAGCCATTGTACAGGTAAAACAGCGTGAGATATAGCTAGTTTGGGGCTCTTTATATCACAAATGTGTGTTGCTTTGATGAGTGTGACTTGGTTGGAAGTTAGTTCGTAACCACAGGGTACGTGCATTTCTATTGTCCCTACATTTGGATTGTGAATTTCTTTCTTAAAGTTTTATTACTACACCTAAGTACTAAATTATTTGGAGCGTTGGTAACTACATAGTAATGCGGTTCAATATATTGAACTGACAATGAGTTACCAGGCTCGCATTGAAATTTGCAATATATAAATAAGATCTTAACATCATTAAGATATATTGCGGCCTTTAATCAATTGATTTGTGGATTACCAATCATTTGCTTAGAAAATAAATATATACCTTTAGCTTGTTTATGCGTATCACAAAGTTCTGTTGTTTCTTTTGTATTTTCATCAATGGCGACTATATTTGTTGGGGTCCCTACTGTGCAAGTTTCATTGATGTACATGTAAGGTACTTTTGTGGTTGTAAAGAATTGCCATGAACTTTTAGTACTTTGTAAAGGAATTTGGATTTTAATAATCATTTGCGTGGTGGACAGCATGCATTCAGTTAGGGATAGTGAATAATATTCTTAAATGTCTGTAATGGGAATGCTTAATTCTAACCCTAGGGCATAAACTTGCTCCTCTAATTGAAAGAGGTCAGCCCGTAATACTTCTTTTGTTACTGCTTGCAGAGGTAAGAATTTGTGCTGACATTACTGGATGTATGTATTAATTCTGAGCTCGTTAACAATGTTATTTATAAGTTGCAGAACCATACTAGTTAACAATTGCAATTGAATGAGAGAAGATTCTATGTCTTGGTTTTAATTCCTTAGTTGATGTGACATGGATCCCATGTTGTTGCTAAGTGAGTTAATTTTATTCTCCACTTGGTTTTTAATTTGCATCACGTTGTGAATTGCGATATTTAGATTTTTGTTGAAGGTGATTAAATTATTTTCTAAGTCACTTATTTGCAGTTCAAGTGTTTCCTCATTGGTCAGAAGAGATTTTAGGTGTCGGGTTGTGAGAATGTCGCAACACCATGTTGCGACATCCCCTAGGAATGTGATTCCACGTTTTATTTTACTAGACATTGCAATTTCTGACATGAACTCTTATACAATGTTGGCCGATGTTTCATTGAAGAATTTGCACCGTTTGTCTGCATTCCTGCAAACTGTGCTGTTCTTTGTGGTACATGCCTGATGGTACAACACGTCGATGTTGCTAGGCGTAGCCGATTGATGCAGCGGTAGGGTGTACACCAGGAGAATCGTCTCTTCGTACAGATATTGGGCATGAGCTGTTGAAAATAATCCCTGATGTAGGTCTTGTACAAGTGCACGCAAGTGGATGTCGACACTATTTGGAGTGCAAGGTGTAGCACCCCCACTTATGTTGTCCCCATCTCAGTGGCGATTAACCTGTAACATACATGCAGTTATTAGTTTCTGATATTAGCTAGCTTGATGTTCCTTGTGTTGACTGTATGAGTTTTGGTGTATCCCCATTTTTTATTTCGATGTATATCATGTATGGTCCCAGGGTATCATGGATCCTGTATGGACCGTGGTATTTGAACTTTATGGCTTTATGTCTCGCGTGTGTTTTTACCAATACGAATTGCCCGATTTTAAGGTCGTTGGGTCGTAATTTTCTGTCAAAAATGATTTTCTGTTGTTCCTGTGAAGCAAGTAAATTTACGTGTGCTGGTTCGCGTGCTTGCTGTAGCTGTTCACACCAGTCTGCCACTCTCTGAGAAAATGTGTGATATTACGTGACACAGTTGTACGGCTTCAATGCTGTGTAAAAGAAAGAATGATGAGAATTTAGTGCTTCTATTAATAGTAGAATTGTAGTTGAAGACTGTGTAGGGGGCGTATTCATCCCAGTGTGTGTGGCCTTCGTACACACAGCCAGTCAATCGTTGCGGCAAAATTATATTTACTTGCTCAATCAGCCCGCTACAAGCTGTGTTGTACGCCGTCGTCAATATCTTTTTAATTTGTAGTTTTTGCAATAATTCCGCAATCATGTCGTTATTAAAAGACGTTCCACGATCGGCTAATCTTTACTTGGGGCACCCATATCGTAATATGACGTCGTTAATGAAGTGGGCACAGGTTTTTGCGCCAATGGTTTTGGCAGGTTTGGCTAATACATAATGCATGAAAATCTCAGTCATTACAAGAATGTATTTGTTACCTCATGCCGTGGTTTGGAGAGGACCTTTTGCATCGAAACCTCAAATGTGAAATAAGGGAGGGGCTTCAATAGGAGTTATAATGCCTATAGGTTTTTGATTAGTGTGTTTCACCTTCTGGCAGGTGGTTTTTAATGTAGTCTTTTACATCTTTAGCCATTGTGTCCCAATAATACAGGTTTTTTTATTTTCTCGAGGGTTTTAAATTGGCCAAATTGTCCTCCTCCTAATAAGCTATAGTGGTGTGCTGTAATAATTTCTGGAATGTAGTATTGTGGTATGAGTGTTAGGTGTTTTTCCCCCATGGGGGTGTGTACTTTAAGGTATATTTCCCTGTTGCCTGTAATACCATATCTTCTTGCCAGGCATATGTATTTTGGTGCGGTGTTTTGTGGGTCTGTAAATGCTGTTTTCAATTGAATAATGTGTGGGTCTCTAGCATATTCTGCTGGGAATGGTGATGTTAGTGTTTGGGTAAGTGGTGCTAGTAACAAATGTGTGTCATCTTCGACTTTAATGCATTCTTGATTGTGTATGTAAATGGGGCGATAGTGTGGTGTGGCGTTGTGGTGATTTTCGCAATTGCTTGTAAGAGCAAATATTCTTCGTTTATAACCATTTTGGCTATACATGCTTTGTAATTTGTACCCATATTCGATTTAACACATGTTTTAATATCTTACCAATTGTTAATTATGTATGTTGCAATGCTGTGTTTTTCTTCCCCATCTTTATTTGGATTTTGTAATAATGATTTGGCAAGAGCTTTGTAAAATGAGGTGCATGTATTGTATTCCTGTTTGATTGTGTAAGTTTGGTTTTCTATTGTTATTTGCGTAGTTTCGGCTTTGCCTGTTGTTGGGTTTCGACTTATCATGTCAGCGAGTGTATTTAATTTCCTTTTGACGATTTTAGCTTCGAAGTCATACTCTGTAAGTGCTATCGCTAACTTTTGTATTGTTACATTATGCTCGACTATAGTCTTTAAATACCATAGGATTGGCATAATACGTTTCTATAGTGAATTTTCTCCCATACAGGTATTGTTTGAAATAAATAACGAAATAATTGATGGCCGACAGCTCACGTTCCGTGGCCAACCATTTTTTTTTGCTTAGCAAAAGTTTTTTTGATGCAAATGTGATAATGGTACGGTCTTTGCTTCCTGGTGTCTCCTGCATGAGGACCGCTCCTATAGCTGTTTGTGAAGCATCACAGGCTAATATGGTGTGTCGGATTTTCTTGAAATGTCGCTAATATGGGTGGTTCTATTAATGCTGATTTAAGGTTCTCGAATGACTGTTGGTATGCTTGTGTCCATTGAAATGGTTTTGATTCTTTTTTTAATCCTTGAGTGATTCGGCAAGTTTTGCTTAGTTAAGAATGTACCTTCTTAAGTAGAATGTTAGTCATAAAAATCTTTGTAACTATTTTATATTCTTTGGTGGTGCCATCTGTTTGACGGTTTAGATTTTCTCAGGGTCCATTCGGATCCCTTGTGTTGTGATGTAATGACCAAGAACTTTAATTTCTTGTTGTACGAAGCAGCAATTTTTTGTGTTAATTTTTACGTTACACTTTTGTAATCATTCCATAACTTTACTTATGTTTTGTAAGTGTTCCGCAAAGTTATTTCCTATGATGTAAATGTCATTGCTGTAGGCTACGGCTGTGTTCCATCGTAGTGAGTCAAGCAATATATCTACAAAATTTCGAAAGTAATTGGGGCTTGTGGCAAGACCCATTGGCATACGAGCATACTTGTATAAACAGATGCAGTCGATCCTAAAAGTGAGTTTTTCCTATCTTGTTGCCTTACTGGGATTACATAGAATCCACTAAACATGCCAATGGATGAAATGTATTTAGAATTCTGAAGTGTATTCATGTCTTCTGTTCTGGTGAGGGGTATTGTACTTTTATTAAATGCTGATTTAGGTGTTTAAAATCTGTTTAAACATGTACACCTCTGGACTTTTTTTATTATGAGCCTTGGTACGGCATAAGGGGAGGCAGAAGGCATGATCATTTATGCAATAAGAATTTGTTGAATTTTGTCATGTACCTGTTCGCAGAACTGAGAGTTTATTCTGTATGGCCGTGTGTATGGGCTTGTTAGTGGTTAGCTCAAGCTTAATTTAGTAGTTTTTTGTTACTATTAACTTGGTAAGATTTCTTGCAAAATGGTCTTTGTACTTCTGTAGTAACTCCTTAAATTGTGCTTTTTTATATGGGGATAGGTTTTTGTTTATGTATCTTAGTGTCGTATCCTCATTCGAGTTCTCCATTGATTCTATTTTATTTATGTAACATTCTATGCAATTAGTTGTGTCGCATTCCACTGCATTGTTATTAATTGGTATTTCTATGATTTCTTTATTATGGTAAGCATATGCGTACATTAGATCTCTGTACAGTATTAGTACTACATCATACCTTTCTATAAAATCGACCCCCAGTATGATGTCTAATTTCAAATTATCAATTAACAGGATGTCCTGGTTGAAGTTATACCCTGCAATGTTGATATTCATGTATGTTTTATAGTTTGGTATTTCAATCTGTTGTTGCCCCCACTAGTGTAAATTGTTTGGTTACTGGTTGCCTTTTATGTTTGCATATAAGTGTGGATGCTTGTATGATCACGAGCTCCCGGTGTCGAGTAAAGGGTTATATAACCTGCCCACAATCTGGACAAGCACAGCAACACCTTGGCCGGGGGAGGGGAGGCGGGAGGGGGCTGCAGGATGGGTGCCTGCCTGTCTGGGACATATCCGTCCCTTGTGGGCGGTTGGGGGGTGTAGGGTGGTTGGGGGGTGTAGGGAGCATCGGTTACCATGGCAACATCACGCAGGCGGGGTTGTAGTTACGAGACTTGCCTCCACCCCGGTGGACTCGTACCTCGTCACGTGCACAGGAGTTTACACGAAGCAGGGGGGGGGGGGGAGAAGGAGGGAGTACGCTCGCGTCGCCCGGGAAGAATGCAGATTTTTCAGTAGTTATCGCAGTCAGGAGGTCGAAGCTCTGTAGGGATTTCGTGGTCCACTAAATTATTAATTAGGTAGAATGACTACGCTAACTGTTGAAAAAATGAAAATAATGTTCTTTAATAAATAAAGCTGTATATTTTATAAACAATGTAATTTTATTTTTAAATATACTTAACTCGCAACTAAATTAAGTTTAATGATTCTCATCATCATTCATATAATATATAATCTTTATGTAGGCATGCACTGTCAGCGCCTAGGCGATGAGTTGTTCATTTGTTTTGTTTCCGTTGTAATGTTCGTTGCTGGTGAAGGTGGAGATGATGTTTGCAACCAATTGCAGGAATTGGAATAATTGAGCTGTATTGAATTTTCAAATGCTGATTGCCTAAGAATAAATAATACAAGAGCTATTGATACCAGCGACAACGCCTTTTTAAAACGAATAAATATGTACAATATAGCATCTTAATAAACTATTATGCAGTTAACAGAGTAGCCAACCTATGTATTCTCTACCATCAATTGTTAAACACACGATTAGTTCCATCTTACCGTTTGTAAATATAACATTTAATTATAACATTTTTACTAAATTGTTCCTAGCAGTAACTAATACATCTGCCTGGAAATTAAAATAATTATGTTTAAAAGTTGTACGGTTGGCAACAAATTGTACATAACAGCCCAGACATAGAGGAAATTATTGACCCATTAAAATTGCATTGAGCTTCGTCTTTTTACCTTACTTGTTTTGTGATCGCAGTATCCTTCTGTAGAAATGGAAAAGTAATTTCCTTGCCTAGCTGACCTTTTATGAGAAAAATCTGCAAAGATATGTAATTTTAATTTCGTTAATTAAAATATAGTGCCAGCTAAATACAATTGTTGACGTTTGTTGAATGTATTTACATATCTTTTTACACATTTTGTCTCAAAAAATTAATTAGTGGCAGAGTAACACACGCAATTTTGTAATGAAATGTTAATCTTAAAAATCAAAAAAATACCTCGGGTGAGGAACACCCCTCCCTCCCCCCAATAAAATAATATCTAGCACTTTCGATCTCTCCTTCCGAAATATGGCTCTGCCATACGCCACTGCACGTGTAAAGGTATGTTCACAATAAAGTGAGCACTTTTGAAATCAACCTTAGAAAAATGTCACTGCACTTACCTGCATGTATTTTAGCGGGCGCAATGAGTGACATATGCCCAGTAAAGTTGGTAACGATGGAGGGGAAAAAGTTCCAAAGACTAAAAACGAATAAAAAGTGTTATGTAATCATTTGTGATACCTTAAATTATTTCTTTCGCTTTCTGTTTTATTTTTAATACATCGAAGTGTAAAAATGAGCAGATTTGTACAATATTAACTTTTCTAATAATTTCACAGTTTAACTTGACCTACTTATGAAAAAAGTGATCAGATCCATGGCAATGTTAATTCTGTATAAGGCAGAACACACAACGTGTATACAAGTATATCTTAAAAAAAGGGCTTTCAAAAGTGCTCATTTTACCGTGAACAGCCTATAGGCCATGTTACAGTCCCACAGACACGTCTTACTCCGCTCCTGCAGCAAGTGTCCTCAGCGGTTCAGTCACTTGCCATCTTGTATTTATCCATATTACTCGTCAAACCCACTTCAAAAGGACATAAAGCATAGCTTCTCCAATATTATCAAATTGGTGTTTCAGCTTCGTAGCTGGCGACTGCCGAGACGATCTATTAAGTGATTGTTGTTTCAGCTTCGTAGCTGGCGACTGCCGAGACGATCTACTAAGTGATTGTTTCTTGCGGCGATCACAGAAATTACAGCGATAATATCAGGGAAACAATATCGACTTCAGAAAATTCACACTTCGATGCTCTGTGCCCTGTCGATAAGCGAAACGTGATTCAAAATTTGCAATGCACATTGCGGTGGAAATTCCGTGCACCCATCCTGAACCGGTTGTCACCGGGTCCATAACAGATGACATGTTGCAAATGAAGCATACTTATGGACGGTACTGTGCATAGTGAGAAGTCAAAGCTCAGAGCTTTGAGTGTGTTTGTTCCCTGTAGATAATCAGATTTTTTGCGATTTTCTGCACCCCTGGATAATGAATAGTTGGCGCAAATGCAACCTAACACCCTGAAAGTTGCAGCTTGGTTACAAGAACCAAGTAGAGCTCACGCTATGTTATAAGTTTGCAACCCTTTAGTTCATAAATTAATTAGTGATCGAAGTAGAAAATGAGTCCGTCTGCACGGCGCATTGACCGCATCGTTCAAAATAGCTGTTATTTTTACGAAACTATTTAATGTGTTCCTTGCTTATTGTTTCGCGAAAAGGACACACACTTCGGGCGGGGGCGGATCTGTACTCTTAAGACATCACATACACGAGCTTCACAGCAAAGCTAAACAAACCGCGTGTCCTAGATTACTGTATCTGCGAATACACCAATCGGGTAAAGGCTGTTCACGATAAAGTGAGCACTTTAGAAATTAATCTAAGAAAAAATTCACTGTCCCTGCAAGCATATATTTTAATGGGCGCAATTAGTCACATTAGTCCAGTAAAGTTGGTAAAGATAGATGGGAAGTAAATCTTAAGTAGACTTAAGAGCATGGATCACATGCCTGTGAACTCTGTGATGCAGTTGGTTATTGCTCGAACAATCACACCAATGCTATTTCACGTGTAGTATTTCTGTTTGAAAAATAAATGAGTTAAAGTGTTAACACATGTAACCAATGTATAACATTTTTGTAAAATTTATTTTAAACTGGGGGAAATCCAGATTGAAAAAGCCCATTTTTGAAAGGCTGTAACAAACAAACTGTACACAAAAATTAATTTTGTCTTTTCCCAAACATAGTACAGACTTTTACAAGAAACTTTGTCGCTTCGTTCTCCATCGTCATCGCGGAATATTCTTAGTTATCAATCCAGAACGAATGCAGTGAGCAGGTAAATGTACATCGTTGGCTCTCAGGCAGCCCGTTCCGAGGGATGCTTCATAGTTGGCGAAGGAAGAGGCTCGAAGAAGGCAAGCAGGAGACGAGAAGGTCGAATTACTGTTATCTATAGGCTGTTCACATTAAAGTGAGCACTTTTGAGATCCTAGTTACTTTCTCCTTTCAGCCATTCTTTATCCTTTAACCACCTTCATAAATAAATATTGCCATGTAAGTAATAAACAGAATGTGTACGTTCCACCGCACTCGCAAGTGAACGTTGAAAGCAGTGGCGTGTGGTGAACTGTTTCAAGATAAGCTGGCGCTATCTCTGTGCTATACGCTTTTGCGTGCTAGTTTACACTTACGCCACTAAAACGTAGCTCGGCTGGTGACGCCACAGAACGAGTGTTTAAATGGGTCCCTTGCTGCTCGCTTGTGAGTGGTCGGAACACATTCAGTTTCCCTAATCTGCACGATGGCTACTGGTTCCTGCTGCGTGCAATGAGAATGTACAGCAGTGAGCAAGCACCAGCTTACCTTTCAACACTCCACCACACGCTATTGGCCTAAAGCTGGAGTCACAATAACTCGACGAACACCATACGACAGACCGACACGACGTCAGAGCTCGACGGAATTTCACATTACATTTGATTCATTGTTACCACGACGATATCTGCCCGACAAGTGTGTTAGTTGGCTGTTGGAAAATCCTAAAACGGCAAGTTATCCTACTAATATCCATTAACGACTTTTAAAACTCACGATAAAGCAAATAATTATTTTGCTTATGACAATATTTTGATTTATACAAGAGAAAAATCTATTTAAAAACAAACGAGAACGTTATTTTGATGGCAAGTTAATTTATTATCTACTACAGTAGGGAACTGTGCACGGAATTTTGTTTTATAATATTGTATTTACATTTTTTTGCGCGCTTCGACAAGTCTGACACGACGGAAAGTAAAAATAGAACCTATTATTTTCGGGCTGTCGGGGCAGCAATTTTGTCGGGTTGACGTCACACTCAGTGACCCTGCTTTTCATTCGCTGCTACTTAAATTTCGTCGCGTCGGGGACGTCGTGTCGGATTCGTTAGGGTATTGTGACTCCAGCTTAAGGCTACAATAAAATATTTTTATTGACTCTTAATATAAATGAAAGGGCTTTCCGAAGTGCTAACTTTATCGTGAATAGCGTATACTAGTGGGGCTTAGTTCCTGTTGAGTTCATTGTACTAAATCGCAAGACTACAGAAAATCAAAAAAGGCTAGATTATATTTGTCTGCATGCAGAAAACATCGGGCACCAATATGGTCTCACAACAGAAGTGAAATGTAAGCATTACGGATTATTATGAAAGCCGTTTATTTGATTACATAAGCAAAAAGCTCGTGCCCTTAATAATAGGCATGTATTTTAATTTTCAGGGTTGTTTACTTTTATGTAAGAAAATTTTATGCTTACATATTTAATTTACATGATTTTGAACATACCATCTCACTATAATAATGATTATTAGTAAATGCCTTATAGCATTTGCAGGAAGAAAAATAAAAACAACTACCACACAGACATGTGGCAAAAGCAGTACCGGGACGCCCCATATATATGAAGTTATCGCAGAAGATAAAATAGTACTATGGTACTAGTTTCTATTCTTATAAAAAAAGATTAGCTGAAACGAATTAATTCATAACAGTAGCATAGCCACGAGGGAGGAGAGAGTTTAGGGCAGATATTATTCTAATTTTTCCACTTGCTTTAGCACCCCAAAATACTGGTGTAGTCCCTTCTCTTTGAGCGACATCATTCCCCCCCCCCCCTTTTTTTTCAGTCAGCGCCTCACCGAGCAAGGTAGCACTATAGTAAAATCTTGGGTTAGTAGGCTCAGGAGGATGCGGGTTCGAATACCGGTCGGGTCCGGCCATCATGATTTCGATTTCTCAAGAATTTTCTGAAATCACTCAGGGCAAATTCTTGGATGGTTCTATGATGTGAGTAGTAGGGACGTGCCGATCCTAGGCCACCTTGGATTAATTGAGATTAATTGATGGACTATCGATTTGATTGAAAGGGATAGTCCTAAATCCGAACATAATCCGATCAAAAATTGAAAGGGTTAAATTGGTATCAAATGGTTTATTAAAATTATTGAAAGGGTCAATCAAAATGAATTAATTTTTAATAAGATCAAATCTTTTGCTTGATTTTGCTGTGTATAGTTATTTCTTTCTTTCCTTTTGTGGGTAGCAGGAACTCGGTACGATGTCGACGGTGTGGAGTCCTGGAGGAGACTGGCCAGTGTGATGGGTTGCAATGTGATATATAGGTGTTGAGTCGAGTGCAAGAGTGGGCAAAGTGTTATTTTTTGTGTGTTTTTTTTGGGATTGGAGTGGGATATTGCTCGTAGATGGTAGATAGGCCATTTTTACGAATATATTTAACACACAAGAGAAATTCAGAGTGTTTAAACAATTTCTACATATGAATAAATAACACGAGAGAGAGAGAGAGAGAGAGAGAGAAGTATAATTACATGGTCTCATAAAGGAATAAGTGCAATTACGTGACTACCCCGAGCTGTATGCTAGCAATATAATTTAAACGAGAGAGAAGTATAAAAAACGAACACAATTACGTGAGTATGGAATTAATGATCTACAACAAAATATCCCAATAAATTAAACAAACACAATTGCAAGATATATATGACTATTAACGACTTTATTCGTCCTACAAGTATGTGAATGTGTAAAAGAGAATTATTTAGAAATAACGTACACACTATACATATTTCTGTAAAGTCTGGTAAATAGAGCACACTTGTTAACAAAAATGCGAGTTGAAGATGGTACGAAATTTCGTCAACCGAGTTCAGAAATGTACTTGAGACAATTATAAAAATAACAAATGCACTACATCGTGCTAACACATAAAAATTTATATTTTCCGATACATAAAAAAACTTATAATATTTCACACTATAGTTTATGAATACTGTGAACGAGATCTGAGCCCCTGAGCATATAATATCGCTTAACGAAAATTGCAACTACCACACTCTGAATCCAGGTGTATATGAAGGATCTATTGAGGTAGACATCCATCTTAGTCCAAGCTTCTATGAGCATCTGAAGATGGCGGAACCCTTCTAGAAACCCCCATGTCGCTCTGCCCAAGGCAAACTACCCCTCCCCTTACATCGGCCAAAAACGTGTTTGCGGAGAAATGCTCAGTCCATGCACCCCAGCCCTTGTCAATGACCATGTCTTCAGCGACGTGTACCCTCCCCTCCACCCCTCCAATGGAGAGTTCATTTTCGCTCTCTTCAAAGCTCTGGAACACACACATCCTGGCATCGATCCAACACTGTAAAAACCTACTTAGCAGCAAACACCTGTCCGCCTACACAAGCCAAGAACAGCCCCTTCCAGTGCAGCACTTCACAAAACCTGCCCACAGCCCCCTCAAGGTCATAAAGTGTTTTTCGGGTGTCTGCTCTGTCCATGCAGACCCGATCCCCCGACCCTTCACCTAAGATCGCTCATGTTGCGACATGATTATTTCTTCTGCGATGAATGGAGGTTGCTTCAAGGCCAAAGCGACCCTTTCCCTAGGGGCATGATGCCATATTCTGGGGAGGGCACTTTGGGGTTCTTAAGATACCATGTAAAATTAAACAAGTTTATTTTTGGGATTATATGGCTGACAGTGTTAAGAAATATGTCCAAACATGCCCCAAATGTCAAAAAGTTAAAGCAATTACATCTCAACCCATGGGCCAACTCATCCCTTTTCCACCTCACCCTCCTTTAAAATTGGGCTCTGGATACTAAAGATCCTTTACCCGCAATGGCCTGTAATACCAGATATATCATAGTAACGATAGAATACGCCACCCGTTTTGTCATTGCCAAACCTGTTCAAGCTTGTGATGCAGCCATGTGTGCTGATTTTATTAAGGAAGTTATATTACAATTCGGCTGCCCCGAGCAAATACTCACTGATAGGGGAACCAGTTTCCAGAACGAACTTATTAGCAATCTCCTCAAGTCTTTAGGTGCCAAAAAGCTCACAACCACCGCTTACAACCCTCATTGCAATGGTTTAGTGGAACGAAATAACCGTGTCATCGGAGAACAACTTACTGCTTGTGCGAGTGCTGACCAAGTAAATTGGGATCTGTACATCCCATTTATCCATTACAACGTAAACAACAGTATTAATTGTTCAACAAAATTTATGCCTTTTTATCTCCATGGTGTGGAAGCTGCCCTCTCTCCTCAAGTCGTTGCTACCAAGTTTTCTGAAGTGGGCATAAGTGGTGTGAGAAGCTCCTCACCATACACCAAGTGGTTAAACAAAATTTAATTCAAGCTCAGAGCCTTCAAAAATCTTCTTTGAAAAAACTCACAGGAAGAACACATTAAAGGTTATTGACCATGTGTGGTTGCGTAACCGCAGTAGGTACAAGGCCCTCACCCACCGCTACCACGGACCTTATAGTGTAACCAATATTTTAAGGGAGTCTACTGTCCGCATTCAAGTCAATAAGTCTGGTGTTCCTAAGTATAATTCCATATCAACCAGACATACAAAGCCTGCCTATACTCATTAAATTGCTTCGTATATAAATGTGTTTCAATTTCTTGTTATAATTATCATATCTGTTTGGAAGTTTGATACAGTGTATTTGTTCCTTCCCCTGCATGCTGCTCTAGGTTGTACTTGTGTCCACATTGCTACATATGAGCCAAGGGATACTGCAACTGGGTCGCACTGATTCATCACCCACTCAACTTATGTACTACACTGCCAACGAAGACACGGTGTTCAGTGCTCACCCCGCTCCGGCCTTCTCATCTGCAGCTGTCGAACTGTCTCTCGCCTGCTGCCGATAGTCGTCCTCCAGGGGTGCCACTCCACATCGCAGCCCTTGCTACACTTCTGCCTGCACTGATGTCTGTCATGCCGGCTGTCAAGGTTGGCTGCACTGTCAGTGGGCGTGATCACACTGCGCCGGCGCAGACCGTTGCCGGGGCAATGAGCTGCCCAGACTGCACCACCCAGAGGGGGATGGGTAACTCTCCGTCCACTCGCCTGTGGCGACCTTGTGTCACTTTCCCTTTGTGTTTTTTTTTTTGCAGCTGGAGTCTTCCCGCCCACAGATTTCACACGTGCTGGCGATTGCTACGTCATGGCAAGATTTGACGTCATTACCCCACCACACACACTCTAATTCCAGCTACCCTAGTAAATAATCTCAGAATTGTGTTCCCTTCCTTAACTTGTATTTTTTGCCTAATAAGACCTTACTTTTAGATCTATGTCCCATCCCCATTAAGTTATGTGATTTTACCATAATTTGCATTATTAATATCTCCATTTAGGCTTCGATGTCTGTTATTAACGTTATATTCATTTAGTTTACATATGATAAAGCCTCCCAACAAATTAATTACTTTATTGTGTATTTGTAGTCTAACTGAATTATATTCCATCATACATTTTAGTTCTGAATATCAATTATGCCCCTTGTGTGCACCGTTACTTGAAAGGCCAACATTTATTCAGTCATATTATTTTGTATTCTCGTCCCCTTGGGAACTAATGCTATGCATTGTATTCTCTGTATTCGCCCTTTCCCTGTTACACTGCCCACTGAATGAATTAGTATAATTGAGCTTGGCCACACAGCCCTTTTGAATTCTGTTAAACACGACGTTTTCTTTACACACCTAGTGTCGAATAATTTTTTTATGTACACTACATCAGTGTTCCGGCTTAGGCCTAAGGTTTTCCCAGTATAGAAACTTTTATGCATAGTTTTGCACACAGCACAGTTCTATGTATGTATATCAGCCGCTAGGGCAGTCAAACCACTTGTCACTATTACTTCAATACCAGAGTACTTGGAGTATATTCAGGTGAGATTGAGAAACAAGTTCCTGCCTTCTGTTTATTGGTACGACAAATATAATTAAAAATATTACAACTAGACCATGGGCCTATGTTAATGATATTCATTGTGTTATGATATTAGAGGCCTCATGGCAGAACATTTCTACTAGGTACTTCGACCTCAGTGATCTCAGTTATGCTACGGCTTTATGTATTACATTATATGCCTAGGGCATATAATGTTTCAGACAACAGTCTCGGAGTTATTTCAGTTTTCTGTGATCGATTAATAACATTCCAGAATTTGACAGATTATTTCTTATATTAAGTGTCACTCTTTAATTGAGGGTAAGTTAATGATGGTTACTTTCTACAGAGAAGTATCAGTATTATATTTAACAGTGCTTTGATTGGGCCTCCAGGTCCCTCCCATCAATATTTGTTATGAGTCGACATACCCGCCTTATGGCAGGTTATATATTTTTTCAAGGACTTGTCACTTCGACGAATATATAAATGATTACAATCACAGTATTATGTTAGTAACAAGCTCTAGTAATAAAGCTCTACTTAAGGCACTTCACTGTCCTACTACAAATTAATATTTCCCTGCTTTCGAGGCACTGCCTATCAGATTATAGTGATGTTGGTGATCTTAACTGTGAAATATCCTTATTCTAGGCGTACTGCAGTTTTGTTATATTGCTTGGCACTTAGGCCTACATGGCTATTGTTGTTGCTTACTCAACTTTGGAAATGTACCATCGATGTTCAGTTGCTACAGCAAACCTTGTTTAACCTTTTATAGTACAGTACTATGAATTTTCATTCTGGTATTCGCCAGTGGCGATTACATCTATATAGACGTAGCAGTTCACTTAACACAAAAGTCAACAAACAAACCAAAAACTGAGCAGCCAAACACACAAGTTTACCACTGTAATTTTAAGCTTATGTTTTTATTGTATATGTTGATTGTGCCTTGCACATTTACTCTTATTTGAGTTTAAAAAAATTCCTTTTTTCTCCTTCCATTGGAGTGTTTCACATGTGTGTTTCACTGCCAAGCGTTTCGTTTAAGCCTACAGGCCAATGGTCAACAATCTTATATTTTATGCCTACTGGCGTGTATGGATCAAGTTTAACACATTCCTACACTGCCTTGTACACGGAGTTTCTGTAATAGTGAACTTACCTCCTTTGTATTGTTATTTTCTTTAACTGAAAGCAGTAACAAAAAGTGACCAGTGTGTTAATTCTTAAGTTAGGTTACGAGTACTCCACCTTTATTTCCCCTTCCATATCTGCACATATTGTGTGTTATTGTATGTACCTTGGTGAATAAAATACCTTTACAAAAAATATTCCATTAGCATGTAAGATTGTATTATCTATTTATAAGTATTGGTTAAGTTTCCTTGTTTTTCAAATAACATGTTTTACTGTTCATTCAGGTGTGATTTTGTTGTCATATTCATTCTGCCCTCGGGCACATTGATATATTTAAAACAGAGTGTAAGTATTATCCAAAACCAAACACAAAAGTGGGAAGCCAAACGTTATCATGCTATGTCATAATATGGAAAATAGTGTTAATAAGTGGTGACAAATAAGACTTCCCGAAACAAAAGCCAGTGCATCACATAAACTGTACTTCAAAGTGCATCTATAATCTTTCGTGTGGGAAAAATTTTCCTTATCAAGTGAATACTAGTCCACAAACATTTATAGTGATCACGTGAGAAAAAGACAATTAACGCTACAAACTATAGCTACCACGTATAGGACATTACCTTTCTTACTACGTCAATTTTGTATGGCAAACATTTTTTACTTTTATATTTATGTGTTGTATAATGTTTTCTTTCACTTGTCACTTGTTCATGTAACATATTAAGTAAGCTAAATAACTTTACTATTAATTGTGTACACGTAACTCACGCATACGCTTATATAACTGTAATTGCCTAGGTAGCTTATGTGTGTAGCACACACTAAATGTAACTAATTACTTATCTTTTGATGTAGAAATATCTATTCTAATAATCTTGTATGCATTTTAAGAGTGTGCAACATCTTTGAAACCCACTTTCCATTGCACATTAACACATCTTGTATAACGAACATCACTGCTCAATATCGACAGTTGAGTGTGCGCTACACACAGCCAACTGAAGAATGTCGAATATTGTTCAAGCACCATGCTCATTGCCAACCATAATGTAGGAATTTTCTTTTGCATTGTATGTCCTGATTAAAAATCTTTTATTTATACTTTTCTGAAGGTAACAATGGCACTTTGGACTTTAGCTTTTAATTTTTAATGCCACTTTCAGCCAGATGGCAGTGTCTTTTCACTGTTAAATTTTTATACGTAATCCCTCTAACAGGTTGTCAAGTGTTCCCTATTTGTGCGCACAATACCACCCTCTCCCTTTCCCTGTGACCACGACCTAGTCTTGGTGGGTTTAACATTTTCTTTTAATTATTAAATGTGGCTGTGGACACACCCCACCCTCCTCTACCTTTGTAATGATTACATGTTATGTGGTCCCAAAATGTTTGCTAGCATTTTTCTTTTAATTGTGAATTCTTTGTATATTTTTGTAGTCTTTTACTCACCTTGCCTTTTGCCCCTTAATAAATATTAACTTAACTTCATTTTTAATTCAACTGATTGTATAATTTAATTTTTAATTCTTGAATTTTTGATGGTGTTTCCTACTTGTCATTGGTCCCTCGATATCGCAATAAGTCCCCCGGGTTTGCCACCCACATGCACAATCTACATCACCCTAAGCCCCTAGGCCTACCACAACTGCCAATGCATTTTGGATTCAGTGCCTCTCACACTCGCTCTTACCATGACCACTCTTGAAGCCCACTGCTACTTCATCCCTTTCAAGCTGAGAATGGCTGTTTGTTTGGCAGGGGGAGGGGGAGTGTAAAGTGATATGGCGGTGTTACACCACCTTAGGTTGGGCGGAGTATAGATGGTGGCCAGGCATGTTTGTTTTATAAACACGCCCCACTTCACCCGGCTATATAAGAGAGCTACCAGGCTGGTGCCCCCCTCCAGATGGCGACGAGACCACGATGTATATTGAGTGTGTGATCGAGGCTGAAGACGAGGGCACCAACCTACCACTGGCCAGAGGGGTTCCGAGGCCAACTGTCCAGAAGTTAAGGGTGAGCATAATCACGTAGCGGTAGGGACCAATGCTGGTATAGAGTTACCATCCCATCCCCCCTGTAAAGTAATTACGACAAGGATAGGGCTTAGCTGCGCTCATTGTGATACCTGTTTAGTTATTGATTGAGTTAATTTATAAAGTTACTGTAATCAACATGTACTGCATCATAATTCTATCCCATTGTGGTTTTAATGTAAATATATTTTGTTATAAGATTTTGTTGTTCCATTAAATATATATTTTGTAATCTATCTTACTTATTCAGCTACCAGTGACTTCCACCTCCTAGCATTCCCTTGCCTCCTCATAAGGTCAATTGAGTAACGGGAACAGACCTAGTAACTGCAGCCTATGGGTCAGGAGGAAGGGAGAGTGCTTCAACATATATCTCCGTATTGGTGATTGCATTTTCGTAATTGAACGGTTCTTTAACGTTAAGTACATCGTCCATATCTATTAACAGTATATACTAATTCTTTTAAATACAATTCATTGACTTGTCTTAACTTCACGGGTAACTTATTTGAAGTGAGCATTATACGTTGGTCTTTACGTCTTTTTATACTTCCTTTCTTCGAAATACATTGCTTAGAGAGATTATTCTTAAAAGAACCACCTACTTTATGTGCGAATTTACTATTTTACACAATACCCATTATGATTGTAATGCGCAACGGAATGCAACTGTTTATATAGCTTTTTTAAAATGTAAATGAACGGTAATTTATTTATTTCTAAAATTAATAAGTTTACTGTCTTGATCGACAATTGTAACGACTATTTAATTAACACAATTAACTATTACTGGAAGATATCAATATATTAGGTTTTTCAATTATTTTATATCTTGGAGCTACAGCACATGTGAATTCATGTATTGTATTTCTCTGTTTTTCATCCAAATATTAACCACCTACACTATTAACATTTATACGACATACATTTACCGATAATATATAAAACTGTGTTGAAGATTCATGTAAATAATTTGCGGGATACACTCTCTGTTAGTAACCTAACATATTTGCAATAGATTTGTCTTCTGAGAAATCGATATCGATGTTATTATACATTGCACTAGTTAACGTATTTGGATTTCCACATAATCGGAAATGTACATCTTCAGGTAATGCTACTTTAATGAATGTTTCAAGGTCACCCAACTCATAAGATCCCACTGGTATCACAATCTTGTACGTTTTTTTCACCAATATTAGCCATAAATTATTGGTCATGCATATGAATGTTTGGTACACAGTTGTAAGTAACGAATTCGATTAGACTTATTTGCCATTCTTCATCTAACTCCAACGCAGGGTAATATGCCACACGCAATTCCGACGAATTTCCACTTAACATCAATGTAATTGACATATTACAAATATGTTTTACTATTGCAATTCATTATATCCCTATTTATAGCCAAAAATGTAAACATAAGTGTCCACAATTGATTGTATTTGGTAATTCCTCCATTTTGTAATTATACCTTAAATGCATGTGTTAAAAATAATTGCATATTCCAATTGGAGGACATAAATCGCCGAAACTGTCATAATACAATGATTGATTTACGTTTTTAATTAATGCAACCCAATGTGTTCCTTCATTTTGTTTCGAATTTAAATTAACAATCATACATTCACAAAAATTTGGTTTCTTTGGTGAATTGTCTCTCTTGTACACACCTTGGAAATAGGGAATATCCAGTTTCTTAACAAATACATTAATATCTTTGTTTGTTTTGAACTTTTGGGATACTATTTAGGACTTTCTGCATTTTTTCCATGTTTGGAGTTTTTTTGTCCTTGTCCAACATTATAAGGTTTCAAATACATTCTTTTGCCTTTTGATTTAACTGCTCTACTAATTGCCGAAACCCCTTCGAAGATTGATCCAATAGCTGTTAATGTTGGGAATAGGAATGGAATGATCCCTCCTTTTTTTGTTTTTTGTTTGATTTCATGTTATAAAAACCCATGCCTCTCTTCACCTTCACACACATGACTTTGTCAACAACTCAATATAAGCTTTTATAGCAATTATACGCTTTTCACCTGTAGATGTAGATAGAGTCTTCTTATATATGCTGCTTTATCAGCTAAAACTGTATCCATTATATGTCTTTCTTTCAAATTGTTTGTTCGATAGTAAACTATATCATGTTCTTTACACACATTACCCAAAGAGTTTATTCCTTGACCATTCTGTGCCAAATGTTTAACAAATTTAGTACCTGGTCCTCATTAATTGTATTTCGGAAAATGCAATTAAAATGGTAATTTATAAATCAATGTTTTCAATACACCACATCGTTTTTTGATATGTTTAGTACGAGCCATTGTTTTCAACTGAATGCATGCCTATATATAGACTTATATTTACACTTTTATGTTATTATGCTACATAATACTGTATAATTGTGCAGATATTAAGGTTATAGAACAAAATGTGCATCTGCTGGTAATTGTAAATATGAAAGAAAACAAAATGAACAGAAACATGGTATTCTTTTACCATCAAATATATGTTGTATAATAAGAGGTCCTTCCTCATGTGGAAAAACGTGTGTTATTATGTCGCTGTAGGAGCATCCAAATGAACTTAAATTTGAAAACCTACATATGTTTTGTAGAACAATACAACAAAAGAAATATCAATGATTAGTGACCATTTTGTCATTGATTGAAGGAATGCGATATTTCCCATTTACAAATAAAGGAGATATAGTACCTCCGAATGAAGCATTACCGAATTCCATATTTATTTTTGACGATATTTGGTACGAACTACAGGGTGAAATACAGTAACATTTCAGTTTTGGTCGAACTTCAAATGTGGATTGTTTTTATCAATTGCAAGATACGCGCATATACCAAAACATAATTTATGCGATAATGCAAATATGGTAATTGTGTTTAAAATGGACAACATGAATCTGCAACATATTTACAATTATTACATTTTAGGCGATATGACATTTACAAAGTTTAAAGATATGTGTTTTTACTGTTGGAAAGACAAATTCATTTTTTTTGGTGATTATCCCAACACTTCCCCTATATAAAGGCAGTTATAAGTCTGGTTTTGATAGTGTTTTACTTCCAGATGACGAACAAAGGGTATTTCAAAGTTTGGACGTAGCAGTGTAAAACACAATCATTACAGTAGTTGTTTAACCAAAAATCGCGATGGGAATTGTGATTTGAACGGATATATATTACATTATTTGGGTATGGCTGTGAAAGATAGTGATGTGGTAAATAACCATTATGTGGAAGACTTAAACACTATTACACTAAGCATATTTAAAATGCAATCAAATGATATTCAAAAGAAATGAATAGATTTAGTGGATTTGAATGATAACATTTATAAAAACATGAGTGTAATTGCAAACATTTTAAGCAACATCACTTATTTGCAGAGTAATGAATTTAGAATAGAAGAATGTTTAAATTGATTTAGTAAGGATTTTAATGATATGACAAACATAGTATTCACAACACTTCTAGAAATGCAAGAAAATTTAAGAGTTGTAATTAATGAAGTAATAAGTGCTATCAACACAAAATAACTTGAAACATGAATGGAACAAATAACACAATATACAAATGATGAATTGATTAATAAAATATATGGTTTAGTTATACAAACAGGTTTTGCGAAAACAAAATAATAATTTGGAAACACAAATAAATTATTTGATTAATGATTTAAAAGATAAAACTTGAACAAAATTAGATGTGGTTTTAAGTTAAGTCGATAATATTGAAAAAGCCCAAAGTAACTGACTAACTACATCAGTTAGAAAAGCAATGACTTAATTCATTTAAGAATATATTGAATGTATTGTACTGTAATCAAAAAATTGCTAGCCTCTGCTTCAGAATTACATAAAATTATATCTGCCATGAAGGAAAAATATTCACAGGCCAAATGAGCTCGTATGGAAAGCAATGTTTTAAACGAAGAAATGTTCAAACCTGTTATGAGTAGAATGTATACATTGCATTCTGTGTTGAATAAACCTAATGAAACAGCTTTGGAAATTAAAAGGAAATAAAACCTTTAACAGGGAAGAGTAAAAAGGAACCCCTTTCTCATTTAACATGATGTTATTTAGCTTTGAAACAATCTCCGTCTATGTGTGATACAACATTTGGTGTTTATCGACATTATAGTGACTGGTTACTGAGAGATTCGGTAATTACGTTTTTGCCTGACAAAGTAAAAAAATATGTCAGTCGAGGATTGTTTGAATTATTGTTTAAAAATTTTCCAAATGGTTATTCTGATACTGATTTAAAGAAATATAAAGAACTTGTTCATCGAACGAATGCTAATATTCATTCAGGAGATGAAAATAACCCAAAAATACATTTAATAGGAGATAAAGTCGGAAGTGGAATATATAAAGATGATATTTACGACTGCTTTTCACCTGTATATTGGAATAATCTTAATGAATTGGTCGATAGATTAAAACTTTTCATCGCTTCGAGAGAGTCTGGGAATAATTCGCATACAAACAAAATTGTTTCTATTATTGAAGTGTTGAAAGAACATGGTTATATTATTAATGAAGTTATGTAAGATTGCTCAAGAGCTTCACACTCCTGCAAGGATAATATATCCTAGTAGAAGAGTTATAACTCATGGTGTAAATGATATTTTTCAAGCCAATTTCTGTGAAATGATATTGCTTTCCACATACAATAAGGGATACAAATATAAATATATTTTATCATAATAGATGTTTATTAGAAATATGGTTGGGCTATACCTTTGAAAAATCAAAACTGGGAAACAGGTTACCAATGCAATGAAGATCATTTTGAAAGAGAGAGCACCCAATTCGCTCCAAATAAACAGAGGATCTGAATTTTTTTCTGCACCATTCTGGAAACTAATGACTGAATGTGGTATTAATCACTACACAATGTTCTGTAGATAGTTTAACCTAATGTGACAAAAATTATTTCTATATTTATACAATCCTCTTGATTTTTGTTTCACGTTCATATTTGTATCTCATGTTCTTTAATTGCTTTTAATATTACATTTCTTGGACATGGGATAAAATTTAATGGAAATTTACAGCTTAAAGACATTTAGGACATGATTTGTTTATTTTATTTCGTTGTTGTAATTGCCTGGAATTGAAATTTTTTGTGGAATTTTTCAACTAAAACTTGTTAAAACACAGCGAGGCCAGACATAATGCAAAGTGAGGATAGTTGTATGGTGGACATGAGCTTTTCAAGATACAAACCCGATTATTTTGTCTTATATTTCAACTTCCTTTTAGTTTATAGTGTTGCCAAATTCTTGAAAACAGTCACGAAACAACATACAGTACCTGTCAAAAGCTTCTTAAGACCACTGTGTAACATAATAGAATGTCTCACAGAACCTAAACTTTTGCCCCAAGAGCCACGTCGATTTATTTCTGGCACCTTGCATATATGAATAAACTTCCGGAGATTTCACTGGGTTAGACTATGTATTGTAGAAGTATGAATTTTTTATGCTATAAGCCAACACCAAGATACCAACATTTTTTAAGATAAAAACTGCTGTGTTCTAAGGTGTTACAAGTTAAACCACCAATATTTTTTTTTTTTTGTAAATGTAGCAATATCAGTGGGAGTGGGTCATTATGGAACAAAAATAAAATTCAGATAAATTCTTTTACGGTTTGAATGCACATCGCTTTCTTTAAATAAATCCGTGGAAAAAAAGATACATAATTTATTTTCCGAATTTTTTCCCTAAACTGTCAAGTGATAATCGAAGCCTGTCTTATTCCTATGTGTAGTTCGAAATTTACAAGTCCTGCTCTAAAACTCACCCGACAGTCTAGGAAAAAAATCCGGGAAAACAATGGAATTTATCCCTTTTTTCGCGGATTTGATGAACGAATGCAATATGCAGTCAGATCGTCAATAATTTTTCAGAATTTTTATTTTTGTTCCATAATGTAACACTTCAATTGCTACATTTACAAAACAAAATATAGGTGGTAAAAATTGCAACATTTTGGAACACTTAACAGTTTTTGTCATTAAAGGTGTTGGCAATTTTGTGTTGCCTTATAAGTTTAAAAAAATACATCACTTTTACAATACATGACCTAACCGTATGAAATCTTAGGAAGTGTGTGTGTGTGTGTTATATATATATATATATATATATATATATATATGCAAGGTGTCAGAAATAGGAAATAGATTGGCATGGCTCTAGCGGCAAAGGTTTATGTTCTATGCGATGTTCCATTCTTTTACACTGTGTTGAGTTTCGATCTATTAACCATTTTTTCGTAGTTTATGTAATCGTATCTTACGTTTATTTAGTCTTTTTCCCCAGATTTACTCCCTCTGGCCTTTGTCCCCAAAATGTTATCATCAATATGTATTTCTTGTGGAGAAAGTCCGCACAGCATGAACAATTTGTTCGCGATATTTTGAAAACGATCGTTGAAGAATTAGACTTAACATTGCTTGACTATGTTATTTATAAATATATATTAGTTATTTATTTTACTAATATGGATTATTATTCTATTATGAATAGCAGCAAGCGCCGACCTTCCGTGGCAAAGTCGGTTGGTGCGCCACCGATCTGCGGTGCGGGAGGCTCTGTGTTCGAATTCCGGGTAAGCCGTCCCCTGCTAAGCCTTCAAGAATAAAACTGGGGGACGTCAAAAAGCCCTTTACAATACAATAGCAGCGAGGAAAATCTCTATGTTTGGGGCTTAGCTTAATTTCACTAACCATAGCAGAATTTCCATTCGCGTGTAGCCTACTTGCTGGTCGTTAGATTGGCAACACTGAGGGGTACCAAGATCCTATTCTCGAACACTGCCTGACTCGGATTGCAACTGTTTCGTATATTTGTTGTGTAAAGTGCGACTCCACACCTGTCGCAGATTTG
The DNA here is from genome assembly GCA_029891345.1 of Dryococelus australis. Classification (NCBI taxonomy): domain Eukaryota; kingdom Metazoa; phylum Arthropoda; class Insecta; order Phasmatodea; family Phasmatidae; genus Dryococelus; species Dryococelus australis. The sequence goes on along the minus strand of CM057003.1, from coordinate 60,005,762 downwards.
CAGGACCTGCAAGCGAATATTGTAACCGCGAGGGATGAATTATCGCAGGATACCATAAAGGACCGCTACAACTTCATGCCACGACGTCTGGCGGAATTTGTTTCAAAACATTGCGGCCCAACATCATACTGACAGACGTATGCTTAGCGCAATAAATATTGCCCACGCTAGTCTCCATTTGTAATAATTTCTTGTTCTTGGCTACTTTTACTCTTTCTTCAGAATAACATTGCAGTCCGTCACTTATTTGTGGGTGCTACTAACTTTTTTCACGAGTTATTATGTAAATGTTTTAATTTTTCATACGTGCATTTACGATTTCTCAAATATATTCGGACACCAAATGCAGCATAATTTGTAATATAGCATTACGACGCATTAAAGACGAGTCTATCTTTACTGTAATGCGACACTCCTACGATTTTATAATGTAAAATAATTTGGAATAAGAATGAACGTAAAGTTAATCAAACGAGACACATTTTAACTTCGACGTGAATAGGCTTTCAGCGGTAAGCTTGCGGAGCACACCACGCGCCTGCCCGTCCTTCCATTGTCTCGTAGAGAGAGAGAGAGAGAGAGAGAGAGAGAGAGAGAGAGAGAGTGTGTGTGTGTGTGTGTGTTTGATTGGGGAAAAGGGGGGGGGGGGGGCACTGCCGAGTCTGGCTTGGAGTGGATAATACCACGAGGAATTCGCCAGCGGAGCAGAACAGGGCAACACCCTCCCTGACGCTAATCCCCCTGCATTAGCCCAAGTACCCAGGGGCGCTATTCTCAGAGATTGCTATTTTCTTCTTGGTGTGTCTTACGACTCTCGACTACCCGCCGTTCATTGAAATCGGTATTCGCAGACTGCCAGAAACACGGGTAAGCGTGGACACATCTGCCGCCTGCTTGTCGTAGCCTCCCGGGGCTGCTGAGCTGCGCCGGGCGGGAAGCCCAGTGGTGAATGCTGGGACAAGAACACTCGCACACGGATTCGTACGCGCCATATTGTTTTGGTGCTGATTATCGCCGATATTTATTTATTGTTGATAAAGAAGACGATTTGGGCGTAACCTCGGTACCAGGAGCGTGTTCTCCATGAATGCAATGCATACAATGCATGATTTTATAGAATTCAAAAGTGAACATATTTCCTAACCACATACTTCACATTTTCCTTTGAAATAAAAATAAATTTTCGTTGGCACATTGGACTGGAATAGTTACTCCTAATAGTTATTCGTAATGTCGTGGCAAGGCGCTGAGGGTCGCCCCTTCGGTGCGTGTTTCGATAATCGAACGTAGTAGTTCCCTGTAACGCCGAGGCGTTATATTCTCAACGTTCGTTCAACTGGAGTTTTATCACTGTAAGATCGTGCGAAATGTGCGCGAATGCATGCATAAGGCGACATTGCATTCAACATGCTAGCGAGTGAGATTATAAACCTTTATTCAAATTTTAGTGACCGAGGCTTGCGTGTTCTACTGTTACGTTTGAATTCGTATTTTAAACAGTATTTTCACAAGGTGAATGATGACTACAAAGCAACATTTTAATAGGTGTATTTATTAATATTTTCAGTTATGTGTGTTACGTGGGAAGCTAGAACTTGTTTAAGTATAATGAGAGACGTACGCCCGCTCACAACAAATTTAAGACAAAGAGTAAAGTGATCAAGTTTGTACAAACATTTAATCCTTATCTTTACAAAGAAAAAGGTTCGGTTGTGCGGTAGCGAAACACCTTATTTTAGAAATATATTTTGTTATAGCAAATATTATATGTAGATGCTTTGTGGTACATCCAAAAAGTACGAATATTATTTTTTTTCCCCTGAAGGCTTCATTAATTTAAGTTTCTGAGTACAAGACTAGACTATTAATGTATGGAAAATGATGTTAGTAACGGCACTGCTTAGTAACGGCACTTCTTAGGTATTAAAAAAACAAGGTACTATATTCACATTTATGTACCACGGACATTTATGCGACTAATTAAAACAGTATTAGATTATTTAAATATTTATATTTAATAAGCTTAAAAATCAATCTTGTGCTTTCCGTAATTTAAAAAAAATTATGCGATTATAAAACTGAAAGAAAGCAAAAATATCACAATACTAAATATAAGGCTTTTATGTGTGTTGATTAACATTACTCATTCTACAAAGTTAAAATTATGTTTTTACAGAATCAACTCGTAAGTTGTGAGCGTAGCTCAGTGAAACAGTATTACTGTTTATAAATTAAGTTATTGTCAGAAAACTTTTATGTCTAGGATAACTTTGTGTAAAAGCAATAATAAACGATTAACTGCATAGTGAAATCGTCTACCTGTGGTTATTTGATTTAGCTTTGCTTTGCATTATTTGTTAGTATTATTGCTTTAGACAAAGACATTCTAGACATAAACATTTTCTGGCAATAAAATAATTTATTGACAGCATTAATATATCATATAATATAACTAAAAAAATTTCGTTATGAAACGGAGATTTGAATTCTACAACCTAATGTCACGTAGCGTGAACCCGCGCACCAACCCACTTTTTTTTTTATAAATAAATTTATTGTCAGAAATAATATACAGAGGTGTTTACCCTTAACCTATTGTACAGTGCACATTCACTCATACAATAGAAACAATAACAAAATACTCAATAAAATATCTACACAATTCTTACCATGGGGTACAAAACGATATGAACATTTAATGAACTGGTTTTACTGACAAAGTCGAAGAACCAAACTTCAGTGCTTTCTGACAATAATGGAATATTGTTGTTTTGTTATCCTCTGGTGTTGAAAACTGCCCCAGTTTTGTAGGCAGCTCACAGTCCACTACATGGCACAACCGAGGACCTTGAGCCTGTTAGGCGCACGTTTTAACCACTTTTTGTGTTAAATTTCTCTATTGTATGCTAACCACACTATATATACAACTTAAATACACAAATACACACACACATATATACATACACACACATATATACATACACACACACACACACATATATATATATATATATATATAGACATACACAAAATTATTTAACGTGATGGGTAGCGCACGGCGTACACCCCGATATGGGACACTGACCTATAACACTACCACCTAACAACGATTACTATTGGAACATTAAGGTGTACACTTGTAAGGACCGAGGCGTAGGCAGCTCACGGCGTACACCCAACCTCGGTAATATACACGCACTTCCTGGAGGCGTAAACGTCAGACGCTGACATCTCCATGTTCATCGCGAATTATTTTTCGTACTCGTACGCGACACCACTGCCAGATGGGAGCTGCATAAACACAGGAAATTACCCTATGAAGGACCGTGTCGGTGTTGCCACACAGCGTGCATGTAGGGTCAGCTGTCAGGTGAATGCTGTATTTACGCTGCTGAGTTGCCACGATATTATTGTAGAAACAGAATGCTGCAGCTCGAAGATCCGAGGAAAGGTTAGGATCGGCAAGTATTTTCCATGGGCGCCTCCAACGGAAGGTTGGGGTGCGATTCTCAACAGTTGGTATGACTGCCGACTTTTGGAAGCCCGAATGTACAAATATCTCGCTGATGCGACTGTCCCTTCCGGTAAGTGTTCTACTAGAGTTGCGAGTGCTTCCTTTGCCTGACAGTATTGAAGTGGCATGCGTCTAACTTCAGACCACATCATTTTCTGTAATGCTGCGTAAATGTCCGCTGGGCGCAAAATTGTTGCAATTGCTGAAGACTGATATAAGGCCTCACACTTCAAAACGTGATTAATTAGACACAGGCTTCCGTCTTGCAAGGAAAGATAAAGTTGCGGCATAGATAATTAAAATATATAAGATTTCCACAACATGCGGCCAACAATCTGTAGTATTTGTGCACTTTGTTGACGAGGTAGTAGGAATATATGTGACACATACCACAGCTTCGCAAGTAAGAATACATTTATTAAAGTAACCCTCTGTATAATATTTGTACGACGATAATTCATTTCTATTTGACGAGCACGGAGCTTATTTATTGTTATATTCCAATTATAATGCAACAAATGAGTGGCGTCTGCATGGAAGTACATGCCCAATATTTTCACAGTTTCGGCCCTCCGAAAGGGAAAAACGTCGTCAAATGGCTCGCTGGTGGCGCTGAGCTCCAGTACGGTAGTTTTGTTGGCATTCGCTCGCAGATTAGAGACGCTGCGAAAAAGGTCCGGACATTCTGCCGTCTCTGTAATTTCCCGCTCTGAACGAACGACACATGTGATGGCATCAGCATAGGCATTTAATTTAAAGGACATGTTAGCTACAGGGTATCCTTGCAAGCGGGCAGTGAGCATTCTGCAGAGAGCCTCAATGATGATAGTAAATAAAATCATGGATAGCGGGCATCCTTGTCGAACTGAACTCTCGATCTTAATAGGTGGAGTAAGGAATCCGTTAACCAACAGCCGTGACAAAATCCCGGTACACACTATCCGCACTAACTGTACTGCATTGGCTGGAAAATCGAAATGATGCAGAACATGGAGTAAAAAATTATGATCGACTCTATCGAATGCTTTATCCATATCAATACTCAATATGGTCATTTTATTGTGTTGTAGTGACGAAAGTAATTGAATGTCCCTTAGGGCTAGCACGCCTTGTAAGATGGAACGTCCTGGAACAGTACATGTCTGGCCGGGACCAATAATATCTGACAATCCCTTGGTTAATCGGGTCGCACAAAACCGAGCAATTATTTTGTAATCGGCACATAAAAGTGTAATTGACCTATAATCCGTAGGTTTAAGTGGACGTGATATTTTGGGTATAAGGACAATTATCCCTTCTTTATGAGATTTGCATAACTCCCCTCTTTCAAGCACATCGCGAACAACTTCGCAGAAGTCGGCACCAATAATATCCTAATAAGTTTTGGAAAATTCGTATGGAATACTGTCAATACCCAAATATTTTTTTGATGGCAATAGCTGTATTATTGTATTAACTTCCGCATCTAAACATGGCGCCTCCATGCCCGTCTTGCTGTCACAGCTAACTTTGTTTTCATAATCCTGTAAAACCGATGGAAGCAGAGCATCGTCCATGTCTTGTTTCGGGTATAAATTTGCAAAGTAACTGCAGAGCGTTTGCACTATTTCCGGCCGGTCCCGAATAATAGCGCCACCACTGTCAGTAAGCTGGTTTATAACCTTGCGTCGGATTTGCTGTTGTTCCTTAATGAGACTAAACAGGCTAAATTTCTCTTCTGCAAATAGACTTTTATCAGTTATCATAATATGACGATTTTTATAAACTGTTCACTCAATAAATGTATAAGCTTCTGTTTCGTGTCTCTAATACGTGGAGTTACGTGTGCACCATGGTTTGCCTGCAGGTGAATTTCGTATAGCACATGTTCGTAGAATGCACGTGTTCCCCTACGCTCTTCTGCCAGTTGGTATGTATGCCTTTTAAAGAGCCTCAAGACGTTCAGTTTTACACACACATCCCACCACATCGCCACAAAGGGGAACTGGTATTTTTTGCTATGCCAACGTACCGAATTAGCTAGGAAGTCCTCTTTTACTTCTGGACTGTCTAATAAAGACGTATTTAGACACCATGTCCCTCTGCCAAACCGTGTAACATTCGCAAACTTTTCATATTTAAATATTTCTGCAGAGTTATCGTTGAAAGCTACATGAAGAAAGTCATATCGATGCACCTTATGTATATTCTTGTTTTTCCATGTAGAATCGGTCAATCCAAGACCGACTCTGTGAAGTCACATAGTTGTAATGTATTCCTTGGAAGTTAGATGCAACACCACACAAGCCTAAGCTAGTGATAAAAGTAGATAGGGCAGCTTTTGTAGGATAAATGCCACCCTGATGATCATGGGGGTGAACTATGCAGTTGAAATCTCCACCGAGAATGAAGTGATTACAGGGTGGATGGAAAAATGGAACCAAATCCACGGAGACACAACCTGCAAGATAGCCGTGTAAAAAGTTATATACTTGACAATGTCCATCGTTATCGCGTATTTTTTTAAGTTGTATTTATTGTTTTATCATGACCGTGCCAGAAAATTGAAACATTTCCCGTTACTTACACGTACACTAACTTTCATTTTATACATAAATACGTTTTACAGAACCCGTTACCTTTTCGTAAACGGACATATACGCCTTTAGGTTTACATGGGTGACAGCCATCTTGTCTGGCGCAGCTCTATTGGTATAGCAGAAATTTATAAAACGTTCTATTAAGTCAGGTGCCCCAAAATTGCTTTCTTATTGGTCAGCGAACATAGCCTTCCGTCTGGGGTGCCTATAAATTGATGATGTACAGGCGTGATCGGCGGACATCCGCCTGTGGCTTTTCATTCGTATCCGAGAATGCGACTGGCAGGCTCGCAGGCGGCAGCACGGTTTACTACTGCGGCCTACCGCGTACTCAGGCATGCGTCTCAGAATATCACCCCTATACCCTCGGTGCTCCTGGACGTGGTAGTGGCTTCGTAACTCCATTGTCGCCTCCTCTTTGTATCTCCAGCAAGGCCCTTCTCCCCCCTCCCGTCAGCAAGGCTCTTCCCCCCCCCCCCGCCTCTCAGCAAGTCTCTTCTCTCCCCGGCCCCAGCAAGGCTATTCTCCCCCCGCCCCCAATAAGGCTCTTCCCCCCGACCACAGCAAGGCTCTTCTCCTCCCGCCCCCAGCAAGGATCAACACCACCCCGCCCCCCAGCAAGGCTCTTCTCCCCCCGCCCACAGCAAGGCTCTTCACCACCCCGCCCCACAGCAAGGCTCTTCTCCCCCCGCCCACAGCAAGGCTCTTCACCACCCCGCCCCCCAGCAAGGCTCTTCTCCTCCCGCCCCCAGCAAGACTCTTCACCACCCCGCCCCCCAGCAAGGCTCTTCTCCCCCCGCCCCCAGCAAGGCTCTTCACCACCCCACCCCCCAGCAAGGCTCTTCTCCCCCCGCCCCCAGCAAGGCTCTTCCCCCGACCACAGCAAGGCTCTTCTCCCACCAACAATGCTATTCTCCCCCTCCCGCCGCCAGCAAGGCTTTCTCACCCCGCCGCCAGCAAGGCTCTTCCCCCCGCCAACCCAACAAGGCTCTTCTCCCCCCGCCCTCATTAAGGCTTTTCTCCCCCCGGCTCCAGCAAGGCTCTTCTCCCCCCGTCCTCAGCAAGTCTCTTCTCTCCCCGCCCAACAAGGCTCTCCCTCCGCCCCCAGCAATGCTTTCTCCCCCCCCCCCCCAACAAGGCTCTTCTCCCTCTCCCCCCGGAAAGGTTCTCCCCCCGTCCGGCTGTAAGGCTAAGGCTCTTCACCCCCCCCCCCTTGCCATTAAGTAACGCTAATGCTCTTCTCCCTCCCTCCTGCTTTTAACTTCACCGCTTACGAATACACTATAGTCGATCCGCAATCAATTGAACACATTTGAAACCCAGTGCAATTAGTCTGTGTGTTTGATCGGCACGTGGAAACACGAGCATTGCCAGGCCACTTTCACTTGTCGCATTCAGTGTTCTTCTCCTATTGTTGACGATACCTTTATATATTACTCGGTAGGGTGACAACGTGGGCCCTAGGTTGCCGTGCTCCAGCGTTGAGGAGACAGGTCCGACATCACACTGTATCTGAACACGGTGTCAGTAAGGACTCTATCATTGAAGTTCACTCCCTTTAACAGTCCTAGATGCAGTATATTGTGACTGGAAAAAAAAACCCAGAAAATGTACTACTTTGAGTGTGGTATCGATTTACTGACAAGACAAGGTAGAAGTGAGTCGCATGTATTCACGACTGCATGTCCATCATTAGAGGTAGTGGAATTTCGCGAAAACATTTCGAGGCAAGTTGTATCTCAAAGCGCTGTATGATCGTTTATCTATCTTGATTGGACGAATTAATTTTTGGCACGTGTTAACTATTTGCACACGAATCATGTAGGAGCCGTGCCGATGTTGCTAAATTCTGAGTGGCCCGGTCAAATATGAAAACGCCTTCTCGAGCAGACAGTAACCTATGGCAGCAGACAAACTGATGTTGGGTGCTTATAGTATTTAAGTCTACCGTGTACTCGTATTTCTTTTTCGTGAACAATCACGGGCTCTAACCATCAGTTCTCTTGGTCTCTTTATTCCCATTTAAGCCCTCCCTACACGATACCCAATTTCTGCTACCTTCTGCTATACCCATGGGCACATCAGAAGGCATAAAAGTTTCTGTAACAGAAGAGAAGAAAGAATGCATCAGTTCATACCCACACTTTACCAAAGTGCTAACAGAATATAAATGGCAGGAAAAAACAACACCAAAATGGCAGACATTCCGCAGTTGGCAGGACTACAAATGTAATCAGATATTATATGTAGGAGTTTTGTGTTACACCCAAAAAGTACGAAGACAATTTTTTGCTAAAGACTGTATTTATTTAAGTTTCTGAGTACAAGTACTAGGCTATTAATAAATGGAAAATAATGTTATTAACAGTTCTGCTCAAGTATAAAAAAAACAAGGTAGTCTACTGTTTTCACATTTATGTACAATGGACGTTTACGTGACTAATAAAAACATTATTAAATTATTTAAATATTTATCTTTAACAAGCATAATATTCAATATTGTGTTTTCCGTAATTAAACAAGTTTATACGTTCGGAGACTAAAAGAAGGGAAAAATATCACAATACTAATAATAAAGTTTTTGTGTGTGGAGGTCATCATGACTCCTGCTACATGCATTAAAATACGCTTTTACACAGGCCCTTTACAAGTCGTGTGTGTAGCACGATGGGTTAGTGCACGGGTTTGTAACTCTAAGCTTTTGGTTTTAGAGTTCAAAATCTCAGTCGTGTAGCTACATTTTTAGTGATTTTATGTGATACATTATCGTCGTATATAATTTATGTTATTTTCAGAAAACGTTTATTTTTAGAATTTCTTCTTTGGATAGAAGCAATAATACACAAGTAACATGCACATTGCAATCGGCTGCCTGTGGTTTTTGATCTAGCTGTTGTTTATATTATTGTGTTTAGACGAAAATATTGCAGAAATAAGCGTTTTCTGGCAATGACTTAAATTATAAACAGCAATAATGTATCACATAAAATTACTATAAAAAAAACTTTACAGATGTGTCGAAGTTATATGAACCGAGTAAAATCCCAAGAGGCTTCGGAATCCACTGTAATCACAAGTATCGTCCCCCTTCTAGCATTTCTGCAACTAGCCACGAAACTGATCATTCAGAATTAATTTTTTTCTACCAAGGAATATAAAATCCTTATATATATATGTCGCATATATCCGTTTTATAACTGACCTTTATCGGTCCTTTTTATTTGGATATATAATACTGATCTGCGAATTAATCATTACGTGTACAAGATACCAAAAGATTGGATAACAAATACGTATAAAAAGTCAGAGCTGAGAATAAAATGTCTTTGACTATTTACCAAATTGAAAGAATTGCATGTTATTTACGGTTGAAAAAAAAATTCTGGGAAATAGAACAGTTATAAAATGGAACTATCAATGTAAATTCGTTTTTCTTGATAATTAATTTTTTTTTCTGTCTTATTTTTCGGTATGAATTTCATTATAGGCTGTTCACGGCAAAGTGAGCACTTTCGAGGCCCTAGTTACTTTTCCCTTTCAGCCATATTTTATCCTTTAACCGCCTTTTTGAACAAATATTGTCATGTAAGTAATAAACGCATTGTATATATTCCACCGAACTCTGAATACAACGTCTAAGGCTAAAATTAAATATATTTATTGACTCTTGGTCCAAATGTGACGGCTTTCAAAAGTGCTCACTTTACCATGAATAGCCTATAGCAAGGCGTGCCAAACACGAACAAAATTCCCAGCAGCGGGAAATATTTGCTGGCGTGGGTAATACGCTCGGCCGCAGCTCAGAAAGGTTTATCCCTCGGGGAAAGCAAATTGCTTGCCTTCGCAATCGATAACGTGATTTTCCTTCCCTTATCGGCTGTTATCCCAACCAACCCTTCCTTCTCGTCCTCGAGTTCACACAGCTAAAACTACGGAATAAATTCCAACTGTCTTCTGTAATATAAGCAGCTAACATCCTGAAACTAAAGACGAATATTTATTTATGGCAATTTGCGTCGTTCTATAGGCGAATGATGCCTCTTAAGCCAAACGAAAAATTGCTATAAGTTCGCAGCTAAACGTAACTTCTGAAGTATTTGAAATCTCTCTGTGACGTGGAACTACTGTGCGTGTTTTAGGCACGCGCGAAAGGAAGTGATAAGGGTGGTTCTAGTGCGTACATGGTAGCTCTCATCGTCTCTAACGCTCAGGCAATAGTGTTTACGTCCAGCTGTAGGCCTTTATGCGTATAAGTTTTTGGTTAAGCTCAACGGAGTTGCCTATAAAAGCGTTCTAGATATGCATCTAACACATTTGAATAATTTAATAAGTAATGTTTGGCCATGCTGAGAAGCTACAAATCGGTTGGCAACACGCGATATGTCTTAAACGCAGATTCTCGAGTAGCCATAGCCATGAGTTATTTACCAAATAACTGCAAGTACGTTTGGTTGTTTCTCTTCTAAATTTGTAAGTTATTTCAGACACACTGCAACGCCAATTTAGGTGTCTCACATAGGAAGGCGTTCATTCTAGCAAATGTATATAGATAGATATGCTCAACAAATATATTTAATTCGCTGTTGTAGCCCATTGACAACGTAAAACCAAAATATTAGTACCCTGCATTCCCTCTTGAAGAGATGGGGCTTTCGTGACTGTGGCTGCTGAAGCCGCCCCTACACGATACCCAATTTCTGCTACCTTCTGCTATACCCATGGGCACAACAGAAGTCATACAAGTTTATATAGCAGAAGAGAAGAAAGAATGCATCAGTTCATACCCACACGTTACCTAAAGTTGTAACAGAAAATTTTAAATGGTAGGCAAAAACAACTCGCAAATGGCAGACATTCCGAAGTTGGCAGGGCTACAAATGCAATCAAATATTATTTGTGGGAGCTTTGTGGTACATGCAAAAAAAAAGTACGAAGACAATTTTTATTTCCTGAAGACTATTTATTTAAGTTTCTGAGTACAAGCACTAGGCTATTAATAAATGAAAAATAATGTTAGTAACGGCACTGCTTATGTATAAAAACCAAGGTACTGTTTTCACAATAATGTACAAAGGACGTTTACGCGTCTAATAAAAACATTATTAAATTATTTAAATATTTATCTTTAACAAGCATAATAATCAATATCTTGATTTCCGTAATTAAACACGTTTATACGTTAGGAGACTAAAATAAGGTTAAAATATCACAATACTCATAATAAAGCTTTTGTGTGTGTGTGTGTGGGGGGGGGGGGGGGGGTCTTCACTCCTGCTACATCTGTTAAGATGCGCATTTACACAGGCACTTTACATGTTGTGTGTGTGGTACGGTGGGTTAGTGCGCGGGTTTGTAATATGAAGTGCTTAGTTCTAGAGTTCAAATCTCCGTCATGTAACGATATTATTAGTTGTTTTATGTGATACATTATTGACGTTTATCATGGGCATTGACTGGTCGACACATGAATTCCGTTGTAGAGGTTCAGTAGAAAGGTCGTGATTAAAAACCGGCTGAGTATGTTGTACCGCGGCACCTGAATAAGGAAAACAACTGAGAAACGTTTCGTGCCTGAGGACAAGTTCCACCTTCTCATTTCGATTACAAGGATTTTTTTTTTTTTTGGATGTGAAAATGGTTAAAAGCGGGGATTTCAGAATAAACTTTAACTGCTAAATTTTCAATATAGAAAGTTTACAGTTACCTTTAGACACGCATCACACTTTTATTTTTATCAACGAGTTTAAAAAATGACAGGGTGAGCGCTTGGAGTGAGGTTCAGGCGAGCCACAGAGGGAAAGACCGCACGCTAGTAGCGCGAACACCTCGCACGTAGAGGCGATTAGACAAGTGGCAAGTGAACAAGAGGAAGTCTAAAGCTCTTTTCGTACTGTCACATTTTCGCCTTCATATATTTGCGACGATAAAATTAGAAAACTAAATACGGAGATCAAATTTTTCTTTCACCAAATCTTATCAAATAATATTGAATGTGTGTGAAAATGTGTAATATTGTCAGATTTTTTTACTGAGAGGATCCAATCTGAATTTGTATTTATTTCCAAAGCGAGATACTGCTGTTGTGTTTCCAAGTAGTTTATTACAGGAATAAATGTATGTTGTGATTAATTTTCACTTCTTTACTAAATTATAATTTCGTTTATCATAAATATTCCCTGTAAATGAAATTTAATCCCTCTGAGTTTTTAGTATAATGTGCAGTATTCACTTAAATTAGCATTCATGCTCAGACAGCTTCTAATAAATGCATTATCTTCATAAACTTATTTCGTTTCCAGCAATTGTTCGTTTCGCGACGTCGGGAAGGGCCAGTTCTGTCCTGCACGATTATGATTTGCTGAGCCCGCAAAACATAAAATACATTTTAGAACCGGTCCAATCCTCAAATGTTTTATGTAGGCAACCAACTTTTTCAGACAAAAATATGGCGGTGTGTAAGACGTTTCGTTGACGTCACGACTGTCCAACATTATTTGACCAAGTTTAGTGATAGGCCTAGCAGTTTGATGGAAAACATTTTACAGGCTGATAGGGGATTTAGAGAGCTGATCCAGACTGCTGGAGCCCTCAAGAGGAACCATCCCCCGCCTTAATGGATGTTCGGTTTCTCCAGCTTTTTTAGGGTCTTCCGAGGTCTTGAGAGCCGATGAGGGTGATTTAAGTTAATATGGAGCGGCGCCGCAATGAAGGGATGGGGTGAACGGGAGATCCCCGAGAAAACCGGCCGACCAACGGCATCGTCTGGCACGATTCCCACTTGCAAAAACCTGGATAGCCAGCCGGGGATTGAACCCGGTTCACCTTGGTGAGATGCGAGCATGCTAATCGCTCAGCCACCGCGGTCGCAGCTTGTTCAGGAATTTTTAAACACTTTGAGGTCGGCACGTCTTACTAGCGTTTAAGACAAGCTATAGAAGTGAGCCGCATGTTTCCACTAAAGGAGACAAAACATTTTCTATTGGTCTGTAGTTTCCAGTGACGCCGTACTATTGGTCAACATCGCACCTGACTATCATAATTGGCTGATCGTCAGCCATTGGATTACCTTATGCCTAGTTTTGGCCATGTGCGAACATATGTTTTTCTTATTAAAGGCTGTTCACGATAAAGTGATTCAACCTTATAAAAAAGTCACTATCCATACCTGCATATATTGTAACGGGCGAAATGAGGGACTTGCGCCCAGTAAAGTTGGTAACGATGACTGGAAAGTAGTTCCATATCTTAACGTCGAATAAAAAGTGTCAGGTAACCATTTGTGATAACATAAATTATTTCATTAATTTTCTGTTTTATTTAATGCATCGAAGTGTACAAATGAGCTGATTTACAAAACATTTCTGTTGTAACAATGCTACAGTTGCACTTGACCGACGCATGAATAAAGCGACGAGGCCCACGGCAATCTTAATATTGCATAAGGCGAAAGATTACACGATGTTTATACAAGCAGATCTTAGCAGGGATTTCAAAAGTGCTCATTTTACTGTGAACAGCCTACATCGGGGTGTACGGCACATCGTGTTGACTACAGTAACTAAACAAAAAGTTGTCTTTTACGTAGGAAAATTGTCACCAATAATATAATGTTTTTACTAGCTAGAATTGTTAACATTTGGATAGCAGTATAACTATTTCCGGTACAGTTTTGTTCGCTATCGGCAGAGAATTGTTGAAACAAGTGTCGCCCGAGCTACACTCGAGCACGTCCGCGGTGTGCTGGAAAAGAACATTCCGAAAGTGGCCGCTACAGTGGCCTTGCATTGCACTAAAGCCGTGGCGAGGGAACCACGAACTCGTGATGGCGTCGCAATTTTATTCCTGCCGAAATTCGGCAGAATCAATATCGTGCCATTGTGACGAGTTGGTAGCGCGATCGTTACATTACGTGTACCTGCTGCTGTGTAGCTAGAGAAACCAAGAATCCACATTGCTCTAATTGTAGACATAACCTGTGACTAACTTTTCCTCTGATACAATTTTTTTTTTTTTTTTTTTTTTTTTTTTTTTTTTTTTTTTTTTTTTTTTGATCGCATGGTTTCTGCAAAATTAAATCTCAAAGTCAAAATATTACAATTTTTTTTATGTTAAAATAAAGTAAACCAAACTGTTTGTAGAAAATTAAAAAAAAGGGCAACTGAAAGATTTCGTCTTAGTTGATTTTACGATATTTCCAGCAAAAGTTATTTTCCAAAAATTTAGGAGCCACCACAAATAAAATAAAAAAACATTCCCTCGTATAATTTTATAGACGTCTTTAAATAGCTGTTTGCATCTTCTCTAAGTGTGAATTAACTCATTTTTGTACTTAAGATGGTTTTCTTTATTTGTGCATATGTAAAATAGTAAAATAGTGATCTAGGCACGTATTTATGCCATACTTACGCTATTGAATTGTTTTTTGCAAGTAAAGAGTAATCACTAAAAATGTCTAAAAAGTGAACAGGATGTTGTGCAAATATAAAATAAGACATTTTTCTAGTGGCGCATGCCCTTCACTGTGGTACGAACCAGCTTCGCTTACTGGATAAATGAAAAACAAACACGTTTACTGTTGCATTTGTAGGCATTTCCCCCCCTCATTTATTACTTTTTTTTAAATATACTACGTATACACTGAGAAAAAGGTTTATTGGTTTGTATAGGGGCAATGAATTATTTTGTTGCTGAAACCAAATTTTTTTGTTGTGCTAATTTGGTTGCCCCAAAATGTAAAATTTGGTTGGTGCAACTATAGATTTGTTTGGCTGCACGTACATTAAACAGTTTGGGCTGATAAAGGCGGTTCACGATAAAGTGAGCACTTTTGTAATCAACTTTATAAAAAGTTACTGTCCCAACCTGCATATATTTGAACGGGTGCACTGAGTGGCATGCTCCCAGTAAAGTTGGTAACGATGGATAGGAAGTAGTTCCATATCTTAACGTCGTATAAAAAGTGTAACCATTTGTCATAACTTAAATGATTTCTTCCGCTTTCTGTTTTTTTTAATGCATCAAAGTGTAAAAATGAGCAGATTTGAAATATTTACTTTTCTAATAATTTCACGCCTTCACTTGACCGACGCATGAATAAAGTGATGAGGCCCATGACAATGTTAATCTTACATAAGGCGGAAGAATACACAACGTGCATACAAGTAGATCTTAAGCAGGGTTTTCAAAGGTGCTCATTTTACCGTGAATAGCCTATATAAAAAAGTTCTTCAAGTTAGAGTGGGTTGCGAACCTAGAACAAGTTGAGTCCGCGCGCTACGCCTTAGTAATCTCAGCTGATATGACAACTGTTGACGCCGGAAAGCTTTTATAAGATATACTGCAAATATTGGGCAACGCGTGCAACTAATATTTCAAGTTTTGCGGCTTTAATTGTAAGTTTTTTGGTTGCATTGCTTTTTTTAATGTGTTTATGCGATTGTTAAGCATCAATAGATGCACTAACAAACACGGTTAATATCCTAATTTTCACAAAACATACAAACACACTCTCGAGCTGTATTTTCGAACGAAGGCAGTCAAGTGTGTGGCCTAACAAATATGTACAGTTGATTCAGCAAAATATTCAGTTGACAGTGTAATTTTTTTTTTGCCCAGGCACATATTTTTTTAAAATTCAAACATATATTTTGTTAGACGAACAGAAGTAATTTTGTGGATTTTCAAATTTTGTTTGCTCAACAATATATTTTGGTAAATGTATAAACAAAATATGTCGTTCGATTTTCTGTCGGTGTAGGCGAGGCGGAAGTGCGCGCTTAGCCACAGCCGAGACGAGGCGCGTGTGAGAGGAAATGCTGTAGCTCGGCCAGCGTACGCGCGTCACGTGGGATTTGAGGGGGATGGTGGAAGAGGAGGAGGGGGGTGTGTGGAAAATGACATTGTGATGGCAACACCTGAGCGGCGCTGGCGAAGCGAGGCGAAGCAATCACGTTACAGCCCTCGGGCGGGTGTGAGGAGGGTTTGCAGCAGACAGACACGCACACGCACACAACACAAGCACACGCGGATGATTAACAGCCACAACGCACCGCTCTCGTACCCTATTACTCGCCGGCAACACTAGCCCGGCGCGACAATTTTACACATTCCCTTCACCAGTAATTGAGCCGTCATTATTCTCGGAGCACTGATGGAAGAAAAGAAAGAATTTTTGTTTCCTTATCTGCAATCAGTGCTCCGAGAGTAACGAACATGGCGAGTTTGAAACAATGTAAGAAGGCGCTACAAGTTGATATTTACGTCTTGAGGAGCCAATAATTTTGAAAAATCCTCTGTGAAGCAAGTTATGACACAAGTTATATAAATATACTGCTTTCACGCACCAGTGGCCTTAACGGACCTACCTACCAAGCCCGCAGCCGCGAACTTCAAATGGGGAATCAATGTCAAACGAAATCTCTTCTCATTGTGCCAATTTTTAATATAACTATTTCAAAGAAAAAGTATTCTAAGTTAAATTTTTTAAGGAATGATGCTACGTTAAAATATATTGACAATTTGTTTGTTATAAATTTTTTCGTAAAATGTAAATATTGTAATTTACATATAACAAAAAAAAATGGATAAATCATTATTAAAAAAAAAAAAAAATTATATGTAGCAATATTGTCTGGGAAAATCGCGCCAACGTGTTTTTTGTTTGGGATAGTTATCTTTAAAATACACAAAATGAGAGGGAATTTCGTTTTAGATTGATTTCCCATTTGTAGTTCTCGACTGTCGGCTTGGTAGGCAGGCCTATTAACATTCCTGCCCAGAGTGTTTCCCACACACCGTCGCGTAAAACTCCACACCATCTACCCCGCACGAATTTCCATGCACCCTTCAACCGACGCTATGAAATTGTTAGAAAAGTATGCCATTGTTCGACTAATTATTTCAACGCACACACGAAAAAAGAAAGTAATTTTTATGAACAATCAGTTTAACTCATTCAAGCCCAGTGTACGCACAGTGCCCAATGTGCTTCCCTGAAGGACAACTATTTGTAAACTGTGCTACTGTTGTAAACTACGAGTTGCCAGTATTTCATATTACTACTGTAATGACACACCAATGTCACGTCAGTAGTAGAGGCGAGGGCGTCTTATATACCAAGGGATGCCGCCTTTTTGATTGACCTAATAAATTTGATATCAAAGGGTTAATTAAATTGGAAGGGTAAAATTTATTGAAAGGGTTAAATGTATTGAAATGGTTAAATTTATTTTGTGTGTGTTTGGTGCAAGAGTGTACCAAGGGTCAATTTGATTAGTTTCTTTCTTTTCTTTGGGGAGGAGCTCGGGTACATTCTCACCCTTGAAGCTCTTGCACATGAGTGAGGTGCGGCGTGTTGGGGACGGTGTTTGTGTATGTATATATATATATAGTTTTGTGCAAGAGTGGTATAAGTGTAACTTTTTTGTGTCTCATAAACGGTGGTGGGAGATAGGCGATTTTTAGTAGTTAAACAGAAAGAGGCATAAAGTTAACACACGAAAGAAATTCCAGAGTGTTCTACATATGAATAAGTTACACGAGAGAGAGAGAGAGAGAAAGAGAGAAGTATAACTACGTGGTGTCGACAAGTGGTAAATATCACAACTACATAAGTCTCCAGTATGGAATAAATTAATTAGCATAGAAAAAATTATCTATAAATTAAGCAGCTGATAAACACAATAACAAGATATATGACACTACTCGATGCCTCTCGCACACCCTTTACAGGTCCGTCTGCCTGTGAGACTGGTGAGGAACTTTAGAAATGGAACCCACAAAAAAAAAAATTAATTGATTAATATGCGTAAAAAAGAAAACATTTAATATATGCACATTCGTTCGGGAGCTTAAACGAAACGAATGTTTCCAAATATATTATATGGGCACGTAATAAAATCGCACCTCCCTCAAAACACATCCGTCAACCTCGGAGGTCAGTCAATGAATGACTGAATTGTATGATGTGCGCCAACTTATATACATGGAGCTTGTGGATGAGTTGAAATTACTGCAAAAATCTGTATACGATTCACACACTCATACGCATTGAATTATATCTATAAAAATGTATCCCTCCCAAGAACTGCATGCAGTTTATTAGCAAAAGGCACAGACAATTATTTAGCACTTTCCAGGCATATAAAGATTTCCAAACTCTCATTTTGAATTCTAAACAAGACACAATAACAAGATGCACATAACGAAATCGCTCCTCTCCCAAAACGCATCCGTCCACATCGGAGGTTAGTCAATGAATAAAGCGATGTTACATCGAGTGTCTGACTATATATACATGGAGAGTGGCTGAGTTGAAATTTACGACTGACAGAACCTGTTTCCCTACCAAGCTACTATTGATGATTGATGACTTGATTAAACTTTTCGTCCTACAACTACAGGAATTATTAAAAATAATGGACATGCTACAAATTTTTTCTTTTAAGTCTGTGAAATTCACGACACTTGATAACAAAACTGCGAGTTGAAAATGCTACAAAGTTTCGTCGCCCGAGTTCAGAAACGGGGTTTACATGATAAATGCACTATCACACAAAAACATATTTTTTATTCTCAATAAATTAGAAATATTTTTATTAAAACGAGAAACCCGCAGGCCACCGCCTGCTGGCCACCGCACCCTGTGATGTTCACTGTAGTGTTTCGAACCCTGCTGACCTCCGCACCTAGTGAAGACGAGAGAGAGCTCCTGTATATACGTCTACGCAGTATGAGGGTTGGCAAAGAACTGAAATGGCAGAACCCCTCGAGAATTATCCACATTGCTCC
Organism: Dryococelus australis; assembly: GCA_029891345.1. Classification (NCBI taxonomy): domain Eukaryota; kingdom Metazoa; phylum Arthropoda; class Insecta; order Phasmatodea; family Phasmatidae; genus Dryococelus; species Dryococelus australis. The sequence goes on along the minus strand of CM057003.1, from coordinate 59,986,880 downwards.
TGGGTGTCTGCACTTCTTCTCCACGCCTCTTGTCCAGAAGATGAGTTTATGCGAAAGAGAGTTCTTTTCCAAGGTCACAGAACAATACCCCAGAGCACATCTTCAGCGATGTATCCCCCCCCTCCAACAAAGAGTTCGTTTTCAGAGGGATGCTCTGTCCAAGGTCATGCACCCTCACTGCCTATCCAAGACCAAGCACCATGACCCCCTCCATTCATCATCAGCCCAGAATGCATCTTTTGTCCGACAATGATTTCAGGGACTCTCCAACTGCCGACACCCCTCAAGATACCAAATTGGACTCTTCCAGAACTTTTATTTGTTTGCAAAACTACGCTTTACCCATGAATTGTAGACTCTCCCGAAAATCCGCCCTGTCCGGTTCTGTGAGAGGAATGGTGATTCCTCCACCCGCCCCTTCCCCTGACTGGCCATACCTAGAGCTGGTCAAGAGCCTTCAAACCATTGTGCCAGGAGATGTTGAACAATTCTCGCATTTACACTCTCAAGTGTTTGAACGTCTATTTCCATCAAATAAATTTTAACAACTTTTTTGCTGACTAAATTATTCCCTTAACATTAATAACTATATTGGAAATATTAGTAGGTATGTAGCTGTATTTACGGAACTGTAATTAATGGTTTCCGAATAACTATCTCTATAACGATAAATGGCTTTTAAAAATTCTTCAATTGAAACCTATCAACTCATGCATGGTGAAGTGAAAACTTTGTTAAAAACATTCAGAAAAGTAATTTCAATTTTTTCCATGGTTATTATTAGCGAATTTAATGCTATGAAGAAAATGAAATTAGAACATTTCTAACACTGGAAACCAAGCTAACGTGTAGGATGTCTAAATCCATTCCAGATGTTTAAGAGCAACTAGATGAAACTCTTTTTAGGACACCCAATAACATCAACCCAGGTTTTGTCCTATCTCTCTTGTTCATCTATCATCTCTTTACATCCTTGGATATGACCATTAACACAGGAAAGATATTCCCTTTCCTTTGTAATACACAGCGGTTATGGAAAACTTGACAGTCTCTCCACAATGATGTCTTTTTAGAAAAAAAATCTAAGTTCAGAAAGAAATAAGTTTGGAATATTTCTAAAGAAAAATATAATTAAAATGATTTAAGCACACAGGATTTTTGCTCAAATATTAATCCAATGAAATGGTGATCCAATCAACAAGGGGATTGGTTGCAGAATAAATACTAAATCCATCATCTATCTACAGGTTTATTAATAAATAAAAAACATATAATATAATTAAAAATATTTTATTTACTATCAGAATTTTTTTTACACACATTGTAATACAATCTTTTAAATTCTTGATTCTTAACCCATGAATCGTATGCTTTTAAGAATCCTCTGAATTTAACCAAGTACATATATTTCTTCCTTTTAATGATTTTATTACAATCAAATATTAATTTGGAGAACTGAATTTTTGCAATTCATGTTCGTAAAATCTGTCTTTTATTGGTTCTCCATCATATGTTTCTAGGTAATACATTCTGGTATGTGTTTGTCTAATTTAAATAATTTTAAATATTTCATAAGACCAATTAACCATAATTGTTTTATCAAATATTCCTTTCTGCTTCGAGACACGTATAAATTCGCCAACTTTGAACTTTGGTTTTCTTTCGTCGATGACTTTAACATTATTATAAATTTTTTCATTAAAATATTATCTGTAAGTTCTTTGAGAGCCATCTTAATAATTATATGATATCTGGTATTATAAAATTTACCTATTTCAGGTAAAATGTCAACCCACTTGTAAGTCCCCCTCGATGTGAAATGTTTATATATTAACTGTTTGATAGATTTGGTGTAAAGTTCCACAACACTGGCTTTAAGCTCCAAATATGCTGTATAGTGATTAATACCATATTCAGACATAAGTTTCCAGAATGGAGCAAAAAAAAATTCAGATCCTCTGTTGGTTTGGAGCGAATGTTACATCGGTGACCTGTTTCCGAGTTTTGTTTTCAAAGGTACACCCAACCATATTTCGAATAAACGTCATATTACGGTTAAAATATACTTGTACCCCTTATTGTTGAAAGCAACGTCAATTCCCATAAATTGGATTGAAAAAGATAATTTAAACCATGAATTACAACTCTTCTTCTAGGATATCTTATCCTTAAAGGGGCATGAAGCTCTTGAGTAATCTTATTAAACTTCATTAATAATATAACCATCTTTCATTAACTCATCAATAACACTTTTGTTCGTATGTGAATGATTCCCAGTCTCTCTCAAAGTGATGAGAAATTTTAATCAATTGACCAATTCATTAGGATTGTTCCAATATACAAAAGAACAACGATCACCAACTTCATCTTTATATATGCCACTTCCAACAATATTGGTTATTAAATGTATTTTCAGGTGATTTTCATCTCCTGAATGAATATTAGCATTCATTCGATGAATAAGTTCTTTATATTTCTGCAAATTGGTATCAGAATATCCATTTGAAAAGTTTCGAACAATAATTAAAACAATCATTGACTTGCATCAGTTATGTAATCACCTATTTCAATTTTATTGACAGGCAAAAACTTAATTACCGAATCTCCCAGGAACCAGATTTTATCATGTCGATAAACACCAAATATGATATCACATGTAGACAAATATTGTTTTGAAGCTAAATAATGTATTAAATGAGAAAGAGTTTGCATTTTCTTTGTTAAAAGTTCTTCTTCTGATTTAATTTCCAGAGCTGTTTCTTTAGGTTTATTCAACACAGAATGCAATATATCCATTCTACTTTCAACAGGTTATAATATTTCTTCATTTAAAACATCCCATTCCATATGAGCTCTTTTGACTTACAATATATTTTTCCTTCACAGCAGATTTAATGTCACATAATACTGAAGCAGAGGCAGAGATGTTTGATTAAGTTTGCTTAAATTCAATATATTTATATATGAATTAAGTCATTGCTTTTCTAACTGATGTAGGTTGAAAAGTTTGCATTTTTACAATCTTATCGACTTTACTAGAAACAACATTTAATTTTGCTATAGATTTAACTTTGAAATCGTTAATAAAATGATTTATTCATGTTTCCAAATCATTATTTTATTTTCTCAAATCTGTCTGTGTAACTAAACCAACAATTTTATTAATCAATTCATCTCTTATATATTATGTTATTTGTTCCATTCGTGAATCAAGTTGTTTTGTAATAGGAGCACTTACAATTTCATTGATTACAACTCTTTGATTTTCTTGCATTTCTGTAAGTTGTCTTGTAAAATCTATGTTTTCTTCTATTCTAAATTCATTACTCTGCAAATCATTGGTAAAATTGGTTAAAATGTTTACAATTACACTCAGGTTTTTAAAATCATTATCATTCAAGTCCACTAACTTTATTAATTTCTCTTGAATTTCAGTTGATTGCAAATTAAATAAGTTTAGCATAAGAGTGTTTAAGTCATCCATGTAAAGTTTATTTACCGAATTGCTATCTATAACAGCCATACCCATATTATGAAATATATATCCGTTCAAATCACAATTCCCATCGCGATTTTTTGTTAAACAGCTATTGTAATGATTGCATTGTATACCACTATGTCCAAAATTTGAAATACTCATTGTTCGTTGTTTGTAAGTAAATAACTATCAAACCCAAACCTATATCTGCCTTTATATAGGGGAAGTGTTAATTAATAATTACCAAAATACCATATTCTTCTTTCCAACAGTGTAAAAATATGTATCTTTAAACTTCGTAAATGTCATACCTCCTAAAACATGAACATTGTAAATATGTTGCAGATTCATACTATCCATTTTAAACACAATTGCCATATATGCATTATTGTGAAAATTATGTTTCGGTATATATATGTAACTTTGCGATGGATTAAAAACAATCAACTTTAGAATGTCGACCAAAACTGAAATATTGCTGCATTTCACCCTACAGTTTACAAAAACATCGTTAAAAATATATACTGAATTAGTTAATGCTTTATTCGGACCCACTATATCTTCTTGATTAGTAAAATAGAAATATCGCTTTCGTTCAATGAAGGACAAAATGGTCACTAAGCATTGCTATTTCTTTTGTTGTATTGTTTTAGAAAATACATTAATGTTTTCAAATTTAAGTAATTGGATGCTCCAATAGCGACATAAAAACACAAGTATTTCAACATAAGAAGGACCACTTTGTATACAAGATATATTTGATGGTAAAAGAATGCCATGCGTCTGTTCAATAATGTTTTCTTTCATATTTACAATTACCTGCAGATGTACATTTTGTTTTATAACCATCATTTCTGCACAATTAGACAGAATTACGTAAAGTGCAAATACAAAATTATAAAAGTAGGTCTATATATAGGTTCGTGTTCAGTTTAAAACAATAGCTTATACTAAATGAATCAAAAATGTTGTAGTGTATTGAATACATTGATTAATAAATAGCAATTTTGAATTACATTTACCAAAATACAATTATTACGGACTAGGTACTAAACTTGAGAAACGTTTAGCATGGAACAACCAAGGCATAATCTCTTTGGATAATGCTTGTAAAGAATACAATATAGTTTATGATCGAACAAACAATTTGGAAAAAAAGACAGGTAGAAGATAAGATTCTAGCCGATAAATCTGCAAATATAAGGAAGAATTCATATACATCTACAGGTGAAAAGCTTGGAGCTTGGGTTGTTGATAAAGTTATGCACACAAAAGTGAAGAGAGGCATGGGCATAAAATGTAAAACCAAATTACAAACAAAGAAAGGAGGAATAATTCTGTTCCTATTTCCAACAATAACAGATCCTGGATCAATCCTAGGAGGGGTTTTGGAAATTAATAGAGCAGTTACATCAAAAGGTAAAGGAATGTATTTGAAACCATTTAAAGTTGGGCAAGGAAGAAAAAACTCAAAACGTGGAAAATAATGCAGAAAGTCCTAAATAACCTTCCAAATCATGCACTTACAAACAAAGATATTAATGTATTTGTAAAGAAACTGGATATTCCATATTTCAGAGGTGTGTATATGAGAGATGATTTACAAAAGAAACCAAATCTTCATGAATATATGATAGTTAATTTATATTCGATCCAAAACGAAGGGACACATTTGGTTGCATTAATTAAAAATTTTAATCAATCAATAATTATGACAGTTTTGGTGATTCATATCCTCCAATTGTAATATGTAATTATTTAAAAACACATAATTAAGATACAATTCCAAAATGGAACAATTACCAAATAAAATCAATTGATGGCATTTATATTTAGGGTTTTTGACTATAAATAGGACATATCAGTAAGTATAATAGTAAAAGTTGTTAGTTATATGTCAATAACATTGGTATTAAGTGGTAATTCGTCGCAATTACATGCAGTATATATTCCAGTTTTGCAGTTAGATGGAGAATGGCAAGCTAGTCTAATCGAATTTGTTACTTACAACAGCATAGCAAATATTGATATGCATAACCAATAATTTATGGTTAACATTGGTTAACAAACCTACAATATTGTGATACTGGTAATATCTTATGTGTTGGATGACTTAGAAACATTCATTAAAGTGGCATTACCTGAAGATGTACATTTCTGATTATGTGGAACTCCAAATACGTTAACTAGTGCAATGTATAGTAATGTCGATATCGATTTCTCAGAAGACAATTCAATTGCAAAAATGTTAGGTTACTAACAGAGAGTGTATCCTGCTAATGAATTACACGAATCATCAAAACAAGTTAATATATTATCGGTAAATGTATGTCGTATAAATTTATTGTAGGTGGTTCATATTTGAATGGAAAGCCATCTAATACAATACACGAATTCACGTGTGCTGTGGCTCCAGGATATAAAATAATTAAAAAACAAATACTTTGATATATCTTCCAGTGATAGTGAATCATGTTGATAAAATGATTGTTAGAATTATCGATCAAGATGGTAAACTTATTAATTTTAGAAACAAAGAAATTACCATTTGTTTACATTAAATATAAGATATATAAACAGTTTCATTCATGATGGGTATTGTGTACAATATTAAATTTTGACATAAAGTAGGTGGATATTTCGAAGAAAGGAAGTATAAAAAGACGTAAACATCAACATGAAATGCTCACTTCAAATATGTTACCCATGAAGTTAACACGAGACAATGAATTGTATTAAAAATAATTAGGATATACTGTTAATAGAAATGGAAGACATACTTAATGTTGAAGAACTGATCAGCTACAGTAATGCTATCACCAATAAGGAAATACATGTGTATGAACCTTTCCGAGCAAGTCCATATACTTTTTCTTTGGAAATAAGTATTTCAATAGAAAATCACGATATTTACACATTACCGTCGAAAACAAGTTTAAGGGTTAGAGGAACAATTAAAAAGACAGGCGATGCAACTAATCCTGCAACTACAAAAATAGTAAGAAATGGAATACTTCATTTAATCGACAGAATTGCATATTGTTCAATGGTGTGGAAATTGATCAAACATGAGATGTTGGAATTACTTCAATGATAAAGAACTATCTCTCTAGAACTGTAAATTATCTTTATACAGGCATATGGCTGGGTGGATCAATGCTAGTGATTATTCACTACAAATAAATCTAGGTGGAAAATACGAAGTTGTTATACGGCTAAGTATGGTTTTTGGACTTTGCAGAAGACTACAAACATGTAATATTAAATGCCAAACCACAATTAGTTATTCCATTTGGTAATACACATTTGGATGCTACATACGATTCAACTAATAATGAGGAAGGTGAAACATTTTAATTAAGCAGTTTGAAGTGGTTGATGTCACATATTGAAATTAATACTCATGAACATGTAAAGTTTTTAAATTGATCGAAAAAGGAAATATCTAAATATTGCTTTCAGATTGTGGGGTTAAGAGGTTTTTCCAACTCTACTGTTAGCTCAAAAAATAGTGTGGATTGTGAAATCCAGTTTTTCGTTGGAAAAACCAAGATATATTGTCATTTGTTGTCAAACAAATCGACTAAACCTATTAAAAGCTGATAGATCACTGTTTGCTAATTGTCATTTGAAAAATATTAAACTGTATCTAAAAAGTCAAGCTTACCCAATGTGCATTTAAATGTGAACTTTGGTAGGGGTGAATTCCTTATTTCGTATAATATGTATAAAGGTTTCAGGAAATATATTATAACAAACAGAGTTCAATGATCGTAGAACCTGAAACATTAAAAAATATAGGAATATTATTTGTGTTTATGTAAGCAAACAAGACAACACAATTACAAATAACATGATTGATTCAAAATTTAAATAATTGCAAATCACCAATTCCAGCAATTACACAAGCTTACATTCTGATAATTCACTATAGATTAGCGAGTTACAGTATAAGAGTTAAGCTGGTGAAAATAATGAATTGACTAATTAGGCCATGAACCACAGCTATGACAAGTGTTTTCCAATGTGCAAGGATTTCAATCTGCAAAAAAGTTTATAAAACGAATGAGCTATTACTAATATGGAAGATAATACAACTGTATTTAGCTTCAAATCACCATTTGACTGGAGATATCTATCTACCAAATACAAGAAAACTAATAGAGGGGTTACTAACTATCACCATGGTTTAAAATGGGTGAGTGCATGTATGGAGTATGAGAACATTGAAGATATTAGCAAACATTGCCTAAATAATTGTGAAATATATGTAGGTGGTGTCGAGCAAAAATGCAATTAAAAGATGTGTATAATGGTAAAATAATTGATATTCAAAAAGAATACAATTGCCCATCATTCAAACAATTATGTAAAACATATGGATCTAATTCAACATTTTTCTTTGCAGAGGAAAACTCAGAATTAATGCTAACTTGGGCAATGATGTCTGACTGGGGGCAAACAGACTATAATGATTCTCCTCCTGAATCCCATGTGGATATATTAGAGTCATATGGCATGATTTGGGACAAGAGAACTAATGAGTGAAATTTAATATGAAAAGTACTAGGTTGTATGTTATCCACCAGTTCGTAAAGATGGATCAACAATAGAATGAAATCACCTGTTTTTGCATACAGAAATCGAAGTGTAAATTGAACATTACCAAGTTATTAACACATTGGAATAAGCCATTTCGACTTTGTTTCAGAAAGAAATAGTTCTAAGAATTTTGGGGTATCCTGTATTTGCTAGTATTGTTTATATTTTGAATCATTCTATACTTGTTTGATGTTATGTGCGATAATGTTTTGAAACAAATGCATGTATTATATCATCTTATACTTGCTTATGTGTCTTTGAATATTCTGTGCTACTTCAGTATTGAGATATTTTTTTGAAACAGCTTGTATTTGTATATATACTGTAAATAAATGTTTTGAAATGAATTTTTATGGTTATTTAACCTAGTCCTTTTTCAAAGTGAACGTTTTCCTAAGAAAATATTTTCTTGACAGAGAGTGTGATAGGAAAGTATGTAGCGTTAAGACGAACTGCTGTTGTTTCAAGAAAAAATGATCAGAGGAAAAAAGTTCTGGAAGCTAGCACTCTAATTGCTTTTCCATAACTAACAATGTAATATGCCATCCCATATAAGAAATGGTTGATATAAACAGGGTTCGATTCCCAGTTAGGTATGAATGTAACCTTGTAAAAGGAATAACAAATGAATCATGTAATTAATAAAATATAAATTCGTTCATGCATGTGAAAAAGGTAGATATGCCCAATTTTGTAGATGTTCAAACTTAAATGAATGGCATGGTAAATATTGAATTAAATATTATTAGGTAATTAAATTATACTCACTTCGAAATCTTAGACATATAACATTTGCCAATGTCTCAAGAGTGAAATAACCATTATATTTAAAGCTCTATGACCTTAGCAGTATGACCATTCCTTCAAGGTTAAATTTCAATACTACCAACTAAAAAAAAAGAGATCTCAGAATTTGCCAGCCTGACGCCAACAAACCCCACACAGAACCCATTTAGGTTTTATTATACCCTAAGGAAAGTATCTCTTCTCACAAAGCAAGCTACCAAGGTCGTCCTGGTGGGGAGAAGACTTCAGGTCAACAATTTTAACTGTCAAGGTTAGCAAGGTCAAAGCATCTTCCTAGCTGTTTGAAATCTCTCGAGCAAAATATTGTATTTCATTTTATATAAATTAATATTCACTTTACAAGCTCCATTACGCAGGAAAATATACATAAATTAAAAAATACACAACGTGTATATTAAAAATGAACAAATATTTATCAAACAAGTTTTACTTCCCTGCACACAGTAACCTTTACCAACAAATTTAAAATAAAATCTTATGAAATAGAAATTGAACCATATTGAAAACCTGTTTGTGCACATTAACAGAAAAAAAAATTACGTATATGTTTAGTGTAAATATGATTAACAATATTTGAATTAAGAAAACAGGAACATATAATCTAAAATTTGATAGTTTCTTGACTTAGATAAAATATATCGTGAATAGAAAATATTTGATGAAAATTAAAGTTTTGCAGAAATACTAGCTGATGTCATAATATTACGAAACACAATAGTTCATTCTATTAAACAGTAATTAAATTAAAATTTCCGAAAAAAAGTAAATAATATTTCCTTTAAAAGGTTAAAGTATACTTAGAGAAGCAAAAAGAGTTTTAATAACAAGCATGAATGGTTTTTATGGATTATAATACTTTGTTTTTTCTATCAATTATATATTGCTTTATTAACTATGTTGATCTCTAATACATTGCTAATGCTTTTAATTGATTATTAATTAGCAGAATATATTTGTTATAAAGCAGAAGTTATGTTAGTGATAAATTAAATGTTATTCATTTCTTGGAGGATGAACCTTAGCAGAGAGGTTTGTCTCCAAGGTTGGGGGTGCTGGCTTGAAGATATTTGAAAGTTGGGATGCAGAAAGAGAGAGGGTGGGGCTTCACGAACATTTACCTGGGAATTTGAAATTTTTATAAATAGGTCTTTAGTCTCTGTCCCCCTTTCCACTTTTTCCAGTTGATTTCCAGTTTGGTTTGCTTTAGAATGTCGTGCTCATATGAAGATTATTTTCTTGGCTTATCAATCCAAGATTTTAACAGAGAACTTACAGATTTTAGCTGGGAATATTTTAATGATCTATTGAACGCATCAGATGGTTTGGAAATAAAATTATTAGATTTTTTGGTTCAAGATGAAGAAAATGGATCTACTATACAGCCATTGCTCTTGTCAACACCTTCAACCTTCAATGATAGGAACAGTTACAGTGACATCTACATTAATAAATTCAACAGTAACACCTTCAACGTCGAGCACAGGGATGTCTACATTAACGAATACTACAGTAAGACCTTCAGTATCTAAAGCAGCAACATCTACATTAACAAATTCTACAGTAAGACCTTCAATGTCGAGAGTAAGTATATTGAAGGTTGCATTAACGAGACCAACAGCAATGCCTTCGACATGAGGTCTGCAACGTCGAGTGTTACAGCAAAACCTGCGATACCGAGGGCTACAGCACCACCTGCGATGCTGAGGGTTACAGCACTGCCTGCGATGCTGAGGGCTACAGTGACACCTTCGATGCCAAGGGCTATAGCGATGCCTTCGATGTCGACCTCGACACCTTCGACATTGAGAATGGAACCTCTAGATTTATCATCAGTTATCAAATAAATGTGTTTTCCTGCTGCAATCCACTGAATTTAACCTCAAATAATGTGCCGGAAGATATGTCAAAAAACCATTTATACCAAGATTTGGAAGAGTTTTTAGAGTGCAATTTTGTGTTTTCACCGGAGTCAAGTTTACCATCTCCTGAATTATCGCTGTCTCCTGAATAACCACATCGTAAATTAATTTCGGCACCTCCTCCTCCTTTCATACCTTCACCGTAGGTTATTATTTATACTCCTATAACATCACCAATATCACCACCACAACCTGTTGTTCTGGCAAAGAAACACAAATTCAGCTTATCTCTTAGCTCTAAATGGTAATTTTAATGAAAAAATAAAATTTCAAATTTACTGTGATTCTTTCTAATGCAATGTAATTGAATAATTTTTCAGTTTTACAATTGTAAGGATGATCAGATGTTATTTGGTGACATAGTTTTCAGGCATAATATGATGTGTATTTTTTAATTAAATTTAATGATTATAAGTTGCAATAGGCTCAGAAGTTTTAATGATTGAAAGAATAAAATTGGAACTATTTAATAAATATTTCTTTCAAGTTTTAATGATTTAATGAAAAGTTGAATGGATTTCATCCAGTTTGTTAAAAAATTAAACGTATCATTCTGTTTGTTAAAAGTTTTAATGCATTTCATTGAATTTGTTAAAAAGTTAAACGAATTTCATACATTTTGTTAAGAAAATAAATGAGTTTCATTCAAATTTAACAATTTACTGAATGTTGAATGAAGTTAAACAAATTTCATTTTTTTTGTTAAAGAGTTATTAGAAATTCATTTAGTTTGTTAAAAAGTTAAACGAATTTCATTCAATTTGTTAATAGTTAAACGAATTCAATTCACTTTGTTAAAAAGTTAAACTAAATTCATTCAATTTGTTAAACGTTTTTACGATTTACTAAAAAATTTAATTCAGTTTGTTAAAATTTAACAATTTTACTAAGTGTTTAATGATTTATAATGTAAGATGTTGGAAAGTTTTAATAAATTTTATGATTTCAATCATAAAATGATGGAAAGATTTTTCAGTGGTAACACACTCTGTTGTGATTATTTTTACAATTTTATGACATAATATGTTGTTTTTGGTTAAATAGCTTGTATGGCTACCACACATAATGTTAAATATGTTTGATGATTTTCAGTAGTAACATACTCTCTTGAGATTATTTTTGCGATTTTATGACATAAGCTGGTATTTTGGTTAAAAAAACTTGTATTCAGTGGTAACATATTGATAAACATTTGTAATTGATTGTATTATTTGTGATGTAGTATGAGGTAGTCAGATTTTTTAAAGCTTATAAGGTTTTCAGTAGTAATATGTTTAAATTTTTACGATACTAACATGTCTGATGTGAATATGTAAAGAATTTGTTTTATAAATGTTAACTAAGTTTGGTTTATGAATAATTTTGAAAAAAAAAATTTTTGGATAAAATTTTTATATGTTAAATTTGAATACTGCACTTGTTATTTATTAGTTTGAAAATTTTTCTAGTGTCACTACTTTGTGAATAATTGGATGAGTCATGAGTACATGTATATTAGATGAAAAAAAAATTCTTATTAAGTTGTTTGTTGAAAATATTTTAAAGTCAGTTTATTTGTTTGCTTGCTTTTTCAAAGAAAAAATTTACAAGTTTCTTGAAAAGGGAGAAAAAATACTATGCTTTAAAACACGCTTTGAAAGGAGAACTTACAAAAAATGATGGAGAGAATCAAACACATCGGAATGAATTTTGAAATGGAAGGAAGGAAGAGACTTGTATATCTCGAGAAAACTTTACTGGACTGTGGTCAACATGAAGAACCCTAGGAAATTTAACAAAACTGAAAGTCACACACAAAGACCTTTTCAGAGTCAGGTTAAATAAGCCCTTAGTGTCACACCACAATGTTTTTCCCGCTGTCCTACAACTGGGAGAGTTCAAGCAACTTTGAAATAAAAATTCTTTCTCTCACAATACCAAGATTACAACTGTTGGAGTTGAAGATTCAACACGAATTTGCTTGCTGGTGAAAAACACAGTCATACTTTATACAAACTGAGAAAACATAATTTAATACTTCTTTAGAAAAATTAAATCCAATGCATGTAGAAATAGCTGCCATTTTCCATGAAAATTACGTTAAATGTGGCCTTTTAGGAAAATCAGTTTAAATAACAAGAAATTTTACAAAATTCAGTTTCGATGCAATAATTTCAAGCTGGATACGTGTTATTTCAGTGATATCATGTCGAAAATTTAATTTGGCAGGGAAAACAATTTGGAAATGAACTATATACGTATTTCATGGCAGATGTTCGATCTAAAAATTATAGACTGGGAAACTTATAGAGAATTCTACATGTAAAAATAGGCACAAATACGTTTAGAAAAACAGATTGAAAATGTGATTTTTCGAACAAGTTTGATTTTACGTAAGTTTTTAATTCTTGAAAATAAAGTTTTACTTGAGTATTGCTTACATTGTAATAGTTAAAATTTGTGTAAGTGAAGAGCTGCATGATGGAAAATTGTGTTCTTTGAATGCTTAAAATCTTAGCACGTTAAAATTATGTCTTATAGTTTTGTTCGTATGAAAATTAATCATTGAGTAGTTAAAAGTTTGCTGGAAATGGGAATAAAGTGTGGTGGAAAACGGAATAAAGAATGCTGGAAACGGGAAAAATGTTTGCTGGAAAATGGTTCATATTTTTAAATTGAATTTATACTGTGTTAAAAATATTTTGAACGCATTTCTTAGTAACGAGGAAAGAAAGTTTAATCGGCGGGAGTTGTAAGATTTTTTTATTTTGCTGGGAATAAGCCAGACTCTTGCTCCTCGAAAAATAGGAGGAAGCTTCTATGTTCCAGCGAAAATAACAGTTTGTTGGGTGGAGGGGAGAGGGCCAGGCAGCTTGCCTATGTCAGTTTTAAATCTGCTGCTGCCCCTAAGGAAAGCGTCATTTTGGCCTTGAACCAAACCTTTGTTACTCACCGAGGCAGTTCTCATGTCGCAGAATGAGCGCTCTGGGCTGAAGGCCCGGGCCTCCGTCGACAGGGTATTTCTCTGTTAACACGTTCTTGGCCACAGTAAGGGAGGTGTGTAACCTTGAATCGATAGTGCCATCTGTGGATGGGGCAGTCATCCATGGAATGCTTTCTGACCTTAAGGAGGGTAGGCTTTGCAAAGTTCGGCATTGGAAGGGACAGTTCTTCGAAAAAGCACTCTGGCTTGATGTACGTGGAGGGGGTGGTTGCCGCTAGAAGGTTTTGCAGTGTTGAATCGATACCAGGGTACATGTTCTGGAGCTTTCGAAAGGGCGAAAACGAACTCTGCATTTGAGGGGAGGGGGATCGGAGCTGCATGGACAGAACATCCTTCTGAAAACATGTTCTTGGCCAGTGTAAAGAGAGGGGGTGGTTGGCCTTGAATAGAAACTGACTCTTCAGCCGAAAATGAACTCTGTGTTGGTAACACAGGGGCTTCTCGAGAGGCCCCAGCATCTTAGTTCTTTGCCAACCCTCACACAGCATAGACATATACAGAGGAGCTCTCTCTCTTCTTCATTGGGCATGGAGGTCAGTGGGGTTCGTAACACGACAGTTAACATCACAGGCTGTGGTGGCTAGCTGGTTTCTTGTTTTAATGTAAACATTTTTGATTTATCAGGAATAAAATATAAATTTTCGTGTGATAGTGCATTTATCATGTAAACCCCGTTTATGAACTTTGGCGACGAAACTTCGTAGCATTTTCAACTAGTGTTTTTGTTACCAAGTGCCGTGAATTTCACAGACTTAACGGAAAAAAATTTTAGTACGTCCATTATTATAAATAATTCTAGTAGTTGTAGGATGAATAGTGTAATAAAGTCGTTAATAGCAGCTTGGTAGGGAAATAGGTTCTGTCAGTCCTAAATTTCAACTCAACTGCTCTCCACATATATAGTCAGACTCTCGATGTAAGATCGCTTTATTCATTCTCTGAGCTCCGAGGTGGACGGATGTGTTTTGAGGGAGGTGCGATTTCATTATGTGTTCGTTTAATTTATTTGGAAACATTTGTTTTGTTTAAGCTCCCGAGCATGTTAGTCAATTAATTTCTTTTAACATGTGGATTCCATTTCTAAAGTTCCTCAGCAGTCTCACAGGCAGACAGACCTGTAAGGTATTTGCAAGAGGCGTCAAGTAGTGTCATATATCTTGTTATTGTGTTTGTCAGCCATTTAATTTATAGAGAATATTTTTGCTTCGTTAATTAATTAATTACAAACTGGAGACTTACGTAATTGTGATCGTTTACCACTTGTCGACACCGCATAGTTATACTTCTCTCTCTCTCTCTCTCGTGTAATTTATTCATACGTAGAACACTCTGAAATTTCTCTTGAGTGTTAACTATAAATCTCTCTGTTTAACTACCAAAAATCGCCTATCTCCCACCACTATTTACGAGACACAAAACATTTACACTTATACCACTCTTGCACAAAACTCACACACAGACACACACACACATATATATAGACACACCCGTACCCAACATGCCGCACCTCACTCATGTGCCAGAACTCCAAGGGTGAGGACGTACCAGAGCTCCTCCCCAAAGAAAAGAAAGAAACTAATAAAATTGACCCTTGGTATACTCTTGCATCAAACACACACAAAATAAAATTAACCCTTTCAATACATTTAATCCTTCCAATGAATTTTACCCTTTCAATTTTTGATTAACCCTTTCAATCGATTAAATTAACCCTTTGATATCAAATTAATTGTCAATCAAAAAAGGCGCCATCTCTTGTATCTAGGACGCCCCCGCCCCTATTACTCATGTTTCGTAAAATTACTTACTTCTACGTTACTTCGGGACCTTCTAGACTGAGTTAACACTCGTTACTTTAATTTCGCGATGCGCTATCTTTGTCGTTTTATTAGTAGTTTCTGCTATGCCACGTTCGTAATGGCTGGCTTTTAGAAGACTTTTGTTGGTGATTTTGTTTTGCTATGTGACTCAAGCTTCGCGTGAGTCACGGCTTTACGTTAGTGGCCCTTATCATTTAAGTGTCGTTGATCACCTGGAATTTTGCTGAGCTAGTTAAAAGCGCCTTTAGTGAAGAGGGTTCGTAAATAAATAAACATTCACTGTTCTTTCCTATAGCAGTGATAAATTACTTGTAAAATTAATTTTAGGCGTTCTCTTTTGCAGTCATATACAAGCCGAACATAAAGACTACAGCTCGTTCGTAGTGATAACGAAACACATACTCTGTCGGTATATACAGTTCGCATCAACGATTTCTTCATTTTAAACATTTGTAACCATAAAATAAAATGGGTAATGACTGGCTGGGGAAAAGTATTCAGTAAAGCACTAGGATGCAATAGTACATGCTTCGAAGCAGCTACCATGTTAGTGTACAGTATTGCCAACTATGAGGAATTTCAGAAGTTATAGCTGGAAGTGGTCCTGTAGAACACTATTTCATCAATTTGTGCTGGTCATTAATTTTTTTGGACGTGTTCCTTTCCAATATTTTCTTGCGTTCCGATTGATACTACATTTCCACACACACACCACGCGCGCGCGCACACACACACACACACATACATACATATATATATATATATATATATATATATATATATATATATATATATATATATATATATATATTATATATATATATAAAGTGGCATGTGGTAAAGTTTAGCAAGATAAGCTGATACTTGCCAGTGCTATACACACACGGCGCACGCAGCAAGAATCTCAGTAAACAGAGAGGAGCAGGAAGAATCTGAAGTTATTGCGGCCACTCACGATAGAGCAGCGAGGTAACTAATTCACACGTTCTGTGATGTCAACTGTACTACTACGTTTTATAACATGTAAGTGCTGCACCCCTGAAATGGACGAGTGATGTAACACGGGAGGTGCGCGATTTGATCATGATAAAAGGGGGGGGGGGAAGAGTGGGTTATGGCTGTGTTGGGGACACGGCCGTTTGTTTCGTGTCTACGTTGACTTGATCATATGGGTTTTATAAGTATAGTTGGCTTGCTTTTGAGATGCTCTTTTCAACCGTATACGATTTCTGTATTTCGTCTTGGCTTTTGACGAGTATAGACCGACATTGTTTTAAGTTTTTTTTTTTAATTTTTTAACATAAAACTCATACAATTTCACCATACCACGCCACACAAATGTTTTTATACACACAATCGATTGATATTGACGAGAGCTGTAGATTGAAACTCAAAAGAGCGTCGTAGCATCTCCCAGTCAAAAGTTATACTGCGCGGAATTTATGAAACGCGGCGAAACGAACTCAAAAACTGCTCATTTCTCCCCCCCCCCCCCTTTCCATCCTAACCACCGCACGTGATGCTTCACAGTCCTCACTCGACGTAACATATTCTTTGATCGTTTGGCAATCGAGTGGTGTAATTGAATTTTGAATGTAGAGGATATATCGGAGCTGCAATGCCAAACTGTATCCCCCCATTTTTTTTCATCGGATTTTCTGGATTGCCTCCCACCATGGTTGTAAATCGAATGACGTATTCACATCAAAACCTTGATGGCTACTGCAGTGTTAGCGTCTTCCAACATGACACACACATACAACATATATTCGCCGTCCGTCATCAATAGCGAGTGGGAATGTTCCACATGTGATGAACCCTCTTAATTGCATTGTTGCTGCCTCACTTTCCATTGGTGGGCGAGACAGGTATCTGTCTATATAGTACCTCCTTTCTCTCTCTCGCTCTCTCTCTTTCTTTCTACCCCTACTTCTTCCTCTCTAACCATCCATTTAACTTTACAAGTGCTCCGAACCCAATTCTTGTTTCCCGGCGCCCAATGTCCTCATCATTTGGGAAGTCTATCACAATCATGTTCTTGCAAACTGTAGGGCCAATTTCCTAACATGTACGTAGGGTCCTGCATTACTTTGGAGCCGCAGACTAAACTCCAAGATGTTGCACACCACCAGGTACCAAAACGTCTATGAAAACGGCCAGCAATCGCCTACATCTTCCATAGAACAGTCCTTACCACCGACCATGCAAGCTTGCATGGGAACTTTTATCGTGGAACACGGGGCTTATACAACACATTTACATTTCAGGCGTTGAAACAGAACGAACTTCTCAGCTGACAGGTAATTGCACTTCTATAACCTCAATGTGCACCGTGGAACCTGCGTGATGAATTTCTGCAAATTATCGTATTTCGGCATGCGAGCAGAGGACAATGGCATTGTTAACAAAAGGCTACAGCTGGATTAGTGTATTTCCGACGCTATGTAGCAACTGTTGCTGTCTATCTCATATAAGATGGCAAGATTTTGACAGTCAGTGAGTGGCAACTTGACATAAACAAAACAAACAAACTGCCGTTTACAAAATCGTGTATCAGCTGGTGCACGAACGAACAAAAGTTAATATTACGTTGGCTATTCTGAGTGTGCGGCCGAACAAAAGTTAATATTAAGTTGGCTATTCTGAGTGTGCGGCCGACGCACATCACACAAGTACAAAATACGCGATAACAAAGAGTTCCTAGATTAATTAATATATTTTTTACGTGGTCACAAAACAGCGGTTGTAAGTGTTACAAACTAATCTTCGTGCTAAAGTAGTAATGTATAGGTGTT
This sequence comes from Dryococelus australis, assembly GCA_029891345.1. Lineage (NCBI taxonomy): Eukaryota > Metazoa > Arthropoda > Insecta > Phasmatodea > Phasmatidae > Dryococelus > Dryococelus australis. The sequence goes on along the minus strand of CM057003.1, from coordinate 59,968,476 downwards.
CAAAAACAAATGTACAATAAGACAATTCATAGCCGAATAAAACGCGACTTCAAACCTTAGAGCTTTTCATGTCGTATTCCAACTGTCCATCCATGCTTTCCATATGTGCTTGATATTAATTCCAAAAGACTACAGAAATATTGCATGGTAGTATTGAATTATTGTTTCAAATAATTTGACGAAATATATTTCAAATTTGTGTCGTTTCGAGACAGTAATAGGAGAAAAGTAAAGTTTTAAAAAGCAGAATCTAGAGGCGGTGAACCTGTTGCTATCTGTTGGTATACGCTGTTCACGGTAAAGTGAACACTTTTTAAGGCCCTTCTTAGTTTTCACTTTCACCAAATTTCTATCTTCATGCTGCTTTTTAATATAAACCTTGATTTGTGACCAATAAACACAGTGTACACATTTCACCACTCTCGAAATTTAACACCTAAGGATGTAAAAAGATTAGGGGTTCAGGCCTGTTGGGAGTGCCTTAAAGAGTGCTCACTGTACCATGAACAGCCTATTACACGCGCGACTCACGCGATTTTCCGTGTTGTGCGCGCAATCTGTTGGCTCTTTCTCGAACCTAACGAGCTATAAAGCTGAAATGAATAATTTTGTATATAAAACACATTTACTAACAGATACCAATAGTTCTATTTTTCCACGAGCTCTGCGTGGTTTTTAAAGTAACATGTATTTCGTGTACAGCAATTTTGAGTACTAGTAATTTCTATCGGGCCAGTAATTGTCCGTCTATGTCCTAAACACGCCACTTTTTTTTTCTCCCCGGAAACCCATTTCCTTGTTTTCGCGTAACCTCCGATTGACCCTCCAGCTGATGGCGAAAGGATACATAAACTATTAGTAAACATTCGTTGAACTGTCAAAATCTTGCCATCTTCTATGAGACAGGCAGTATGTAATGGACAACTGTGGCAAGCCATGTCTATAGTGCTCGCATGAACGCGCCAGTCTAAAGTACGCGCCATTGCCAAATCACGGCCGGAGGAATACTGAGGCCTTGGTGGCATGATATAGGCGAGCGAGACTACTGGAAGGATGTCTGTTCTCGCCTCGACGCCAACCAGGGAAGACGTTCCAGAGAGCCAGGAGGATGACCTGCCGACCGCCGTAGTCCGTCTACAAACCAGCTTTCGGGATCATGCAAGGTGGGAAACATCGGTCCAGTAATTAACTGCAATGGTGACTTCATATTAAGTTTCATTAGGCTTTATTAAAATAACTTAAATGAATAAAGTGCTAGCTCCTCCGATATGTTTCCAGTTAATGCAATACGTGTAAAACCCAAGAGGTAGATAATAACGTGTCAAACCATGGAAGGGGTAAGCCTTGAGTCAATTATAGAGTAGCTCGTACCCATTGAGTACGACCCTCACAAACGTATATTTAAAGCTAAATAGTATTTGGAAGTATAAATTAAAAAGCTTAAAATATAACACAACGTACACAGTTTTAGTTCTCCTGTACCATGCCGTGTATAAAAGCATGTATCTTGGTTGATATTCTAAGGGGTTAGTGTCTCTTCTACAGTCAGCTTGTTAAAGATGGGTCGAGTCTCTCTGACAATCAGTAACAGAGAAGAAATCTGACATGGATTTTACTAAACGATCGTTTCGGAGTTCGCTTAAAAGTGTTTCGAAAAACCTCGAGAAAGTAGAATTTGGACGACTGTACCGGGAATCGAAACCATAACTTCCCGAATGTGAGTTCAGTGTGTTTACCACCGCATCGCCTCGCTCTTTTACACATTCATAAGTACGCCGTTACACATTCATAAGTACGCCGGAAAAGCCAAAAATAATGAAATAATATTTTTCCCTCTTTTACTCTTGAACACCAATCATGGTCCTAAATACGTATGATACATTAACGCGCACAAATTCCTTGTGCTTCGGTCTACACGCAATTACTAGCTGGCGTAGAAAAAAAAAAAAGTGGTACGAAACGTTTTAGCAATATTCGGAAATTTTAGCATCGGAAATTGTGAATTACTGTAATGTTAGTTTTAACGCCATGTAATTGGGAACGGGGAAAAAAATTGTTTGGCAAAAAAAAAAATTCATCCGAATGGATACAATAGTGTCCAAAAATGTTTTAAATATAATTATAAAACTTCGAGTCGGCAACAATTTACATAGCATACGTATAAGAGAATGTTTGTACTCAAGGCTCCTTTGCACCCGTCTGCCTGGACTGCGCTGTAACATGTTTGAAACTTTTCGAAAACAAGATTTCTTACGCTCACTACATACATCTACGTACAGATCATACACTTCTAAAACCTTCCGTACTCGAGAAAATGAGATTCCTTGACCGAATTCCGGGTGATTCAATAATGTGTGTGCGGTTTTAGAAGTAAGTTTACTTTATGATCCGGTATACGGCAACACTTTAATAAACACTATATCAAAATAGCACATTTGTAAAGACGAATAGAAGAACTATTTTCAAACCCTGCCTAAATAGACAGAAAAAGACTTCCCCACATACCCATCAGCTCACTAGCAGACATAGCGAAAATTAAAGACGCCATCTGTAGTGAAGGTTGTCTCGTCTGTAAAGAGCACGTGTTCTATAAAAAGGTGTATCGTTATCTCATTGCTGTTGCAACCAATTGCAGAATACCATCCTTTGTGGATAGTCGGCCTGGAGACCGCCTGAACTCGCTGAACGTGGTAAGGATATAGCATGTTCTCATTGAGGATCCTGCACACACTGGTTTAGTGTACACCCTCTGCTCCTGCTAAGCCTCTGGCACTGCCCGCCTTCCCATTAAAAAAAATTAGAAGATTTTGTTGGGTCCCTTAAACTCTTCCATTTTTTTGTTGGAAGACTTACAGGGGAAAATGGCAGGTTTGTAGTTCACCTAATACTCGAGCTTGAGATCTCGTAGTTAGGAGGCAATACCTCAGCCACCTCGCCCACAAAGAGAAAAACACATCCTAAAAATACCAATCAAATATTTATTGGAAACGTAATATTATGTGGTTATGTATTGCAGAACTTCAACATATCATGTTAATCTAACGCGCGACTTTGAACGCAGTATGTATATGTAGAGACCTGCAAAATTGCGTTTTTATTTGGTAGCATTCTGTACTTCACTGTTCTGTATCTGCTTGAGCACAGTTCGTTATTTGATTGGCTAGTGCCAATTGTACGTCATACACCTGAGTGTGAAAGCTTTACTGGAGATTGCTCGCTCAGCCGTTGACGCTTTACTGTAGGCTAAAAGCGACCTTGGGGCGTGTAACACACCTTGTATACCAATGCCAGAAGTCAAACGATCCTCTATGACATCTTGGAGTTTAGTCTGCGGCTTCAAAGTAATGCAGGACCCTACGTACATGTTAGGAAATTGGCCCTACAGTTTGCAAGAACATGATTATGATAGACTTCCCAAATGATGAGGACATTGGACGCCGGGAAACAAGAATTAGGTTCGGAGCACTTGTTAAGTACAAGAAGGTGGCGCCTCTAGTATAGGCCGTTCGCGGTAAAGTGAGCAATTTTAAAGGCACTCACAACAGGGATAGTAGCAAATAAGGGTATTTTACTGTAACCTCAGATGTTAGCTTTTGAAAGTGGATAAATGTATACACTGTATTTATTAGCTACACGAAAAATTTTTATACCAACAAGTGGCGAAAAGACAAAAATTGGCCGAAGAGTACAATTGAGAAGGGCCTTAAATAGTGCTCTTGCATTCCAGCGCTGCTCCATAATAGCCACACTTCACCCTCATCGGCTCTTAAGACCTTGATGTTAAAAGTCGCTCAGATCTATCCAATCCACTCCAATCATTACAACAATACATATTCGAATGTTTACCTCGAAGAATATTGTAGACTCTGTGAGAAAAGTTCACCCTGGAACCACAGTTGAAGTACAATCATCACAATTGTATGCGTATTTAGTTTTTGCGGCAGGAAAAGTATGGCTGACATGTTATCCTATAGAAGCCTCCATATACGCTGTTCACGGTAAAATGAGCACTTTTGAAAGCCCTGCTTAAGGTCTACTTGTATACACGTTGCGTATTCTTCCGTCTTATGTAAAATTATCATTACCATGAACCTCATCACTTTAGTCATGCGTCTGTCAAATGAAACTGTGAAATGATTTAAAAAGTAAATACTTTACAAATCTGATAAATTTTACACTTGAGTGCATTAAAAAACAGAAAGCGAAAGAAATAATTTTAATTTATTATAAATGGTTACCTAGCACTTTTTATTCGACGTTAAGATATGGAACTACTTTCCATCCATCGTTACCAACTTTACTGGGTGAATGTCACTCAGTGCGCCCATTAAGATATATGCACGCAGGGGCAGTGACTTCTTTCTAAGGTTAGTTTCTAAAGTGCTCACTTTATCGTGAACAGCCTTTTACCTGGTTGCATGCATGTTCGGGTAGCAGGTTTCGTAGGAGCTGCCGCCTGGTCCTGAATGTAACATTGTATCCTGGCAAACAGGCTTAAGGTAAGGGTTTTAGCTCTGCTGCACCATAGACCAACTAGTAGGTCGGGTGGGGTTTAATAAGGGTTGTTTGATCGGGAGGTGTAAAAGGGGGGGGGGGGGAGAGGTTCCCCGAGGGAGTTGTAGCGGAGTCGGTAATGCACAATGGACGTGTTTAATGGGGAGCGAAGGTAAATGGGAGAGAGAACAGTACGCGAATGTTGATTATAACGTGTCTCCCTCTGCTCTTTCTCCACGGCCCCGTCAGCTACATCTCACCGCCGGCGATCTACTGCGGCGCACAGCGATGGTATTCCGGGCGTGGGATCCGTGTTTACAAGGCAGCGGGGCCGCGATTAGTTAAGTCGGGGCGTTTATACAAGCTGGCGGGTGAGATGCAGGTAGACGACTATGGGGCGACCAGAAATACGCGAGAGCGCCTAGAGCGACGCCTTGCGTCCACGTATGTGCAGTTGCGCGTCGAGAGCTGGCCCTGCTGTGGTTCCCTGCTTATCCCCGTTGTGTACACTGCAACATACTTGTAAAGGCTGTTCACGGCAAAGTGAGCACTTTTCAAGGCCCTCCCAACAGGTTTTAACCACTAATAAATATATCTTGTTTTAGCATCAGGAATTAAATTTTGAGGGTGGTGAAATGTATACACTGTGTTTATTCGTCACATTGCATGTTTATATTAAAAAGCAGTAGGAAGACGGAATTATGATAAAAGGAAAAATTAAGAAGGGCCTTAAAAAGTGCTCATTTTACCGTGAACAGCCTATACTTATATTTTTTTTTTACAAATATTTAACTAGTTAACAAGGAAATTTGCGTAACACTGTAAGGTAGGTAGGTAGGTAAGTGGGCTTAACGTCTTGTCGACAGCGAGGTCATTAGAGACGGTGCAAGTTGCACAGGGAAGAGGGATTGGGGAAGGAATCGGCCATGGCCTTTGTTTGGGACCCATCCCAGCATTCGCCTGGAGTGATTTCGGAAAACAATGGAAAACAGAAATCAGGATGGCCGGACCGGGAATCGAACCCGGGTCCTCCCGAATTACCACTGCGCCACCTCGGTGTGTGACACTGTAAGTAAAGAGGAAGAAATTCTACAGTGTATTTCTATGAGATGTATACAATTGGAACTTTTTTTTTTTTTTTAAGAAAAAAGTACTGTAAGACTTCAAATTTGTTGTAAATATGGAAACACGCAAAGGATTTTGTATGTTCTATATATCGGTGCTTAATAAAGCTGCAACATTTCGCTTGTAGTAATACAAGATATTTCTGTAAACTGCGTGTAGGGTTGGTTACTTTCACGTAGCTGGTTCACGGCTGAGCACTTTGAAAACAAACTTTTAAAATATTTCCCGCCACTTACAACGTGTATTTGACGGTGACTTTTGGGATAGGCTATTCGCGGTAAAATGAGCACTTTTGAAAGCCCTGCTGAAGATCTATTTGCATCTACGTCGTGTATTCTTCTGCCTTATGAAATATTAACATTATCATGGGCCTCATAACTTTATTCATGCGTCGGTCAAGTGAAACCGTGAAATTATTATAAAAGTATATATTTTACAAATCTGAAAATTTTTACTCTTTAATTCATATAAAAAAAAAAAACAGAAAGCGAAAGAAATAATTTAACTTATCAAAAATGGTTACTTAACACTTTTTATTTGACGTTAAGATATGGAACTACATCCCATCCATCGTTACCAACTTTACTGGACACATGTCACCCAGTGCGCCAGTTAAAACATCTGCAGGTAGGGGAAGTTACTTTTTTCTAAGGTTGATTTCAAAAGTGTCCAATTTATCGTGAACAGCCTTTAACGTGCCGACATCCCGTGGCGCAGTCGGTTGGTGCGCCATCGATCTGGGGTGCGGGAGGCTCTGGGCTCGAATCCCGGGCAAAGGCATGGGCGTTAATCTAAGTTCGGTTATAAGCTAGTCTGTAAGCCGCCCCCTGCCAAGCCCTCAAGCATAAAATCGAAGGACGTTAAAAATCCCTTTACAATTTGAGCACCGTGCTGTCAGCGAGGCTGGCACTGATGTTGAGAATGTAATAACGTCACATTAAAATCGCCAGGTTAAAATTTTTTAACACTGATTTTATTTCATTTAACTAATTTGTTTTGTTTGTGTTCTTTTTTATGCACTAAGGAGTAAGATTTAACAACCGATACACTTGACCAATGCATGATGTAAGCTCCATATGAAATATTTCTAGTTAAAAGCCGTTCGTGGTAAACTGAGCACTTTTGATGACAGCTCTGCTCAAGATCTGTTTGTATGCACATTGCGTATTATTCCACCATATGTAAAATTAACATCGTCATGATCCTCATCACTTTATTCAGGCGTAGGTCCAGTGAGACTATGATTTCACAATTTAACAAATTCTTACACTTATATGCATCTAAAAAATGAATTAAAAAATCATTTCAATATCCACAAACGTTTACCTAATAATTGTTACTCAGCGTTAAGACATGAGACTATTTTCTGTCCATGGTTACCAACCTGATTGGCCCCGTGTCACTCAGTTTGTTGGTTAAATTGCATGCAGGTAAGGTCGGTTGCATTTTTCAACTGTTTATTTCAAAACTGTTCAGTTCGCCGTGAACAGCCTATAACTACTTGAACTGTAAAGGTAGTTCTCAACCTTCTACATTGTATGAAAATAATACCACATATCAGGCTGTACATGTGGGAATGTTGAGCGTCGCTAGTATATGAAGGTTACAACTTCCCTACACATCTGACTCTTTCTCGAGAAAATGCAGGGTTGCCACCACGGATGTATGGAGAAAAAACCTTTAACTCTCGCTGTTTCTCACTATAGGCTGTTCACAATTATCTGAGCACTTTTGCAATCAACCTTTGAAAATTGTCACTGACCCTTCCTGCGTATATTTAAACGGCTAAACTGACAGGCATGGCGCCCAGTAAAATTGGTAACGACGGTGAGAAATGTATGCTGTGGGCTACTGCTTTATATATATATATATATATATACACGCACGCACGCATACACGCACACTAAGTAACGTCCATACATTAAAAAAAGTGTTAAAAATATCCAAAAACTTTTTTTAAATATTTTTTTCATATATATATGGCTAGTTATTTTGTGGTTACATGTCATGCGGTAGCCCATATATGAGTTTACTTTGTAAATTTTTTCATCTGTACAATTTAGTTAGTATTTGTCATTACAGCTGTAACAAAACAGAAGAATTTTGTATTTTATTTCAAATTATTCAAAAAATATAAAGTGTTATTCTTTTTATTCGAGGAAAACGTCATCACAATCAATGCGTACGAGTTGAACAATGTTTGGTACAAATATAAAATTATATTCTTTTGGAGTCCGAAGTTGGGTGTTTCAATTCTTCGTTATAAAACTGACGTTCAAATTCTTCGAAAACAATGAGTTTCGTGGTAGAGATCCAAGACGGCTTGTTTTGTCAGTTTCGACATACGTATTAATAATAATTCGTCATTACGAACCCAATTGTGCTTCCGGACCTGAAAGTCTCAGTGTGAAATGCAGGTGGAAACCTCCATAAATTCTACGAAACTGTACACTTAGAGAAATACCAACACAAAATATTTCTTTGTATAGAGCCAAAAATATACTAAGTTGCCCCAACAAAATATTTGTATGGTAAAGAAAACGTGAAAAGCAACACAATTAATTTCGTTCATGTAACGAAACACGTGTTTGAATAAACAAAACTTCTGTGTTGAGTCAAATGTAATAAGACTGTCAACAAAATACTTTGTTGATTCAACTTTATATATTTGTTTGGTCAGTCATTTAATTGCCTTCGTTCGATTTTAGATTTTTTTTCTAACTACCCTATTACTAAGTGTTAAGTGAAAGCCCGGTGGGTAGGGCGGGATCTCATTGCGTCTCAGGGCGAACCCCTTACGCCTGCAAGGGAAGGAAATCATGCAAGGAGACATGCATCAGGGCAGAGAGGGATTGGACAGCCATGGCCAGCGATTGGGGCCATGACTACCTCACTGAGTGTACCTATAGTTAAGACTATAACTAAGAATAGACTGGGAAAAACCGGCAGATACAACGCAAAAACCCCAGTCGACAGGAAATAATTCAAAATTATTCATGCATCAAACAGAAATGCTACGGGAAACAGAGGTTGGAACTCGTGCTACATTAGCAGAGATGAAAGACTAGTAGACAGAGTATGCTGTAGTTGGGATTCTTCAAGTGTTGCTGGCTTCAGCCAGGTGGTGCAAGCAACGCCCTAGTGAGGGCAGTGTCGCTATGGGACCATTCCCTCCGGAGCCTTCGTTCGAAAATATAGCCCGAGAGTTACTTTCCATTTTTTTTTCTGTGATGAAGAGGATATTAACATTATTTGTTAGTGCATTTACTGATGCTTAGTGACGATACAAACATCCTAATGAAACAAGTTCAACTGCTAACTAAAAAGTAAAGTTGTAAAACTTGTATTAAGTATTTATTTGCGCACTTTGTCCAGTATTTGAAATGCATGTATCTAATATCATTCCAACGCCATCTGTAGTCACTTGAACTCATGTTGCTACGGCGTAGCGCTCTGACGCGGATCATCTCGACTCTAGTCTCGCTGTCCAATCTTTCTTTGGGGCAAAAAAATAACAAAATGATCTGATTACAGCAACGAAATATTCCTTTGCCCCTTTACAAACAATTAATTTGGTTGCACAAACTATCTTTGTTTGATTCAACAAAACCTTTTGCTCAGTGTAATGTGTCTATCGATTTTCACGTTATTTTCGTATATTAACTCACACTTTGTATGCAGACGCCAAAGTGCCATCTTAACCATTTCATATAATATTTTTAAATAAAATGGAGACTCAGGTCTAACTTTTATGGTCTCTATCGACCTTCGGAGTAACTTTGAACCATATATGGCGAAAATGAATCATCTTATTTAATCGCGATGCACTTGAAGCTGAAGATTGTCGATGAAATTCAAATACACCGGTTCAAATCTCTGTGTGTTGTTTATGGTACAAATGAAATAATGAAATTGTAGTTGAATACATTTTTTTTTCTCATACACAAATGAGCACTGTACTTTAAAATGTTTGTTGTTTATAATCCATTCACAGTGTCTTCATACATTTTGAAACAAACATTTGAAAAATCACCTCAGATGTGCAATATTTGTCTATTTATTTTAGTTTAACCATATACCACAAACATTTAATTCTGTTGTAACAGCTAGTTTTAAGTTAAAGAGGTAAACTTTAAAACCATTCACTTCAACCAAAATGCTATTTCAAATAGTTGCTCAAGCTAGCTTCTTATTTCTATGGTTAGCTATCACACAGTTATTATAAAATATTCTTTTACATGAATATATCAGTTCAACACATATGTGACTTTAGTATTCCGATTTAATGTAAGAGTATATATCATTAAAGAAAAATAAAAATAAAATTCTGAAAGACCAGGAAATATAAGCAAATGACTTGGATTAAAAAGTATTTTAAGGTTTCTTTCTTTTCTAATAAAATAATTAAATTCCAAAGATATTTACTGATTGGAAATTAAAAGCTCCCCTGACGAATATTTAAAATAGATCAAAATTTTAAATTACAACAAATTACAGTGTCAATGTGTGCCGTTTCCAGGCACATTTTTGATTGGGTAATTTTGTATTCCCCTTTCGGAGAATACTTTTCTCCTTTGTGGCAAAACTTTGTGGATTTCGTGCACCTAACTATGTTTATTTTTTTTGTGTAATGCTAAATGTATCTGTAAATCAAAGTAAATTTCCTGCAGTCATTGTGTCTGTGACTAAAGCCTCGTGCATATGATTGTGATGTAACTTAGTAAGATTTTAATTTTGTTTATGTGGTGTAATTCGCTTGAAGTACCTTACTTCTGTCTTTACTTAAAGCTTGATTTTCACGAGACGAATTTCTGAATTCTTTTTAACAGTTATAAGCAATTCTTGCTACAAGTTAATATTTTTGTGACTTTATTATTGTCTAATATTTTACTTTGTTTATGAACCATTTCCACTATAGAGTTCGCCCTAAATGTTAGCGACGAGACTATTTATCTGCTTCCAATATTATTAAATAATAAAAATAAAAGGATGTTATATTTATCGGTAACGTAATATTTAAAATTTATCAATTATGTTCATGGTTTTTATGATTTTGTGTCTAGCAAAATGTCATTTCAGTTAGTATTTATTTAGTACTATCGAAATACTGTACTTTGTTTCGATTGGTGACTCTCCTAATCGATTATCGCTAAAGCACTACTTCGGGAAGGTCATTTTCGTCCTTCTCCAAGAACCAAATGGCGTGAAACACTTTTCTTCAAATGTAGCTCCGGTTCTTCTACTTTATTTAATGTGATATTCTTCCATTCACCGCTGAGGGTGAGTTATTCTTGAACGTTATTTTTACCGGCATGTTTTCCAGTAATTGGTTTTGATCGATTCTTTTATTTCGCGTGTCTTTCTTGTTAATTGTGTAGCGGTTCACCGCTCGGCGCCTCGTGGATTGGCAATGGCTGTTATGAAAGCGTGATCTGCAACCCGATGGCCCTGGCGTGACATTGAAAATGTCGTGAAACTTCATCACATGATGTCCTACTTGCTTAAACTGCTGTCTGCGCCGGATCGTCCCATCATGGGCTACTGTTCGACAATAAGACCATGGAAATTTACCTTTTTTGTAGTTAGAAAATATTGTTTATTTGTGGTTTCCAGACCTTCGCGAACTCTTGAATTACTAAAAATTTTAACATTTAATGCCCTGAAAAGTTGGTTTCAACAATAAGTCTTCTTTCTGACAGTTGCCAATACTGAAATATTTGAGCATCAGAGAGTAAATTAATAAAAACACGTAAAACAATGTAAGAAAAAGGGTATCATCAAACTGACCTTGTAGGGAAGGTCATCTATCCATCCTGTTTTTATTGTAACTATTTATGTGTAATGAATAATTTTTTGATAATCAAGGGGACCCCCAAGCAATAATTTTGCAAGGAAACTTAACCTTTTTTTTAATGGAAAACTTTCTATTTAATCTTGCAAAAAATGGAGTGAAATAGTACATGAAATTATATTAATTTGTTATTGAGATAATAAGTTGTTGAATATCAGAGCTTTTATTTTTGTTAATATTTTAAATACAATAAAAGTGTTAGTCATGCCTCCGAATTATTTGTATTTTATTGTGTGCATTAAAGTGAACCTCAGAATCGGACAGTTTAGAAAGATTGCTTAATATATCTGGAAATTAAAATTTTTCTATTAACCTTTTTTTTTCTTTCTCATGACACATAGTAAATGATTTATTACGTTTTTGAGACACACACACACTTTGAAGAAATTGTAATGCATGAGATCTTTAAGAGTTCGGCCTGGTTGTTTCATTCCTTGTTAACTGTGTACACACTCGTAACCATCAAGGTCCACTATTTTGACGACTTGTGCCTGTGTTGGGGCAACATTTTGAAAATGTGGGTTTGGTGTGGCCCGGTGTCTGTACCCAGGCACATGGTACAAATGCTAATGATGAAAATTCTGCATCTAACAACTATAGCTAACATCCATAAATTTTCTGTAGTGGAGCGAACAACACAATTATAAAGACTACTTCAATAAAATTAACCCAATTTCGTAGCTGATCCAGTTTTATTGATAGTAAGGTTTGCAGAGGACTTATCTGACGCTGCAACCTCCGGAATGGCAAACAATTTGTAGACTCTGTCTCTCTATGTCTCTCTGTCTGTCTGTCTCTCTCTCTCTCTCCGACTTGACGGAATCTGGCGAAGTACGTCGTCGTTGCTATCGGGTGCCCGGGTGTCGAGCTTCTACGTCGATCCGCCGCAGAATGATCCCGGTTGTACAGCAGCTCACCTGTTGACTCTGGAATCCTCGATGAGATGGGACTTCCCGCAGCAGTCAGGAATCTCTTCTTTACAATCTTGCATGTCGTTAGATATTATGCAGAGTCTTCTTCCAAATTTTTCTGAAAACTAAATTATCTTGCAAATTTCACGTATTTATAATTATCTTCTTCTTGTGGAAATAACACGTTTCGTTTATACGTTACAATGATTAATTATAATCTTCCTTTTCAACATGATTCAGACTTTATACGCTGAAATATCTCGTCAATATTCTTGCAGAACTTTCTTTAGATGAACCTTTTTTCTTCTGTTCTATATTTTATTCCTAACAAACTTTCTTTTTAAACAGTCATGTCATTCGCACCTATCAATCAGTGTTTATTAATCCTGCGAGCAAGGTGCATGTTCAGTCATACACAAATACATTAACAAAACATTAAATCATCTCCAAGGAATATTATAATAATTTTAAAACCTCTCTGAATATCATAAATTAACATAGTGCAAAAAAAAAAAAATTCAAATTAAAATTAATTCATACCGTAAAACAGAGCAAAGAAAAACCAGTTGTTACACTGTTATAAATATTAAAGTATTACAATTTTAATTAAATTAAAATTTCTTTTGTATATTGTCCATACAGCATTAGATTTATTTCGTATTCAGTATCAATGAAAAAGTTAAGATGAGTGTGAAGTTGACAGTGAGTATTATGAAGTAATTTACTTCTAAAATGTTACTAAACTGAGTTTTGGTTTTCTATCTGTAACTTGGTTCTTTAGATAACACTTGTGGAAACATATTCTGTTTTTAGGTATCAAATATATTGAATGGTTATAGCCTCATTAGCACACAATATCACGTATAGGCTATAGTTTCCTGGTTATTTTTTTAGGAGTGAAGCAACTTGTAAATGTAGAGCATGCTGGATTTTTTTTTTTTTTTTAAACTTGACTTCATCGTGTTTGACATTTGTCAGGTTTCTCAGCGCTTGCAGAAGGCGAATGAGTGTCACGTTGCCTGTTATAAAAGATTATACGGAGTGTGTCCAAACTGGACCGACAAACTTGGGCAGCATATTAATAACGGAAAGAAAGAAGGTGAAAACGTATGTATACCAGCCGTGGTCTAAAGTGAAACGAAATTGCTGTACATATATTTGAAGTTGGACCTCGAGAACTAGTTTATTACAGATATCGGAGGAAACATTCAAGATGCAAGACTGAGAGACTGGATAAGTAACGGAACAAATACATGTAAACACCACACCGCCTCACTGAAAAAACGGTTTTGTGATGACCAACAAAATTGTAGTGGTAGCCACGACATTATTTTGTCAATGCAGACATCTCAGAATATTTTGTAACACACAATAAAAGTTTTTTGTCATTCAAGTATTTAGTGGCAACTATAAAATTACGTTTGTTGTCACCGACAATTAAAGGCTGGAATGAGTATAGCCATGAGCGGAGCTCGAACACTGGGCCTCTCACATGCGAGCTCGGTGTGTTAACGTTACGCCAACTTGCTCCGCGGTTACGTATACTGTCAGGAGCAGGTAGATAAGTACGTCTGATATGTGGCATACACACTAAGGCTTGCACACTTCACCTCATGGAAAGTTAATTTTCTGTAACCATTTACGCGTAACCTTTACTTATTTAAAAAAAAAAAACAAATGATATAAACTATGCTCTTAAGAATACCCCTCATGAATTAGTTCGTAGTAACCTGATACAAAGGCACTACACAGATAAATATGGCGTCGTGGCCAGACAGTTTTATCACGGTGGTTGACATTAATGCTATTACTGCCAATAAATGTTTTGGTGGCAGCCAATAAATTTATTGTTAATAAACAAATATGTTAGTGGACACTAAATATCGTTTGTACTTGTCAATCTACGTGTTATTGGGTACCACAGCCTCCTTTTTTTTTTACCAGCAACAAAATTTCGCCTTGGAAAGCATGAACCAAACAGTTTTTGTAGCCTCTAACAAATATTTTCTTTCAGTGCTTTCTGTCGCTGTCATCAAATTATTTCATGATAATAACCATGGTCACTACCACTATATCGACTTAATCTCCATGACGCTGTAGCGAACTTGGGATTTAAAAGATGGCTAATTAATCAGCATGTCACAAATAACTTTACACATTGTGCACACACTCAGCGGTCAGTCTTAAATAATATCTTCAGCATTTGTAGTAAACTAGTGCTTCAGGTAACCCAACTTCAAATACACGTACCATATATATATATATATATATATATATATATATATATATATATATATATAAGTTGGGAAAGTTGGTGACAGCGTGTTGTGGAAGTTTACTTTTATCCGTAGAAAAAATACTTTTAAAATTACGGAATGAAACTCCTACGTGTCGTTTTTTTTAACCGATCTAATTAAGTTAAAAATGTGGGATAAATTTGTGTTTATATCACAGGATTAAAATATGTTCATGAGTATTGTTTTGGTTGTAAGTGTGATGTTACGTATTTATGAAATAGCTGTTGGCCGAGTTTCGTAGACATGTTAGTCCAATCTTTGATGGCGAGTGTTGCATGTATACAAATGTTAAATGTTTTTAACCATGAACGATGTTGTTGACTATAGAGATAATTTATAGGCCACGTCTATTCATATCACAACTTTGTAACGTTCCCTCCTTTTGAAACAGCGTGTAATGTGCTTAGACGATTTTGTGAACTGATTATTTGCCACATTCCCGAGAGATTCCCCAAAGAGGTAAAGCGCATTCAGAAAGTTACAAATAAGTAAAGGTACTGGAAACGTGCTCTGAAGAAATATAAGCAGAATAAAAGCTTCAGTAGGGCTATGTGTATGATCTTTACCACATTTAAGTTTGTCATCGCTACTTGGATTTTTGCGTGCGTGAGTTTCGTCGTATCGTTTTAACATTTATTCCAATTAAAGCCATCACTTAATCAATATTATCCAACAGACGTATATAATAAGAGGTTAAAAATACTTTCTATATACTTCTCTCTTCCTCTCTCCTACACTCCACAGTTTTAACAAGGTTAAACACAGTCGCTGCAAAATATTGATGTGTATCATGAATAACACAAATATTTATTTATATGTAAAATTATCACCATAAGAACTTAAATAGAAGACCTAAATACGTTCATAGGCCTAAATTGTGAAAATTGTTATGCTATGCTTTCTGATAAACGCTAGCATTCTTCGGACAGCTCAAGAACATTGTTTGAAAACAGAGGTTACATGGCAGTGATTTTGTTTACCAGTAGCGGAAGGATACGTAACTGAAAGTAGAACTTTAGCAACGACCCAGAAAATTACGAAATTAATTTGAGTGGAATATAAAACCAAATTTCGATTATGTTATCAGATATACTGTATGAAATTAATTTTACTAAATGCGCGGCGAAAGTAAGTTTTTAATTGGAATCAATGTGACTTTGGGCAATCTCCTCCGAAACTGGTTTCCTTCCGCGCTGCTTATTGTCCCGGAACCTAGTTCCTCCTCTAAAGAATGTTTCACAATTTAAAAACAAACAATGGCACACACGCAGCGTAGTGTTAGATAACATTGGCACACAATCAGCATAGTGTTACATAACATTGGCGCACACGCAGCATAGTGTTACATAACATTGACTCACACGCAGCATAGTGTTACATAACATTGGTACACACGCAGTAGAGTGTTACATAACATTGGCACACAATCAGCACAGTGTTACATAACATTGGCACACATGCAGCACAGTGTTACATAACATTGGCACACATGCAGCAGAGTGTTACATAACATTTGCACACAATCAGCACAGTGTTACATAACATTGGCACATACGCAGCACAATGTTACACAACATTGGCACGCACGCAGCACAGTGTTACATAACATTGACACACAATCAGCATAGTGTTACATAACATTGACTCACACGCAGCATAGTGTTACATAACATTGGCACACAATCAGCATAGTGTTACATAACATTGGCACATACGCAACACAGTGTTACATAACATTGGCACATACACAACACAGTATTATATAACATTGGCACACACGTAGCGCAGTGTTAAATAACATTGGCACACACGCAGCACAGTGTTACAAAACATTGGCACACACGCAGCACAGTGTTACATTACATTGGCACACACGCAGCTCAGTGTTGGCACACATGCAGCATAGTGTTACATGACATTGGCACACACGCAGCAGAGTGTTACATAACATTGGCACACGCGTAGCACAGTGTTACATTACATTGGCACACACGCAGCACAGTGTTACATAACTTTGTCACACAATTAGCATAGTGTTACATAACATTGGCACACACGCAGCACAGTGTTACATAACATTAGCACACACGCAGCATAGTGTTACATAAAATTAGCACACACGCAGCACAGTGTTGGCACACATGCAGCACAGTGTTACATGACATTGGCACATACGCAGCACAGTGTTACATAACATTGACTCACATGCAGCATAGTGTTACATAACATTGGCACACACGCAGCACAGTGTTACATAACATTGGCACACACGCAACACAGTGTTACATAACATTGGCTCACGCGCAGCACAGTGTTACATAACATTGGCACACACGCAGCACAGTGTTACATGACATTGGCACAAACGCAACATAGTGTTGCATAACATTGGCACACACGCAGCACAGTGTCACATAACATTGGCACAAACGCAGCATAGTGTTGCATAACATTGGCACACACGCAGCACAGTGTTACATAACATTGGCACACACGTAGCATAGTGTTACATAACATTGGCAGACATGCAGCATAGGAGAGACATTACAGTAGTTCATTCATACGACCAGAATTATTGTGTGAAATTGATTCACTAATAAATACTAATGTATTATTTATAGCCAATTAAGTTCTCCGACGAGTGCGAGTCATTTGGCAGTGTTAGTAAATAATGAATTTTCAATACAGATTGTGATATGTTGAAAATTGACAGAAAAGTATTTAATAATTTTCTGCTCTCTTTTTAAACTTCGCTTTTGCGATTGTTAAGAAGTGAATAACATTTAAAATATTTTGCTTGTTAGCTGTTGCCTATTCTTTCCTCTAGATTTATTTCCTGCGACATTGCTTCGTTTATGCAGTTGAACTGGTCCTCCATTATAAATAAACGCTTTCATCGATAATGGAATAATCTGCTCTGATTGCCTAGTGCCCCATGCGACTGCATAAAAATTAAATATAACCATTTATTTGGTACACTATCTCAGCAACTCTCATGCACAAGATCTGTTATGCGCAGTTGTGCATCAATAGGTTCTAAAACTTTGACGTCAATTCTTGCGCACACGACCGGTGTTCTGCGGCTGTCAATTGTGAGTCAAGTTTATGCCCACACTGTCGGCGAGAAGTTGAGCCACCCGCAAAAAAAAAAGTTCCTATAGTAATGCTGAGAATCGACCAGTCGTGTGTCTGAGTTGGTGATGCATGTTGCACGATAGCGGTCGGGGTTGTGGCTGTTCTTCTGCGCAATTCTTCCTCTCCCAACACTAACACTGTTTTCTCTTTCCCTGTCTCTCTCGTCCTCTGAACTCAAATAAAGATAACGCATTGCTGTTTTAAAATCCCATTCGGGGCGACGATACTCATGCCCGGTTGCACTATCGTGGTTCGAAACTCGATCCGAGGTCGGATCTAAGATCGACACAGAAAACTGTTGCACCATTCGAGTTCAGAATTGGACTGGAGATCGAGATGAAGTTCATTTCGAACCGCCGAAATTGTCGAAATCTCGATCTGAAATCAGCAGCCATCGTCGACATATGTAGTTTGGAAATACGACAACATACAGAACTACGTTCGATTGTTTTCTTGGGAAATTAAAACACCATTATACGCACTTGACTATTATTCAGTAAAATTCGTACAACAATAATTCACTTGAAACCGATAAAACATCGCACATCTAGTTATATCTATAATATAAAAAAATGCCTACTTCCATGACGTCATATATTACGAACCAATAGGAAAATTTGTCTCATATTTAATCTCGATCTCTCACTTTGAATCAAGATCGACTAATCGGATATCCAGAATCATGAAATTTCGTTGGTGCAACAGTTTTACATTGGAACCATAATCAAACTGGGTCCTGGTTTGGAACTAGGGTCATTCGATC
Source organism: Dryococelus australis (assembly GCA_029891345.1). Classification (NCBI taxonomy): domain Eukaryota; kingdom Metazoa; phylum Arthropoda; class Insecta; order Phasmatodea; family Phasmatidae; genus Dryococelus; species Dryococelus australis. The sequence goes on along the minus strand of CM057003.1, from coordinate 59,949,900 downwards.
TCGGATCGGGGAAGATGTTGGTGCAACAGGGCATTAGCCATGAGCGGAACTGCGTGACCGTGCGGACACAGCTGATATCTCCGGTTCCATACAGCGTCCCGAATATGGACACTGTACGGTCAGCTTACTTGACGTACTGCTGTGTTAGGGGATTGTATTCAGGAAGTTATTTCCCCATCCTTCCGTCCTTTGCTCCGCGCTTTCGCCTCATTCCTACATTCTGGTGTTCCAGAAATTTCATTCATTCTGATCGTTCTAAATAAAATGCGATATAGGCTGTTCACGGTAAAATGAGCACTTTTGAAAGGCCTGCTTAAGATCTACTTGTATTACGCACATTGTGTTTTCTTCCGCCTTATGTAAAATCACCATCGCCATGGTCGTCATCACTTTATACATACGTCGGTACAGTGAAACTATAAGAAATGTAAACATTCTACAAACATGTTAATTTTTACACGTTGATGCATTAAAAATCAGAAAGTGAAACTAATAATTTGTATAATTTATCACAAATGGTCACTTAACACTTTTCATTTGACGTTAAGATATGTAACTACTTTCCATCCATCGTTACCAACTTTACTGTGCGCATGTCACTCTACAATATATGCAGGCAGGAGCAGTGACTTTTTTCTAAGGTTGATTTCGAAAGTGCTCACTTTATCGTGAACAGCCTTTACCTATTCAGAATTTTCTGATATTTAGCAGGATTTACTTTTATTGCAATCAGTTAATGAACAGTACTACTTTAATTAAGACCTGAATTTTGTTTTTATTCAAGAACTGTCTAAAAATTAACTATCCTATAAAACTCACATAGCACATACGTAAATACGTAGGTAAATGTGTACAGAAATACCTACTTTCTTAAAAACGTATGTACAAATTTGCATATTTATTTACATGCTTGCACACGTAAATTCATACCTCTGTACGTCCATGCACATGTTCGTTCATGCGTAAATTATGTAGACTACGTATATTGGTACATATGTTTTTCTATTTAAGCGTGTGTACTTTTTTTTATTTTTTATAAATCTTTCAAACCTGTGAATTTGTCTACCGATTTTCAGGAACTCGTATATTTAATTTTGTCATTTGAGGAATTTCAATGAAATGCGAAATTGTAAAATTATGTGGAATATTGACAAGAAATGTCAGTTTTCGTATAATCTGATTAGTACTCTACACATTTCTTAAATAATGGGAATTACCAAAGCCCTTTGATTCAGTATGGTTTGAAGTCATACTCAATAAGTGTGAAGTACAACACCCTTCTCTCCGAGTTACAGAGAACATCAACAAAATTAGTTGTCTAAAAATACTGCAGGTGAAAAATAACAAATAAATTACATCAATAACATATTGTTCGTCACTGAACTGATCGCTGACTCTGTTCCCGAGCTGGTTAGTCACTGTAAGCCCCCGCAGGAGGATTCTTTTGAAGATGGAGGGGGTGACCTCCAGGAGCAGTTCTCCTCGCCTTTCACCTGGACGCACCGCGTCTGGGCCGGCGGATTCGCCACCCTGGAAAGCCCCTGGAAGTCCCACCAGAGGGATGGTTTTGGAGGAGGAGGAGAGCTGCCCTCCGTCTTCAACCATGGTAGATGTCGTGCTGAAGAGAGAAGATGGAGCAGGTGCCATGACTGAACTGCCCGGATTTCTTGCGCCCTCGGCTGGAAGCTTAAGGACCCTGCCTGAAGTCCCTGCTGTCGGTGTTGCTGTGCGGGCAGTCAGGCTGCCCGCCCAGGAACATGGATGGCAGTTCCACCTCAAGGGCGCATGTGCCTTTAACATGTTGGCCCAGAGACCCGCCACCTCTCGACTAGATTCTTCACTCCAATATTAAACAGCATGGACTCAACGCCTGCTATCTCCTTTAGCATTTTCACTAGTGCTCCCACGAGTTTAACTCATTTTCTGTCGGTATGGGCTTTACAGTGTCTATGTGGGTTTTATCATACCCCCTCTTAACGTAGCTTTAATACACGTACACTTAGGGAGTTAGGAATGGCCCCGAAGTGCAGGCCATGCCTACCCAATCCCTCTCGGCCGCGATGCCAGCATCCTTTGCACGAAATTCCGTCTCCTTTAGGTGTAAGGGACGCAGCCCTGAGACGCAACTAGAATCCGACCCTACCTTCGGACTTACACTTAACACTTAGAATAAAGTATATTTTTTTTAAAAAGCTGACTGTTTCCAAGCCTCACGCCACGGAAAATTGCGAGTCCACTCTAATTAGCACTTGTCATCTGATGCAGTGATGTAAATACGTTAGTCGTACCTAGTAATTGCCAGTCGCGCGCTAACAGCACTAAATGCCTCGGGTCTTCGTCGTCGCTCATCACGATGGCGAGAATTCTGTTCTTTTTCTCAGCTTCATCGCGTACTGAAAGGATGGCGTTTCATACTTTCGAATGCTTTTTTTTTTTTTTTTTTTTTTTTCATCCGCAATGTTTCCGTGTTCTCTCCTCAAATCAATCCCCCCGTATCATAAAATCGCGGGTTTCATGAAAAACCGTATGCAGACAAACAACTTGCCGTTTCCTGAGCACGCGAGTGCGAACATTGTGAACGGACTTCTTGAGCCAATGTCAGCTGCATCTGCAGAAGAATAAAACCAATCTGCCCGTGCTTGCAAGCAGGATCGAGCAACAAGATAAGAGGATATAGATTTGTTTGAGAATAAAAATCCTACGTATAAAAAACATAAATATCATCAAAGCAAGCTTGAATATGCTTAAGTTCCACTTGTACGGTTTTAAATAACCCCACCTTCTCCCGGCATTTCAAGACGGTATTTTTATTTAACCGAAACCTCATTAAATATTGTTATTCGCCCGTGATTAGGTATTCCGCTATATATTTGCCCTGAATTAATATCATATATAATTTATTAATCATCAGACAAAAATTTAAAATTTTCTGCCATGCACTTTTAAAAGGAATTACGATACGCTAAAGTAGCTTCCCACCTGATTATATTAACCATATTACGTAAAATGAAATGTTACTACCTAGCTTTTGAATTCTTATCAGAAGATGACAAGGAAAAAAAAAACATACTTTGCGGAACATCTGTCCACAATAAAAACAAGAAGTATCTGACATAACTAATGAGCCTATCTTCCTCTACTTGGGCGAAAAAAAGAATTTATGATGAAGTTCTTAAAAATTGAAATGGTAAACTGATGCAATCAGTCTAATATTTGGAATGATAGGGGTTACTATAGTCTGTTTTATGTAAGTGGGGTAAAATCTAACAGACAATGTGACCAACCTCACACTATGTAAACACTAATATCTCTCGTTCGTAAAGTATTGTATCAACTGATGAATTGCTGCGGGATCCGTGTTGTTAAGTTGGCGATTTTGATAATGGCTTTGGAAGAAAATAGTAATCAGAACTAAAAGTTGCAATTTAAACTCTTAATTATACTTACAATTATCGTTTAAATAATTTTTTTAAAAGCAATATTAAATTTCCTTGGTTATTAGTGACTGGACTTTAAGAACGTGTTTAGCAATTATGACAGAGTATGTCGACACGTACGAACAGTAAAGGTTTCCAGCCAATGGCTAGTAGGGGTGTGCAGTATCGTTGCATTCCAGTGCTCGTTACTTCTCGTTACTACTCAGTCGAAGACTCGTTAATTTGAACTAGTTACTTAGTTACTAGTTACATTCTTCCGGACTTACGGGAGAGAGCGTGTAGGCCGTGAACAAGGATTAGTTTCTACAGTTCCTTACTCATTCCTTACTCGTTACTAAAATTTTTACTCAATCACATTATTTCACGAGAATAAAAATACGCACGCTCAAAAAAATGGACTCAACCCATTATTTTTGCATAAAATAACAAATCGTAGGAAAGTTATTGCATGTATAAAATATGTTAGGTATTCTTTTGGAGCATAATTTGATAGCATCAATTTATAACAGATAGCCACCCGGATTGTTGTTGTAATCCTTAATTGCCCAATAAAACATTTCGTACTCTCATTCTATTTCGTTTATTTATACATAATTTGTCATTGAAGTACAACCCTTGCTACAATTTAATAAACGACCGTATTATAACGTTTATTTTGTGATAATTTAAAAATCCTTACTTTTTTTGCCTTTCTATCCTACTTGTGTAACACTTTAGAAGTCATTTTACACCCCTGAGGTTGCATTATATAACACTCTTTTGTTCTGATTAATATATGTGCAGAGCACTCTTATCCATATGATAGTATTGTTAAGGTAAATAATCTCACGACGCATGGAGCTAGGTTAAACGCTATAACAAAACAAAAATTTACCCCTCCCTCTACAATATGTAACTGATGTAGTTTCCAGCTTTCATCTCCCCCCTTCGACTTCACAAGCTGGTGGGAGGAGATGAACTCGTTACTTTTCTGCTATACATTTTCGCTTCGTTCTTCGGCACGAATCCTGCCGAACCTGCACAGTAATGACTCGAGACAGCTTTGTGAATAAAAACTAGAGTAACGAGCATTTTCAAGAATCGGTTTTCGTTACTTCGGATCCAGGACAGTAATGATATCTAAAATAACGAGTAGTTGCTATTCGCATGGCTTGCCATCCACGTACCATATTTATGTTTCCAGTTTCCAGCCCGAGCCCAGTGAAAGCCATTGTAAGAATGCCTTTTTCTCATCGTGTTTATTACACGAATATCTTGTTGGTGTTGTCGGAATATTTAATCCGTAGTTAATTATTTTTTTATTTGCTTTTTTCAAGCGTCGTTGTTTGTAGGTACCTCGGCTGTGCGTTTTGTTTTCTTGAGTGAAATGTAATATTATTCTGCACGTGTTTACCTTTTCGTGTTCGTAAAACTGCTCGTTCCGCCATTTTCCTTCCAGCCCGCCCGCAATGAAGTGATACGAATATAATTTAGGTATCTTGATTTCAGGAAACGTACGCAATGTTGATTTTACTGAATGATTCTGCAAATAAATTATTTAATGCTAGTGACGAACAAACGATTTTAGTGAAGTAAGCTCACAAGGATTGCCATAGAAAAAACATGTTCACATGGTTGCGAATTTTACAAACAGTAAGTTTGCGTGTTTTGTAAATGTATTTGTAAACCGTTAATACAGTTATTGAAATGCACGTGGCCTGAAAAACCCGCACTTTTCACACTTTTGTAGTGAGTGAATAATATTTGTTTATTTGTCTATATCGTAAATTCGACGAGTGTAAGGTTAACTTCGGTCAAAGTGTGTGTGTGTGTGTGTATGTATGTGTGTGTGTGTGTATATATATATATATATATATATATATATATATATATATATATATATATATATATATATATATATATATAGGTACGAATACGAACAACGACGTATGCATTGCGTTTTGATTCTTCATTTAAGTTAAAATTTTCGAATTGAAATAATTTAAATGTTATTTCCATACGAGCAAAATTTTCCATTGCTCCATCAAAAAAATATGCAACTCAAAATGCCACACACTCGTAAGAACATCAAAATAATGCCTTCTCACGAAAGACGTTAAACTAAAGCGCCCCCCCCCCCCTAGTTAACATATCTAACTCGGTAGTTACAAAAACAAGATAGGTTGGAATGCCAACCTAGTTATAATATCCTACATTAATTACTGGACGGAAGTTAGCCTTTCAGTGCCTGTCAAAACAGGAAACATGAGGAAAGAGGTAAATGCAAGTGTGCATTGGACTCACACATTTGTTTACAATAGTCTTTTCCTTCAGTGACAAAACCGCTGGGGTGGAAGGATACATTGTGGCCGTGCTACTTTTCTATAACTGTGAAAAATTACCGCACGTACATGAAATAGACAATAACCTGAAAAAAGTGTATTTTTTCATGTGGGGCTATCTTAAAAAATGGTGGATAAAAGAGGCTCTGTATATACCTGCCGGCACCCTGGCCCCGTTTTGACGTGTCCTGCGCAGAGTATGACAAAAATGGAAGTCTAACAACTTAAAATAACGAACAATTGCTGGAAACGAAGTAAGTTATGAAGGTAATTAATTTATGTAGAAGCTGTCTTGGAATAAATGCTATTTTAAATTAATATTGCACATAATAATAGGAACTCAAAGGCATTTATTTCATTGTCCAGGAAACATATCTTATAAATAAAATTTTAATTTAGTAAAGAAAAGGAAATAAATTACAATATTACTTACATTTCTTTCTGTAACTGACCGCTTGGGGGGAAAAATTTGATGGCCGTATTTTGTCCTCAAATTTTATTGTCAATTACAGTTGAAAGCAACAATTCGATAGTGTGACAGGGGCTTTAAAGACTCCATTCACGGTTGCTTCCAACTTTTCTGAAGCCTTACTAGAGTTCTACTTCCAGGATATTCTTCCGCCTCATTCAAACAACCTTTAGAAAATTACACCAGAGGGCCAACGCACCTCAGTCACTGTAATGACGTTTTGCATAAGAACTATTTCTTACGAGGCGTTACCAATATACCTATCTTCCCTCTGCCTTTATTCGCATTAGTTGTAAATGAAATATTATAATTTATAAATAAAATGTAAGTAAAAGTTAAATTGATCCGAAATTAACGTTCTTTTATGTCAACACAAGTATAAAACGCTAGTGATACATGGCATATGCAGACAAACAACCACACACGTCATACATGGGGTGTTTTTCAAGGGTTTGATTTAAAAAGTTCGAAGAAACTGCGAATAGACTATTATGGATACTAGCAGATGTAAATTAGGGGCGTATCTGGCAGCTTTGCTTTATTACAATATATTTATTGAGGATCTTTTATTTAAACTTTCGTCTATTTTTGTCATTTTTTCCTTGCTCAGTTGTTGCGTCCCAAACCTCCTGTGCTTATGGCCACCTGCCCAGTGCCAGTGACGGATCTAACCTTTCCTTTGCCCGGGGCAGAAATTATTGTGATTTGTGTCCCCCCCCCCTGGGCCTGCTTTTCACGCTCCGCTTTACTTTCCCAACCCAACAAACAATAAACGTACCTTGCACCATTTGTTTTGCATCCGTGTGCATATACATATTAAATTTTAAGTTAAAATGTATTAAACCAGTGTACTTCCCAGTCTTTAAGTTTATAAGCCGTTCAAAATAAAGTGAGCACTTTTGAAAGCCCTGGTCAAGATGTACATGTACAAACATAATGTATGCTTCCTCCATATGTCAAATTAACATTGTTATGGGTCGTATCACTTTATTCACACGTCAGACGAGTGAAACTGTGAAATAATAAAAGTTGATATTTCACTAATCTGCTGATTCTCACACATGGATGCATAAAAAAAAAAAAAAAAAAAAAACAGAATGCAAGATAAATCATTTGTTTTCATACATTTTTACCTAGCACTTTTAAGTCTACGTGAAGGGATGGAACTACTTTCCTTTCGTCGTTACCAACTTGACTGGGCGTATGCCACTCTGCGCGTCCGTTAACCCTTTCAGACCCAGTGTGCCCAATTGTGTACATTACGCCCATGTAGGTATATTCTGGCCTTTCCTGCACACTACGAAGCCCATTGGCCAATGGGGTAAATGATTCGCACACCGTCTAACTGGACTATGTCATAATTGGTTCATATTTCTGTACCGAAACACTCAGCTTACAGCTCATTGGCTGTGATAACGCAGCATGTGTTTTGTCGACTTAAGTGCAGCACGCATCATAGTTATTTTTGTTTGCAACACCTGCCACAGTAAATCGAAGTGGGTCTGAAAGGGTAAAAGATATATGCAGACAGGAGCAGTGACATTTTTCAAAGGTTGCTTTCAAAAGTTCTCACTTTACCGTTAATATAATTTACATTTTATTTTACGTACTGTATTTTTAACAGTTAAGGTTAAAATGTTAGTAAATATTGTAAAATAATTTTTTATGTCCACTAATTCGCCTTTTAATTCACAATTTTAGTTGCTTAAAAGAAAATATCGGCCCATCAGGTGCTCCATCTAACCCGACATCCGGGGCAGGCTCCCCTCCCCCCTTATGCCCTCCCACATGTCCTTCCATGTACAGCGTGCCCGCTTAAAGGCTGTTCACGATAAAGTGAACGCTTTTGAAATCAACCTTATAACAAAGTCACTGCTCCTGCCTGCATATATTTTAACGGGTGCACTGGGCGACGTGCGCACAGTAAAGTTGGTTACGATGGATGGAAAATAGTTCCATATCTTAACGTCGAATAAAGAATCTTAGGTATAGGCTGTTCACGGTAAAGTGAGCAATTCTTAAGGCCCCACCCCACCTCAACTCTTGACTCGTTCCTTCCACTTCCGGCCAGAAATGGCGGGGAGAGAGTTTGTGGATCTCGTGTGGGCCAGGGGGAAGACACTAGATAGGGATACAATCACGTTATTTGAAGTAAGTGCCCGTGGAAACACCAACATAGAAATCGTACCACTATAATTAATGATTTTATGGAGCAGGTCGGGTTTGAGTTAAAACTGTGAGAGTTCTGTATCTCAGACATACTGATTTAACCTACACACACGCACATATATATGTATGTATATATAAGGTGTGCTGATTTAGTTACTTACTAAAGCGATTATAAATATTTAGTCCGTTTTTTTGCACTGCTCGTGCAAGATTTATTCTATTCTGTTGGTCAGAATTGGAGGTAACGCAAATATTTCAAGGACTGAGCTAACACAAACAGCACGGGTATAAATTTAATTATTGCGGGAAACAGCATTCGGCAAATAAATGGTGTTAGTCAAGTAGGTTCTAATTAAGTAATTTTAAAACGTCATTCTAGAACCTCTCAAGAATAATACAAAATATGTAAACATACTGTAAATGCTACCTGGCAAGCCTAACTTTTTGTGAATAAGCTATTTTATTAAACATTGAACAGAATGTGATTATTAACTGCTTCAATGGAGCGCGTTTATCACAAAATAATAATTAAAAACTATTGTTTTTGTTTTATTGAACTAAGTGATTACTTTTCGTAATGTGTGCCTACTGTTGGTATTAATCCAGGCAGGCGCCTACCACCCACCCTGAAAGAGAATTCAAAATAAGAAGATCGTTACAACATGGAAGTGTCCGCTCTTGTCTCCTTACTTGCTCTGTGACGCGGGCTGACGTACGTTCGGCGGACAGGGAATTCAGCGACGTTTGCACTGAAAGGCGAGTCTTCTTGGAGGTCTCTAATTAGGATGCTCGCGTAGAATCTTGACTTCGAGGAAAGGAGCGAAGTGGGGTAGGAAATAACATTGTGCGATGTTCTCTGCGAACGACTTCCTCTTATATCCTATTCGTGAGAAATTTTGTAATCGAGCTCTGAAACATGTCATCGCTCCTATAGGTTGTTCGCGGTAAAATAAATACTTTCGAGGCACTAATAACTCTTTTCTTTATAGCTAGCGTTAGTGATTTTCCGCGAAAAAAATATGAGTACACGCTGGACTTCAATACTATAAGCACCAAACATCCGTTTATCTCTTGCCATTGGTTGCTGTCTGCTTGCGAAGGCGTTTTTATATTTAACTTATGTAACTGGGCCACTCAAAATTCGACAACATAGGTACGGTTCCTATGTGATTTGTGTGCACACAGTTAACACGTGCCAAAAAGGAATTCAACCAGTCAAGATAGGCAAACGATACTACACTGTTTTGAAGTATAACTTGCGAAATCTTTTCGCAAAATTTCACTGTCCCTACTTATAGGAATTCTTTTATCCATTGACCCTCCTTTTTACATAAATGTCGCCATGTAAGTAATAAACAGAGTGTACTCAACCGCACTTGGAAGTTAACGTCTAAGGCTAACATAAAGAATACTTATTGACTATTATTCCAAATGAGAAGGCTTTCAAAAGTGCTCACTTTACCGTAATAGCCTATAGCTAAGAGGGATCGCGGTTTATGAGTGGTTAGACTACTCGCCTCCCACCAAGGCGAACCAGGTTCAAACCCCGGCCGGGTCCCTCCCGGATTTTCGCACGTGGGAATCGTGCCGGACGATGCCGCTGGCCGCCGGGTTTTTCTTGGGGATCCCTCGTCCCCCCTGCCCTTTCATTCCGGCGCTGCTCCATTCTCACCTCAATCACCCTCATCGGCTCTCAAGACCTCGCGGTTAAAGGGACTATGTAGCTGTGCGTCCAAGTTCAAGAAGCGAGGGAGCGATACGGGCGACACTAACACGCACGCCTAGCGCCTCATCGCTCCTACGAGAAAGGCGTGCAGTGTTTCCGTCCTAACGCTTTACTGTGTAAACTAGATCTGTAACTGTGGGGTTTTATTACACGCGATGGAAGTACACAGATCAAACTACCTGCGTATAATATTACTTTTCTCTTAACGCGTAAAAAAAACTTCATAGGCAAGCTTTAAAAATGCGATATTTGACCATTTTTGCTTTTTTTTTTTTTTTTTTTTTCTTCCATTAAATACGATAAAAGTAAAACGATAGCGACATAGAAAGCGTTTTTTATCCTTTCTGGTAAAACTTCGTATTTCCAGAACATTTATTTTCCGAGACACGCGTTTAGGCGCGAACAGCGATTTCACAGAAAACGTTTCAGTACATAGGACGCTTAAGAGACGCCCATATGGCGTCACTCACTCACTGTAGCAAAGAAACTGACAACCCTTTCAGACCCTTTTTAATGTACCGTTCCGGTTGTTGCAAGTAGGGTAGGGTAGGGTAGGCAGGGCTTAAAATCTCGTCGACAGCGAGGTCTTTAGAAATGGAGCAAGTTGTTTAGAGAATCAGGCTAGTGGAAGGAATAGACCAGTTTCTGGACGTAGTAAGGAACTATCCTTGCAGCATGAGCCGGCAGAATGATCTCGGGAAACCGACATCAGGATGCTGGCCGGTGTAACCGACGGATTTTACCCCCAGGTTGGAAAGGACGGACACCCTCGCGTTCGAGACAGGAAAAGAACGTTCTAAGTACATCATTATACCATTGGTGAGATGTCGGCACAGTGGGGTGTGTACGAAAGGGAATTCTATGGGACTCGCATAGGTAATTAATGTATATATACGACTTGCTGAGTTGAACTAAATTACGTCATTTTTACTAACGAACAGAATTACATAGATTAGATACAACAATGACATTGCACACAAGACTACAATGTAGAGAACCGATGCGACATTGATAGGACAGGCGGAAAGTTCATCTTACAGTGTTAACTCAACTAATATTCCAACAACCTCCTTATTTGGTGAGCCCGTGATGATGAATACAATTCTTGAATTTGTCGCAGTTGAGCGTCTTCGTCAAGGAATCGGCAACCATATCTTTTGTGGACACGTACTTGAATTCAATTTGCTTGCTGAGAACTTTTTCACGGAGGAAATGGTGTCTAACATCAATGTGTTTGGTTCTAGCTTGATAAGTCCCATTCATTGCAAGATTTCGAGCTCCTTGGTTGTCCACAAAGATAATTGCAGGAGTCTCGCCAGTGGATGGAATTATTTTTTGAGATAGTCCTCTCAACCATAGTGCTTCCTGAGTTGGAGCAGATAGAGTCATGTACTCAGCCTCAGTTGTTGAGAGATCAATAGTTGATTGTCTTTTCGTGCAACAAGAGATAGGAGCTTTACACTTCAAAAATATGTAGCTGATCACGGACCATCGCTCATCAAGGTCGCTGGCCCAATCAGCATCACAAAATCCTGAGATGATTCCTTTCTCATTTCCATCTAACTCTAACTTCCACTGTGAAGTCTCTTTTATGTATCTGATAACACGTTTGACAGCAGCCCAGTGTTCCATGCCCGGGTTGCCATTAAATTTGCTCAAACAACTGATCGCGTAGGCTGTGACGGGTCTGAAGACCTGTGCAGCAAACAGTAGGCTGCCATTTGCTCCCTGGTATGGAACATTCTCATTTTAGTCACTTCCTCTTCTGATTTTGGCACTTGAGACGTCGTAAATTTTTCATTGGCACTCATAGGGGTCGAAACAGGTTTACACTGATTCATATCAAAGCACTTGAGGACTTGCTTGATGTAAGCTTCCTGATTGAGCCGAATTTTTCTTTCTTTGTGGTCACGAGTCAATTGGAATCCAAGGACGAATTTTGCTTCTCCGAGATCAGTCATCTTGAACATCTTCGAAAGTTGCGATTTCATACATCGCTTCACCTTTCCATCATTTGCAAAGATCAATAAATCATCAACCCACACAGCCACAAATAGCATCGTTTTACCATCCACTTTGTTATAAATGCTTGAATCAAATCTTGATTGATGAAGTCCGATTCTTTTCAAACAGGAATTCAAATTGTTGTTACAGACTGCTGGCTTGCTCAAGTCCATATAGACTTTTCTTTAGTCGACATACTTGGTTCGATTTGTTGTCATATCCTGGAGGCTGAGGCATGTAAATTTCCTCGTCCAGGTCTCCTTGTAGGAATGCTGACACTTCATCCATTGGTCGATATCGAGGTCGTGCTCTGCAGTCAGGGCCAAAAGAAATCGAATTGAGCTATACCGCACAACTGGAGAAAAGGCTTCTTCATAGTCCGTACCCCGTCTTTGGGCGCATCCCTTAACCATAAGCCGAGCTTTGTGTTGAGAAATTTTGCCAGAGGCATCCTTCTTCGTTCTGAATACCCATTTGCAATCCTGTGCTTTCTTTGTAGTGGGGAGGTCGACCAATTCCCATGTTTTGTTGTCCAGTTGCGATTTTAATTCACAGTCCATGGCTGCGACCCATAGATCCTTGTCCGCATTATTCAAATCCTCTTCACGAGTAACAGGAGCCGTCATGTCACCAATAAAAGCAGTATAGGTGACAACTTCTTGTAAGGCAGAGGGAGATTTACGGTCCCTGACAGGTCTAGGAGCAGTAGATTCTCCACGAGGTACATTAGCAGTCAGAAGTGGCAAGAAATCAGGATCCCAACAGAATCATCAGGAACGTCATCAGAATCATCAATATATTGATCAGTGTCCGGATCAGTGGCAATGGATTCGCCAATTGCATCAGGCTCGTCAGGGATTACATAAAAATCTCCAGTCATCTGTGGTTTAGATTTAGTCAACAAGGAACTGCCCCACTGGTCTTCATCAAAGGTGACATCTCTTGACACAAACATAACCTGTTTTGCTGGATCATAAAGTCTATACCCTTTTGATTCCAAAAAGTACTCAACAAAAATGCAAGGTGTGGACTGCGAGCTCAGTTTCGATCTTTTTTCAGCAGGAATGTGCACAAACGCCTTACATCCAAATGTTCGAAGATGTATAGAGACAGCTGTTTACCCGACCACACTTATTCTGGGGTGGTCTCTACAGATTTTCACGGCGATCTGTTCAAAATATAGACAGTAGAATACACGGCCTCGGCCGAAAAGACATCGGGCAGCCCTGATTGTAATAGTAGACATCTCGCTCGATCGAGAAGCACCCGGTTTAGCCTCTCTGATTTACCATTCTGAGCCGGCGTGTAAGGGCAACTTGTTTGATGCAGAATGCCTGAAGATTTGAAGAAGTCACGAAGATCATGATTACAATATTCCCCTCCATTGTCGGTACCCAAATTCCTAATTTTTCCTGCCAACCTGGGTCTCAACGTGCCGTTTAAAGAGTTTAAAGTGTTCGGCGACTTGGTCCTTCGATTTTAAGAAGTAAATTGACGATTTGTGGCTGTAGTCATCAAGAAAATTCAAAATATATCTCGATCCAGCCAAAGACCCCACTTCCATTGGACCAACCAGGTCGGAATGCACTTACTCTAACACCTGACTGGTAGTCGAATCACTTGTTGGGAAAGGCAAATGGTGGCTTTTGCTTAGCATGCATATGTCAGAAATGGTGGAACGTTTCTCATGAGAGGAAAAATCAATATCATGGGCTATACCATGCAACCTCTTCAAACAATTAAAATTTAGGTGAGCCATGCATCGGTGTCATAGATTGATGTCAGTGCATTGCATAGAGTATACTTTATCGGTAGACAGAACGTCTAACTTAAATACATCGTCCACCAAAGTTGCATTACCAATCAGTTGATTTTCTGAGTCGTAAACTCGACCTCCTGTTCTGTCAAACACAACAATATTTCCTTTCAAAACAATTCGTCCTACTGACAAGAGGTTTACTTGACTATCAGGTATATGGTAAATATCACTCACCTGGATGTCATAGGTGTTACCACAAACACTCACAGGAAGAACCATATTGCCAGTGGTATCTGATACAATTTTATTATTATTGGCAGCAGTAATTGTCAATGTAGGAGTCTTTCTAGAATTTTCCAGACGTCTTGAGTCACTACATGTATGAACTGAAGCACACGAGTCAAGATACCAGTCAACATTCACTTGAGGAGGCAATTGCATCGAAAAAGCAGCTGCAAACATTGATTTCAAACTGTTACTGGGTTTGTTTATTTTCTTTCTACTCGTTACTTAGTCACAGTTCCGAAAATGTGGCCATACGTGTTACATTCATAGCAGCGAGGTCCTTTATGTTTTTTTTCAGAGATGCAGTCGTTACTGGAACTGTTACTGTTCCTATGGGACGTTCTTTTGGATCTGGAACTGTACAACGCCGAATCGCCCTTGTCATATGGCGATTCGGATTTCACCGATGTAATATCCTGTTACAATTTCACCTTTATAGAATCTCCAGTTACCCGGATCCCCGAACTTTCATACCCATGATCATCGCCTCGTATTTACTAGGTGAACCAGCGAGGAGTATAACACCAGTCCATTCATCACTAACTTGTAGACCAACTGTCGATAATTTGTGCGCCGTATTCACGATCCGGTTCACATATTCTTCCACAGTATTACATTTGTCCAATTTTGTAGTTATTAGAATATGGGGAAGACCGATTTTTCTCGTTAAACCATCATCCTGAAATGCTTTGGCAAATTTTTCCAAGTTGCCTTGGCAGTGGTCGTGTTTTGAATGTGCACATAATTCAGCAGATCGACCAATAAAATGAACTTTGATCGGCATTTCGTGTTCCGTTTTGCATTAGTATCCTTACCTGTAACACAATCCCAAAACACAATCTTCCAGGTATGCCTGAACAGCAAACTTCCATGTGTCGTAATTTTCTCTCCCTTTGAGACGTTCAATGGGAAGCGCGGCTGGTTGACTGGACATAGTGGATGGAGTTTCGTATTTACACACTTGAGATCGCGAATATCCCTTTAAAAATACTCCGCACAGCCCATAACCTGTAGGAAATTAAATTATATTGGACTTGCATAGGTAATTAATGAATATACACGACTTGCTGAATTGAACGGACTGATGTCATTTTTATTAACAAACAGAATGTCATAGATTAAATACAACAATGACGACATTGCACACAAGACTACAATGTAGAGAACCTATGCGACATATACAGGGCAGGTGGAAAGTCCATCTAACAGTGTTGACTCAACTAATATTCCAACAGAGTGCCGTACGGAAAGGAACTGGGTGTTCAGAATAGGGGCTTTTCGGAATTTTTTTTTTTCCCACGGAAAGAGGTACAATTCCACTCTCCTAATTACACAGAACACGAAATCAATATGCTTGAAAATCATTTCTGGGGAAACTCCAAGCTTCGCTGATGTGTGACCGCTTCGCAGTCACCACCTACAAAAAACAGCCGGAGTGCCTTGAATCACTGTTTCGGGGATTAACTTCCCTGCTGGCGCTGGGATTCTGGCTCGTCTCGTAATTTCTGGCTACGCTTGAACAGTAATTTTATTTGCGAGGGGGCAGTGCTTGTTCCTTAAATTGTTATTCTACCAAGGGACACTGTCTGGCGAGAAAGTGAGGAGGGTAATAGTCTCGGGGATTAGTGTCAACCTAATGCATTGTGCTCAGCCGAGGGTTGTAAGCAATATTATATTGTTGTCGCGGTTGTCAGCGGACCGCCAAGCTGCTTTGACATGTGTCGCCATTCAGGCATTCAAGGGGTAAAATCCGCGTGGGTAAAATTCGCCTGCTACACCGGCCTGGGATTCAAACGCAGGGGCTTTCGAATGCGAGTGCGAAGTTTTACCATGGTGCCACCTCGCTTGCTGTGTTGCAAGTAAAGAACATTTTTTAATGTGCGCTGTTCTTTCCAGATCACACAACACTCGATCCGTCATGACAACCAACATGCTGTAGGCTTTGTGTTCGGTCGTAGCACGGATTGCGAATCAGTTACCTTCCGGAAAGGTTATTGTGTATCGAGCCTCGCAGTCCACAGTTCCGACCGAAATAAATACCCTGCTTGTTGTATATAATACTGTGCACCAGCGGCGTGTGGAGAACTGTCTGAAGGTCAGCAGTGCTTTGCTCTGTGCTATACGTAATCATGTGCTGGTTTAAACTTGAGTCACAATGCCCCGACGAATCCGACACGACATCCCCGACGCGACGAAATTTGAGTAGCAGCCAATGAAAAGCAAGGTCACGGTGACATCAGCCCGACAAAATTACGCCCCCGACAGCCCGAAAATAGTAGGTTCTATTTCTACTTTCCGTCGGGTCGGACTCGTCGAAGCGCGCAAAAAAGGTAAATACAACATTATAAAACTACTTCTGTGGTAAATTAATAACTTAACTTGCCGCCTAAATAACGCACCGGTTTGTTTTTAAATACATTTTTTTTCTGGTATAAATTCAGATATTGCCAAAAGCAAAATAATTATTCGCTTTATCGTGAGTTTAAAAAAGTACATTTTGGATAGTAATAGGTTAACTTGCAGTTGTGGAATTTTCCAACAGTCAACTAACACACTTGTCGGGCACATTTCGTCGGGATATTGTGAACACTGAATAAAATATAATGTGAAATTCCGTTGGGCTCTGACGTGTCGGTGTGTCGTATCGTGTTCGTCGGGTTATTGTGACCCCAGCTTTACACACAAGTCACTTAAACGTAGTAGTGCAGTTGATGTCACAGCACGTGTGTGCTGGGTACCTTGCCGTTCTCTCGTGAGTGGCCGCAATACATCCAGTTTCTCTGGTTACTGGTTCCTGTTGCGTGCGTCGAGTGTTTACAGCATTAAGCAAGCATGAGCGTACCTTGCAACACTTCACCACACGCCGCTGTTGTGTAAGCTTGGCCTTATTTGGGCAAAACAGCAAGTCATGCATAATATGACGACTACAGCCCATCCCATACACGTCAATAACAAGATCACAAATCACAATGTTCCTGTAGGTGCAAGTGTCATAACTTAGAGACCTGCAAAATTCGCGTTAATATTCTGTGACATATAATACTTGAAGCACTTTTACCTCTGCGCTGCGTTTGTTATTACATCATATTTTATTAAAAATGCCTTGGGTAACTCTGCACCAATGAATAAACACGTCATAATGATGAGCACGAAGCATGGCGCAGTCCTGCTCTACACTCAAGCCAATGAACAAATGACGCCGACTCGAACATATTGTTACAATTTTCTCTCAAAGTAGTGGGCTAAATCAAGTTCGTTAAAGAATGGAGGTCTTAAAAAAATAAAAGAGGTATTTGTGATTTCCTAATTTAATTTACAATTACTACAAACAAAATTCTCTTGACTTAACATCACACCATAAATTGATATCACTTGCTGTTTACAATATATTACTTCAATCAATACAATTTACAATTACCTCAAAGACGTTAACGTAATTAAATCATTAAAAATCAGTCCTAATAGACAGAGTATCAAAACACATTCAATTATTTTACAAATTATATGACCATATTTGACAGTTACAATATTTAAAATAAAGTCCGTATCACAATGTTATTCAGTCCCACATAAGTTTAGTCCAGATCCCACCAGTCCGCAATGTTCTAGAGTTCTGCGAGCGCTCTCGTGCACAGTCGCCTTCACTCGCCGGGTTTCACAACCTCTTGTCCGTTCACGCCACAAACACTTCACCAGCCGCCGCCTCGCATCTCCCGTCGTCGTCTGTTCTCTACACGCTTCTCGATAACCTCACTCAGCTAGTTGACGTCCACTAAGAGACTTCCCACAGTCCAGCTGTGGCTTATGTATTTGAAAGCCCTTAGGCCATCGCCCAGGAATTTCTCTAAATGCCACATTGCGTCGAGGCTCCTAGTTCCCAGAATATTCTTGCACATCCCCTAAATTAATAGGCTTCTCCAACAGGGGGAAGGAGGAGGGGCTGTGACGCGAGCCAGGTCATCGCTGCCAATCATCACCCTCCTCCCCCCCCCCCCGGGCGAGCGACGGGGAAGCGTGCGGGTCTGCCTGCGGGGAGAGTAGCTGGGCCGGGCATGGAGCTCGCGTCAGCGCGTAACAATATACATTCAGATTTGTGTCGTCTAGCGTGATGCCAAATAGTGGTGACTGTCGTAGGTCTTGAATAATAGCGTGGTCTGGGAGTTAGACCAAGGTCGCTGTGTGAGCTGTGCGATGTGGCGATATATCGATCACGAACCAGTATTTCTTAAATATGAAAATGCAGTTTGGTACATCAGCATAGAGCAATATATATCATATCGGAATGTTAGCGATAAGCGATATTGTTATATGAAATTTCGGCGAAATGCAGTGATTATATGCGATATTTGTGATATCACAATCGCCGATATTCGCGATGTCAGTGAGAGCGATATATCGCCATTACTTTTAAACTGGAGCGATACATCGTACCTATACCGAAATAGTCTACATGTTTCAAAGCATTACTGAGGAGTGTGTATCGCACAGCCGTACTCGTATCCCGCGCGGAGTTGCCTGCAGAGACACACGCCCACTCGGTCGCAGTGATCGGGGGTGACCGCGGGCCAATCACTCGTCGACCACTTGCCTCCCACTTGTTCCGCTCCCTGGCTCCAACCCCCCCGGGGATGTCACATAGATTACCTTCAAGCCCAACCTTCCTCCGGCTGTCCGCGTCTACTGGAGGCTGAGCTCCACTCCATCACAGCGCGCGCCGCTGTGGCCACAACACACAGCATGGCCTTGTCGACCATCACGCCACCCTTAGTGAACTAACGTTTTATATACACAAAACTATTCTGACCAGTCAAGTTTAGTGTCGTATCTTCCTTGCAGTTATTTTCATTACTCAGCAAATGTTTCACGTGGAAGTAACAACGGTGCCACTGTTAGGCTCTATCGTGTATATATATATGATAAAAGTTTCGTTTTGACATTTTCTATTGTGTGCGCTATTACTAAATATACGTCCTACTCTACAGCGGGAGAATCATTCGGATGTCGGTTAGTCTTCAAGTTATCCAAATGATTCTGTATATTGAGATTGTTGCAGTGTACCAAATTCTAGAGGACTGCCAAAACTATACCATAATGAGGTATCTTGTCACAAACTGCACATATTTTTATTTCAATAATCTGGGAAGTGTTTAAAGTTGTGACTAAAATCTACCATTCTTTGCTTCTATGTTTGGTTCTAGGCATGTTAATGTTTATTTTACTTATGGATCATCAGAATTACTGGCTGTTTATTTGAGGGTGCGGTGTTTGTCCTAAAGTCGTTTGTCCTAACATCCACTTTCAGTTTGAAAATTTTATTTGTTCTAAAATCGTTTGTCATAATTTAGTTTGTCCTATAGTCGTTTGTCCTAAAAAATGTTTCCGCTAGAATGGTTTGCCTTAAAATCACTTATCCTAAAGTCGTTTGTCCTAAAATTTGTTTGCTGTAAAGTCGTTTATCCTAAAAGCATTTGTCCTAAATTCATTTATCCTACAGTCGTTTGACATAAAACATGTTTTCTCTAAAATCGTTTGTCTTAAATGAGTTTGTCGTAAAGTCGTTTGACCTAAAATATGTTTTCTCTAAAACAGTTTGTCCTACAATCATTTGTCCAAAAATCGTTTATCCTAACATACATTTTACTTTAAGATTGTTTGTCCTAGAATTAAGATAAACGATTTTAGGACAAACGATGTGTATTCACGCAGCCAATCAGAGAATGGGTACGCTTACATCGAAGGACCCGTCATGGAATTTCGTGTCCGTTTACCTATCTGCTCTGTAACTGACACAAGCGTGTGAAGTATCAGTAGATTCCATACGCATACCTAATTATCAGCTTCGTAGTTAATTCAGCACGTTTGAAAGCCCTGCTTTGTTTATTCTTTCAGCACATTTTTTCTTCTGTCATGAATGACTGCATACGTATATATGTCTATAACTTCACACTGTGACATTATAATGAACACAAATATATTACTATTATGCGAAGGCCACGATGGTGTAGCGGTTAGATTATTCGTCTCCCACCTAGGCCCGGGATTTTCGCATTTGGGAATCGTGCCGGACGATGCCGCTGATTAGCGAGTTTTCTCGGGGATCTCCCGTTTTCTCCGCCCTTGCATTCCAGCGTCGCTCTATACTCACCTCACTTCACCCTCATCGGCTCTCAAGATCTTGATGTCTAAGAGCTGTTCAATTCCACTCACTTACTATTATGCAAATTCATACATACACATTGACACACCCAAGGAGGGGGTTGAAATCCCTCCAGAAAATATTTGTGTAAAAATGGTTAATGATTCCCCATATGAAGTAGGTACAAATAGAAAGCTACTGTAATAATGATCCATATCCTCTAGAGGAGACTAGTAAACACTTTCGCTGTCATCCCATAGATTTCATTACACTACTGATTGTGGGCTGACTTGAGTTGGGGTGCAAAGAAATGAAAATAGAAAAAAGAAAACAATTTACTAATCAACATTTGTTACTGTCAGTCCTCTCTTTAGTGATAAAACTTAACATAAACTGTGTGGTACTAAATTTCCAGGTTTTAAATGCTCACGATTGGAAAACATTGATACAAAATACTGCACGTTTTGCGAATATCTTCCAAACTATTTTAGATATAAAAGTGCTGTAAAGACTTTTCTTTATTGAACGTTAGGTTTTTGGTAGTTATTGGGCTGTGAATATGTTTCTGTGATGCGTCGTTTTTAAAATAGTATACAACATATTGAAACTTTTGCCAGCTCTAGAAATGAAAGTTTTAACTCTAACATATTCGTAAGTTATGTTATGGTAATCTTTAGGATTAAGACAGAATTTATGGGCATCAGATTAAATTTCTGGTAATGCTGCACATCATTTAAGCAGTACAGTAAAACAGGCTTACTTTGATATTGTCCAGAGTGTTATCAATAAGATATTTTCCTACAGCAGCATTTTACGGGATTTGAAAAACGCACGCCAGCTCGTAGAGGATACAATATAAAATATAGGAAATATCATAGAAAATGCTAACTCAGGAGTTTGCTAAATAATTTTTATTGCTACAACAAAAACTTCAAAATTTGATTTTCAAACGAACAGACCACGAACAGCTGACAAGCAGACAGTGAGATGTAATGTGGAAGCTGCTACTTCAGATGACTATTAGCGAGTCTCAATGTACATCCCATTTTAAAATTTCTTTAAAAAATAATTTGAAACAAAGATTTTCAAAACACAAGTCAATATTAACGGGATTTCAAACATTGCTGCCAGCAGATCCCAGCGAATTTTCCAAAGAAACTTTGAATAATGAGTGTCCATCTTTGGTGTTCTACGAAAATTACTTGCATTAGACAGTTGACGATCTAAAAATAGTACTGAAGTTTGGTACAGAGCTACTGCTAGGCTGAACAAGAATTACTTAATTGTGGAGAAAACATGCTACGGAATATTGAAACATCTCTACATAGGCTAAATTAACAGTACCACCTTTGCCCACTGCTGAAAATGAAAGGGCTTTCTCCACTTTGCGTGGACTAAAGAGTTATTCTCATTCTGGGCCAATGTTGAATGGTTCAACTTTCCTTCACTTATAGGTGCAGGAACAGAATTGACTCCGTTCTGGATGGAAAGGGCAGAAAAGCCACGAAGAAGGGGCATTAGTTTGAAATGTTAAGTAATTTTGTTGTAGTATAAATAATATCATTTGAGAGTGCGGTGTTTTTTATAGTTTGCGAAGCATTTTTTTTATTTAGCATATATATAATGTGTATTCATTACCCTATTTGACAGAAATCATGCAGTGTTGTTGAACTCATGAGTTTCATTTCCTAGAGGCAAACGGTATAATAGTGAGAAGAACTTGAAAAGAATTGAACGGAACAAGTTCATTTTAATCTTTTCTTATCATGCAAAACGAACATTTCTTGTTTGCTTTCTTATGTACATGTATATATTACATTAGATTAAAAATTGGCGATATGTCGATAAAACCAGAGCGATTTAAAGACTGCTATTTACTTATTACGGGCAACATGTGTTTTATGTATTTTAATAAAACTAATTGTATAATTAACAGTTAATTCATTTTAATAATCATGCTTATTACTTTTTTCCTCTGGCCTTCAACAAAGGGTAGCAGTGTAATTGTAGTCTGTAAATTAAGGTCACACTGCACCTATTGCTTTTCCTGTATTGTATAAACTTGTTTTTCTGCATTAGTTTGTGTTACATAATGTTACAATTTTCTCTCTAGAAATTAAGTGGGCTAAACCAAGTTCGTTAAGGGGTGGAGGTCTTATTTAAATAAAATAATTAATTATATTTTTCTAATTTTATTTACAATAACTGCAGCGAAATTCTCTACTCAACTTTTCACAACAATAGGGTATCACTAACTGTTCACAATTAAAGGCACCAATTAATAAAGTCTGTAATTAACACAAATAAATCAATGAAATTAAATAACTAAATCAGTCCCATTAGACAATGCATCAAACTATTAAATTATTTGCTAGCATTACGCGTCCATATTTGACCGTTAGAATATTTACAGTAAAATCCATCTTACATCTCCATTCGGTCCCACCTCAGTTCAGTCCATATCCCACCAGTCCGTAATGTTCTAGAGTACTCTAAGCGCCTTCACTCAAAGTAGGCTCCACTCGTCGGTTTCACGCCTTCTCGTCCATACACACCAAGAACATTCGTTTCCGCCGCCGTTGTATCGCACCTATTTTCGGTCGCACACTGCCAGATGGCCTCCATCAAAGACTGCCGGCCTCTGGATTGCGGCAGTATATATAGTGTCTTAGGCCGCCATCCAGAATCTTCCCCAACTCGCGCGATGCGCCGAGGAGGGCCGTGACGCCGGGCAGTCTCACCAGAACGTTCTTACATCGTCGCGAAACCCATCGGAACCTCCAGCAGGGGAGAGGGGCCGTGACGCAAGCAAGGCGCCGAGCAGCGGGAACTGCCCGACCGAAGCTGTTCATTATTCACGGGTTTCTCAGAAAGGGACGTCAGGAGGTCGCGAACATGACAGCCCTGGAGAGAGCGAGAGAGAGAGAGAGAGTGATATGGCTGGTGGGGGGAGGGGGGGGGGGGGGTTACCGCCACAGCGCCGGGCAACCTTCCGGCGCCAGGAGGTGCAGCGCTTGACAATAAGAAAAACTACTTGACGTTTTCCATATTCTGTATCCCATCAGCCAAAAATTTACTGAAAAATGTCAAATAATAAAATTTTAAAAATTGTACCTGCGTTTTCTCTCCGAAAAATACCCACTAGTAAGGAAAATATGAGGGAAAACCTTACAGTGCACTTTATTCAAAAGCTCCGTAACGACCCGCAAAAAAAATCCTGAGTGCGGCCCTGGACCTAAAGTTCAAAATACGAATACTTTAAAGTAGATAGGGCACGTGTCGCCAGCGCCGGCGCCAATCGGCACCATCATGAATTTTTTTCTTTAAAAATTTCCCTTTTCCCCCTCGAAATCGACCATTTTTCGCTTAAAATGTCCCAATTTTCCTTTAAAATTCTCCATTTTTTAAAGATTTTATTCAACTTCACTTATTTGTATGTACTGTAGCTGTATGTCCGGCGCCCACCGAATCACTAGCAATCACGATGCATTTAGTGGACAAGTTGTCGATTACTGGTGGCATGTAGAGTTTCAGTGCCGAGGAAGTCCTCATTTACACATGGTTGTGTGGGTAAAAGACCGTCCAAAATTTCTAACACAAGAAAGAATTCAAATAATCGACCACGTGTGTGTAGGTGAAATACCATTTGAAGATTCCGATCTGCGTGAGCTCGTATTCAAATGTCAAATATATTGACATACACGCACGTGTAAGATGAATAACGAATATTTAGCATGCCGGCTCAACTTCCCGCGAAAAGAGTGCGCTGAAACTCGCCTGATCTCAAGCGATACCGGTGATGGACGAGTCTGTGCATGTTTAAATAGTCTACTTATAGAATCAAAATAGGTGAAACTAAAAAGTGAACAAAAAATTAACTCTAAAAATCCTTTTAAAACCAAGCTTTTTTTTTATAAATGAACTAAAAAGAAAAAAATAATTATAGGAATGGTTACAGAATTTGTGGAATTTGTAAGACGTTGAACAGCCGTAATAAACTTTACTGCAAATTCATATTTTTGTATCGATTTATATTTAGTAGGCCTATATAAAAGCTTGGCGCGAATAGTTAATAGTCTTATGTAGAATACGTGCTTACTATACACTTACACAAATGAGGTATATGTTCTACATTGCGCCAAGCTTTTATATACTAAATATAAATGGATACAAAAAATATTAATTTGTAGTAATGATTATTACGGCTGTTCGACCACGTCTTACAAGTTCTACAAATTCTGTAACTACTCGTATAGTTATTTTTATCTTTTCAGTTCATTTATATATAAAAGTTTGGTTTTAAAAAGGTATTTTACAGTTAATGTAATCCCTTGAAAAACTCGATCCCCCTTTTTTTTTGTTGCAATAAGCGATCTATTTAAAGGATTTGGGGGATCGTTTTTTACCTGTGACCTTGACCTTCGACCTAGACTTTGGACGGTCTTTAAGCCAAACAATTCCAAAAATATACCCAAAATTCTGGGGGGGGGAATTGAAAAAAAAAAAAAAACTTAAATCTGAAGAAAACATTACATCGACGACTCCGACCACCATGTTGGATGTTAGTGACTTTGTCTCCAATTATTTTGCAAACAAAAATTCGAGAAAAAAATTCTAAAAATGGAATAAATTCATAAAAGTCGAGTTAGTCAATGTTACTGACTAAAACCGCCATTTTAGATCCAGATGACCTTGACCCATGACCTTGACCATGACCTTTTGGCCTCGACCTACAATGACCTTAAACAAAAAAATCTTAAAAAAAAAAAAAAAAAAAAAAAAAAAAATCCATATCGAGGAAAAAATTACATTGACATATCGCGACCGCCGTCTTGGATACAGGTTATCTTGACCTTGACCAACCCTGAATACAAAAAAAATTGCAAAATTGTTTTAAAAAATAAAAATAAAAACTACAGAACCTAGTGAAAATATATAAAAAATTATTAAAAAAAGTAAATAAAAATGTTTATGAAAATTAAAATTTCGAATGTTGTGGAACCGACCAGCCACCATGTTATAGCATCACCCAACCGCAAGAGCGAGGAGCAACTCTTCCATGTAGTACATGCATATGCTCTCTCTTTCTCTCCCCCGCAACTCCCGTGGTAATATTGAGCAATTTAATTGCCAATATGCAGGCTGCAGTCACAAATTTTACGCTGCTGCAGCTATCCATATCTCTAGGCTATTCACGGTAAAGTGAGAGCTTTTGAGTCCCTAGTAACATTTTCCTTTCATCCATTTATTTATCTTTTAACAACTTTTTAAAATAAATATTGCCATATAAGTAATAAACACAGTCTGAATATTACACCACACTCGGAAGTTAACGTTTAAGGTTGAAATAAAATATTACTACTTATTTAATGACTTATACCAAATGAGAGGGCCTTCAAAAGTGCTGACTTTACGGTGAATAGACCATAATTTTTTTTTGCTTTGCATGACAAGTTGTAAATTAATTAACTGTTTAAAAGGAATAACGTATAAGGTAATATAGTGACCAACAAAAATAATACGCGATTCATTTTGTTAGTTATCGTGGTCTGTAAAGGTGCGTAAACTAATGGACCACGAAACGAAACTGAACTGGGAATGAGAAACGCTGATCATTTTGTAAATATACTGGAAATAATTTAAGCTATAAATTTTTCCCCAGTGCACAGTTTTTGGAATCAGCAGACATTTGGTTATTTTTTTCGTGATGTAAAAATAATTTATGAAAGTAAAACCTTGTAGATTAAAACTCTCTCTCTCTCGCTCTCTCTCTCTCTCGCTCTCTCTCTCTCTCTCTCTCTCTCTCTCTCTTTGCCTACTGCAAAACTGCCTGAAATGCATCAGTGAAAAATTCTTACAATTCTCCTCATGTGTAAAGTATTACGTAGAGTGGAGTGTAAATTACATCTAATAAGCAACTCAAGACAGTGGCGTGTGGTGAAGTGTTGCAAGGTGAGCCAGTGCTTTCTCAATTCTGTATGCAATCGGCGCACGCAGCAGGGAGAAATCTTGAAACAGTTCACCACACGCCGCTCAGCACATGTTCAATATTGGGCCTACCAATGATGTCATTAGATTTGACAAGCTAATAGTCTATAGTCAATTCCCCACTGGAAGCAACTTATTCGGAGCCCTGCTAAATATCTACTTACAGGCCCGTTTCGTATCCTTCCGCCAAATGTAAACAAACATTGGCATGTGACTACCATGTAGCATCTGTCAAAATCAATGTTTAAATGTCATTTTGTGTGTGTACATGTGTTCGTATACTTTCGCTACACCTAAAAATAAACATTTAAATGTGACTTATACTTTTATACCTGTCAAATGTGTTGTTTACTGTTTACAGCCTTTCAAAGAATTCGGTCTTAAATCTATTTCAAAAATCATTTCGTGCGAATATTCACAGTTTAGGCCTATAGCATTATTTAGGTCAGCTTTATGACGTTCTAAAAATGCCTCAATTAACGACAGTTCTTACGGTTACGTTACATTAACATAATTGTTTTCACGACATAGCACATTACACGTAATGCACGTTAATATTTTGCCGCGACTGTGTTTAACACTGTTACAACTGCGGGGCAATGAACTGTTGCAAGTAACTTTTTGTTATTGATATGTGTTGGGTTATTTCTTTAAAAGGACGCACTCAGTTCGAATAACGAAGGAATAGAGTCCAACGAAAAAGCGACATTAAAATCAGCACGCAACTCGTCGCATATTTTTTTGTCATAGAAACTTAAAATATGCGGTGAACATGCACACAAATAAGCCTACCGTAACTTTTATTCCGCTCATATTTATATGCATTGCTACTTACTGTGTATTAGGTTTATTGAAATTTATTGGGGCTGGGCTTGGTTATTTTGTTGGGATTGGTGGTATATCATGTTACAACACTGTGTTTCAAACACCTACCAGGGCAAAGGTACAACGTTGTGATAAATAAACAGACGTGGATGTAAATAAATAACTTCGCCATAAAAACAGTTCACATGTAAAACGTATAAATAGTTCATATCAAATATTTCGAATCACGCACACAGGCAGATCCAGCGTAACTATCACTACGCAGCCACGCCACGCTATTTCACACGCAGCGCTTAACGAAACACACCGTAACATTATATTTATTACTGCCGCGGTAAAACTGATTTATCACAACCTCGTAATTTGCTTAGGTAGTTTTAAAAAACACAACGTCTACAAACGTGATGTAATTTGAAATATTTTTCGGAGTAAGAATAATTTACACTTCGTTTGGTAAAAGTCATGGCTCGCCACGTCTGCCAACTTCACTTTGTTTCTGCCCCGCCATCGTATCTAAATATATTAAAATAAGTATTCAAACATTAAAATCTCTTTTCAGTTGTAAATTACAAATTCAAAAATCATTATTTTGCTGTAATAAGTATGAAATATGCTAAAATTGTAAACATTTACAATTTGGCCTCGTACTAGTGAAGTGAAACTTCCCGAGTGTGAAAGAGACACACACACACATACACTGAAGAGAGAGAGAGAGAGAGAGAGAGAGAGAGAGAGAGAGAGAGAGAGAGAGAGAGAGAGAGAGAGAGAGAGAGAGAGAGAGAAGAACGAAAGCGCCAAGCTTCGCTTAGCAGACAGTTGCTATAAAGCTGCTCTCGCTCGATAAAGAGCACTGTACCATTACGACCTACTAACGATGTTTTCCGCTGTTATTTTAAACTGTAGAAATTAGATACGTTGCCATCGGAGTACCTAAGTATTTCAATAGGCACCGTTTAATTTACAAATAGTATACTAAAAAACGAGGTTAAAATAATACTTTAACTGTGAACTATTTCTTACCGGTCGTTGCCAACACGTCGCTGTTCTCGCTTTTGTTAATTTATATTTAAAAAATAAATAAATATTACAAGTTATGGAAGATACTAAGGTAAAGTTTCATTTATTCAATAATACAGTACTCTAAAGTTAACCACAGCGTTATATATTTGTGGAATACATGTTATTGAAAAAACGGGATGTGTTATGCCTAGAGTGTTTTTTCAAAGGTTGATTTTCATAAGTCACTTCCAATCGGGAATGGACTATACGTCTTTATCTTTATAGTCCTATTTCAGTTTAGTATGAGCGTTGCTTTTTTCTTACTATTACATCACAAAAACATAATAATTGCAACTGTGACAGTTTATAATTATTATTGCAAAAACTAAGCTGTGAATACTGAAATAGTTATCTTTTGCTTTCTGTTTTTAAATGCACATATGCATAAGACTTAATAAGTTTGAAAATTATTAAATTTTACAATAATTTTACATTTGCACTTGACCTACGCATGAATGATGTAATGAAACCCATGTCAACGATAATTTTAAACGTGGTGGTAGATACACAATGTGCACACAAGTAGATGTTAGACAGGGTTTTCAAAAGTGCCCAGTTTACCGTAAACAGCCTATATCAATAATAAATATAAGTGTGAGTGTCGTGTATAAAACACTAAAAAAAAAAATAATTATACACTGACAGCACACTAGATTTGTTGTGCCCCTGCCTGCGTATATTTTAATGGGCGCTTTCAGTGGTAACGATGGATGGGATGTAGTTCCGTATCTTAACGTAAACGTAGAATAAATAGTGGTAGGCATCCATTTCGTATAATTTAATTATTTCCTTCGATTTATTTATTTTTTATGTATCGAAGTTTAACAGATTTGTAAAATATAAGTGTAACAGATTTGTGAAATATTTACTTTTCTAATAATTTCACAGTTTCACTTGACCGATGCGTGATAAAGTGACGAGGTCCATGACAATGTTAACATTACATAAGGCGGAAGAATACACAACAATATCAAGTAGGTTTTCAGTAGGGGCTTTCAAAAATGCTCATTTGATCGTGAATAGACTGTATAATACTTTCACTTGTTTTACCCGACTTCTAGCACCGGTGAGTTGACGGTGCTCGTGCCCTCTCACTTCGCGTCGTGGCCGCTAGTGTCGCCACGTACCGCGCTCCTTGTAGTTAGTACTGATAGTAGCCGCTGTGGAGCGCTGAAAGACAGAGAGCTCGGTGTTGTTTTGTATTGTGGGCTGTGCTTGTTATACTGTATGTTGTGTTGTGGTCCGCCATTCTACTCCAGAGCTGAGGTATGTTTTGGTTAGTATCTTCTTCTCAACTGTTCTATGGTGTTAGTGTAGTAATTAAAATGACCTGCTTTATCAAACATACAAAAGACATTGTTACTTTTTCACTGCTGTATAACAAACGTTGTCGTATGCATTTAGACGTTATAAATAAGGTTAGAAATGAGTGACAATCAGGCCTAGTTATGGGTTCGGCGTAAACCACGAATGTTTAGATATGCAGTGTTTTACGATTTTTATAAAAATTACGCTACTTGGTTGTAATGGATATATATATATATATATATATATATATATATATATATAATATAGATAATGTGTAAAACTCGCAGTTTGTGATAAGCTTTGGTGTATTCGAATAGTATACGGCACTTGTTTTATCAGGAATTGTTGAAACTTAACTTAATCGGTGTAAAAAAAAAAAACCCGTGTAAATTAATAATTCTTCAGATACCCCGCCGATTGTACCGATACAACTCTATTTATTGTGGTTTAGTAATTACCTCGTATAATTTTATGTCATGAGGAGTGGAAGTTGTTGGTTTGCCGAAAATGTACGCCCCACAGTCGTCTTATACATTTCATTTTCACTCCGCCAATTATAAAATAACTTTACTTTTGCCTCATTTTAACTGTGTTGTTAGCAAAACTAATATAAGGTTGGGACGCCATGACTTTCACTTTTCAAGAGAAAAGAGGCGAAAGTCAGCTAAAACAAGCTGAATTGCGCATTGTTACGGTGATTTTAACTTTGTGCTCGAATTTAACATTTAATACATTTTAATAGCGATTTCGTAAGTTTCGTTATGCATTAAAAACTATATAGGTACTAAACTAACAAATATGTCATCTTTTAGTAAACTAATTCGGGTCACGCGATCTTTTAGTAAACAAAAAGTGCCAATTCGAACAAGGTCTTATTTAAGCGCTAGAACAGTTAAATTGCGCACTGTTACTATCTAGCATGTAACTTTAATTTATTACATTGCAGACAGTAAATATTTTGTATGTTCAATGTTGTACAGAGGTATTGGTCAAATTCGAATGATTTATACTCCGTACGTGACAAGAACTGTAGCAACAGAGATTTTACTCTTTCGGTCAGCTGCACTTTCAGCCCAGGCCATGCCCATCTCTTCACTCACTCAATGCATTGTTATACTTTCTCTAGACCACACGACGAAAAAGAATGAAACATGCTAATGATGTACAAAATAATTTTTGTCTCATTAACGCCCTTTAAAATCAAACGAACTTCAATACATTTGTATGGGTGTGTGCGCGTGTGTGCGTGCGTGAATACGTGCTATTTTAAAATAGCCTTACAACGAAATATTTAAAAAAATGCGGTCCATTCAGGGAGGTGGATTACAACTCCCTAATTCCCCTCTAGATACATATAGCCCCTAGTACGCTCTCAAACTCACAGTAAAAAATTGTCTGCCAATCGCCTCTTTTATAAGCACGTGGAATATTGTGATTACACTGCGTAGCATAATACATCTGGAAATCTGCTTGGAATAAATTTGTGTACACTCTTGAAAAATATAGGCCCAGCTTAGTGCACTATACGATTGTCCGACTTGCCATAAAGAAAAATATTTAAAAAAATGTGTGGGATGGTTTTATATTTTCGTGTGGAGATTACGGGCATGGCCTGGGCTGAAAGTGCAGCTGACCAAGAGAGTAAAATCTCTGTTGCTACAGTTCTTGTCACGTACGGAGTATAAATCATTCGAATTTGACCAATACCTCTGTACAGCATTGAACATACATAATATTTACTGTCTGCAATGTAATAAATTAAAGTTACATGCTAGATAGTAACAGTGCGCAATTTAACTGTTCTAACACTAACACAAGTCCTTGTTCGAATTGGCACTTTTTATTTACTAAAAGATCGCGCGACCCGAATTAGTTTACTAAAATGATGACATATTTGTTAGTTTAGTACCTATTTAGTTTCTAATGCCGAGATTTGGACGGCTCATAACAGCGAGGTCGTGAGAGCCGATGAGGCTAAAGTGAGTATGGAGCAGCGTCGGAATGCAAGGACGGGGGAAACGGGAGATTCCCGAGAAAACCTGCCGACCAGCGGCATCGTCCAGCATGATTCCCACATGCGGAAATCTGGGGGCGACCCCGCTGGAAATCTAACCCGGTTCGCCTAGGTGAGAGGCGAGTAGTCTAACCACTATACCACCTCGGGCCCTTTAACTATAGAGAAAACATTTTTCAAAATAAATAGGCCTACATGGAACAAACCATAGGACTTTTGATTTTAATATTTTTTCGTAGAAATCTCAAAAATGGAACAAAAGTAATACGTTATGCCACAGTACAAAATATTCATTCATTTTATTAGAACACCAACAAGAATATCTCTAGGAAATTTACTGTGCGGTTCGTCTACATTTCAATTTTAATATTTAAAATAAAATTTTGTAAAGTCAAAATAGCGAGAATTTGATATCCTTCCCGCAGGTGAACCGAATGTCGTTTTTCAAAGAAACTGCAACAATAAGCCACTACTGTGATTTAGAACACACTTCAGTTGAAACCTAACATTGTGTTCAAGTAACTTTTTGAAATTTCTGCTGATCAAAATTTAGAGTTTAAATTATAATTTTTCTGTAAAAAGAGATGATGAGTGTTGCTTTTAAAATTTATATTTTTGTCAATATACCATCGATATAATTTCACGAAATCGTAAAATATCCTCAAAATCAGGAAAAAAAATTTCCCTTTAAAAAGCCGTAAACAAATACTTATTTTTACTTTCTTTTTGTTTGGCATCAAAATGGTACAACGCCAGATCGCATAATTAATTTATATATTCAAATTAAATAACTCATAAGACCAATAGAGATTTCTTCGCAGAGGATAATGGCAAAATGGCATCAGCAGAATGATTTAGATGTGACGGGCACAAGGGAATGGGGAAGTAGGATCCCGGAGCCGGCCGGCCGTTGTGTTGTGACGTCACCCATCCGCCATATTGAATCTGGGTGACCTCGACCTTGATCGTGACCCTAACCTTGACCCTGCACCCGTGATCTTGGATGACGAACCCCAAAAAATTAAAAGAAATTGAAGAAAAATTAATTAATCCCAAAAAAATTATAAAAAATTAAAAATGGAAATAATTAAATAATTAGTGCATGTAGGAGGTCCGGGGTTCAATGGCAGGTGGATCGACTAAGCTCCCGACACGACTGACCCTCGCCATAGTATCCATCACGTCAGCCATGTCATGTT
This sequence comes from Dryococelus australis, assembly GCA_029891345.1. Taxonomy (NCBI): domain Eukaryota; kingdom Metazoa; phylum Arthropoda; class Insecta; order Phasmatodea; family Phasmatidae; genus Dryococelus; species Dryococelus australis. The sequence continues at coordinate 59,917,201 of CM057003.1, read as the reverse complement.
GATGACCTTGAAGTCAGAAATTTAAAAGAATCACCAAAGAACATAAAAACTTAAATTTTTTTTAAATTTGTTATAAGTGTGTTAAAAATCCATAAAAAATAATATTTAAAACATCATTTCTGGAGGTCCCACTGCGACTAACCCTCGCCAAATTTTTTTATTGGTTATTTAATCGGTAAATTACTTGTGTTTGCTCGACTCCTTCCACACCATGCCATATATACTGCCCATTAATTTTTATATCATCCACTAGAGCGCACTGGTAACCCATGTTTCAACCACCAGATATAATTTACTACTGGAAAGAATGCTATCGACCTGTACCGAACGTCGACAAGGTCATGTAAATTGACATATTAATTCTTTTTTCATTTATTTTTAAATGCAATTATTTTTATATAAAATGAGTTATAAAATAAATGAAACACAACATATTTTTACACAAAATTTATATAGTAACCCATGTAGCAAACCACGGCCTATTGATGGTTTACAGTCGGATGCCAAGCTGGCGTGCACTATTGCTGGTCCTGAAGTGTCACCAACTAATTAGCCATACTCTGCACACAAATGGCCCATCGATGTACCATTTCACATCAGCAGATGGCCTACTGATGCTCTCACCATATGTCTAATTGTATCTCTTTAAAAAAATTACTTTTAACATCAATATAAACATTCCTTTGTTTTTTATTTCCTGTACTTCACTATTAAACACATTATACGACATGAAAATATTATGCTTACCATTGCAGGAGAGGGGGCGCGAACGTACACCCCTTGTGAGAAATCTCCCTACATGAACCGCGATATTAACCCAAAAACTTGCCTTTAATTTAATCTTTTGCAGTATGTATGTCACTTAGATGCTATTTGTCTGTTTTGAAATGCAGACACCAGTTATGAATATTTTTGTGATGTGAAACAACAAAAGATCTACTATCTTAATCTTCTAAAGGTGGTTATATATTGTTTTTTCAACTTATCATTTTGATTATATGCAGTATTACATTGAAAACATTACGCATGTCAAATTATTCCATACCAGTCACAAAGTCACACCTAATACTGTATTTACAGCATTTTGCTATAGATATTTCCTTCACTATATATTTACAAATAATCTACTTGCTGTATCATATGATCTATAATTATATTAGACAAACACACACACACACACGCATACACACACACACACACATATATATATATAGTTTAAAGACACTATCTGCGAAAAGTGGGAACCAATAAAAAATTCCTTTAATAAGTCAAATTGCACCAGCTATGGTCCATCAATGTACCACTTCACAGCCATCTAATGACCTATAGATGGCTAACCATACTTTTACCAGCAATAAGTAGGTTATGTGTGGTCATTGCTGGAATAAAGTTGGTTAGCCATTTATGAGCCATTAATCTCAACCATATGTTTCATTTCCATCAACATTTCATCAGTGGACCATAAATGGCATGCCAAGTGTCTTGGTTTCAGTAGTTAACCGTAGCAGGGCCAGTTCTGTAGACCCATAAGTTTTCTGGGCCAGCAGTCATCCAGCAGTGCCATCAGTTAAAACACAGACGGCCGACTGTCTCAAGTGCACCAAAAACTATAATGAAGTGCCATCAATTGCCCAAAAATATGGATAAGTTAAGTGCTGCCAGTGCTGGAATACAGTTGGCAAGCTATTTATGGGCCATTAATAGGGCACCTACTCTCAACCATCAGTTCAATTTCCATCAATATTCCATCAGTGGGCCATAAATGGCCTGTCAAGTGTCCTGTTGCCAGCAGTTAGCCATAACAGGGCCATTAGTGTAAACCCATAAGTATTCAGTGCCAGCAGTCATCCAGCAGTGTCAGCAGTAAAACCACAGTCTGCTGACTGAGGCCTGCTACATGAGAAAGTACGACATGAGTAAACACATATACAAAGGTTAATTAATTGCAATCTTTGGTGTTCACCGCTCGATGTCCACATAGTCGACCCAGGAATTGTAGTGAGCTGGAAAACCCCACCATTTGACAGACGACTATCCATTACGTTGTTTCAGCACCTCGATCAAATACACATCTGGAAACTTTGTAGGCAGGATCTCCTTAGCGTAGAAACCTCCATGGGTGGGAACATAATTCAGATCCTCGAGAAAATAGGTCCTCGGAGCATAGTTGCGTATATGTCGAACATGAAAGAGTTCGGGGCTCCAATTCGCTGTAAATCCTTTCTCGAAGATGCCTTTCTGTTTGGAGCTGCACACCAGGTCTCCAACCTTGACTTTAGGCTTGCGTGGGTCCCTCCTTTTCATGTCAGTATACAATGTTTGAAGCAGGGAGTTGTCTTTCACATCTTCAGGCTTCATGCATGTGGTTCAGTGAATAGTAGAATTGTACTCTCATACGAGTTTTGGGAGTACATCCAACCACTTGTAGTTGCCATTCGCAGCAAAATGCCTCCACTTCTTGCCGTTGAGAGTCCTGTTGAACCTTTCGACGATAGAAGCTTTGAGATTGCTGTATGTGGAATAATGATTTATGTCATGTTTCTTCATCCGGGCCTTGATCTTTGCATTGAAAATTCCTTTCCATGGTCGGTTTGTAGATTAGTCGCGATGTGTCCTTTATGCAGCACATCAGCCATGGTCTTGGTGACATCACTGGCATTCTTCGACTTGACAGGCCTGGCCCAGGCGAATTTGCTATATGCATCGATGATGGTCAACATGTATTTGTAGCCCTTGTCGACCCGAGCATACAGTCTTATCTCGGCGAGATTGGCTTGAAATAGGTCGTTCGTCCCACGTATTACGACCTTGTGGCGATGGTAGTTGCATCTTGCAGATGTGTGCATTTCATTCGCGATTCCCAATCGAATCATTCTATGTAGCCTCCTTCCTTCAGTTCGTGAATGAATAGAGAATAGTGAATAGAGCAGTAGCCATAGTCTATCGACCAGCTCATTTGGGTCATCCCAGAATACAAAGTCGGTGTTCTTTTCTATCTTCTTCAGACCTTCGCCACTTTTCAGGGCTAGGCCATTGAAGAGGTCTGCGAGAATGTCGATTTTTTTCGTGATTTTCGTCCTTATAAACACCTGTCACAGGATTGTTATCTTTGTAAAGAGCATGTGTGAGTTAGAGCAACATCTTGTATTCCAGCAGGTGGGATTCTGTAAATTCTCTGGGCTCCTTGAAAAATAGAATTTTGTAAAGTATGGGGTTACCACGTGTCTTGTAATCGTGTTCTTGGATAATCCCACCATGTAGAAACTCTATTTCATTAGCACAGAGGAACAATTTAACATCATGCTTGTATACACCATATGTGGTATCATTATTGCGAGATTGTATGATCGTAGGTGGCGACAATCCAGACCATTGGGTTTGAAGACATTCTTCTATACCTATTTCTTGTGTGACATCGCATCCGATCCATTGTGCAAATCTGTTTGTACATCATGTTTTTGCTTCTTCATAGGCTCAGCAGTATTGTATCGTCCCTGAGCACTTCGAGACAATGAGTAGTGGGCTTAAAAATTTCTTTACTTTTAAGGTCGCGCGAAATTTTAGCCCTCTTGGCGAGTAAATACTTCGAACGAACAGACTGAATGGTCTGATTTAAGTCGCTAGCAATGTCCGACAGCGCACTGAATAAAAATAGTTACTTTTGCTTATTTATAGGTTTAGTCATGCATCTCTAACAAAAGAGTTTCGATCTTGCTCAGGCATTCCCTGCACGTATCCATTATGTCCCTGCTGTGGTTCTGAATATCTGTTTTCGTGACTAGATGGGAAATGGATATAGTAAATGTATGATCTTTGGACTCTTTCAGCCCTTTCAGACTCTCTTATTTTGTGCAGATGCCACTTTCAATCCGTCGGCAATTTTCTTTTAAACACTTATCACATGCTCATCCATGACCACCATACCGTGGACGATCTCAATATTCACATGCTCCATCTTCGCCCCGAGCTCGGACATATAGTTGTGAAAGAATGTGTTTTGTTCAGTCAACATGCTGTGCAGTTCTAAGATGATGGTATTACCAGTTTCGAGGATGAAATATTTAGTAGCAGCATTCTTGGATTGTTCGGGTTTGCCAACATTTCGAATTATTCTTCTACTAAAATCGCAGGTTCCATCATTTCATTGTAGTTGCAGAGAACGAGTGCAACAAGTTTTAAAATGTCTCTTATATTGTTCCAAGTCTAGAATGAAAATGAAACAAAAAGTATAAAAGGAGCATAATTATACGTTTCTCACTCAGTTCACCATAGTGTCTCGAAGAAGTAAGACAATAGCTGGAAACGGGATCGTCGATGCACTGATCAACAATCTACCATTGGAGGTGCATATTTCCAGATACAAGTTCTGTGGGCCGGGAGCTGAGATAGCTAAAAGGCTGTCATGGTGCTGATACAGGCATCAATGCACTGTATGAGGCATGCAAGCAGCATGACATTGCTTACTCTCTAAACAAGGGCCTTGAAACCCGACACCAAGCAGACAAGATACTTGCACAGAAGGCCGACGAGATAAGAAAATCATCAGACACTGGACTCAGAGAATTAATACCTGCATGGGGCGTATCCAATGCGATGAAGGTAAACGAGATAACAGCAAGAGAAAGGCACATGCTAAAATAGAAACAGGTTCAGAGAACAAGAATGCACAAGTGAAACGAAAAGCAGTGATAAAGGGAAGAAAAGCATGCAAGAACAAAAAAACATTTGCTGTCAGATTTTTTTCCATTACTTTTGCCTGCACTCGGGGTCCTCGGGGGGCCTAATCGGAGCCACATTTGGTATCGTCCGAGCTGTCAACACAGCATCGAACGAATGGAATCAATTTTCCGAGGCCCAAAGTAATTACGCAAATGTAGAAGGTATCGCCATGGGCATAAAACACAGTTAAGGCCTCTACCTGAGGCCATTCCCAGTCGGGTGTGGAAGTGTGCAAACGCGACACGGCAGGAAGATACAATCATGAAATCGCTACCAAAACGACCACTCACTAACATGGATTTGGAACTGTATGCACACAAATCGAAAATGCCTCATTTTAGAGGAGTGTTTATGAGAAATGAATTTTCACAGAAAATAAAATGTAATGAGTGCGCCACAATTTATCTGGACATCACAGCTGGACCTAGTACACATTGGGTAATTTATGTGAAATGTGGAAAACATGCAGACTATTATGATAGTTTAGGGAATTTGCATCCTCCACCTAAACTGCGATGGTACCTGAAAGGAACAAAGCTGACTCACATCTACGATATGGAGCAGATGCCTAACACATGGTCCTGCCGATATTTGTGTCTTAGTTCTGTAGTTCGTTTGTACAAGTAATTGTATAAAATGGTGGTACATCGAAAAGAAACTATCAGTCATGTCGATAACGCTTACTTTGACGGGGTATAACTCCGAGCTGCATGCTGTACACTTTACACCACTTGACCTGGAGGGGGAATGTTACATAGGCCTCGTCGATTTTGAAACCTATAATGCGATAGCGAAAATCAATGAAAAAAACTGTAAGATATACCTCGTAACAAGTGATAATGTCTCCAACGAAGTAACATTGCCCATATGCTCTTTTAAAATGGACTACATTGCAAGGTATATTGAAGATTCGCTGTCTTTAGACATGGAATTCGAAGTACATGGGAATTCTAATACTCTTGAAGAGTGTCATCAGATGCAGCGAAGATATAGACTTTATGAAACCGGTTACAATAGGACCAATGTTGGGGTTCGAGCCACACATCTACGAAGCTGGCAAAACACACGAGTCGCCACGGCCCATATACATTTTACCATTCAATGTGATACGAATAAACTGCAATTTAGCAGGTGGTACATACATCAATGGTAGGCCAAGCAATGCGCTGCATGAGTTTTCGATGGTGGTCCCTCCAGGTTTCAAACTGGCTGTAGCATGGCAAAGCATCATTTACATTCCAGTCGTTGCAAAGAGAGCACACGAGGTGGTCGTGATAGTCATCGACCAACATGGAAAGTTGGTTAACATTCCAAATGAAAAAATCACCCTACACCTGCATTTGAGAAGATGGAAATAAGATTTACAGTAACCAGAACCAATAAAAGAAAGTGTCGTGCAATACCTACAATCAGTACATCGCAGGTCTTAATGGATTAACTGGGAGGGATTGCATTGCATTGCAAATAAATTAGAGTTATTTAGATTATTAATTTATCTCTGTGAGATTGGTTGGTATGCAAACAAATAAGTTATTTAGAAACATTTAATTAAGTATCAGTGTGGTACAGGGCTAGGGAGGGATGACATCAAAAGAATATTAATTTATAATTTCCTGAAAAACGTATTTCAGTGAATTCTATATAGGCCTATGGAGAAATTATAAATGAAAAATGTTTAGATCTCAATGCATCCACAATATCAAGAGAAATCCCGGACTAAAATTATGTACGACATATTTTATTAGTTCAATAATTAATATTCAACTGAGATATTTTATTTTCGGTTAAATAGAAGAAAATTAACTTTAAGTGTATTAGTTAACATGTAGTGACTCTTAGAATCGTACCTTTGCAATTTAATGATCACAACACTTTTTCAACATGCATCGTAATAAACCCTTCAACATTTCAAGATAGAAGTACAGATCTCTACTCAAAAGATTACATTCTCGTTAAAATTGACAACTTTTAATAGAATTTAAATGAGGAAACAAAATAAAATACTATTTGACAATTAACAATCAATAACATTACCCTGTCTGTTGTCAGATAATAATTAACTTCAGCAACCAGATGTGATTTCCTAGTGCTTTTTATGATTGAACCCCAGAATCGTTTATGCAACTCATCACCAAAACATGAGTTTATAAACATTATTTTGGATTCACAAAGTCGCAATTTCATACCAAATTCTTTAATGTTTTAATGTGCTCGACTAACACGATTCGTTTAAAGCAGTCACTCTTTCTCTGGACCACTGGTTTTTGAAATAGTTCGTAGTACGTCCTGTAACTTTTTAAAAATAAAATCTTAGCACTGAATTCTCTTGAATTAGAACTGGAAGTTTATAATTACATCAAATTTAAAATTAGCCACAACTTCTAAGTTTAATGTATCTCACGTAAGGGTGGTAGTTCTGCATAATAAAAACGATGCATCACATTATACTATATCAAATGTTTCGATCTTACTTGAATATCTAATGGTGTAGACATCCATTCCCAATTGTTTCAATAGCCAAAATTACACATCACTGCGGGACATCTTTGGCAATGTATACAGCTTCTCACTGCTGAGGACATCTGGCTTCGATGAAAGAGAGTTGATCTCATCCTTTGCAAAGTCAGTCGGTAATTCTATGAAGAGCTCTAAACGACCTTTTTAAAGGGAACACTCCAAATTCTCAAGATAAAGAATATGTTAACTGCATGATTCTTTTTCAGCCATTTTTCAATAATATCTTATGGAGAACAAACTTTGTGTACTTTGAAAAGCGAAATCAAGCACCGCAGATCTAAGCTTGTTAAACTAGGAGAAATGCTTAATAAATTACTTATGTTTAGGTTTGTGAATAGTTAATAAAATAAGAATTATTAAATATACAAATTATAAAAAAAAAAAAGAAATAAATATAGACTGTGCCAAATAATGTTTACTTACTTTTGGAGGGAGTACAAAAAAACTTAAACCAAAATAATAATTTTTACAGCAAGCAATAGACACCTGTAACAGACACAACGTTATGCAAACAATCATAGGGCAATCTGTTTTGTTACATAACACTTGCTAGTGAGATTTTCCTCCGCACACTCGGCTTCAAAGTCAATCGCCATGGAAGACTACCTAATCATCGAAGAGCCAGCCATTTTTGAAGACAGCATAACGAAGGTTGAACTTCATGTGTACCAGCCTTTCCTGATCGGACCGTACACACTACCATCGGAAGTTCGGATTGTGGTCCAACACCAAGATATCTGCTCTCTTCCTTGCAAGTCTTTCCTGCGAATTAGAGGACTCAAACAAAAGAAGATGTGTCCAACCCAGCATCGACGAAAATAACGAGCAATGGAATTCTTTAACTGATCGATCACATTGTGTATTTTTTCAACAGTGTCGAGATGGACCAATCGCGAGATTTGGGCATAACCTCAGTGATCAAAAAATGACTACAGTGTTCCTGTATACTTTGGAGGCAAGTTCGAAATGTGCATCCTACTCTCCATGCTATTGGGATTTGCCAAAGACTACACACGAAATATCTTCAATTCGAAACGGGAACTGGTTCTGCTTCTAGCTAATACACATGCAGACACAATCGTGGGTATGGGAGAAAACCTAGAGACAGTGGAACCTAAACTGCAGTCTATTGAATGGATGCTGCCTCATGCGCAGTTGAGCACTGCAGAATGCATAAAAATGTTGAAGAATGTAGAAGATAGCAAAAATATCGATGTGGCTTTCAGGTCGTGGAGTTTCAAGACATACTCCAGGTTGCCAGTAATCCAGCACATCAACTGGATGGTGAAGCCCAGCTTTGCTTCTGAGAAACCGAGTAAATTGCCATTGGGATACAGGCCAGAAGACAGCATAATGTGAGTGAGTCGTTCGCAGTTCGGCACATGTCAAATAGAAGCTGTGAAAATATTTTAGAATAGCGAAAGCTATCTGTATGTTGACATAAACATGACCTTTGAAAATGGGCAGTACCTGCTGGCACATCAGATGTACGTTCAATTCCAAAATGCATACTATGGACACTTCCAATCCACGATACTGCACCCTGATATTTTCAAGAGTTTGGCTTCGCTCATGGTATTCAATGTAAGCAATCAGAATGAGTGTATTACCTACAATGTGATCGACTCCAGGATCGAATTCACTACACATGGAAATACTCCTGCCAACATGTACGCATTCTGCCTGATACTTCACGACCGGTTTGTATGGTACAATTGCCGAGACAAGGCTGTCAAAATACTGTCGTGAGAGCAGCTAGAACTGTTTATTCGTCTTCGAGTATCCTCAGCTCCAAGATATACTGTTATGTGCAGTGTTTCCAGAGTCAAAATGGGTTCGTGGTCAAGAAGATCGCAGTGTCCTACTACGACTATGGCAAAACACTTATATGCTCCTTCTGCCCCTCTTATTTGAGGAAACTGTTGGACGAAAAGGACAAGAAAACAAATGCCTGGCTGACCAAGTACGACCACGGACTGGAGTGGAATAAATACAAGATTCCATACCATCAGGTGGGAAATGTGCTGAGCGACTTGCAGATGCAGTATTTACGAAGACCGATTTATGTGGTGGAGCCGAGCAGAAAAAATGGCTTAGCGACTTGTGTAAATTTGAAGTGGAAATTATCGACATGCGGGCCGAGTATGGATGTCCTTCGCTTCACAAGCTTACGAGACTTTACAGTGATTCGCATCGTCATGTCTGCGATAGGTCAGAACCTGACTGGGCCTGTGCACTGAAGAATGTGCAGTTGCTGCACAAATGGCGTTCCTCGTAATTAGATCAGAAATCGGCTGCCTACGACTAGATACGAAGACACCCGATCTTACAATGTGAGAGAATTTAGTTTTTCGTATGTTGGCACATCTGATCGACATCCATATAATATGTAATTAAGAAAAATCGACGAGCTCGTTTAGTTGACGTCTAGAGGTCTGATCGTCGCTATGACTCCATTCTGTCCTACGAACATTTATGCAAGCATCAAGCCAGACTGTGGTAGTGTGTATAGTTTCATCACAGAAGATGGATATCTGCGCACCTACACAGAGACCTGCAATGGTAGCGGCATGCAGCACTGGCGATTCGCACATTTTCTAATCGCCTATGAACCAACACAGTTTCAATTTGACTCTCCGGGAGCATCGATCTGAGTCGTTTTCCACATGATGCTGCAGATGCAGCTTCCCTGCACTGTGGACCAAATAATCGCCACAGCATAGACTCATGCTACCATCCACGCACCATACTGTGATGTGGGGCACGAACCATCCCAGCAACCTGGGTCCGAGAAGGATGCCGCCAGCCAAACGACCAGACGCCACCGATTTCATCGCCGACTCCAGGCACCCGTGTCAGAGCCCATCATCACGGAGGATTTTGTCTCTGGTTCCAGAGATGAACCTGCTGATGTCGGTTCTGCTACCGACAAAACTGGCGTCGATGAGCTGTGGATGTTGGTACTAGCATCATAGAGCCATCGATCATAGAGTAGTCAAGTCTACACTGCAATGATAATGTGATAGATGATGAATCGGAGACCAAGCTGCTGCTTGTATCGTAGGTCTTCATAGCGACCCTGAGATTTGTGCGGCATTTCGTAGAGCACTGCTGCTTATTGCCACACATGAATTGCTCAGCCTTCTACGAGATACCCGAAAATCGTAATTGAAGATCTGCAGATTAAAATAATATGTAATTTGGGCTTTGTTCGAAGAAGATTAATAAAAATAATTGCATTTTTGCTGATTGTGCTTAATTTATTATGTGTACAATGAATTTTGTGTAAAAAAGTGCCGTGTTTTATTTATTTAGTAAAAAAAAACCCACTTTAGAAAAAAATATTTTAAATAAAAATAATTACATAAAAAATATATATAAAAATGTCCGTTTAAATGACCTCGTCACCATTCGGTACAGATCGATAGCACTCTTGTTGATAGTAAATGATCTCGAATGGTTGAAACATGAGTTACCAGTGCACTCTAGTGGGTGATACTAAAAATAAATGAACAGTAGATATGGCACGATGTGGATGGGGTCGAGCGATCGCGAGTAATGGAATGATTAAATCATTATTAATCAAAATTGGCGATGGTCGTTCATGGTAGGACCTCCAGAAATGTATGTTTTTCAATAATTTCTTATAATTTTTTTTAATGCATTTAAATTGTTTAGGATTTTTATAAGCTTTTTAAAGTTTTTATATTTGTTGGAATTTTTTTTTGGAATTTTTTGGCTCCGAGGTCAATGTCATAAACATCTGACATGGCTGATGAGATGAACACCGATCGACCTGGCGAGGCCTGTCGTGTCGGGAACTTAGTCGATCCACCTGTCACCGAACCCCGGACCTCCTACATATATATTTTAATATTTTTTTAATTTTAAAATTATTTTTATAGTTTTTATTTGATAATTTCTCTGCAAATTTTTTGGGGGTTCAAGGTCATCCAAGGTCACAGGTACGGTGTCAAGGTCAAGGCCGAGGTCGCCCAGATTCAATATTGCAGTTCGTTGACGTCAGAACATGACGGTCGGCCTGCTCCTGGTCCCTACTTCCCCGTTCGTTTGCACCAGACTCATCTAAATCATTCTACTAGCATCTGATACTAGAAAGCCTTTTGGCGCCCCTCTTTACATAATATTTGCTTTTCTTGTAAACCTCATTTTGTTGCGATCGAAACCTAAATTGCACATTATATAAAAATATAGAGAAGCGCCTACAACCCAAAAGCGAAGTTATATAGGCATCAGATATATAAAATATTATTAAAAAATAAATATTTAATTGAAATTCCAGAATAAAACTTCTACGTACATATATTCATTTTTTTTTCAGGGAACTAAAAAAACTTAACAGTACTTAAACTACCGAACATGTAGGTTTACATCTATTTACACCAAACTCTGTATACGCATAGTTCTTAGTAAGTACACCAGACTTGCACAGTCTTAAACTATTCTGCGTATTTATTTTCAAATTGTCGTTCATTAAATCGGCTCCCAAGACCTCGGTGTTAAGAGCCGTTTAATTCTCTTCTTCATTAAAATATATGGGTGTATTGTCATCTCTCACAACCGATGTAAACTTGAAAATAAATACCAACGCAGGTACGGGGTAGGGTGTGCAACAGCTGCGCGATAACTAACTTTGTGTCGCCATTTTGGATTCTTGAAACACGTGGTCTCGACTAAGGCCAGTCCATTGTTTATATTTATTGCTTTAAGGCGCTCCTGCACTTCTACTGGCGGAAGTTAGTGCAATTACAGCATATTTAACCAAGTTAGAGTAATAATTTGCAAGAACACCGGCTAGTAAAATCAAACGTAAACAAAGTTTAGTTGAGTTGAAAGATTTTGGTGGCTCTTAACAACAAGGTCTTGAGAGCCGATGAGGGTGACAATAAGGTTTGAATAGAGGGCGGGGGAAATGGCCAGCGGCGTTGTCAGGCACGATTCCTACTTGTGAAAATCCGGGAGTGGCCCGGTTGGGGATTGAAGCTGGTTCGCCTTAGTGGGAGGCGAGCAGTCTGACCGCTCAATCACCGCGGCCTCCGTTAACAAAGGCCCGTCACTGTTTAAACACGGGGTTTTAACAGTTTCTTAAAAGTAAATCTCGTGATTCAACATTGAGGACATGCACAGAAGATGGAAAATAATCTCCGTTGTGTTTAAACTGTGCACATTTTCATCCCATAGAGCTCATACTGCCTGGAATAACCTCAACAAGTCAATAGAGCAAAGAGCAGGCCTCTAAGGTTCGGGTCAGCATCCCGAAAGGAGCCCTAAAGTTCCGTGCTCATGCGCAAAACAAAGCATTTTGTGTGACCTCCTAGGTAAGGGACTTCGTTCAACTGCAAGTATGCAAGTTGGCGAGTGGGCGTGTCTCGTACACTTTTCCATTCCGTTACAACTCTTTACGTTCCACACAATACACTATACTTTCGCTTCCAGGTCGAAAATCTGTGCACCCCTGAGGACTGGAGATTCACGTCTCAAGCGTGGAATCGAACCACAGGATTAGCTAAGTCCCGTATCACAGTTCCGTCTAGACCTGGTTGCTAACTTTCTTGTTGTTCCCGATTTGCGTACAAAGAAAATTGATTGCGAAAGTGTATCATGACTGCAAGATAAATACGGGAGTTGATGAAATAAATTTGCCATGACGTGTGGCTAAAGCCAGTATGCTCTCGTGGCATGCGGAACTGCCTGCTTTACAAGGTCAGTGCTGATTTAGAATGCACACTCCACTCGGTCGCTCGTTGCACGCCTCTCTATGACCGTTACTGAACTTACCATATGGCTGCTTAAATACTACTTGTCTTTAAAATCACAATATTTCAACACGAAATCTTAAGAATTTCCCTATTGCTTTTTATTTATTATATCCATATTCTATTCTTAAATCTTTTCGAGCTATTGGCAACTTTACGGAGATATCTGTTTGTATTATTTGTTGTTTACAACTTTCCATATATTTAGAATGTTGTTTTTGTTATTATTTATATTTATTCACTCATCATTTCCTTCTACACGTAAATTGCCATATTAAAATAATCAATGACTTATTTCATGATATTAACCTGATTATAATGTTATTTACATTAGCAAAATAACAGCATAGTGTCTTTTATGTTTACATCTCCCAACACGTCCGTCGCACACAGAGGCTTTACTATACCCTGTTAGGTTACCATGTTTCTTTTGATATTTAAAGCCGTTTTAACAACTAACATATTTTGCGAAACAATATAATTTAGTAACTATTTATAGTGACACTAGAACTTAATTATTTTATTTAACGTGGGTGGGAGTAGATTTTAGGGGGAGGTGGCTTTTTAATGTTTAACTTGCAAGATTCTCCAAGTTATTAGAACTAATATTGTGGAGCTACTAAGGAGGGACGGCGGAGCTTACAAGCTTGGCTACTGAATGGTGGGAAAAACCCTAGCCTCCACCATTATAATGGTTCGTATTCAAACCAGTCAGTGGAGTGGAGTGAAGTGATTTGGGCGACTCTTAACAGTGAGGTCTTGAGAGCCGACGAGGGTGATTGAAGTGAATATGGAGCGGCGCCGAAATGAAGAGGCGGGGGAAACGGGAGATCCCCGAGAAAACGCGCCGACCAAAGGCATCGTCTGGCACGATTCTTCAAACCATTCAGTTAGCATTTTAGATTGGGAGTTGGTTAATCATAACGCACAAGGCACAATATATAAAAAGGGTTATATTTAGAATTATATCTGGATTTTAAACATAATACAATTACTTTTACTGAATCGCGCGGAGGGTTATTTAGATAGATAAGTGCCACCTATTCAATTTAGTATTAATGTCCATTCTGCACGCTTACCTTCTGTTGATCGTCGCCGTAGGCTGGTCGTCATTATGGATACAGTGGCCGTGCACGATGGTGCTGCGTCAAGGGCAGCATCTTCTCGTCTCTGTGGCTGGCTGCAGACAGACAGCTTTTCCGCGTGCGATACGCTTTTATGAACGATTATGTATAATAAACTTGTCGTGGTTTACCTTTCGCCTCATGGCAAATCTACTGAGAGCTTGTTTTGTTCCCGTAGGCCCATGTTGATGTGCCTTTGCGGCTAGCGACGTATTGGCATTCTTTCGCCGCGGGTGTTTGCAAATTGTCCTGAATACTGCGGTTTCTACCTACGGTGCGTTCAGCGAGTATGTTCGTTTAAAGGCAGGTTCACACCAGAACCCACCATAATACGCATGTCCAGAGCCTGGTAGTGGGCGTGCCCGTTCCAGGACCCAGTAGCCAACGCCTTAGTTTAATATGCACTGTGGACAGGACTATCACACAGATATCTGCGATTCACAATAAACGAACAAAAAAACCAGTAAACTTCATTTATGATGTGTTTTGGAACTAAGGCACAGGGATCAATTTTAGCATGTTTAACACTTTCTTAATTGTTAGTCGTCTGCATACCCGGACGACTCCTTGGCCGCGCCGCACACGCCAGAAAAATGGTGTCACTGGCAAGTTAAATGTTGTTACACCATTCTTTTGTTTTTCCCTATCCCACCGAGCGAAGTGGCGCAGTGGTAACACACTGGACTCGTATTCGGGAGGACCCGGGTTCGATTCCCGGTCCGGCGATCCTGATTCAGGTTTCCCATGGTTTTCCGAAATCACTCCAGGCGAATGCTGAGATGGGTCTCTAACAAAAGCCACGGCTGATTCCTTCCCAATCCATCCTCAATCCCTCTTCCTTGTGCAACTTGAACCGTCTCTAATGACCTCGCTGTCGACGAGACGTTAAGCCCAACCTATCCGACCCTATGGCTAAGTATTAGGTGTTCATCCGAGGTAGGTACGGGAGGTGAATTGCGTTTCAGGCCGGAGCCCCATGCGCCTAAAATGAAGGGAATTCGTGCAAAGGAGGCATGAATTGCGTTACAGAGGGATTAAAGCAGCCCCCCTAAGTGTACCTATAGCTAAGAAGGGGGAGGGGAAAACTGGTATAGGCACCGTAATAAGCCCTCCCGACAGGAAACCGTTCGTTCGCCAGCCAGTGCTTGGTAATCAGCTCGCCAGCTGGTAGCCTAGCCAACAGGGAACCTTTTCGCAGCATGCAGTAGCCAATCAAATACAATGCTAGTTCCCAGAGATTCGCGGAGTCAATCAGAGAGTACGCCCACATTAAAGGAACCGCCCAGGGGCGGAGGCAGGAGGATTAAGGGGGAGGGGGGTTGGGGTTTACAACATGCCTAGTGTATTTGATGAACATTTAATTGATTAAAAAAGAGTTCAACTAAGCATTTGCGTATGTTTTGAAGGTCAAAACCAATGTGGCGCTGATTATATTTAGTATTTTTACTAATATCCGGTATATACAAAATACGAAATACCAAATGTCACCACTTTTGTATACAAAATTGGGTCACATGATCATTTTGACAGCAAAATCTGCCATTTCGGACATGGTGTGTGTGTGTACTTTTCTACTCCGCGGTCACTGGTGGCGACTTGCAGATTGCCAGGGAACTGGATTGAAGTACCGGGGTGTGTGTGCTCCGCGTCGCCAATGGAAGGAGGTGATTGGACTGCCGCTCCTCCAGGTACTCTCCACTGCGAGTTGCAGTTCCCAGGAGTGCCAGCACGCCGCAAGACGCCGGCCTCTGTAATGTCTTCCCTCTAACCACCCTCAATCGATACCTCTGTCTGCAGGGGTTGTTTGCGTATCCTCCATCTCGCCCCCTCTTCTACACCACCCCGTGTGTATCCTCACCCGCCGCTCGTTTTAATTATACATCCTTGTGTGTTGAACGAGCACATAATCTCGTGCAGCCACCCTTCTTCAAACACCCCCGCCTCTAACTATGTACGTTCCATTCTGGCGTGGCCGGCGCCGCAGCTGGAATTCCTTTCTTTGCTGCTGAGGAATGTTTTCAAGAAAACTTTTGTAGTGATTCTGCTGTCTTTGCGAGGAAAAGAAGTGATTATTTACTCCTGATGTGCTGATGTATGAAGATTCCGCTGCTAATGGTGCATGCAGACATGTATTTCATATAGCCTCCTCTTCTAAGCTTTGTTATGACACGTGTTTGCGTCTCCCAGATATGTAGAAATAATGCTTTAGATTCAGCCAGTGAATAATTTTTAATAAATCAGCAATTGCTATTATCTTGTCATATAGTTTTTGCGTACTATATTTTTCTTTTCGTTCCCTTTTAATTTGGTATCTTCTATATGGATGTAATGATTTTCGCCTCTATTTCCAGTAGCGACTGGGGACTTAGCTGCGATATACTAAAATGTTGTTTGGCCACATTTAATGGTGAATGAAAAAACTATCATTTCAACTGCCTGAAAGGATAATAATGATTGAGGTGCGTAAAAATCATCTACTTTCCACCATATTCGTGAATTTGTTTTATGTCAGTGCAGCCATCTTCCAGTTGAGGTTTATGCCCAGAGAAAAGTTTGTTTGAGCCAGTAATATACCATAATGGTTACTATTCACATTCAACTTTCCCTCCATTGTACTGAACAGATGCAACTGTGTGTAACATCGGTAAAAAACAAAAAAAAAAAAACCCTAACAGTAAAAATTTCCACAAGTCACAGATAGCTGCAGATGGCATATGCCATGTTACAACTATTTAATCGGCATGTTAGAACTGAATGCATCATGGGACATTCTGTTGCTTGACTTCGAACCGAGACATAATGGCAGAAACAAAATACGTTGTACTTTAAAAAAGGAAAGTTCTTTACTTGTTTGAAAATTTAATTGCACATGAACAAAGGAAATCACTTCAGGCGAATGCTGGGATAGTTTCCTTTTACAGACATGGCCGAATCCTTCTGTGGTCCTACTTCTCTGAGCAGCTTGCTCCATTTATAATGTCCTCATTATCGACAATATGTTAAGCCCCACCTGTTTAACTGTGAACAGAGTCTGCAAGGTAAGGAAGGTTTAGGACGCATGTCAAGGGTGAGTAACGCTTTAAAGACACACCTGCAGGCAAATCCACGCACCATAATTATGAGACTTGCCCAAAAGTTCTACGTTGCCAGTTCAACAATTTCCGACCATTAGAAAGTAAAAATGGACACATAAATACGGCATGAGCTGATGAAGCGTCACAACTAGCAGCAGCTAGGCACATCTGCAATAACCTTTTGGTTCGCCACCACAATGAGCCCCTACTCTACAGTGCCATGACGTTTGATGAGATCACCTCAGTGGATTCTGTACAATAAAGGCAAGCGAAGTGGTCATCGGTTGGACGTTGGTGAAAGCCCCAAATGCTTTCACAAACTAAGGAATGCCACACAAGGATGTATGTTAGTGTCCTGGACAGCACTGAAGGTTGTCCGTCACAAGTTCTTTCCTACCACTATCTCATATTGTGCAGAAATTGACGAAATGCACTTGTGGATGAGAAGTCATCAGTGGCCACAAGGAAGGCTGTTCTGCTATTGAGATAACACCAAACTCCACACGACAAAAATTACGAAACAAGTGGAGCGATTAGTAGTAAGAAGGTAATCTTGCACTGTTCATATTCCTGGATGTAGCACCACCAGACTACCTCATGCTTATCTATCTGAGTCACTTGCTGATGCACAGATATAGTGCATAAAGTGCCTTATACTTTCTATCATCACAGAAGCCCTGTTTATTCAGGGACTAGATAGGGTGCCCTGTAAATCAGTAGTAAAGATGTGTTGCTACAAACAGACCATTTTAAAAGATTGAACGATGCAGATATGTTATCTCCGCCCTGAAAGTCAGTAGTTGTGTGAGGAACGACGATTATTAATTTCCAAGAAATCAGGTATTTGTTTGCATGAGGCCAAAAATAATTACATATTTGTCTATAAATAATTATGTATGTACATATATATGCATCTTATTCAGTCAAATATTTTGCTAGGCAGATTTTTTTTGGCCCAGCAAGGAAGTTTGATTCTTGAGTGTATATGTTGTTGAATGAACAAAATAAATTTTGTTACATTTCAAGGTTTGTTTAGTAAGCTCAACATATTGTTATGAGTTCACTGCTTCGCATCCCGCACGATCGAGTGGAATTGAGGTACAGCAGTTATATGATAGCGGCAGAAAGTCAATGGAAGGTTTTGAATTATGGGCACATGCTAAACGAAGAACAATGTATCTATTAAAGGCTAGCCGACACGATAATCCTTTTGTGGCATGCGCTGCTGACCTTGGTTGTATTGAGTTTGTGTATTTATAGGAAGAATGTTATAGTGCTGTGCTGCCCTAGTTTCCTAAATGTGACTCAAGGCACGTAGAACTTTCCAGGTCCAGGGCAGCAGAGTATAAATTGTGCGATGAGCCACTGGGGCGGGAGTTGTTGAATGGATGAGTGGCCGAGTTTCGGCGATATACCATTTTGGCGATATACGATCAGCGGCAAGAGATGTGACCAGCGAAAGGGAAATCTACGACTCTGATTATTAAGCGGTGAAGAGTGCGACTGCCAGACTGGACTTATGGACTAAATGCTTAAGTGAGGCATTACAAATGATGGCAACAGATGGACTGAAAGTGTGTTAAAGGTGAGTATGAGTTCATTGACTATAACTAAACTGAGACATTGAGAAGGATGTTAATTAGAGTTTAAGTAGACATTAAAAATGAGTAATAGTGGTCATATATAGTTAAATGCATCTGCGAATAAATTAGAAATCAAATTTAGGTTCTTTTAATTTTATTAATACCTCCATCCCTCACGAACTCAGGTACGCCCCTCAGGCATCCATGTAATACTGGTGTCAGAAGTGGGATGGAGGCATTTAATTGTTAATCAAGTTGGGCAATAGGTTGGTAAATAATGATTAAAAAATTATTAATTAAGACTTCTGTACAACCATCGCATTCAAAGCTATCTAGAAAAATATCTGCTGAGCTGGAAGCACTGTGAGCTTTAATTGAGAGATTAAGGATCAAAATGAGCGCAAGTGCGAATAGCTTGAGGGAAGATGTAAAAACCTAAATTAGTAGTGTGAAAGCAAATGTGAATTAAACAGTAAATATCCAAATTAGTTATGTAATTCAAACTATAAATAGTGTAATAAGACCATAGATAGGAAAATATATAATTTAAATAGAAAAATAGAATGCATTAGTGAGCTAGTGAATACAATAATTTACAGTGTGAACGAGAAAATTGACTGTCCATACTGAGCACAGTGTCAGTGGGAGTGTTCGCAGTATAGAGAATGAATGAGTGCGATGGAGAAGAAATGGCAGGAATGTCTTCAGTAGCAGAATTCTACCCTCACCACATCTGTAGCAGAGTAAAGTGAGGAAGCAGTGCATGCCATAACCAACACACGAACTTCGGAGGATAGCCAGCAACTAATGGCTCTGAAGGACGTTGCTTCAAAGGTCCGTGCTACAAAGCTTCACGGCCCCTCACCTAAGTTGCCGGAGTCTTGGTCATGTGGACAGCCTACTGTCCTGAGAGCCTACTGTCCACAACAACAACAACAACAACAACAACAACAGTAGCAGAAGCAGCAATGTGAAAATAGGCAGGTGAGAATACAGCACATTCGGAAAACTTGTAAACACCTATTTTAGTGGGCGAAGATTGGTGACTGCTGTAGGGAAGGCCCCAGTTTTCTTACACATATGGTCATCGAAACAGGATTTGGATACACTACTGGTGGAGGGGAGCCTGAATGATATTCCTTGCCAGATGGTCTTCGACACTGGGGCGACAATAACAGTTGTAAGACCAGACATTCTCGGGCGTCACATAGGTATTTACAAATGATCCAGGAAATTCTGGAGTAAAAAAAGTAGAATGTCATTAACTAGAACTTCTAGGGGATCCTAGAGAAAGAACAAAAGAAAATCTTTACTGGCATCATGAGAATGCTGTATCTGAATTACTGCAGAGAAATAGGGATGCCATCTTGTGAGGGCCAAATGACCTGGGAAGGATTAATGTGACCTACCACCACATAGATACTGGAGATGCCATGCCCATAAAGCAGCCACCAAGATGGCTACCACTAGATTTGCTTGAGGCAGTTGAGAAAATTCTGAATAAAATGAATCATATAGATGTGATAGAACTATCAGTTAGCCCATGGTCATCCCCCATAGTTCTTGTTAAAAAGAAAGATGATTCACTGAGATTTTGTGTAGATTATCACTATCTTAATAACGTGAAAAAGCTAGGCTCGCATTTGCCATATTTCTTGTTAAAAAGAAAGATGGCTCACTGAGTTTTTGTGTTGATTATCGCCATGTTAATAGTGTTGCAAAGAAATGCTCTTATTCACTTCCAAAGATAGATGACACCTTAAATAGTCTAGCAGGTTCACAGTGGTTTTCTACTTTTGATATGAAGACTGGGTACTGGCAGTGCGATGTGGTCCCAGAGGATCAAGAGAAGACTGCAAGGAAAGGAACCTGGCAATTAAAAGTTATGCCTTTTGGGCTTTATAATTCCTCTGCCACTTTCGAATGCCTGATGGAAAAAGATATGCCTTTAGATATCTGTCAAGTTTATCTAGATGACATTATTCTGAAGGAAGGACATTTGAAGAGAACCTGTCACACCTAGACTCCGTATTTCAAAAAGTGGTCACAGCCAACTTGAAATGGGTTCCAAAGAAGGGCCGCTTCTTCCAAAAGAAAATGAATTTCTTGGGACATGTAGCATCGGCTTATGGGATTGGAACAGGCCCCGAGAAGACCAAAACAATAAGAAATTGGCCGACACCAACTGCCAAAACTGAAGTGCAGAGCTTTCTGGGTACATTTTTATATTACCATCGACTTATACCTGGTTTCGCCACGATCGCTAAGCCACTACAGAACTGACTGAAGGGAAAAGGAATTTCATTGGACCACTGATTGTGAAGATGCTTTTAGTAAACTAAAGAAAATTCTGATATGTCCATCAGTCCTGGGTTTCCCGAAAAGTGAGGGTGTATTCATTTTGGACATTGATGCTAGTGATGTAGAAAGTGGAACTGTGTTATCAAAGTTTAATATGGGAAGGAATGACCACAAAAATACTTCAGTAAGGTATTGCATAAGCCTGAGAGAAATTAGGGTTGGGGGGAGGGGGAGCTTCTGGCCATGGTTAATGCAATTTCACACTTCCACCCTTATCTTTACAGCAGACTTGTTATTCTAAAAACCGACCATACTTCATTATGCTGGCTATTAATTTTCAAGAACTCAGAAGGTCAAATAGCTAGGTGGATACAGCAGCTTCAAGAATATGACTTTGAAATACATAACAGATCTGGACATATTCACAGCAATGCAGATACACTTTCTAGGAGGCCAGGTGATCCATTTTGTCATCTTTGCGAACACCAGGGAGAAAAGAGTGATGAATCATTAAAGGCACAGAGGGAAATAATTCAAGGTTCTTTATCTTGTGATGGGCAATCTACCTAGAGTGATAAGGGTATTAGGAAAGATCAACTGAATGATCCCACTTTGCAGCCATTATTAAAGTGGAAATAAGCTTACTTTCGGCGAAAATTGGAAGAGATATCTAGTCTGAGCACAGCAGTCAAAGCATACTGGGCACAATGGAATTACCTCGTACTGAAGAATGGAATACTTTACAGAAACTGAGAAAGTAATTGTGGAGAACACATGCGCTTACAGTTGGTCCTTGCAGAGTTCAGGGTTTCAAAAGTCTTAAAGGAATTGCATAATGTGGCAGCCAATGGGCACTTTGGTGTTAATAAGAAACTAGAGAGAGTTATGCTGAGATGCTACTGGCTTCATTGTCAGAAGGATGTTGAGAAGTGGTGTCTAATGTGCGACATCTCACTCCAAGGAAGCGCCCAAGGACCAGGGGACAAGGTGACATCAAGATATGCAATGTTGGAGCTCCATTCGAGAGGATGGGAGTAGACATTTTCGGCCTCTTACTTGTCACAGATAGATGTAATCGGTGTCTACTGGTGGCCCAAGATTACTTTACAAAGTGGCCTGAGGTCATTCCCCTCCCAAATCAAGAAGCACATGATATGGCCAATGCACTTATAAAGCATGCCTTGTCGATGTTTGGGGTGCCACTAGAAACTCCATTCCGATTAGGGAAGAAACGCCGAGGCTGTGGTGTTCCAGGAGGTAACAAAGATTCTGGGGATGAAAAAGACTTGGACTACAGCATTACACCCTCAGCCAGATGGAGTGGCCGAGAGGCTTAACCACACGCTTGAACAATATCTATCTATCTTTGGGGCAGACAACCAAAAGGACTGGGATTCAAAGGTGTCATTGTTTCATCTTGCTTACCGCTCAGCAATTCGCGAGTCCACAATGGTAACATCATCAAGGGTGCTGTTTGGAAGAGGGCTACACCTCCCTAGTGACTTGCTGTTTGGCCGACCGACAGAAGAGGAAACTGCAGCCCCTGATTATGCAAGCGAATTACGTAACCGACTTGTTGGCACTCGTGATTTTGCCCGACAGCACCTCTCAATAAATAATGACAGGATGAAGATGTGGTATGATAGGATAATGTCGGGCGAGGTATTTGATGGACAACTGGTGTGGCTGTACAGCCCACAGATGAGAAAAGGGTACTGCCCGAAGCTACAGAAATGTTGGGAAGGCCCCTGCAGAATTCTGAAAGAGATCAATGATGTGGTCTTTCGGATTTGTCGTCAAGGCTCTCGGACGCAGCCGAAGGTTGTCCACATTGACCATCTGGTACTCTATGATGGCCTGGATGTTGCAGTGTCTGTTCGAGAACAGTCTTGGGGGGGGGCAGTGTTATGCTCACTGCATTGAATCCCGCGCGAGTGAGGGGAAATGAAGGACAGCAGTTATATGATAGCGGAGGCAGCAAGTCAGTGGATTGTTTTTAATTACCGGAGTGTGCTAAACCAAGGGCCATGCATGTATTACCAAAAAGCGAGCCGACACGATAATTTTGGTGCACGCTGCTGACTTTGGCTGTATTGAGTTTCTGTATTTATCTCAAGAATGTTCTAGATGTTTACTGCCCTTGTTTCTCAAAGTGTGACTTGGGGCGTATTGAACTTCCCAGGTCAAGGCCAGTAGAGCATAAATTGTGCGACGGGCCTCCGGGCTGTGAGTTGTTGTTGAATGGATGAGTGGCTGAGTTTCGGTGATAGACGACCAGCGGCGAGATAGTGATCAGCGGAAGGGAAATCTGTGACTGCGAGTATCAAGCAGTGAAGAGTGCGACTGGCTAGCCAGACTAATGGACTAGATGCTTGCGTGAAATACATTATAGACGATGGCGACAAACAGACTGAAAGTGTGTTAATGATGAGTATGAGTTAATTGACTCGAACTGAACAGAGACATCAAAAAGGACGTTAATTAGAGTTGACCTAGACATAAAATCTTGTGCTGTCTTAAGAAATAAAAAATATTAATAGTAGATATAGATTGTTGATTGCTGTAAATAATAGCTGCATGAATAAATTAGATATCAAATTTTTTCTTTTATTTTTACTAAGACCATCGCTCACGAACTCAGATATCACATATCAGCAAGTATTTTGTAGGCTCAAACAAACGCCATGTGGTCACTATTCATATCTCTTTCACAGGTAACCCATAAACTGTTCACGGTAAAGTGAGCACTTTTGACATCCTATTGTTCTGTGTTATCGTAGGCTAACCTTCGGACATCCTTCTTTGTGACCACGAAAAACCTCTCCTCAAAGAAAAAATAGTTCTTACGCAAAATATTACACTGAGTGCGCACAAATGCAATGCGCTGTCACATTGGTGTAATTTTCTGGACCCTTTTAAGCTCTGTTGTATGGTGTGGAGGAATTTCCTGAATGTAGAACCTTAGTAGTGCTTCAGAAGCGTTGGAAGTAACAGTGAATGGGCCATATCAAATATCTGTGAAGTTAATGCGCTTCAAGTTAACTGACAGCAAACTTAGTCTGCCTTAACCTGTTACTTTTACTATTATAGTAGCTAATGCGATTGAATGTTTGAGGAAGGTTAGCGAAAATAGTGGGTACTGTACACATAAATGTTTTTATTAAATCTGTATCGATTTAAATTTAACTCTTTCTTATACCGCCCTCTGAAATTAATTCTGCCGTACGGTCGCATTAATTTTAACACAGTTGTCAAATAGAGTATTATACGTGCAATATTTAAATGCTGCCACTTGTAACATTTTCATCCCTAACAATTTAAATCTTCGATGCTTGCACACTGCTAATTACCTCCACTGCAATGTTTACTTTTATATGTGGAGGGAGGGTGAGCAGAAAGTCAACCTGCCTTTATAAATAACTGAAATTGATCAGTTTAACCAACTGCAGCAATATCGTTGTCTATCAGTCATGCCTGTGCTTCGTCAGTATGCCTTACTTGTAAAACACACGCTGGTATCATCGTTCCGTATCTTATCAAGTACGGAAGTGTATAGCCTCGTATTCTTAAAGAAAATAATTTCAATTAGGTTGTGGTTATCGTAATTCGAATGTTGTTGCCACTCCATCAACGCGACGTTTTCAGACCGTGCAAGGTATGTACAGCCTTTGTCACGAACAACTGTAGATTTCTTTTCTACACTTTTGCTTTCATTATCTTCTCGTATTGCACTACATACGTTTCCATTTTTGATTCATTTTAATGGTTTACGGTAAGCACATGTTGTAAACCTTCCGGGGTACATACTTGTTGGGTAACTTACGTAGGGTTAAAACCCGGACGGGGTAGGCCTACTGTGTTATTCAGTGTTGTATTTGTATTTTTAAATTGACTGGGGTGGTATTTCAGGGCTGATTTTGGTCATTTTTTTTTTTTAACAGAATGATTACGCTCGAAACTGATACAATAGATCGTGGGTCCACTGTTGGCTCATTTGGTTCGTCACTGGCTTCCCAACTCTGAGGTTCCGGGTTCGATGCCAGGGCGTCTGTGGGTGGGACATTTTCGGACGAGAAGTTGTCCTTTGGGGAGTGTGACAGGTACTGCACTGGCATGGGGGTTTTCTCGGCTTTCTACGCTTTCTTACCCCGTCTTCACTTCGCTACGTCTCCACTCACATCTCGTCTCACCCCGTTCATTCTTCAGGCAGGTGTGTCTGTCCCTTGGGAGTGGCAGACTGCCCCGATTATCGCCAACCCCCCCCCCCCCCATCTATACATGACCCTGCTTCAGGTGGGATCCATATTGTTACAAGACATCTGAGGGGCGTATCTGACTTCGGGAGGGATGGAGAACTGAATTTGATTTCTAATTTATTCATACAGCCATTATATACAGCATTAAATCATCTCTCCCCCACACTTACTCATTTTATTTTTTTGTGAGCGCAATATTTAATGTCTATTTCAACACTGATTAACGTCCTTATCAGTGTAGGTGTTTGGTTATAGTTAACTAACTCATACTCATCATTGACACACATTCAGTCTGTCTGTTGCCATCATTTGTATAGGCTATTCACGGTAAATTGAGCACTTTCGAAAGCCCTGCTTAAGATGTACTTGTATGCACGTTGTGTATTCCTCCGCCTTATGTAAAATCAACATTGCAATATCGCTTTATTCGTGTTTCGGTCAAGTCAAACTGTAAAATTATTAGGAAAGGAAATACTTTACAAATCTGCCGATTTTTTTACACTTCTGTTTATAAAAAAAAAACAGAAAGCGAAAAAGTTATCACAAATCGTTACCTTAACACCTTTTATTCAACGTCAAGATATAGAACTACTTTGCATCCATTGTTACCAACTTTACTGGGCGAATGTCACTCTGTGCGCCCATTAAAATATATGCATAAAGGGGTAGTGAATTTTTTCTAAGGTTCATCTCTAAAGTGCTCACTTTATCGTGAACAGCCTTTAATGTCTTTCACTCACGTATCTAGTTCAATAGTCCAGCCAGCCGCACTCTTCACTGATTGATACTTGCAGTCGCAGATTTCCCTTCCGCTGGTCACTTCTCCCGCCACTCGTCTTCGGTCGCTCCGAACTCAGCCACTCATTCAGTCAACAACTCCCGGCCCGGAGGCCCGTCGCACAATTTATACTCTACTGGCCTTGACCTGGCAAGTTCAATACGCCCCGAGTCATGCGGACAAAATCTGTGGCGATAAACAACTAGAAAATTCCTCGGATAGACGAAGAAATTTAATACAATCTAGGTCAGCAGCGAGCACCGAAAAACGAGTATCGTGTCGGCTCGCTTTTTGGTAATATATAGGTGGTTCCTGGTTTAGCACGGCTGTAATTCGAAACATTCCATAGACTTTCTGCCGCCGCTATCATATAACTGCTGTCCATTACTTTGACTAGCTCACGCAGGATGCGAAGCAGTGAGCGCATAACAATATATAGATTTTCACAACGAATCTTGTAGTAAAAGTCTTAGTCATTAACATGCATATATTTTTGTGCCTACGTAGTTTAAGCTTCTTACACAGTAGAAAACTTTAGCATTCAACTTTACGTTTCCTTTCCTCTGACGAAACCACCAATACACAATACAATTGTAAGGTCAGAGTTGAGACAATTGAACATTGGTTCTGCCAGCTTCGTAAAAATGTGTATCTTACTATGTAAATAATTATGATATCCAGGAATGCGTTTTACGTACATTAAAAAAAAATAGGTCTAAAATTTTTATTAAAAGTTAATTAAAAAAAAAACACTAATTTGTTTAATTTTTTTAGCATGTCAATTCCTAAATTTCCGCTACACAGTATATTTGTTTACCTTTTATTTAATTTAAGACGAGCTTTGTTTAAAATACCGAGATTAATATCGCCCCACATAAAATAACTCACTTTCCACATAACCTCTGTTAGATTCTCGGCGAAATGGCTGCTTGACTTTGACTTTAAATTTCAACTTTTCGAAATCGCAAAGTCAAGAGTGCTGGACATTACATTTGACAGTTCCATTGTGTCAAGCTCCATAAGAAACAACATGTCGGAAAGCAAACGTAACGTCAAATCGTAAAGTCAAATGTTAAAGTTTTAAATTGTTTAAGGGCCTTTGCGCGGTGAAAAGAATGAGCGGTAGACGGCTGCACTATTTATAGGTGAATATAATTCTTAGGTCTGTAAATGTTGTTTAGGTGGGCAGGGAATACAATACTCCAAGTAACAAACTTTGTGAGATAATTTGTTACGAAAAATGGGGTAGAACACGTAATACGACACATGACCTTGCGTGTTTAGTAAGGTGGGCGATAGCATGGTCCGTAATTAGGAAATGCTATTAATCAACACAAGTGGGTTTCCCACGATTGTTAATCGATTGTTATCTCCCCCCAAATGTTTGCAGAAATCAGATATCAAATCAGGCCAACACTTTTCACGAATATTTTTTTTTTTTTTTTTTTTTTTAACCTAAATCATTTCTGACATTTACAAATAACTACTGGGGCCGCAGTGGTGTAGCGGTCAGACTACTCGCCTCCCGCCCAGGGCGCACCGAGTTCAATTCCCGGCGGGTGTCGCTCCCGGATATTCGCAAGCGGGAATCGTGCCGGTCGATGCCGCTGGTCGGCGGGTTTTCTTGGGGATCTCCCGTTTCCTCCGCCCTTGCATTCCGGCGTTGCTCCATACTCACGTCATTTCATCGTCATCGGCTCTCAAGACCTCGTTGTTAAGAGCCGCCCAAAACTCTCAACTCAACTGGAAAACAATTTGTATTGTATTTTCATATTCTTGGTGTATTTATTTTTACTAAGTTAGATACTTTGCTCGTAATGTTCCCATATGCTGTCCACGGTAACATGAACATTTTTGAAAGCTTTGCTTAATATCTACTTGTATGCACGTTGTGTATTCTTCTGCCTTATGTAAAATTAACATTGGCGCATGCGTCGGTCAAGTGAAACTGTTAAATTATTAGAAAAGTAAATATTTTACAAATTTTTTCATTTTTACTCTTCGATGCATAAAGAATGAGAGAAAATTAAATAAATAAATTAAATTGTCACAAATGGTTACTAAACACTTTTTATTCGACTTTAAGATATGGAACTACTTTCCATCAATCGTTACCAACTTTACTGGACGCATGTCACTCAGTACGCTCGTTAAAATATATACAGACAGGGACAGTGATTTTTTTGTAGGGTTGATCTCAGAAGTGCTCACTTTATCGTGAACAGCCTTTAAGACCACTATCCTTCATTTCTACAGCTTTTGGGAGAGTTAATTATTTGTACCCAAACGGGAGCCGATATTGTAAAATCCTCTTACAAGTTTGTTAAAAATGGTTTTTATTATGTAGTCCAATTTTTCCAACACAAAAAAGTGCATACTTTCATCCAATTAATTGATTAACGAAAATTTGATTTAGTTAATAATTAGTTAAAATTATACAGTTTTTGTGTTGAAAAATTAGACTACATGATAAAAAAAATTTGTAAAAAAATTGTAAGGATTTTTACAATATCGGCTCCCGTTAGGATACAAAAAAATTAATTCTCGCAAAATCTGTAGAAATGAAGGATCGTGGCCTTACGGACGCCGCCGTCTTGAATGTTTTTACCGCGTTTGAGGAAGGGAAGCGCGGGACCGATAAGGACCACATTGACACGCGCGGCTGATACCCCTTCTCTCCTACGTGCTAGGCGCTGAACTGTCGTGCAGAGTTTCTGTTGTCCTGCGTGTACCCATGGGACTAAGCGGTGACGCTATCATTTTATTGGTGTAAAGTCTGTAGCATGGTTCAGTGCAGGTCCCTATAATAGTTTCGCATGTTTCCAACCAGTATATTAATAGCTACAGCAGTGTGAAAAAGCCGGTTTTAGCTATGTTGGAGTGCTCGGAGTAGCATTTTTTAATGTATATTATGTATTGAGAGTATTATACGTACCTCGCCGGAAATGTGTTTTCTTTTAGTACATTGGCATCATGGGACACGTTTAATGGTTTCGTAAAATAAACGCGGATTTCAAACACTCTGCAACGTGTTTCCACCGCCAGGTAGGCGGCGCCCTTAAGGCAGATCAGTCTCCGCCATCTGGGATTTTCGGAATTTCCGCCGTAAATTGCATTACAGATTTTGTATTTTATTTTGGGCTTCGCCAAAGCGTAGTACATTACATTACACATGTTCTACAACATGTGTTCGTAGATTACTGTTCCAGGACCATTTCTGGAAGCGAATGCAAGAAAAAATTATTTATTTCTTGCCTTCAATCACTAGTCGCACATCAATCAATTCTATAGAGATGTGATCCCCCCTAATAAGTATACTTGAGGCTAAGGGCAGAGCGAGACGGTCGGTGCCTGCGAAGGTATACTGCATGTGTTATGTGCACGCACCTCGGGTCGACGCCGGGCCAGGAAGATTTTCGGCGGGGGGGGGGGGGGGGGCTAGACGGACGCCTGGAAATAGACTCCGCCGACGCTGCTGGCTGGGGCAGTGACGCCTGCCGACTACTAGCGCTCGACGCGACACGAGCAGTTGTCTCTCTCTCCTCAAGGCCAAGGCAAATACTCTATAGGCTGTTCACGGTAAATGAACACATTTGAAAACCCTGCTTAGGATCTACTTGTATAAACGTCGTGTATTTCTCCGCCTTACGTAAAATTACCATTGCCATTTACCTCGTTAAGTTATTCATGCCTAGGTCAAATGAAACACTGAAATGATTAAGAAAGTAAATACTTGACAAAATCTGCGAATTTTTACACTTCGATGTATTAAGAAAACAGAAAGCGTAAGAAGTAGTTTTAAATTCTAATAAATGGTTACCTAACACTTTTTATTCGACGTTAATATATGGAACTACTTACTCCTCAATCGTTACCAACTTTATTGGGCGAATGTCACTCCGTGCGCCCATTAAAATATATGCATGTAGTGGCAGTGACTTTTTCAAAGGTTCATCTCTAAAGTGCTCACTTTATCGTGAACAGCCTTTATAGCATATTTGGCCAAGGAGCCTGTGCATCCACAGGCTTGCACACACTAGGGTTTACAAGGCGGTGCAGCTGTCCACTGCCCCCCCCCCTTCCCGGATCACACGCTCGCATCGATATGCAGGTTTGATACTTAAATAATAAGTACTTCCCGAAAGAGTATAACCACCCTTGAAAGTGTCGCCGAAGCAGACGTTTATTGCTAGTAACACAAAGATAATTATATGACTTTCTGGATATTGTTTTACTGAACGACGTAATTGAAACACATGAGTGCCACTATCAACCCTATTCCATAACGAAGATGGCGTTAAATACATTAAAAAAATCCATAGTCACACATTGTCAAATACTTCAATTTACGTGCGAAACAACCTGTGCAGCCACTCAGAGCATTTTATACACAACGACCGAACTATATTGTACAGTAGTGACGCTGGGGGAGGGGGTGGGTCGATTTTTAGGGAGGGGCGGTTTGCGTCGGTGACCTACCCCTCACTGCACGAAGGGGTCTGAGTGTAACACTATGTATTCGCAGCTTGTAGCTAATACCAATGTGGATATGTCCCTGTGTTCATGTTATAAAATATGGAGTGACAAGCAAGTTTTTATTTCAAGGGTTGATTTCTAAAATGCTTAGTTAACAGAGCCAGCCATGGTAACTTGGGCAGATGCGGCTCTTTCGTATATATCTGCCTGCAAGGGGCCGGGGGGGGGGGATGGTTATGCCATTCCTTACCAGAAGTCGAATATAACTTATTGATGTTTATTGTTATAAAAATTTTCCATTCTTAAAGGGTAACTGAAATAAAGTGCCGTACAGTTTTCATACATAAATTATCTGTTGGGGCGACTTTAACATTTTTGTGTAAACGCTACAGCAGGAACCAAATTTATTTCGAGCAGTGTGCTGTCTGGCTCGTGACATTGTTTTAACAATTTTCAAATCGGAAAAAAAAGCTTCGGAAAATATTAGTTAAAAAAGGCTCTGTGTGGAGATTTGCGTGTTTGCAAGGGAGAATCACTGTAAAGCTCGGGTCGACGCTTGCGTGTGCAGCTTTGCGTTATCTCCTCCACGTGCCAAAAAGTACTTCTTGTCGTATAGCATGATACTGTGGGACGTTGAGCGATTTCTCTTTCGTTTTAATACATTATTGAGACCAATGTAGCCTACGGTATACGTACAGGCGCGGATACAGGTTTGAGAGATCAATGCCGAAACATCAATTTGAAAATATGACTATAGATGTGAGGAATGTTACCCCAAAGTATTGACATGCAATTTTGCAACATTCCGTATATATAATTGGGGAGGGTGAATGTTAGGTAGGATGGTCGAACACGCCATCCTCCCTTAAATCCGTGCTTGTCTGCTTCCTTTCGTTACTTTAAAATTGATCTGCCGGAATTTTAATACCGAAATATCATTGAAACGCAATCTGAAACGATTTTCACTCACGAGAAAATGTATTGAAGGAAACGTTACGTGATACCAGTTGGAGAAACATTTAATAAGAGAACCAAAAGGAAGAGATAATAAATAATTGTGTAATTAGATCGTTGTTACCGCAGGAACTTGAATCCGCACTGCGCACGCTCTGCAAATACTAGAGACAACCCACAAAGGCAGATCTGGCGGCTGCGAGTGCCATGAAGAGATCAGCCAGAGTTTGCGCGCAAACCATCCACTGTCCACTTACAAAGTCATCAAACCCACTTTGCTGAAAACTCGACATGGCAGCCGACAGGCTGAGAAAGGGGCATGGATAAGGAAAAGATGTAGCCTACGTTTAGCAGAAAGTCAAGTAGCTAGTTTATATGTGCTGTCGGAGGTGGAATACATACCTGGGAACAGGAGATCGCCTGCAGTAACAGAGAAACGAACGGGGAGTGGAGTATAGAGTTTTGGGTGGACTGGAGAGCCGACGAAGGTTAAGGTTGAAGTAAAGCAACTGCCTATGGAACATTGCACCTGACTGTACAATGTGAAGAACTCGTAAAAAATTGGTACAGTCACCATAAAAATTGTCAGGAAAGTGTGATGTATGCTGTATATGAAAGAAGAATGTATATATTTTGTAACATTATAAAATATTTCACTATAATACACCTTTTAAATGTAAGAAATTAGTCGATCGATAGAGTCCGCATTTTTAAGTGCATTTCCGTTTTGGATGCATCGGAAAGTAGAATTTCCAAGAAAATCTTCTTCAAGAAAGATCGTCATTATAATTACTGTGATCATGTGTAATAAAATCGTAGTACTAATGCATCATATATATTTTCTAATTATCTTTATTTACGTCAGTTTCAGTCATAAATGTACGTGACAAATGGACGCACATAAAATCAACTATGAAAATAATTTCCTATATTATTATTACAATTTTCTTACACACGATCATAGTAAATATTATGACGATATTCCATGACGAAGATTTTCTTGCAAATTCTGCTTTCTGAAGCATACAGAATGGAAACGCATTTAAATTTGGTTAAAAATACAGAAGGTTTTAATCGACAATGTTTTTATATTTAAAAAGTATATTTTAGTAAAATATTTTATAATGTTGCAAAATATATACATTCTTCTTTCATATAAAGCATAAATCGCATTTTTCTGACAATATTTATGCTGTCTGTACTACTTTTATTTACGAGTTCTTCACGTTGTATAGTCGGGTGCAGTGTTCCATAGGCAGTTGCTTTATTTCAACCTTAAGAGCAGGATGTACTGAAATATTTTGTGTGAAATAATTGTTTGCGCGAATATGCGTATCTCGGTAAATAAATGTTCTGCAAATACGACTTTTTGTCAGAGAAGATTTAAAAAAATTATCTATGCCCATATTTTTTTAAATTTTGTCATATTATGCCTATGTGTGCTCTTGGAGAAACAAATTCGTGAAAATTGTTAAATATCGCATTTGTAAAGCTTGTATATGTAGTTTCATTAAGCGGTAAGAGAAAAGTACGACCATGCATTTTAATCTGCGTACTTTCATCGTATGTAATAAAGTCCCACTGTTGCAAATATAATTTGCACAGTACAGCGTCGCGACGGAAACACGTTGTACGCCTTGCGCGTAGGAGCGATGAGGCGCTAGAAGTGCATGTTAGTGTCGCCCGTATCGCTCCCTCGCTTTTCGACCTCGGACGCGCGGCTCCATCCCACTCGAAAAAGCGCCGGAATGCATGGGCGAAGGAAACTGAAGATCCCCGAGAAAACCCGCCGACCAGCGGCATCGTCCGGTGTGATTCCCATGCACGGAAATCCGAAACCGCCGGGAATCGAACCCAGTTCGCCGTGGTGGAGGCGAGTCTCTAGCGTCGTTGCGTCAACCGCGGCCCCGAAGCGAAAGGGGAACAAAGGCTGTTTCCGCAGGTCTTTAGAGAGCTGTATCTACGCTACTTATCGCCGGATGAGGGTCGGCCGGGGTAATCGGCTTGCCGCCAAGGTAAGCCGTGACGTCAGAAGTCGCGCACGTAACCTGATGTCTTGGGCCAATACCCGTTTCAGCTGTGTCGGCGTGGCTCCATCCGTCCCTCCTTCATATACTGGGCCTGGGGGGAGGGGGTAGCTATGTTTGCTGACGCCCGCGCACAGGTTTTGTAAATGGGTGGTATCGTTCTGGCAGGGACAAAACTATAGTCTATTCACTTTTTTGAATCGAAACTTGGGGGGGGGGGGGGGGGGGGGGGGGGGGGAACTCCATGGATGATGTATTTGGTTGTTTCCTAAATAAGTCATGTATCACAATCGTTACATACAAATAAAAACAGAGAGAAAATATGTGTGTTGGTAATGCATGGTATAGGCTGTTCATGGTAAAATGAGCACTTTTGAAAGCCCTCCTTAAGATCTACTTGTAGGCTACGTACATTGCGAACCCTTCCAAATTTTGTAAAATTAACATTACCATGGGCTTCATCACTTTATTTATGCGTCGGTCAGGTGAAACTGTGAAATTATTAGAAAAGTAAACATTTTACCGATTTGCTCATTTTTACACTTCGATGCATTAAAAAAACAGTACTCGACAGAAATAACTTCAGCTATCACAAATAGTCACCTAGGACCTTTCATTAGACAATAAGATAAGGAACTACTTTTCCTCCATCATTACCAACATTACTGGAGTATGTCACTCAGTGCTCCCGATAAGTTATATGCAGGTAGGAGCAGTGACTTTTTTTTTCTTCAAATGTTGAGTTGAAAAGTGCTCATTTTATAGTGAATAGCCTTTAAGAAATAGTTATTATGCAAAATGCTATTACACTGAGTGCGCACATATGTGGTGCATTGGTCCACTGGTGTAATCTTCTAAGCATTTTTTGTATGAGGTGGAGTAATATCCTGGAAGTAGAACTTCAGCAGGGAACCAGCTCGGTTGAGTAGAGACTCTTCTCGAGGGGTGTGCCGTTTGCCCGCGTGTCTGCCCCTGGAATCACACCACTAATTTCTGGGGGAGATTGTAATGACCATCTCACACACCGATAAATTTACGTGCCCAACAATCACATCACTTAAGGGGGGTGGGGGGGGGAGCTGTGGTTCAGTGGGTAGATGACCCAAGATTACGTGACTGTGTGATCAAGTATTTAACTATAAATTTTCAATAACCCATTTCACAAATGAAATATTACAGTAATTTATTTGTACAAATTTACACTCAATACTCTTAGAAAAATAGTGTGTCGAACCTAATTGGTCTCAGGAGAAAGGATAGTCCACACAAATTTTCCAATACCCTCTTCAACCAGCACTCTCCACAACTCCACAAATATCAGCAACACTCCAGTCAGACAAGTTTTGAGCCTGAGGGTATTGCCCCCACAGGTAAACTCGAAAGTGTAGGTATTGCTCTCATCTATTGATTGCACACCACACCCACTCACACATTCACCAGTCTGATGTCTCACTATTCTTGTGCTTTCTCTGGTCAATGTCCAAAACCCCTTCTTCATTCTACCAACACTGCATACACACTTTTCTACTCCAGCGATGACAACTTACAGTCCTCAACTTCTTCACTCATAACACAACCAATTTTTCATCGTTGCCCACTTAGGCAGAAAATCCCAAGTCCCGAACACTCACTTTTAGCAACTTCTTCCAACACTGCCCAAAGCCGAAGCCCAAAAAGGTTGCCCCATCACAAGTTCCAGAAATCCCATCTCTCCTCTACTCTAATGGCGAATTTCCACTTTTACACTCGTGCCGGTGAATTTTTCTAAGTCCCAATTTCACACTATCTGCGACCCCTCTCTCAACACCGCCCTAACTTCAAAAAAGGCCAGAATGACATGCCCAAGAGTCTTAAGTCCATGTTCCCACACAAACCAAAATAATAAGTCCACGCACAGCTTAAACCTACGTCACAACCTACCAACCTACGTCACAAATTTCCTCGAAGTCAAACATGACCAAGCATTTATTTTTCAAAGTCCTCTTACGAGCAGAAAAACTCTTTAATTAAGTCCCATTCAGGGCACAAATACTATTTAACTCCATTTTCAAACTAAATTATTTTAAGAACTTTTATCACTTGCAAAATAATCAAAGTTCAAATCTTGCTCGCAATAATTCAAAGTCCCCACACACGACATCTTGACACTTTTCTAAGTATGAATTCTTATCGAAATTAGTCTTAAGTTTGTAGATTTGATACTTAACTTCTCTTTCTGCAGACATCCTTGCAGCATCTCCTGGTTGGGCACAGCCTTCAGCGACACCCTCCTCTCTGGTACCTGGCCTCTGCCGGCTACGCTTTTTACCCATCTTGGATTGGTGGAGGCCTCCAGACACCTGCCGGGGCATTAGCCCCCAATGACACTCCCCGATACTGCACCTAGCACTGGTATTTATACCCTATAAAATACCCCTCTCCTTCCTAAGACCTCCCATCATCAACGGTAGTGCACTCTTTTCCAACATAATTTCTTTATTATAAATCAAAATAGCCAATAAACGCAGAGCAAAGAATGCGAGCCTCTTGTCTCTCCTTGAAACAACCAGCTGAACATCGAAGCACGCACTGTTGTACAGGAACAACACAAGGGGTCGAGTGCATAAGGCAAAGAGCTCGTTGCAAAAATACAAGACATCTTTAAAACAAATACACATTCCATTATGGTGACAGACACCACTCCGCCTCAAGCTTTGGGCTGTTGGCAATCTAAATGGAGAGAAAAAGCGCAAAGTAGATGACAATTACATTCTTAACAGGGTGCCGGCGTTTCTGAGCTGGCTGGACTTGGGACATGAGGTGGTGCTGCCTCTGTGTGATGAAAATTAAATTAAGGTTCCATATTAAAAATAAAGTATATTAAAAACTACACTGTGATTGATACAAGACAGTGAAGTCCCAGAGGCACGTGACATGTGACCACCCTTGGTATTGACCAACTGAAGAAAATGGCGGGGCTTTGCCAAGAGCTTAGCCCAAAAGCATTTGAGAGACACAAGAAAATGAAAAACACTAACAGGAAAAGAAACAATTACACTGACATAACATTTCCCTTAATTACAAAACATACAAGCACTTATTCATTGAATGAAATACACCAATTATGAAAAATGTTTTGGCATTGCACATATTATGTAACGTAACTTAATAATGCTTCGGAGCTCTCTTTCCCAGCCCGTTGCTTTAGCCATTGTGTTTAAAAAATTGCTAATACAGAATAACAGAATTAATAAAATTAATTGATTCCTCAAATTTGGAATATTTTTTGGTGGCATTGGGTGACTCAAACTGGGTGAGTCCACTTTCATGCCAAGAGAGTTGTGGGTAGCCATGCCTGAATGGCTATAAAACAATGAAAACTCTTTGTCATGATTCTTTAAACAAAATTTGAAGGTGGCTAGAAACCCAGAAAAATTGCCTTGATGTTAGGCCTGACTCACACTGCCCACGCAGGCACACATGGGGACGTAACATGTGGAGAGGGGGGCGCACGTAGAGGGTTGCTGGAACTCCAGAGTCAATATGGCCCCCTCGCTGCATTTATTTCTCTGATGGAAAGAGAGAGAGAGAGAGAGAGAGAGGGGGGGGGGTTTGGTGATAGTGGTCAGTCCAAATTAGTATGCCCTCAAAAATTGCCTCTTGAGGTCATTAACGTGGGATGGTCTCACCTGACTTCGGCAGTGCTTCGGACATCATGCATATAGAGTGCACTCCTAGCACACCATGGCGAGGCAGGAGCCGTGGAGGTGTGACCGCCACGTTTGGGCCGACTCCACCCAGTAGAGGACATGTCACAGCTGCGCAGGTATAGCAGGATGAATGGGCTAAGAGAGGAGGGATGTGGTACATGTCATAGAATGTTTCAAAAGGATCCGTCCAATTTCAAAAGACTATACTTTTAAACTAAAGAATAGAGAATCATTCAGTAAATAGTGAAACACATGCCTGACAATGAAGTTTTGCTTACAATTATCACAAATGCTCAATATGCTCATTGCAGAAGCACTGCATATATTTACACAATAGTCAAACTCGTCCCACACATTAGCGAGCATGTCTGGTGTTATGCGGTTTTCAAAGTTCGTCCATTGTTGTAGGGAGTGGCGGCACATAAATTGACCCTCACAAGACAAATCAC
Source organism: Dryococelus australis (assembly GCA_029891345.1). Taxonomy (NCBI): domain Eukaryota; kingdom Metazoa; phylum Arthropoda; class Insecta; order Phasmatodea; family Phasmatidae; genus Dryococelus; species Dryococelus australis. Next base: position 59,879,477 of record CM057003.1, on the reverse strand, counting down.
AGGCAGTGAGATCAGGCGACCTTGATGGCTAGTGGTGTAATGCTAAATCAGCAGGTCCCTGACAGCAGATCCGTTGTTATGGAAGCTCGTTTTTCAGGAGTGTTCGAACTTACAAGTGCCAGTGTGGTGGTGCTCCATTGTGCTGGAAAATTAAATCAGTGGAATTTGCCTGTAGCTGTGGGAAAAGCCAGTTCTGCAACATTTGCAGGTATGTGATACCCATGACAGTGTTGCGAGAAAAAAAGAACGGACCGTAAACCTTTTCTCAGTAAAGGGTGCAGAACATCATCATTTTAGGGGAGTCTCTCTCTTGCATGTGGCTGCTGTGATCCCCATATCCATATGCTGTGGCAGCTCACCGTACCACTGAGATAAGTATGGCCTCATCACTGAACACTAAGCGGGAAAAAAAAGTATCGTCTACCATTTCCTTTTTGAGAATGAATCCACAAAATGTCACACGTCGTTGTTTATCTCCTTGTCTTAGGACATGCACGAGTTCAATCATGTGTGGTTTGAACAACAAATGCCATCGTAAAACATACCAGTCAGTCTTGCTCTCGGCGACCACAATGAGTAGACTTTTGTGGACTTCTTACAAAAGCCCTTTGGAAGCACCCAACATCTTCATCGGAAACACAGCGGCGAACTATTAATTTCCCCTTACACAAACAACCTTTTTGTCGAAACTGCTCGTGCCAATGTCGAATGCTCTGAGCAGTGGAGATGCATTGCCTTACTCTTGCCAAAAATAACATTGCAGAGTTTTCGTAGATTTGCAATGTTTGAACTGGAGATCTCAAAAGGCCATCTGTTGTGGGGTCATTATCCTGATGCATGCTGAAGGGAGATCACATACTGACTACTCACTGTCTATGCACCAGAGAGGCACGTAGCGGCAAGTAAATGAAACATTACAATCTTCTCTTAGCAATCAATGGACATACTTGCTAACGTATGGGACCTTGGTGTGGCTCAACGAAGCACCCAATTTGCACCCAAGTGATTTTGAGCCCATTGGGTGGGGGTGGGAGGGGGAGATGGGTGACAGGGTGTCAGAAAAAAAAGGGGAGGGGGCATATGGTGTATTTGTGATACTTGTAAGGAAAACTTTATTGTTAAACGTTTATTTCACTCTTTAGCATACAATTCTTTGTTTGATGGATCTTTTTGAAACATCCAGTATTTCGACATAGTTGTTACAGGTACAAGAATGGCTAACCCCAATACTGTTAATAACAATATACAGTATTTAAAATTTGTTTTGGTCAAATATAATTTTTAAGTTGTTTAAATAAAATATATAACACTGAACATATGCGAGTATGAGGGTAAAAGATTCATAACTTTAATACCATTGTAGTATGGAGATTTTTTAAATAATTTGGTTCTATGCTTAATATTTCGAACTTTGTTTAAATTTTTTGTGTTATGATAATAAACGTCATAGTTACTTTCAAAATTATGTAAATTTTCGTAAGTGATTATACACTTGATGGCACACTCTGTATGCAGAATTTTTTATAAAGCTCAGTATATGAAGTACGGCAAGATACTCCAGCCATAGGCCTATTAAAAAGAATTAATTTCCTCAGATGAAATATTGTCTTTTTTTCGTCAAAATTTTCCCGAAAATATGTATATAATATTTCATCAAAGCATGAATGTTGCATAATATAGAATTCAATAATGTGTTTATATATATATATATATTAGAGAATATATGACAGAACACTGTGAACTTAGTTTTGCAGCCAAATTGGTTAGATCTTTAGCCCACAAAAATAATTTGGCAATAGCAGGATGTAAAAATTTAGTATCGCTTACAGCTGTGAGTACAGGTCCACTCCACTGCCCCATGCTATCGGCTCACATAACGTAATCATATTTGCACATTATTTCTTGGCGTTTCTATTTACTTTCCATAGCTTATGCTATATCACTGAATTCCTCTTTGCATGTAATTTCTAACGCCTTTGAAATAAATGTATGTTTCCAGGGGATATCATATGTGGTTTAATTATTTCTGTACACACACATGTTAGGAATAGTCGCTTTGTGACAAATTACTTGCCCCCGTATGTAATTTCATTTACTGAAAACTTCATTTTGTGATCTGCAACTGTTCCAGAAATTAGGGGGTGTTTATGTTAGGTGGACAATCCTGTATATAACTGTGAAGGTTGTTGCAGAAATGTAATGTAATTGAGGTTCAGCACCATACAGGATAAAGTCAGGAATTACTAATTTGGATATTATTCTTAATTCATGCACTTTGTATTAGCAGCCAAATATATTATCAATGGATTCACTTCAAACAATGAAGTTGGCAGTTTATTGGTTTTAGAAAAGTTATATTTAGTGATTGACATCAAATGTCTTTGCACAATTTGTACCCCACTGTTTTCTTTGATGATATTATCACCTATTTAATTACATCAAAATTACCACAAATTTAGCAATTATAGCATGTCTACATTAGGGCTACTGTTGTAATACATCCAAGAACCATATGCAATGAGATATTACAAGTCTTAATGTGTATTGATATTTTATTTTAACTTAAATTTCATTGAGTACAAAGTCATTTCACCAATTTCTGAGTAATTTGGAGGTTAATCCATCATCAGATGAATTCTTTTACATTCTAAAACTATCTGTTCACAGTTATAATTTGAGGTGACCATTTCTCTTCCAAGTATTTGAGTGACAGTGAAGAAACATTTTTGAGCACAAAGTCTGAGTTAAATTATATTATTATATTTTCTTGGTGGTTGGAACAATAATTGTTATATATGTTGGGTTTAAGGAATTGAGCAGCACAGCAGGGATATCTGTAAGGAGCTATGGTAGAGGACATGTTCAGGCAGTGGAAGTTCAGTTAGTTGGGATGCTTGCGTTGTTAAGCAGGCTCGCACTAGCTTGTGCTGTGGATGTGAGAGGGTTGGGCTCCTACTTGCAGAGTGTTGATATGAAGTCCGGCTGCGGAGGAGCAGGGAGCGGCGGCCCCGTGCCCGCCCCCCGGGTCAGGAAATCTGCCCTCCCTCGTCGGAGGTTCACCCGACGCTCAGGTAACCCACCCGCATGCTGCTTTTTTTTAATGCATGTCTTGGCTCCTGTGTGCTGCACTTTACTCAGCATTTGCTCACTCATCCCATTTAGAAACCAGGGGAATGTGTGTGGAAAAATACAAGTTCCAGTTTTCCTGCTGCTTGGTAATTTCTCCCATTTACATTGATTGAGCTTGAAGTCATTGTCATATATTTTTTTTGTTGCACCAGCTGTGGCTTTCTCAGGCACAATGAATTTGCAAAGTGAACTCTTGGTATGTAGTAGGTCACTGCTGCAAGAAAATATTTGCAGGTATGTGTTGCCAACCTCCAGAAGGAAAAAAATGGGGACTGTAGATGACTAATGATAGTCACTGGAGTCAGGCACCTATCCAAGGGAGGGGTCGAAGTGGGTCCACATTCCTCCTAAAGGTAAAAACACCCTTGAATAAACTGTAAAGAAAGGTAACAATCAGTTGTGCAAGACGAAATTATGCGGAACAAGTGCTTCTTCCCTCTGCCCACCCTTCATTCCACCCCAGCTATACCCTGCTCAACTTCTTGAAACAAAATTCTTAGACTGTGTACATGCCTGACTCTGTGATAGATAATTTCATATACCACAGCAGTTTGTAAATGCCATGAGTAGGCCAGCCATACTTAATGTTCAAGGCAGTCGTGTGTTATTGACTTGTGAAGAGAGTGCATCAAACACACTCTGCAGACACGTGGACATAACAGCTTGTAATGCTTCTTGTGTGACGACTCAAATGGAGCATTAGCTTTAACTAGCTCAGTTTGAAAGCACGATACTCTGAATTGACAGACAAAAAAGGTTAGTTGATTAAAAGAGTGCCAAAAGTAAATAAATAAAGGATGAAAATGAAAATTGTTCATTGATGATTTATTGCAATTTTTTCAACAATATCAGCATCCAAAATATGTTAATCACTCGTGGCAGTGAAAACAAGAAAAAAAAAACAGAATCGCAGCCTGATAATGTTCACTTGAGAAACTTCTCACTTCGAGGATAATTAAACTAAGAAGTCAGGAAAGAGACACTCACACTTGCAGAAATAAAGTTAATAGATTTTAAATGTCCGAAAAATAAAAGAAGGTTGAAGTCATGGGCGCTGCCGGTGTGAGTTACAATGGTCGTTCGCTGCTCCTCTCTAGATGAGCGCATCTCGACTTCTGTCTGTTACTGTTGCATGAGAAGGGTCATGTGTACTCTACATATCAATTGAAAGTTTCATCATCTGAACACTGCCCAATCGTAGCTTCGCGTGGTGTAGTAACATCTAAAAATAGCACACTAACATGGACGTGGACTTCAGTATTACATTTATGTGGTGGGTCACATAAGCCATGTGACCACCTGCACTTTCCTTATTTTATCATGTAGCTCAATATGATGGCTACGTGTCAAGTTCACTGACCCAATGAAAAGGTGCAATTTCATCCTAAGACATCTGCTACTACTGTTGAATGACTCAAATAGAATAATAAATTTGGAAAAATGAAAATATATCAAATACAAACAAATTATTAGTGGCACAATATTTTAAATACTGAATGAGTTACTATCCTTTACAGAAATATATAAAAATTAGATATTTCCCGAATGTATCAATTACTATCTACTGCAACATTAGCCTACATTACCCCCCCTCGGTTTGGGAAAGATTTCGAAGAAACCTGTCCCAAATCGAGACCTACCTGACTGGCGACTGTGTGATGGCTGTACTGCAATTCCATCTCTTGTAAGAAATTTTTTTTTGTATGTTTATACATTTATATACAAAGTATGTGTCACAGGTAAGTACATCACATTACATTTTCACACAAAGTAAATTAATCAGATTATGTTTTTTTTTTCTGTCACCTCTAACGGGGTCATCAGTGTCTCAGGTGCATCATCCAGCATTAGGACATTGCATGGTGCAGGGACTCAAATTCTGAACTTTGGAGGGGCAACCGGCTAAGAGTATCAACATGACCTATTTTAGACCCTGGCCTATATTCCAGTTCGTAGTCGAACATGGCCAACATCAGACTCCACCTTAGTAATCGAGGGGACAGTGTCTCTGGAATGGATTTCTTTGGGTGCAGTATTCCGAGAAGTGGCTTGTGGTCAATGACTATCTTGAAAGACCTGCCGGACAGGTACTGCTTGCATTTGGTAACCCAAAAAATCATTGCCAGGGCTTCCTTATCTAATTGTGAATAATTGTGCTCACTTTTTTTTAGTGTCCTTGATCCAAACACAACTGGGGCCTCCACTACATCACCCATATCATGAGCGAGAACTACCCGTCTCATAATCTGAAACATCACATGTTAAGGTCAGGGGCTTGCAGAGGTCATAGTGTTCAAGCACCCGATCTGACTGCAGTGACACTTTTTCTTCCTCAAAGGCCTGCGTGTGTATTTCTGCCCATTCCCACTGCACCCTGGCATCGAGTAACCTATGCAATGGCTCCAATATCTCTGACCTGTTTTTTTAAAAACTTCTCATAAAAGTTTAGAAACTCAAGAAATGCCTGAAGTTCCTTCTTATTCTCTGGTACAGGTGAACCAAATATGGCTTATACCTTAGTGTCCAATGGGTGGATGCCCTTGCCATCATCCTTATGCCCAAGGAATGTGACAGAATCATATGCGAAACATTTTGACTTTTTTAGTTTCTGCCCTGTCTTATCCAACCTCTTCAGGATAAGGTGAACACGGTCCCAATGTTCAAGTTCATTTCGCCCTGTAATTAAAATGTACAGCCCTTTCATTGTATTGACTGTGAGAAGCTTTGCAGTGGCATCATCTACTGTGACTGGAAAATAGGCCTCTTCTAAGTCCAATTTACTGTAGATCTGTCCCCCATCCAGTACAGCGAAAGCTTCTGTAACCGTAGGCAAGGAGTACACATTCTTCTCTGAAACACTATTAAGCATGCTTTTATAATCACCATATAACAGTACAGAACCATCTCTCTTGACAATAGGTACCAAGGGTGTTGCCCAATTTGAAAATGCCACCGGCTTGTATATTCCTCGCTGCACTAGACACTTTATCTCTGCACTAACCCTTTCTTGCAGAGCAAAAGCCACAGGTCGACTATTCCGGAACACGGGTCTGCTCTCTGGGATGGTAGTTATTGTTACTGGTGGTCCTACATATTTACCGAGCTCATCCACCTTAGACATAAAAGGATGCAGATGTTTTAACCTGGTCACATAGTCCTCCTGAATTTGGCGCAGGCCCACCAGTTCAATTCTTAATGGTTCTAGCCAATCATGGCCAATCAAGCTAGGCCCATTTCCTTTCACCACCAAAAGCTCAAGTGTAACCGACCCTTTGTTTTTTGGTTTCACTTCGACTTCCAGCACCCCCAGCACAGCTAAGTTTTCTTGTGACCACGTATGCAAAACTACCTAGTTTTCTTCAAGGGTGGCTCGTGGGGACACAAGTCCTTAAATGTCTGGCAACTTATGATGGAGTGGCCTGCCTCTGTATTTAACTCCATGATAAGACGTTTGCCATTCAAGTCCACTTCCATTAAAAATGGACAAATTGTACAGAGAATAAACTACCAATTCATCTGCTGGTGTTTCATCCCCTGTTTTCTATCTGCAAATGTTGTGTCTACTTGTAGATGTTGTACTACCCGGACACTATGTCGCTGCTGATCTTTGCCTGCTGCATCTGCTGATGACTGAAGCTTCTTCTTGGACATACAAGCACGTTCAATGTGTCCATGATTCTTACAGAACTGGCAAACCGTCTTTCGATGGTAGTACTTCTCTGGGGAATGGCTTCCGTTGCACAGCCAACATGGCCATTTCCAGTAGTTTTATGCTGGCTTAGGGACTTCAATTGTTCTCACATTTTTGTATACATTTTGTGTATCTCTTCTCAGGATACCTCGCTTGTAGCCGTGGCATTTCATATTTCCGCCATGTTTTTCCCAGTTGCCTCTTCCGCCATTACAGTCTCCACCGCCTCCTTGAAGTTTAGCTTATCCTTGACCAGAAGCACATGCTGAACCACTTTATCCTTTAATGGCACAAACAAGTCGATTTCGCAGAATGCTATCCAGGTTGGGGAAATTACAACGTGTACTTAACCTCTGCAACTCTGCTACATACCCTGCAATCATTTCCCCTTCCTGCGGGACCTTATTTAGAAACTTTAATATTTCTACTATTTTGCTGGGCTTTGGCTAAAAATGGTCGCTTAACTTCGTAAATACCTCGGTGAGCGATACCGAATCTGTGGATTTAGGGGACAATAACGATGCCACAAGATTATACAATTCAGCACTAATCACTGTAAGAAAAACTGCATGCTTTATTTCGTCATTCTTAATCTGGTTTGCCACAAAATAAAATTGCAGTCGTTCACGATAGGACTTCCACGACTCTTTGTCCGGCATGAACTTGCCTATCGAACTGATACAGGCCACCATTTTCGCTCATTCGTCCTAGTTTTAATCCTCGTCACCAATATTATGTTCCTGCCAAGTCACTACATTTTCTTGCACGCCCTTTACAAGTCACCAAACTCGGCATCGCGTTGGCGGCTTCCGAACTGACAACACACTGACTCGCTTGTAGTTATACACATTCAATCTTCCAGTCACCCTACCAACCTAACAACATGCACTTACACAGAAGTTTTCTATACATAACACATTTATTACTCATTCACGATCAATTGACAATTTCATGAAAAAATTCTGTTCTTTAATTATCATAGTTTTAGTCTGAGTGATATAACTTACATTAATTTCATTTGCTCTCTTGCTCATACTAGAAAAACACTATCTTAGTACTTTATAATATTGTTTATTATTAAAACCTACCATTAATATTAACCACTAAATTTTTTATTTTCTATGTACAATGTTACAATTAATCACATATCATGATGACGAAAAGTCAGATAAAATACATTACATTCATAAAAATTATTTCCAATTTCTTTCAATTTACCAATAACATCAACTAGTCCTAACAAAACTATATTGCAACAAATTAATTGAGCATATTACATTGTGCTGACAAAATTACATCATAAAAATTCAACATAATTTTCTCAACTTAAATTATATAAAAACAATATTTTCTGAAAATTACATAATAAAAATTAACACTACTTACATTGAATTTTGCAAAAGCACAGACAATTCTGTGGTGCTTCTTCTTTCTCTTTCCTTTCATTTTTACTCTATACTTATTTCTCTTTTTCCTAACAAACTTTCTCACAATATATCTTGCTCCCTTCCTATTCCTAACCCTTATAAATCTACATTTATTTTTTCTTTTACTTTTCTTCAATATTTTCCTATAGCCCTGTGTTTCTTTTCCTTTCACCTTACAGCTTTTTTTCCACAACAATTTGTGAATACTGAACAAGTTTGACACCTGACTAATATATTTCACATTCAGTTTAATGTTGTCCCCATTCTGTTTACATGAGACATAACCATAGGCGTTTACGAAAAGTAACCTGGTAAAGTTAACTGTGTTAACTTGGTCACGTGACCAGGTTTACATGGTCACTTGCGGTTAACAAGGTTGCTTTGAATGTTTTAGAGTAACTCTGATTTTGAGATGGCGGGAACTCAATGAATTATTAATGCAGTTATTAAATACTGTGCAAGATGACAATGATGATGGCGATTATGAAGAGTTTTTGTTAAATTATGTTATGAACAAACAATGTAAAAAAAAACATTGCGTTAAGCAGTACTGCGATAATACAATACCTTGTATTCAGCCTCAGTTAAGTTTAAAATTTAATATCTGGGCTACAATGACTGGCCAAAGAAGCTAAAAATTTATAATTATACATTTTTTGATTGTGTCCAGGTTTCAAAATTTATTTTCATTTACTTGTTTGTTTTTGTTGCTGCAATGCTTACATTCTTACACGCCATTTCACATGTGTCATCTGCTACAGCCAAGTTTACCCTGCTGTCGAGTAGGGTTATCCCAGAGTTGATCGAGTCGAGGATCGAGTTAACCCGGGTGACTTTCCGAACGCAAGTTAACTTTAACTCATTCACTTTTCGAATGCACCAAGTAAAAGTTTTAACCTAATCGAGTTAACCAGGTAACTTTTCATAAATGTCTTCTCCATTTTGAGGAACCCCCCACTGTAAAAATAACTTTGTAAATATCTATAGGGCCTTAAGCAGTATCACAAGAAATATAAATGCTCGGAGATAACCTTGGCAGTTGTAACACAACAACTGATTCTAGCCGCAGCTCTAATTCATCAAGAGTATGTTGTGGTTTAACCCCCCAAACCTTTTACTGTGCTGTCTGAATTTTGTTTACATCAGTTTCCAAATTTTGGCAATTTTGTGCCACCGTTTATAAATTCACTTCAACATTTTACAATTTCACTTTCACACCTAGAAACATCATTTGACACTTCTACAACCCTGTCTTCACACTGATTTATCTTGGTTTTACGTTCCTCCCTAACACCTGTCAATATCACGTTTAGGTCAATCTTCAATTCTGCAAAAATCTTATTACTATTATCTAATCCACTTTACACCTTGTTTATTGCCAATTTGAAATGATTAAAATCTCTTTTGAACCCATCACATTTTTCTGTTAACTCTGCTTTTTGTTCTGTCATTATCCTTACGAACAGGCTTATTTGAGCACTTATTTCAGGCATCTCTCCTCTCTCAGTTTGCCCGTTTGTGTTACCAAGACTTGAACTTGACATGTTAACTTCCACATCAGATAAGTTGAATTGTGTTTCCTGATTTGATGTATTGGTATCAAAACCCAAAAAGTTTTCCCCTTCATTTTCATGCCATATTACCAAAATTGACAAATACATAACCTGTATCAATGCACTATAGCACAATCAGTCTACATAGAAACAATACATATTCATTATTTCCTTAATTTATTAGTGCATTTATCAGTAGAGGAAAAAACAGCAATATTTATAACAAAAGAGAAAAAAAACATGACATAAATGTACAACATTGTTCACACCTGCATTTTTTCCGGCGAAGAAGTTTGTTTTTACCTTGATGTGCGGTTGCTTGATGTTGCTAGTTGACTGGAACGGGCCGTATGGTAACTGGATTCTGATGTTCTCGTTGTCTGGAACTATAACTGCCATTGGCTGCTTGTCGTTGACGTAGGTAACACCTGTTTCACACTGGCAGCAGACACGAGTGATGAACTCCGGCACGCCAGCGACCGCTGGGTTGACCTTCGGCGTGTGTATGATTGATAAACCGCATGCCGGCAAGCTTCACAATGGCACAGGGCTTGTGTCAAAATTAATGCTCTGCGTGCAGGCACCATTTGTAATATTGCTTGTGTGAAGACTCAAATGTTTGCTATAAACATTAGTCTGAACTAGCTCAGTTTGAAAGCATGATACTCTGAATTGAATTGAAAAAGAAAGTTTCATTGATAAAAAGAGTGCCAAAAGTAAATAAATAAAGGATGAAGCTGTAAACTGTTTATTGATGATTTATTGACATTTCTTTTACAATATTGGCATCCAAAATATATTTATCACTTGCTGCAGTAAAAACAAGAAAAAGATAGAATTGCATTTTGTTGATGTTCACTTGGAAAACTTCTCACTTCGAGGATGATTAAACTAAGAAGACTGGAGAGAGACACTTCTTTCTCTCGCGGCGCCCTAACAACTCCTCACACCGGTGGAAATAAATTTAATACATTTCAAATGTCCGAAAAATAAAAGAAGGTTGAAGTCACAGGCGCTGCCAGTGGTCGTGCCTACTAAATATATTGTTCAAAAGTTTCGTCATCTGAACACTGCCCATTTGTAACATGGCATGCTGTGGTAATGCCTTTCCTTATTTCATCATGTAGTGCAGTATCATTGCTGTGTATCAATTTACTGACCCAATGAAAATGTGCAATGTCATCCTATGATGTCTGCTACTACTGTTGAATGACTCAAATAAAATAATAAATTTGGAAAAACAAAAATATATAAAATACAAACAAATTATTACTGCCACAATATTCTAAATACTAAATGAGGTACTTTCCTTTACAGAAATATAGAAAAATTAAATATTTTCCAAATGTACTTATCAATTACTATGTACTGCAACAGTACATTCTGATGAGCTGATCATGCAGCACAACCTGTGAATGTGTTGAACAACTTGCAGGGTGGTTGTGATGTATCAAAGAACTTAATATGTGTTGTTAATGGAAAGCTGCAAGCTTGTTCCTTGAAGGATTACATATAAATTGTTATTGAACTAACTTACAAATATTCAGGCCGATCTTGTGGATACCCATGTAACACTTGGTATTCTGCATCAATACCTTAAAATTAAAATGTTGCATCTAACAAGCTTCCTGATAGTGGTAAACAACATTATTATTTCCTAATATTTTTACTAGCATTATTTCACAATGAATGGCTCTCTAAGATTGCCACTGAAAAGACTACTACCGGTAAGGGTGTATAGGCATCTATCATAAAATCAGGGGCATGTTGTGGTGAGGATATGTTAATTTAGCTAGAGCCTGAAAATTAGTTTCCACTGTTAAATCCAATGAGTTTGTGGCTGTGATAAGGTGTACATAAATTGTGTGATTGCTTTTCCATTTGTGTTTAGGCGTACTCTCGGCAATTGGTGATGTACCAGTTTGCACAAGTGCTAGATTACAATATGCTTTAAATTTATGCATGTAGATGTTATAGGGTCCTGTTTGGCACACTGCAGTTTTACAAATGTTGCAGTTACTACGTGCAAGAATCACAATGTTTTACTTTTAGCACTTATGAGAAAATATGATACTTTTGTGTTTACATTAAAGTTTTTACAATAACCTGCTGAAGGCAAGTTGTTCTTAGGATGGGAGGATGCACAAATAGTTGAATGTCACACACCATTTGACATAGTGATGAATGTCTAAAGAAGCCCTCTCCTTATTGTTGGCACCAATGCTCATGCCTGATATAGTTCGTTTCCAAACCTCTGTGTCACATAGCTTCCTAGTAATATGATGGATGATATTATAGGCTAGTTAGTAGTCATAATGTTATGGGTTCATGTTTTGCTCATTTTAATATTTCTTTTCCATATGTTTTCAAATTTGATCATGTTGACTGTCATAAAGGTAAGTGTAACATCCTTATGTTGTGTTAGATTCCTAAACTTCTAAATTTAAATTAGTTTTTGGATGCCGAATCCAAATTAAAGCTTTTTTGTGCATAGTCTGTTTTGATAAAACTGTGTTAGTCAGTTATTGCCAAAATGGCACACAAAGTAGGTCATTTTGTTTAAGCCATAATGTCATTACCACTATTTTTTTAATAATCAGCTACCATTGACTCACAGCAAATAAATTTCAGTTGGTAAGTTGAACATAAATTGAAATATTGCAATAGCAAGAATTTGTTTCAAACTTTATGACCTTCTTATGAGGGGAAAGAAGATTTAATTCTGTATTATATGAAGTATTTGTAACTGTTACATGAATACATAATAGACTACATACACCCAGATACAAGATATGTATACATTTGCTACTGTCTGGTTGATGATATATTTTAGCATTTAATTTGTGTAGTTCATAGTTTGTGTTATGTACTTGTGGTTATTACTGGCTTTATCCAATGTAATGTTGGCAGCATTTCCAAGTTGCCTAGGCGGTCTTTGTATAACGTAAACATTACAGTGAACAAGTAATAAAGCAATGTATGGTACCTTCTTTAATAAAATTGTTGGATATGTTCATTTCCTTCACAGTACACAAACATTGCAACTGTCGTGCATATTAGTCACATTAAACAGGTTTGAACTTTTAACTAATGTTTTTCATTTGGCAGTCAGTAAATTATAGCAGCCCGAAAATGCACTTTTTGATAATGACTTCATGTATTAGATTTGTAACATACAAAATATTTTGGTACTGTAGTTGTGTTTCCAGGCATCTAAAGTGTTAATGGGTTTTGGTAAAAATTGACGCTGTCGGGTGAGACACGAGACAAATGATGACATTGTTGTTGTTTGTACATGTGTCACTCTTGTCACTTCTCGTACTACCTGGTACGCAACGTCACGCTCGCTGAGGTACTTGGCTTTCCGTCTTCTCCTTGCCTCTCTTCCCTATAGGTGTGTGGGCTATACACAGGTCGTCGAGGTGATGTTGGTGACTCTTCGTGGACCCAGTTTCATGAGAAATGCCAGTCCTGCACAATGATTTTTAACTCCTGGAGATAACAGGTTTTCCTTCACATAAACATACATGCCGGGTACTAATTCTGGTGGCGGCCTTCTCCTTTCTGGTACTGATGTACTACAATAATTTTTCTGGTTTTCCCTCGCCTGCTCGTGGATCTGTAGTTGGTGGGTGATAATTTCCTCAGGCGGTACTGGTGGGTTTTCGCGGGGTTCTCCGGGCGCACGCAATTTGCGGCCCTGTACCATCTTCGCAGGTGTTTTCCCGGTTGCAGCATTAACTTGGTTCCTTATGCAAAACATAACCTCTGGGATTAGTTCTGCCCATCTCGTGTGGTCTGCCCCTTACTGGACTCATAACTGTATTTTGACGTCTTGATTGCGATGTTCTGCCGGGTTTGCCCTGGGGTGGTAGGCCGGGGTGGTGCGGTGTTCGGTTCCCCATGCGGTACAATACTCTCTCCACTTCCTCCCTACAAACTGTGTGCCATTATCTGTCAACAGAAATTCCGGGTAACCCCATCTCGGAAAAAATTTGCTCTGCATCACGTGCACGACTGTGTGTGCACAGACATTACTGACAGGGAACGCTTCGGTCCACATAGTAAACAAATTGGTAATCACAATAAGGAAATGATTCCCGCGTTTTGTGTGCGTGTACATGCCCATAATATCAAATGCGACAGTTTTAAATGACTCTGTTGGCAGCCTTGGTTGTTGTGACACGTCACAGTCTGTTCTCTGAGGTTTCCGGGTGTTCTTACGTGACACAGCTCTGCACGTGTTTACGTACGTCCCTCTGTACTCCTGGCCAATGGAAAAACTTCAGTACGTTCCTACGTGTCTGTTCTGAACCTGGGTGGCCATGTTCTAGGCTATCGTGTCCGTATTTCAACACAAGTTCACGTGCTTCCTTTGGGACATATGTCCACCATTTTGTGCAATTACTGGGGGGTTTCACTTGGATTTCTCAGTCCACTACCCTCCAGTGTTCAGAGTACCTCATGGCACAGTGTTGCGGGCGTTGTGCAGCATCTGGGGAATTTTCTTGTGTGGCGTGCACCTCTCTTATAACACATCGTGGACATTTAGCAAAACAAGTTCTCCGTGTGGTGTGGCAACAATATTTTGCAAAACAAAATATGGTGGTTCTGTTACTTGGGTAGCACGGCAAGGTGTTAGCGCCTCTTCCCACTCAACGTTATCTGTTACCGTTATGTTCTGACACAGGTTCCTAGACAGTGCATTGCGAGTTCGTTGGTTTCCCCCATCATGTGTTCTACTTGGAAGTCGAACTCTTGTAACAGGTCTTCCCGTTATGCATGTCTTCCAACCAAACTAAACAACGGTTATCGGTTTTCAGTGTAAACCGCCTCCCTAACAGATACGGCCGGTATTTCCTCAGTGCATGCACGATGGCCAAACATGCTTGTTCGTTTACATGATACTTCCGTTCTGCATTAGCAACTTTGCACTGTGGTAATTGATGATGTGCTTTTCTCCGTGTTCTCGCACCTGATATAATACTGCTCCAATGCCTTCTTGGCTTGTATCTGTCTGAACTACAACAGGCAGTTCCGAGATAAACCTAGCTAGTGGTTGACAGTTTAGGAAAGCAAGTTTTATGTCTTTGAATGCTTGATCTGCTTGATGTGTCCATACGAATTTACGCTTCTCACATAACAACTCAGTCAATGGTGCAGTAACTACAGAAAAATTCGGAACAAACTCTCTCAATCAATTTATTAAGACGAAAAATTTCCTGACTTGTTTACGTGACCTAGGTTTGGGTTTTTCCGGTATCTGTTGTACATGTTGTCACTCTGGTTCGTGTCCGTCCCCTCTTACGTAGTGTCTCAAAAACTCCATCTTACTCATTCCCAACTTACACTTGTTGACCTTATATGTTGGCTTGTTGCGTTCAAGCCTCTCGAACACAAGGCTCAGGTGGTTCAGATGCTCTTCCCAGCTGTTCGGCCACACAAGTACATCGTCAATATATGCCATCGCAAAGTCTCCAATGTATCTGTTTAACACATTTACCATTAAGTTTTGAAAAGTGGCAGGAGCTCATTTTAAGCCGAATGGCATTGCAACAAATTGGAATCTGCGCCCATCTGTTGTTGTAAAGGCAGTTGTATGGTCTTGTGGGCGGATAGGCACTTGTTAATATCGTGACTTAAGGTCGAGTGAAGTAAACACAGCAGCTGGCCCTAGTGTTGACAAAGTGCCCTTGACATTAATTACTGGAGGTGGCATGCTTACAGTTACTTTATTTAGAGGGTGAAAGTCTGTGCAAACCTCCATTCATCGTCCTTTTTAGGAGCTAGTGTAATGCCTGAGTTATTTAGACTTTGCGTGGGTTCAATTACATTGTCACTCAACATCTCATATACCTGCTGATTGATCACTTGCTGGAAGAAAATACCTGGGTCACATGGCTTGGAATACACCGGGTCCTCGTGCATCGTGATTATGGCGTGTTCAGTGATGTCAGTACGCTGCAGCTTCCCGTCAGTGTGGAACACAGGTGTACTGGTCCAGTGGATGTTGTAGTCTCTCCTGATGTTGTTCGGGCTCCTCGTGCACAAATTCTGCAGGCAGCATGGCAGCTGTTGTTGTCGGCGGCATTGCTCCCACGGCGTATAGTGTCCACCTCCCACGTGTCACCATGTGAAGATGGTTGAGATGCCATTCAATCACTGCTTGGTTGTCAATCAACTATGGTAACCCCAAAATCATTTCCTCATACAAGTCCAGCACAATGTTATCATCACATTTTGTATGGAGTTCCCATATTCCTACGGTCACGTGCATTACACTTTTCACCTCACCCTGGTGGTTGGTAGTAGTGAATTGCAGACGACGTGGTAGCACTCAAGTTGTTATGGCCTGTATCAATCCCTCACGTACAAAATTGTGGCTTGTGGCAGTGTCTATCACAACTATTACACTTTTACCTTCAAGTTCTACATTGACCCTTAACGCACGTACAGTACTATCACTGACCTGAAACACCTATGTGCGCGTAGTGGGCAGACTTTCCTGCTGCGGCGATGATTGTGTAACCTGCATGACAGGCGGCGCTGGTCGCATGACATCAATAGCTAGTGCGGGGGGTACAGGCAGTGGCGGTTCACGGTGTCGGTCTGGCACTTGTTCTCTCTGTTCAGCCTGCTTATCTCATTCGTAGGCACTTGCCTCTCGTGTACACAGTTCCACGCTCTCCTGAATGGCTCTGCACAACAAAAACTGCTTAATGTCCGGTTTCGACAACGCCACAATAATTTATAATTCTCCACGGTAGGTTGCCCTGGGTTTAAGCGCTTGTAAAAGCCTAGTTTGTGCTGGATGAACTCTTTGATTCCCTCACGTTCGCGTTGCTGTTCGTAGTACAATTGCGCTTGTGCCTGGATGGCATTGCCATCTGTATCGAACCGGACTAACAATCTCTCACAAAACTCTTTCCAAGTTCCTCTGTAATCTCGTACTAGGTTACACCACCTGGCAGCTGTACCCCTTAGCTTGTTGGCGGTGACCTCCATCCAGTCCTCATGGTTAACACGGTGTCGGTGCTACTTCTCTTCACATACCACTGAGAACGTGTCCAGGTCCTCTGGATCTAGTCCCATAAAAGTTGGTAACAATACATTTATGTCTGGCCCTGTCAGGACCTGCGGCGTGTACGTGACTACAACTGGTGGTGGTGTGGGCTTAACTTCAGGGGTTGCCGGTGTTGCGATCTCTACACAGTTCGCTATACGGCACTCAGCGCTGTTGATTACACCATCGCAGAAGGTTACAAACTCTTCTGGCCCTATGCATCGCAAATGAAAGTCCCGTTTGCATTGCTGGCACAGTGCTCACTTGTTTCCCGCCCCGTCACATCCGGTGCGCGTGCACAGGCATTGCTCTGATGGCGTTGATGCGGTATTGGATGTGCATTGACATAGCGGTTGGTTCCACAAATTCTCAGAAAACAAATTCACTTTACTTACCCTTTCACAATGCACACATTGTTTGATAGGCATGTCCAGGTAGTTCGCGCTCGCGTTCGCAGGTGTCGCAGCTGCAGACGCGGATGTCTTGAGTTCTTCTCATGGATGATCGGATGTGGTGTCTGCCATTTTAACGCGGATGACGTGACGTGGATGAATACACTGGCCCCACTTGGAAATGCCAATTGACGCCATCAGGTGAGACACGAGACAAATGATGACACAATTTACTCATGGTAGGTGGGCGCCGGCAGTGCTTCCCAAACACCACATTTCGAGACTCAGGGTTCTCAAGGATTCTGTGGGTTCTGTGTGTCCATCTCACCCTAGCGTCTTTACAAAGCACTGATCAATACTAAACATTTTATCACTGAAAAATTGGTGGGAGTTGGTTGTTCTGATGCTACAAATAAACGCACATTTCTTACACTGAGTAACATACCATTTATTGATTTCCAATTACAAGATCGTGCCAGAAAGATGAGTATTGATTGTAACTCAGATGTGTCTAACTAATTCCCTTGGGTTCTTCCCCCAGCTCACAATTATTCTAGCACACTTCTAGATTAATGATTTTCTCTGGGGTGTTTGAGAAAACAGCCCCTACAAGGAAAGAGGTCTACAGCCGCTAGGATGGACTGTAGATTTTTCCTGGAGACAGGACATGGAGAATTACAAGATGAACCCTGAACACGTGTTATTATTTTACGTCACTAATGTGGACTCGTCGGGACGCGTCTCCCTTCACGTCGTGAGTGTGGTGACGGTCTTTACACATAGCCAGCTAGGACAGAAATAATGTCACCCTACAAATTACACAAATAATGATGATACAATATGGGACACAACATGAATAGGCACAACAAATACGCAGATGCGTGAAAGTATGTTTATGTGGCGCAGATGCTGCTGGATAAAATGTGTAGCAGACCACGTGGTGCAGGTGGAATTGCAGTAGTTTTCTGTAAAAAACGGCAAATAAATACTGGACGAAGTGATATCTGTGCAGGGAAAATTATTCCCTTCCTGATTAAAGCATACAAAAGCTCGTAGCACGCCTGATGTCATACATACAAAAGTATCAATCATGAAAAATACACGGAACACTGAATATTTCCCTAAGATTAATTATAGCGCACATGATATAACAAAAACATACCCTTAAAGTTCATGGATGGCACAGATACTGACTTGGTGATATCTGACCGTGTGGCCATAACACAATTAAACATATAAAATACTCTGAAATACATAAATAGAAATATAGCCCTTAATATTGAACACAATTAAGCAGAAATTACAATGAAAATCCTTTGGTGTAGGCCGATGGCGCGTGATTTACAAGTTGCGTGGGCCGCGTGGCTTCTTTGACATCTTCTCTTCCTTCTCTTGTTTAAATACCAAAAAGCCTCCAAAACGAAGGCACAACAAAAATAACAAAAAGCTCTCTACCTCCACATATATATAAAGAAACAAACAAGTCACTCGAGTATGCTAAGAGTATTTCAAACAATTAAGGAAAATGCTGGGTGCATCCACATCTTTGATTAATAATACATTTTTTTTTTTTTTTTTTTCTGTAGTTTATACTCTACAACAAAATACAAATTATAAAAATAATTATTTGTTAAGATCATTCACATTTTAAGTTACTTTTTTTAAAGTTAAAAATAATTTGGAGATTAAAAGTTCATTAAAAAATGAGGAAGTATCCGAGTTTCATGCCGTATGCCAAAAGGGCACCATGCTGCTACGACTCAAATCCGAGTCAAATAGTAAAACTTCATGCCAAGAAAATTCGAGGGTTATCTGACCAAAATTTAAATGTTGAATGTCCAGGCTCGGAGACACCGCAATCCACAATTGCAGCCAGGCCATGGCACAGAGCAGCTACTCTAAAAGGGTCACATAGTAAGCACGGCAGTCCACGGAAAAATTAGGACTGCTCTGTACATAAAATATCACAAGTAAACAGAAAGGGGTGACTGATATTCAAACAAACATTAATTAGGTGATGTGGACAAAATCTTAGTCAAATTCACTTACCCACAGTGGTCAAACAAGTAACTACAACCTCAAGAAGTAAAGAAAGTCCGCAGTAAAGTAAAATAGAAGTTCACATGATGGCAGATAGAGAGCAAGAATATGGAGTCTGCACGTGTTTTCTGCCTCAAAGACAACAAGCTTGGAAACTTCCTAAACACAAAATAGTAGTTCACATGATGGCAGATAGAGAGCAAGAATATGGAGTCTGCACGTGTTTTCTGCCCCAAAGACAACAAGCTTGGAGACTTCCTAAACACACGCAACATGTCCAATCAATATATATCGAAAGACCATGTTGCAGTGATGAAACATCATGATACTGTGTATAAATTCACACTTTTATTTTTTTTAATTTTAAAGATAGTTGAAAAAAGGAGTACAACAGAACAATAGAACAAACAGTGAATACATTCTAACAGTACTTGGTATACCATCTAGCAGGACAAACATGAAGTAGACAACGCAAAGACAGACTATAAAGAGAGACTGATTAACAAACAAAATTATATAAACACACTATTAATTCAATATAATATGAATCTTTAACTTTTACATGACACAAAATCACAAACTAACTTGCAATAAAATGAAAAAGTAGTATCTTCAAAAGAAATAAGCGATATAAGAAAAGAAAAAAAAAAATTAGGTTAGGGAAAAAGAAATGCCACAACATGGCACATACTGTAAAAAACAACTGCACTCACCACAAAAATATTGTCACTGGCCAGCAAAATGTTAGAACGTTGTTTACCAGTCAGCTGCTGGTAACCTACTCACCAGCTGGCAGACCAGTCAATAGAGAACCTTTCACAGCGTGCAGAAGCCAATCAGACGCAAGGCCCGTTCCCAGGGCCTCGGCAGCCAATTAGAGAGTGGGTATGCTCACATGAAAGGAATCGCCATCTCATTTCATCTCAATGTACTTATAGTCAATTCACGGTTAATTCAACATTTTTGAAGCCCTGCTTGAATTTTACTTCCAGGATATCCCTCCGCCTCATACAAACTAAGCTTAACCAAGTCTAGAAAATCACACAAAAGGGACTACGCATCAGATTCGTGCACACTCAGTATAATAATATTTAGCATAAGAACTATTTCTTGCTAGGCATTGCCAATACACCTATTTCCTCTCTGTTTTTATCTGTATTAATTAAGAAATAAATACTATTATTAATAGATAACATATAAGTAAAAGTTTGATTTAACCAATAATAAGGTACTTTATTGTTAACACAAGTATAAAATGCTTGTGATATATGATACATTTAGAAAACAACTGAACACATTAAACTTACAGATTTTTCAAAAGTTTGTTTAAAAAAGTGTGAGGAAACCATTAATACATTCTGCTAGTTTTGTCCTTACTAGAACATCATCTCCTGTTTTCAAATCCTGTGCAGGGCCTAGAAAATAGCCAACTGTTTTTTAATCATGTGTTTTTTACCTAACCTTAGCACCAGCCATGCAGAGCCCTTAAGATGAATATTTATTGATTAGTCGTTATATTACATTTCACATTATGTTATCTCTTGCTTATTTTCAGATATTGTCAGCAGCAGTCATAACTGTGTCATCTTGAGGTCTTCAGTGAATCTGTGTAATATTCAGTTCTTCAGACCTGGACTACAATATGTGTTTACCTAAGCTAAACTTATGGTTAGAATGATGTTGGTTAACTACAGCTGTGTTCAGATTTGCTGCCACAAATCCTTGTTCATTTGGTTATGAGTGCTTCATGATCACAATTACTCAAATGTTCTCGATTCCTTTGTAACAAAGTATGCATCTTGAATTCAAACACCCCTGACTCTTTTGTTCTAGTTATAGTCTCTAAAGTATGTGGAAGAAGTTATTATGTTTAAAATTTAATATCAATTAATGAAACATATTTTTGTTATGTTACCATAATTTGTTTGCACACAACAGTGCCTAGCAAGTAGAGGGAGTAGGTGATACTGATAGTGTCAAGGTGCTTATAACAGTTGAATATTGAAAAGTACATTGTCTGATGGCTCAGAGTCCATCTGGTTTTACAATGAAAATAGACAAAATGACCAGCGCCAGATAACTAGCCAGCTGACAGAGAGCATAAGAGCTCTGGTGTTGTTTGGCAGTGTGGCTGGTGGACAGGGATGGCTGTGGTTATGATCACATGGTTAGATATTAATACTCCTATGATGTATAGCAATTTCAGCATTTGAAGCTATTTGTTTATGTTTTAGTTGTTTTGAGCTGAGTGTTTATTTATTTTGAATGTAATATTAAGGCCCCTACCTTCAGGTATAGCTAGTATTGCAATTCAGGACATCACCTCAAAATTCTTATTTATTTACTTGTTTGTTTACATTTCACATATTTTGACAGTTCTATGTCTTTTCTTTTATTTTTCCATGTGAACTGAGCTCAATTATGTTTGGGATTGTTAATTATTTTGTCACCGTTATTTTTTGCACATTACCTAGTTTAATTAAGCATGTTTTGCCATGGAGGAATGCAATTAGGTACAGTTATGCTAAGATAAGTGCCACATCTCAGAAAGTGACTAATATCATGGAATTTCCCATTTCTAATTACGGTCACCATGTGAACATCTTTTGGTTGACTCTCTCTCCCTGGACGCCATGAAAAGCAGTACATCGTAACTTTTGCATCTTCAAGAATTCTTTAAATTTTGCACATACCGCTCACTGTAACGTTAGGAAAGGTGTTCAAGAGGCGCCTAACTTAGTTGTATTAAATATGTGGGGCATGATAAAGAAGAGGCCGTAAATGCATTGCATGTCGATTTCAAGTGCTACAAACTACGTGAGCTGCTGTCTCCATCAGTGCTGAATAAGTGTGACCTACTTCGGGTATAGTACTACAATTTTAAAGAACTATTACATATGTGTACTGCAATCATTGTAAACAGTTTTGATTATGAAGTTAACTTGAATTTCAAGAAAGTGATTTTTGGATTTTTAAATAATTTTCTGAAATTAAATGAAGGGCGTAACTATTTGGTCGGACATTAACCAGAAGACAGCAGATTAGCTGCCTTGCTCTATAGTCATGCAAAACTCTGACAATTTTACCAAGATTAATTTTTGAACATTTTATGAACCAGTTAAACTTTAATTTCTCATATAAATTACCAATTTTGTTTGCTAATTTTGAAAGGTGATTTAGTATTGAGCTCTATTACAACTAATTTTTTCTTATTTGAACAACAACAATTTTTCATTGATTTAATTAATATTTCTGGATTTTCTGCACTAAATGATTAAATTTTATCAATGAATTCCCAATTCTCCACGTAAAATTTCAACAATAGATCTACATCTTTCTTACACACTAAATGAATGGTTTATGTTTTGTATAGTACAGTTTTGTATTTTATTCTCTAGGGTAATTTTATGTTTGAGTGTCTTGTTTCATACAAATGGTATGAAAATTTGTGCTTTGTCTATGTCTATCTGTTTGAAGGGTAATGTGTCTTCACATAACTCAGAATTAAGTAACGTTCACTGCTAATATTTCAAGAATAACACATTAATTACCTATCTGGTTTTGATACAAAGAATAAAAGGTAAAAGCATTTTTCCCATGCTTAGCATTAAACAAAGGGAAACCGATTCGCCTGGTGTCATTACATTTCAGCTAGACACCACGAGCAAATAGAAAGTAAGTAGTCTGTAGGAATTCTGCCAAGCATCACACGCATGTCTGACAAATCCTACATAATTACTTATTTAAAATTCTCTTTCTTTTCACACAACAAATTGTATTATTTTGTGAATTCACACACACTAAAAGAGTTGTGCAAAGATTGGCACCCAAACGTATGTGCCTAACTATTTTGCAGTAAGACTAATAAAATAATAAACCTACAAAGAGAAGTCTTTAATCTCCTTAAAGATTGGCGCATAACATGCCGGTCTACAAATAAGACCGAGTGTTGAACAATTTTCCCACACGTGAACAAAATGGCTGATGTCAATTCAACCACACTTAGCATGTTGGGAACACTTACATTTAGCGAGGGTACTAGCTTTGTAGGTGAGGAAAATGCTACTGCAAAGTAAAGTTTTGTACAGAGTATTATTACGGAAAACATTATTGAGAGTGTTCCTGCTGAAAAAGTAAATGTATTACCCTGTAACAATGTCCAGTTTATGTTTGGAAAGCTCATGCAAATCATAAATGATCTTAGGGTGAATTTTAATAATAAATTTGAGGAACAAAATAGTAAATTAGATGCAATTGACTATAGATTGAGAGCATGAGACAGTAAGCTCAATTCGTTTAGGGCTGAATTCAAGGAGTCAATGCAAAGCCTTAAGACTGATCTTAATAGTAAAGTGGAAGCTAAGAAAACACAGATATAGGCTATTCGTGGTAAGATGAGCATTTTTGAAAGCCCTGCTTAAGATCTATTTGTATGCACGTTGTGTATTCTTCCGCCTTATGTAAGATAACATTGTCACGGGCCTCATCACTTGATTCATGTGTCGGTCAAGTGAAACTGTGAAATTATCAAAAAATTAAATATTTTACAAAATCTGCTCATTTTTATATGATGCATTAGAAAAAAAAAAAGAACAGAAGGCATAAGAAAAAAATTGAAATTATAAATGGTTATGTAACACTTTTTATTCGACATTAAGATACTGCACTACTTCCCATCCATTGTTACTAACTTTAGTAGGTGAGTGTCACTCAGGGCGCTTGTTAAAATATATGCAGTCTGAAGTTGATTTCAAAAGTGCTCACTTTATAGTGAACAGCCTTTAGCAACCAGTCAGGCTAGCAAAGTAGACAAATTGCAAGTAGAGCTAGTAGCAAAGAAGCTCACTACGAATTTGGAACAAAGTTTGCACACTTCAGTAACAGAAATCAAACTTGAACATGAAGCTCATGAAAACAAAGTTGAAGCTGAGAATCAAAACCAGAATTCTGGTCACACAAATTTTAGAATCTGAAAAACTGGACACATCAATCAATCACACAGTGCAGGTGAAGCCTAAAGACACTGCTCGACAGTTAAGGTTCCGCAAGATTGTTTACCGAGCAAGAACGTAACTTCAGGCACTTAATCCAAAACATGGAAAAACGTATGCATCAATTGTACGAAACACGTCACTTCCAAACGTAGGAAACTCAATAAATCAGGCAAACAGAAACAGCATTCCACTGAAGTACAAAGACACATTTCACAAATGAAATTGCTCTATGAGGTGCTGTTTGGTAAAGAACATGGAGGGGTTTATGCAACAAGGGCATAAACAACTTCCGGGAAGGAAGTTTTCGCCACACGCAAGTAAGTGGTATGGACGTTTGCGGAAAAACCACATAAGTACAAGAGACAAGTTCCAGTGGAATGAAGGTAGAAATCTTGATCCCACCTTGGCTACCACCTATTAGTAAGGGCCTAAACGTGAGGATACACCCTGGTAGATTAGAGACACAAGGTTCTCACTAATCAGCACTTGGGTTGCCTACTACAAGACCTAGATGTTCTACCGAAGCTTGACGCTTCTACAACAGAGGAGGTTCTTGAGAAGACCAGAAGGAATTCGTTAGAATTGGTGAGAAGACGTTTGTTTTTGTCCGCAGAATCATGCAAGCGACATCAGTAAGTTAAGTAAATGCCAGTTGAACAATTTAGTTTTATGCCTAATTAACCCTACAAGTTCGTATTGTGAGTTTGTCAATCACACCATGGTACGTATAACATTACCTAGCTGAAACCCTATCATGAACCCTGCTTGAGTGTTCAGTCGACAACCGGCAGCAGTTGAATAATACTTCTGTAATGACAGCTAAGTGCTTGTCGATGGCTTGCGCTGGCATTCATATATGTTAAGTTGCATCCAGATGTTGCAGTGAAATAAGGCAGTAGAAAGTCCTGCAAAGTGATAGTTGAACAGAGCCTTGAGTATATGTGAACTGCTAGTATTTATTTGTGCAAGTGTTATGTATTGTATTTGACAAGTGTATTAGTGTATTATGTATAAAGGTTACTATGTCATGCGTATTTTTCACCGTACGTATACCTTGCTTGCCTTCACTTATGCATTGAGTAAGGGACCTACATGCTACATCGTTCCTGATGTTCATTCCATCGCCAGAAGTAAGCCACAGATGCTGTTAAAGCCAATCATTATTTACTTGTTGTTGAGAGGTGAATGAATTTCAATATTATTTGGGATAATGCTTAGAGTTGTATTACACCTTTGAAGTTGGTAAGAATTGTTATCACACTGGTTTTGCTCATATGCATGTTACGTAAGGTCAAACAGCTGCTCGAAGATGAGGTCAATGATATGCATACACTAGTGACATACAGTACACTTTTAATCATGTCTGTGTATGAGTCGTTTAGTACTTATAGTTCTGATGATAAATCCCAACTGGAAAAAGGGTTTAATCTTTATTTATTCATGTGGGAATAATTTGCAGTCCCTGTCTTCTTACACTTCTCTTTTCAGAATTTTTCTGTTGTACACGGAACAAGTTTTTACACTTGTATGTTATACCACAGTGTACTGTTGAGAACTTATGTATATATAGTAGGCCTAAGTGAATTTTATTACGTTGTTAATTGTAAATAATCTTCTTGATGCTGTTAATTGATTATTTTGTTTTCACGAGATATGAATGAAGCTTGAATAGGCATATAATTATTGATTATTGAATAGCACATTTAAATGGAATATTTAAAGATGATCAGGACTATGGAGTTATTACTCCTGAAACAACTCAATTCCATTAGAAGCGGCATAGGGTTATCTGATACGTAACTTTATACAGTGTTGCATTATTACGACCGTGTATTAAGATATGATTTTACATTGCCTAAATCACCCTCTAAAGTTATCAACAAAATGGTAGTTGTTGGTGAGATAGATGCCTATGCAAACATTTCTGCAAGTTAACTTAAAGAAACTGAAATTATGAAACTTTGTTTCACTGGTAAAGTAAAGGCTAGAGAACAACAAACACTTTTATTATATTTGAACGTTAGCGTACTATAGACTCTTTTGCGCTACACACCCTCAAACAAGTGTAGCTGATTTTACTAATGAAAGTGTTAATAATTTGTTTATACATTCTAAGAATGCTCTGCGGTGATGATTGTTGTTACCAGTGGTTGATCCAGTTTGTTTCACAGAGTTCGTTACTGAGGAGAGAAGCAGACTGCAATTAGATTTCAGTGACCGCTGCGGGATACGAACCGAGACAACATGGCGATGACTGACTGTTGTCCGTTCCTTGCAGTTCGCTTTGTTCCTGGACTTCCCTTGGACGAGGCGACACATCTTGGGAGGCATTACTGCCAACTTTACATTGCTTTCAAAATAAAAGCCATCATCACCACTTGTAATTATATTTCAGTGTTTCTTGTTCTGTTTCAGATGAACTTGTAAACAAAGACATAATAATTATCAGAATAATGTATGTTATTGAATTATATGTTTCAAGTTCTTAATGATGATTGTTTCAATAATGTTTTGTGTAATTGTTAATGTGTTATGTATGTAGTGGTTTTGTTTGCAACTATTGGTACGTATAATTTCACATTGAATTTTCAAATGAACAACAATAGACACTGTATAAAATGGTAAACATAAACACAACCTTTAAATCCTATTAAAATTTTGTAAGCTGTCGAAAATCCACCTAAATTGTATGTTGACAACTGATGGTAATTAATTGACTTGGCATCACAGACTTTTATTGCAGAATGGTTGCCTTGTGGTACACTTACATTGCCCTCCATTTCACATTCCATACACATAAACCAAAAACATACAGTTGAGTGACAGTCCAAAAAGTATGTTCATTGGTAATTTTGGTGATTGGTGTCCTGGACAATCTTCAGTGACCAGGATGGAAAAACAGATTGGAATTCCGGAGTCAACCAATTGCAAATATCAAACGATGTAGCCGCCCATAAATATGGCAGAACGGCTATGAAAAACCATATACATGAATCTAAAAGATGATTGCATACACTGGGGAGTTAAGGAAAAGGTTCCAGAAATAATTAAGAGCAAATGGGAACTAATTAATTTGATTACCACAAAACATTCCAGGCTCTCACAGTACTTGTGTGCATCCTATACAGTCGCTGCTGCACAAACATAGACCAAACAAACATATCATTGCCCTAAAAAATTATATAAACATAATAATTCTTCTGTTTCACAAAAAAAGTAGTAAATGAAATAACACTTTAATTCACTGGGCTTGGAAGTTCTAGAGTATGTGACATCACATGGTGCAATGACTTTATTCATGCCTCAGTCAAAAATGTGAAATGATTATGAATAAATATGCTACTAATATCCCAATTCATATTGTAAAGTGTACATAAAGAGACACCAACTTGATTTGCCATAAATCTCGTTGTTGCAATTGCAATATAGTATCAAGGCTAAAAAATATTTTACTTAATTTGCCTCTAACTCAACTGGGCATGTGTGTGCTTGCCATTATGTACGGTAGCATATGTGTAGTGATTGATGTTTTTCAAATGTTGATTTGAAAAGTACCAGCTATGAGCATAAAGAAAACCAAGTTTTGCTTTAGCATGGTTAATTAACATTTCTGAAATAGCACTTAAGTAATATCCCACTTGCAACAATTTTACACTTTTCTCTTTGTTGACACACAGGTACTGGTTGTTAGGAGCACAATTCAGTTAATTACACCCTTGTCTACAGAGTATGTTTATACTTTTGGGACAAAGAAGAACCATTGCAGTACTTTCAAAAGTGTTCAGTGAATCTGTAACTATTGTGTTTAAATATACCATCCGTAGGCTATTGTGGGGTCATCTCTAACTCTACCATTTTTTATCTTGTTAAATACTATTTTTATCATGCTAACACCATTACTATTTGTAGCTTTATCAAAATTATTTAACTATCCCTAACTTTACATGTTTAAAGATAACTGATATAGT
Source organism: Dryococelus australis (assembly GCA_029891345.1). NCBI lineage: Eukaryota > Metazoa > Arthropoda > Insecta > Phasmatodea > Phasmatidae > Dryococelus > Dryococelus australis. Next base: position 59,851,220 of record CM057003.1, on the reverse strand, counting down.
AAGTTTACCTTTCACAAAATTGAATTCACAACACCACATGAAATTACTTGTACATTGAAAGTTTATCAAAAGTAATGATAAATGTGGAAATATGCAACTATTTAGTCCCAGTAGCTGTGTGGGTTTACATGACAGTTGCAGTTTAACTGGTAACCGAGTGTTATTGCATGGTGCTGTGGTGTTTGTTGCAGTGCTGAAGATGATGGCTGTGATGGAGCAGTCTCCAGACATGACACACGACCTGGTGCAGGACTTCCTGACGTCGGGCCGCACTGGCCGCAGGAACGCCCTCCCTGACATCCTGGGGGAGCACGCGGCCACCTCCACCGCCGACCTGCCCACCTGTATACAGAAGCTTTCTACCACAGGTCAGTCTTGATCACTACCATTCTTGCACTCTCGTTTCTTGCCATAACTGAGGGCTGTTAATATCTGGAATGATGCTACTGTAAAATAACTACCCATTTTAGTTCTTAAATACAGAAAATCTGTTTGTGGACACTGATCTAAACAAAAATAGAGGCTGCGCTGCCTAGCGAGGAGACTGTAGTCTTATTAAATGTGCAGTGCTGAAATTATTGCCAATTTGTTTCTTTTTGTTTTGTGAAGAATTTCAGTGTCACTAAGCAGGATCCCTATTCTCTAACTTGACATTGCATGCGACAGTCAGTGTGATTGTCTTTATGACAAAGAGGGCCATAACAATGGTTACTCATAAGTGTCTATGTGGTATTCTGTAAGCCATATCTTTATTGATATCTTTGTGCAAAGATGTACATTTGGCAATGCAGGGGGCATTGTTCTGAAATTAACAACCTCCTTGTTGAATTATATTTTTCCATCATTACAGAGTGTTTTGTGTCATACCTTCTATTGTTATAGTGAATTTTCAACTATAAATGAAATTAATTTCTTAAAATATTTTTGAATAATACTTCTAAAATAAATTTACTTCTTTCTTTGTATATGAGATTTCAGGTAGTTAAGGCATGATGTCTTTCTACATATTATTGAATCAACTTCTACTGATCAGTGCAAACGAACCTGGAGCATTGTTAACAGAGTTTGATTGATTCTACACATCATGAGACGTCAGGAATTTTACTATCTACCCAAGGCAAAGGACAGATGCTCCACACCAGATTGTAATATTCTCCAGTCGAGTCACTGAAGCCATGCATCGAGATAATCCAAGTACAGCAGTGCACCGCCAGATGCAACTACTAGTACGATCGCTGAGACATGAACATGGATCCAGCACCAGCCACTGACATCACATGCCCGAGGATCTACGTCACACGCTACAGCTGCTATCCCCTCTGCAAGACAACCCCTATTCAGCCGATCAGGGGGCAAGCCGCCACCAGAGTATAAATAGCTAACCACATCCAGGCTCGTGACCAGTCTGCAAGTATTTGCTTAGTATATCCTGTTCCTTCACTGCACTCATGATGCCGAAGGAACCATCAGCTACCTCACCGTGGTCTTCACCGCATCCTAGTGGTGCCGAAGGCTCTCTTCTTGGCTTGCACAGTACTCGCCACTCTTCATCGCTGAAGAACCTACGCCTTATGTCTTACATCATTAAACACTGAAACACCTATTGGTCTCTTCAGGACAACAGTAGTAGTGTTTGATAAGTTAGATATATTTTCATAGCCACTTATCTGCCCTCCCTGTTAGTCTAGGAGGAGGTCACCTTCACCTTTCTTAACGTAGCTTCATTACTTCTATAAGCTCTCATGGATAGGAGGTAGTACGACCACCACCATTGTTTATTTCCTTCATATGGAATAAACAAAGTTTTACCTCATGAGTATCTCTCCTGTTGTTGTACGACCTCACTTCGTAGACATAAGACCCGTCCGAGGGACAGCAGGTGACCGGGGTTTTATTCTATTCACCAGTAACACAAAATAGTTGTAACAATACAAACTTGGAAGTCCACCCATTCTCTGCCCCAAGTGTAGTGAATAGTAGAGCCATGATTCTAGGTACTAAGTCCTCTTAGGGTCGACTTGCCAGTCTGGAGGTTGCTCTTCTCACTGTGCTTCTGGTGCTGAGAGGAGTGTTTCTCCGGATCTGGGGAGACCAGCCCTAGAAGGAACTCACCCACGTACTGGGACCTCCACCACTGTTACTTGGCTCTCAGTTTCCACCGCACTCCTGGTGCCAGGCTCTGAGAACGCGATACTACACTCGGCTGTTGGATCCAGTGTGCGCACTCTCAATACATCTAACATGTCAACTGCTCCACTTCCGCGAGGTCTTATCGTAGAATATTGTTTCTCATGCTATTCTCCTGTCGCAGCAGTGTTCAAAAGAGAGTAAAATGGGCAGAGACTGCCTCTAGATATTTACCGGAGCTTAAACCCTTCCTTGCCGGGCTCGAGCATCTCGATCCACAGGAACGTGCTGCAGAACTCCGTCGTCTAGCCACAGTTACACCGACTGCCAAGCCCGTCTCTTTCAAACCGCCAACTGAGCTCGCAGAGGGATATCACACAGTAGTCCAGGCCTACCTGAGTGGCCAGAAAAAATAATTTGGACTAGACAACCTTTGGTTTTGGGAAACCCCAATTAAGTCACATACCTCGACATCAGTCACAGCTTGCAAACCTAGGCCGACCAGCACACTTATCTCAGGGGCAGCTCCTAGTATGCCACGAGTCGAGCCCCGGCTGGTACAGCAGCAGTTTCAGGTCAAATGTAGCCCAGGTATACCAGCTCGAGTGGTCCCACCAAAATATAGAATAGTGCTCGCCAAACCAGACTTTGTACCCTGCTGGAAAGCCACACGAACAGTGCTGTACACTGGACAGGCTCCAATTCTGTGCAGCGAGTAGAGAGCTCTACTGCCCCAGGGTGTGACTAGCCTAGCACCCATTAAAACTGGCGACGTGACACGCTTCCTCTGCCGAAGGACATTCAGCATCAAAGGTTGTTTTATGGTGCCCAACGTGAGGCATAACACCTTAATTTGAAAGAGTAATTAAGGAGAATCAGGCCAGCTCTACCCCGATCCAAACTAATGAGCTAAGAGCTGAACAGTCTAAATGCACAGACTTCGGGGAATCTGAAAAAACCCTGTGGCGCTCAATTGACTGCAACAATGTCAGTCACCGATGTTGACCAGCATGAGCAAGCCGACGCAAAAATGGATGCAGCCATTGCTGAAAATTGTTCCAAACCAAACTGCCTTGGCGCAGGAATCCATCACATTGAATGCGCTCAGTGCCAGAGGCAATTTCGCTATGTCTGTCTGGGCTGGACAGACACAGTACAGTATACCGACAGACTCAAGTACTATTGTGAAGAATGCCAGACCAGACAAACACCTATTTTAGCTGGATAACATGCCAGGATGTAGGACCCACAGGGTACACTGTATCCTGTGTACAGAAACCTACCACCACAGCTACATCGGTTGGCCCGACGAATGCATAACTCGATCTTGCGTGGTTTACAGGTGTGAAGTATGTCGGCGTGCCACCGAATACCATCCACAAAATCCGGGGCCTGCCACCTTCACAAGTACCGTATGAAGCACAGGGGACCCCAAATTCCTGAATTTGCAGGGTGCCCGCACGAGGATCCTCTTGTATTTTTAACAAAATGTGAAAAGGAACTCAGAGAAAACTAAATCCTGCCTAAACAATGAGAAAACCTAACTAAGACAAAGCTCAAGGGCAAGGTGCTTGATTTGTGGAATTAGTACGGTGAATTGATCACTGACTGGACTCGGCTAAGTAGCCGACTTGCCACCCAATTCATGAGAGAAGAGGTTTTAGCATACTTCACCACTGAGTTCTACAGTAGAACACAAAACCGGGACGAGGAAGTCGAAATATTTATATGCCGCAAAGTTAAAATGTTTCACTGTATTTTCCAAGAGGAAAATGAAGAAAGCTGCATTCAGCACGTAATGCAATTTCCTAACGGACAGGCAGAAGGGCAATTAATACTCAGACCAAAATTGTACAGATGGCCAAGCCAGACTCTGTTCTTGTGTTACGTAGCTGTCTGGGGTAACTTGGGGGGGGGGGGGGGGGGGGTGTGATGCCTCAGGTGGCTTTTAAATACTCTGTCGATGTAGATCATGTTTCACAAACATTTTGCTCGGCCCACAATCTATAGTGTGTAACACCTTAAGTCATATGTGTACGGCACCTGGTTGCCGCTACACTACCCCCCCCCCCCCAACCAAAAGAACAGCCACCCCGGCTGTTGTAGTAGTGGTGGGAGTCAGAGCAATAGGATCTTGAATGAGCAAGCCAGAGAAATGAGTACCTTCAGTGCGTTGGGGTAATAGGGCTGAAGAGGCCGAGGAGCTCAAGGCGACGACGATTGTAGACGTATGGTGGCATATGTGATAGAAATTAATTGCAGTATCAAAGGCATAACCCTAAGTACGAGTCTCTGTTTTACAATGAGTTATAACTGCGTTATACTCTGGAATGTTTATGCTAAATTTCTTCGGGCAAGTGGCAAGGTAGAGCATGGCAATAATAATAGGCAATTGACATTAGTTACATAAGAAACAATACAATTATTTAGTTAATCACTAGGCGTAATGAACAATGCCTGTGCACGTTGTATAGCGACACCAGAGGGTGGGGGTGGGGAGTGTCCATTGCCACATTTCATCATTATAGAAAAGATCCCCAAATGCTAGGTGGTGGCCATGGGGAAAGGGAAGTTTGAATTGTGTGCACTTTAGTGATACGCTCAACAATGTGCCAAGGAAATATTACTGTAAAAAAAATAACGTTATTGTAGGGCAACATGCCGGCTGGCTGAAACATACTAGATACAAAAATGAACGAACATGCCATATTTTCAGTTATTAAATACGGGAAGATTGAGGTACACTTAAAAGAGGAACAAAATACAAGTTGGTACTGCAATTGCCGGTGCGATAGAAAACAATTACTTGACAGTTGGCAGCGCCGGACAGGCGTGCCTTCAATCATTAGCACTGCGGTAGTGATGTGGTGGAAAAAGGCGATGGAAAACATGGCTTGTTATTTACAACTTCAAGTTACTTATGTTCTAGGGTTCTTAAATATATCGTCTCTAACCTAAGCTGATAAGTATATGAGATTTGTAATGCTAACACTGAATGGAAATAGTAACTGAAAATTAAATACGATTGTAGTTACATGGTTTACGACATAGACACTATCTTGCTAATTGGTATTTATAGAACATTTTTAAAAGTGAACATGAGAAACTTAACCTAAAATACAAAGTAAAATACATTTTCATAAGTTTATTAACATTTCGGATTTATAAACGCCAGTGGCGTGAGACATGAGATATTTCATTGCGTGAAGTTGATATCACTGTTCAATGTGGCAACTGTTTTCGTAAAAGTTTACATGTGAAATGCACTTTAAAAATTTGTATTGTCTGTCTATACACACGTGTATGCTCAAGGAGCGGTTGTCACTGTAACACTAGTGAGAGTTCGGTGTGATAAAGTCTTTTCACTTGAACATATATTTAGAAGTAGTGTTTTTGTATCACTTTATGTCTGGTGTAAGTTTTAATTAGCATAATGTCTGTAAGCTGTGTGCACTATGGCAACAGAACCTCTTAGATAGCCTATAAGTTAGGCGTTAGTGAAAACATATAACTGAAATTACAAAAGCATTACTTGTTCATATAACAGAAGTTAACAAATGTCTTACATGCTAGGAGGTTGGTTTCATAAAAATTTGTTTTATTAGACATACAACATTGGAACAGTATAGAAAATATCTGCAGATAAAGGTAGGGAATAATAAAAGAATACTCATCTTACAGATAACTTAAATACAAACTTACTAACCTATAATCATATGGAAATTACCAAAGTGCCGTGCACCTGAATAGTAGGTAACATTAAAATTTATAGACACCATAATTATCACTGCACCTAGAGGCAGGATTGTGATATGCAAAGATAATAGAATGTTTGAACTAAATATTGATGCCAGGTGGCATTGGAACCTGGGTATAAATATTCTTTGATTAATGATTAAAGACCTGTTGGTCTAAAATTGGAAAAGCATATCTGTATTCACATTGAAGTGACTCTGGTGAACATTGTAAACTCCATACACTAAGGAGTAAGACAAAAAATATATACTAATTAAAAATTAAGTGAGAATCAGCTCTCGTGTAGATACTGTACAAGGAAATATACTTAAAAAATACTTGACCGTAATATATAGGTAGTGACATACTGAGTCTGTAATTATTCACACTTCTCATTTGCTTTTTTTTTGTTTGGTTACCGCATAAAATGCAATAGTAATTTACTGGGGTGGGTTAATGCATACAAGCAACACAGATAATTTAATCAGCTTTATATTAAACTTTATGATAGAAAACATTACGAAAAGAAGCACACCCATGGACACATAATCTTAGTGGGTGGGGTCTAGCACTGAAAATAATTTATAGACCTGAACTTACTAAGCGTAGACACTGGAGTTATGTCTTGAAGCATTGGTAATGCAGTATGATTTATATGCCAGTCAGTGTTAAGTGCTGCAGTTATATTGTAAAAATGGATGCCATCCTGGAGGGAAAGTTGTGGTAAGTGAAATTATTGCTCTGAGAGCCAACGAATGAGGATGACAGTCTGTTGAAGGGGGATGATTGGCGCACGAACATCACACAGATGTGTGACCTCTACAAGGATAGTGTCAGGTGTGGCGATCTGACAGCCACATGGTACATAGAGTTCGACTGTTCGTACGTTGTGATTGGTGATATTCTTGTTTAGTGATTTGTTTACACATTGTACCATCGTACTTGCAGGAGGATTCATTAATACATATTGGTGGGGAAAAATACTAATGATATAAAAGGAACTGTCCTGTGTGCAGTGAAATTTGAAGGCAGAAAATAGTGATGTAACATTTGACAATAATATTGCGGATTTCACACATTTTGCATTTTTGCATGTAAGGGATTCTGGAGGGATGAATACAACATCTTGTGGTTGGCTGGATGGGCAAGGGATTGCCTTGACACTATTTCTCGTGAGATCAATCGCAATGGTGGGAGATGGCATTAGATGGTGCATGATTCGTTGTGAAAATGATAAGGGACTGACTTTAGGTTGTACACTTTCCACATGGCATTGACTTTGGTGACTGGTACTTGTATCTTAATGACTAACTGTTGTGAAAAAGAGCATCCTGTTATCTCGTGGGAATAATACGTGTAAAATTTCTGAGATACCAATGCTCAATGTTAAATTATGTTTTAAAAGCTGCGTATTCAAATTAGTCAAATCATTCGATAGCTGAGACTTGTTGACCGTGCTAAGCAGCAATTTGTGTGGCTGATAGGCATGGATGAAAGACTCAATGGAATGTTCAATGACTATATTATTTAAGAGTTGCAGAACACTCGTCACCAACAAGTTATACTGCGTTTCAATTACGTTAATGTTATTCATAGCAGCTTGCTGTGTTCTCAAAACCCTAGTGATTTCATTTATTGCTGCAGAAAGAGAGTTAACCTTTGCCTCGACCTTATGCTGTATCTCGTTGATGACCTTAAAACTAATGTTAAGGGTTGCATTAGTGGAGTGAATATTACTTGTAAGAGTTTGGATCTGCTCGTCTAACATAGCATCATTTTGAAGTAGGGCGTATAAGTGTTTATTCGTGAGGAAATTGCAGTAACAGGACCCAACATCCCCAATGATCTGGATGTGGTGCTTGCTGCGAAAGTGAGTGCTGATGTCAGTGTGGTAATCTCTCAGTACCCTGTTCTCGATATCCTGCAAGTACTTGAACAAAAGTTTTCCTTGTGCACAGGAAGTGGAGTTTCGTTCAGCACATACTATGTGTAAATACTGATCAATTGCAGCAGCATGGATGGGAATTGGAGGGTAATCTTATAAATTAAAGGGATACTCTGCTCATAGACTACGTCGAAGTCTGCAGGCATCCAAATATATGCCAGTGTGGGTCCGGAAGGTCACGGGCGGCGACTGGACAGCTGTGAAAACAAAACACAACAGTACTGTGGCCTTGATGGCTGCGTGGGCAAGGCAGGCTGGAAGTTCGCTCCACTCCTTCTCTGCAGAGCCGCCATTGCCTCGCGTTGCTATGGCAATGGCTGGCGCATGGGCAGAAAGCCCTTGCGTCTACAAGTCGTTGCCAACCGTGTCGAGTGATGAGAAGTACATGTTGTAGCCGCTCGTGCAGCGCAGCATAAGGAATGAAGTTGGTAGCCATGTTCCCCTTCCACATGACCCCTGGTCGCTCCACAGTGACCGGGAGGAGAGTAGACAGGCAGGAATGCAGGCCGACCGTCTCGCGCTGGCTGCTTCCTGGCGAGTGTCACACGTGTTGAGTCTGAGCGTGGTCAGTACAGCTCAGTTGCAGTGGAAGCGAGCCCGTCAGTAGCATTTTGAACGGCAGCCACAGTGCTGCACAGAACGTGGCTTGTCTTAGACAATGAGCGACACATACTGTAACATGTTGTAGAATACATATTAAAAACTATACATGGATAATAACACTCAATATCGACATAAGGACATGAAACTAGTGCGTAAACACAAGTTTGGTGTGTCTAGTACACACTGTGTTGTACTTGGGCAGGCTTGTTTTATTCGTCTGCATGCGGACCGTAGACTCACCTAGTATATCAGTGATCCTATAGGGACTGCGGTAGCGGTACGTAAGCGCCTTCTGCCGACCTCTGTTGCGGACCCATACATAATCATTGATGCACAACGTGTTATTTTTGTGGGAATGGTCAAATTGAGTCTTTTGGATGTCTTGTGCTTGAAGTAAATTTAATCTAGCTGTTTCACGGGCCTCAAGCAATTTCTGACACCAGTCTGCAGCATGTATAAATATTTCTGGAATTGGGATGCCAGGAAATGAGATATTTTCATGAAACCTACAGGAGTGGTAACGGTACATTTGTGGGGTTTTCCTTTGAGAATATTGGCCTGCTACGACCTGTGCCAGAAGGGCATCTTCTACGGCATACAGTAAATAAAAAGGGGTGAATTTTGTCGTAGTATTGAAACTTGTGTTGTAGTTGAAAGAAATAAATTCTACGTATAAATCCCAGTTGGTTTTATCAGTGTTTGCACAAGCAGTAAGTTGGTTCCCAATTATACGGTTAGAAGCTCTACAAGTCTGTTACACTTAGGGTTGTAGGCCGTGGTCATTAGTTTCTTTATGCCAAGGGATTGCAAAAGATTATGAACCAATTCATTTTGGAAACTAGTGCCTCTGTCTGATAAAATTTGTTCAGGGCAGCCAAATTGCAGAACTACGTGTTTAATAAAATAGGCACAAGTGGTGCCATCAATGGAGGTAACAGCCTTGGCTACCACATATTGAGTAGTGTACTCTGTTATGACAAGTATATATTTGTTTTTGCGGACAGCGATGGGGAGGGGCCCTTTTGCATCTAGAGCTCAAGTTTTTAGTAGTATCTGGGGTGGTAAGGAAGTCATGTGGCCCATCAGTTGAGAAGTAATGGCCTTAGTTTTTTGACAAGTAGGGCATGACTTTACGTACTTCTTTACGTCGGCAGTCATATTATCCCAATAATAAGATAGCTTAGTTTTTGCAAGGGTTTTGAGAGTACCAAAATGCCCTCTGCCGAATATCGCATCATGCTGGGCTTGTATAATTTCAGGAACATATACATGTGGAACAAGAGTTAATTTAGAGGGACCCTGAAGCATGTTGACCTTGAAATATTTCACCATTGGCTGTAATTTCACACCTACGGGGTACTTAGTATTGGCCTGTTCGGGATTATGGAGTGTTAACTTAAGCTGTTGGATATGAAGGTCACTGTCGTATTCACCGACAAATGGGGAAGTGTTAATAGTCACAGGACACAAATATAAAATGGAATCGTCATCGATTTTGATATATTCCTGTTCATGTGTGTACACAGGTAGAAAATGTAGTTCACCAGATATAAGAACAGTAAGTATTTTGCATTTTAAGACAAGGTCAATACTTGTTGTCTTTAATTGAGGGGTGCTATTTTCTTTAATTAGTTGAACATTTACTTGGTGTAAGGTTGTAATTATTTTACAGATGGTGTGCATGGGAAAAATGTCTTCGTTTGCTAATGCCCTGACTATTCTGTGTCTATCTTGTTCTTGGTATTGGGATGTGAAGTAATGCTTAATATCGTCCCAATGGCTTGTTGTATATTTAGCAACGATATTTTTAACCTCGTCTGCTTTTTTAGTGTCTTGTAAAATGACTTCTGCAAGCACTTTGTAGAGTGATGTGCATTTCATCATGTGGTGTTTAACTTTGTTAGAGTTCACATTGACCGTGACTGTATTAGTGTGTACTTGAGGGACAGTGGTAATTCTACTTAAGGCATCAGGTTGGGTGTTCAGCTTATCCTTAACAATGTGCGCTTCTAAGTCAAATTCGCTAAGAGCTATTGCCATCTTTTGGATTCTAACATTATGCTCTGCCATAGAGCACAGATATCGCAAACTGGCATGGTCGGTTTCGATTTTAAATCGTCTACCATACAAATATTGACGGAAATGGTTACACGAGAACCTAATACCGCCAAGTTTTCTCTCTGTAATATTCCAGTGTGATTCTTGAACTGATATCTTTTTGGATGCAAAGGCAATGATATGGTGTTGTTTAGAGTGTGGGTCTTCCTGTAGGAAGGCTCTGCTGACTGCATCATTACTCGCGTCGCATGCTAAAATAATTGGTTTGCATTAATCAAATTTCAAAATAGGGGCTTGTAAAATAGCTCGTTTTAATTCAGAAAACACATTTTGATGAACTTCTTCCTACTTAAATGGTAAAGTGTGTTTCGTCAATTCAACAAGCGGCTGTGCCAATGTTGCATAGTTCATAATGTACCTGCAGAGGTACAATGTCATGCTGAGGAAGGTTCGAAGCTGTTTTAAATTAGCTAGGGGCCCCATTTGTTCAAAGAGGAGACTTTGTCAGGGTCGGTGGACATACCGTCAGGGTAATGGCGTGACCCAATACTTTTACGGTCTATTCAGCAAAAGTGCATTTCTTTGTGTTGACTTTGACATTAAATAAACGCAAGCACTCGAAAATTTTGGTAATGTTGTCTAGATGATCTTCAAAAGAGTTACCTAGTATGAAGATGTCATCTATATGTGCAATAGCGGCTGTCCATCTAAGGAGACCTAATAGGGCGTTTATGAACATTTGAAATTACTGAGGGGAGGTACTTAACGCCATTGGCATTCTTTTGTACTGGAATAACCCCATGCCATCAATTGTAAATGCAAATTTGTGCCTATCCTGATCTCTAACTGGAATACTATAAAACCCAGAAAAGAGGGCTAGGCTCGTGATGTATCGGGAATTTTGAAGAGCATTTAATGTGTCCTCTGTATGAGGTAAAGCGTACAGCACCCATGCCAGGTATTGGTTGAGTTTACGAAAGACTGTAAGAAATCGCAGGATGCCATTTTTTTTTGGAAATAACAAGGCTCAACGCAGAATACAAAGAATCTGCTTCTTCAATAATGTCGGCCTCAATCATGTCATTCATTTGAACTAAAAGTTCATTGCGAACTTTTGGTCTGATTCTGTATGGACGTATGGTGAAGGATTTGTCCGTAGTCAATTCTAATTTGATTTATGAAGCCTTTAGCTTCCGATAGCTCTAAGATAGTGGTAGCAAACCTATCGCTCTATTTATTAATGTCATCAATGGCCTGTGTTTGTTCGGCAGAGAGCTTTTTGTTGATGTAGGCCGCTGGGGTTGATCTGTTTCAAAAGCATCTAAAACTTATAATAGTGCTCAATAGAGTTACTATGATCATTCTCTATAATATCAGTGTTCAGGGGGATTTCCATAAATTTGCTACCACCGTGCGAATGCATGAACAAAATATTATATTTTAAAACTAGTATTACATCACATTATTAAATGAAGTCAACATCTAAAATTAAATTGTGTGGAAGATTGTCAGTAACTAGAAAGCTTTGTGGGTAGGTGCGACCCTGAATGCTTAAATTAATGGTAGTTTCAAATTTTGGGAAAGATAATACAGATGTTTCACCTACTAAAGTTATCTGTTCACTCAAGGGGTGATAGATAGTATTGTTGATAGATAGTATTGTAGCTGCTATGCTGCTACACGAACATCCAGTATCTAATAAGGAATAATATTATTTCCCTCTGATTATGACACTGACTTGCGGTGTCGCTGTGCAAAGTCAGACATGCTGACAGTCAATATTAGGTGTGCCGCGTGCTTTTTTGTCCAAACTAGATTGAGGTGTGGCACCGCTCAGCTTGTTTGTCAACAAACGTTCATCATCGCGGGGCTCACTCCTCGTGTTATGAAAACATTCTGACTGCTCTACTTCGCTATTATGCGTGGGTTGCGTTATAAAAATTGTCCGTGGCGTCAGCCCGAATTTGTTTCTAAACCTGCGAAAGCTGTCATTAATGTTGGTGGAAAACTCAAATTTCTGGTGGGGAAACAGACTGCACTGATGGCTTTTATGGCCTACATAGAAACACAATGCATAGGTATCTTGCCCGAGACTGCGTGGACCGATGATGTTTTGCTTAGCTTCAGGGATGTTGTGATGTGTGGCAACACCGACATTTAGGTTGCATGGCTGCGGCAGTGTGGCAACAGCGGGTTGGGGAGCATTGGGGGGGGGGGGGGGAAGTGACGCGCTTGCGAATCTGGCTTGGGGCCGGCTGCACATGCGATGTTTCTTGTGTTGACACTGACGCCGTCGGGTGAGATACGAGATGAACGATGACACAAATACTTACTGGTAATTTGGGCGCGTGCGGTGCTTCCCAATCACCGCACTATTGAGACTCAGTGTTCTCAGGGATGTTGTGGGTTTTGTGTGTCCATCTCACCCGTGCGTACTTACAAACACGTTGGCAATACTAAACTTTTAATAAACATCACTGAAATAAACAATTGATAACACATATGTGGCTAGGACACTGTCACTACTGAATAAAAGAATTGAGTTCACTGTAGACTTGTTTTTATTGATATTGTTATACACATAAACGTGCAAATGAAATGACTATCTTGGTCATGACTAGCCAATTCTGCTTGGGTGCTCCCCAGCCTGTAATTAATCTAGCGCACGCCTAAATGGATGATCTCACCGAGGTGCGTGAAAGCACAGCCTTCACAAGGGAAAAGGGCCGACAGCTGCTAGGGTGGACTGACGATTTTTCCCTGAAGACAGGACACGGTGAATTACAAATTAAAACCCTTAATACACATTAACACATGTGGTTACTCTGCTTCACTAACTCAAACTCGTTGGGGCTCGCCCTCCAGCACGTGGGTAGTGTGGTGACGGCCTATACACAGAGCCGGCTAGGACGGGAATAATTGCACCATACACTAATTACACAATTACATAGACCCTTGAATGATACATGAAATAAGATGGGACACAAGATGAATATTCACAATAAGCACACACATGTGTGAAAATAAGCTTAGGTGATGCGGATGCCGCTGGATGAAGTTCGTAGCGGACCACGTGGTGCAGGTGAAAGTGCAATATTTCTGCGTAGAAACGGCAAACTAAATTCAGATAAATTATTATTCGTGTTGAGCAAGTGGTTCTCATTACAATTAGCATTGTTACAGGCTTGTAACATGCCTGATTGCGGTGAAATCAAACATTACTGTGACCGCACGGTCAATTACAAAAAGCATCAATATACGTGAAAAATACATTGAACCCTGAATGAAACTGATAGAGAACCCTGAAATAAATGATTGCACATATGATGTTATATAAATAATCTCTTAAAATGCAATGATGGCGTATACAAAGACTTGGCTTCGGTTGGCCACGTGGTTATACGTGATATTGCCGTAAAATAATCAAACACGAAAATTACCCTCAAATACATACATAAAAATAAAGCTCTTAAATTTGCGTGTAGCAATTATGCAGAAGTTACACTGAAATGCCATAAACATAGGCAGATGGCGCCTGATTCAAAATGCGCGGGTCGTGTACCTCTCCCGACATCTTTCTCCTCCTTCTCCTCGATTAAGTTAAAAATGCCACAAGGGCGTAAGAATGAGTAAAGTGGAAGCATAATGCTGGGGAAAATGTCTGCCATGCAAGCAAAGATTAACCCGTAAACTACATTGACTATGGAAACCTAAATCGGAGAACAAAAGTTGTAGTGCATACGTGACAGTGTCTTACCTCCCCAGCTCTCCTCGACAGACTGTGTAGATACAAACGTTGTGCGGACCTACCATGGCCGCCTATGGGGTTCACATAAGCGGTAGTGCTACGCACGCCGAGTGAAATATTTTATATTGAAAATAAAATGGCACAAATTAAATTAGATATTGTTTTACATTTCTATAATTTTCTTATGAATTTCAATATTATTTTAGTGTCTCTTTGTGATGGTGTTCATGCTGGAATATTAAGTGTTCTTAATCTCTATGCCGCGGGCACTTTGAATATTCATAACCAAACAATTAAAAGTAGTATAAACACTTTTAAAACATTTTAAGACATATTGAACACTGTAAAGACAATATAACACATTTTACCCTGAAATTAACATTTATAGGAAAGGCCAAAATTATCGGCCTCTTTGCGTATGTACGGAACACGTGACACGTGAGTGCCGCTGGCTGTTAGCCGGCGTCAACACTTTATGTGACTGAGTTACACCCACTGGTGTCAGTGATGTTTTACTAATAACTGTTGAGACCGAACTTTGCCTGACTTAGCGTCATTAGTTTGGTTTGTTGGCGGCGTGAAATGTATAGCAGAATTATGGTTTCTTTGAGAGTTTACATTGACATTACTAACTTTCAGCTGAAATGTAAAAATGGAGTGATCTGTGTTATGGGTATATGGCATGAACTCATGTCGTTGAACTGGGGTTGATTTGTGTGGTGGAGGCAGGTTGCTTTGGGCATTGAATTGTTTGATATCTGCGTATGAACGCTGCGGTACATCTTTATTGAATATAGCCCTACAGGCATCACGGACTCGGATGTTGTTTTCCTGGGTGGGGGAGAGGTGTTTTCCCTGTAATTTTCCCCATAAACATACCCCTGTACATGTCTGTTTTGTTGTGGTTCTGCCCTGAAGCGGCCTGCCTGGTGATGTGCGCGTGTTTATAGGGTCCAGTGTGTGACTGATGTCTGTATTGTTCTCCATTCTGTGGCCACTCAATTACCGTTGGGGGCAGAGGTACCTGTGCTGAATTCGCGTGTCTTTGTGGGAGGTGGGTGGGGGTGGTGTGGTATATGTGTGCGTGTTTTTGAGCATCTGTAACTATTCTTTCAGAATAGCTATTTCCTCGTGTAGTTTAACGTGTTGTGGGTTTGGTGTAGCCTGGTCAATGTTCAGTGTGTATCTGTACATGCCACACTCAATGTTTTGTATATTGTGTAGCAGCTGGTATAGTGTTTTGTTCTCTAACGGCACAAGTTTTTCAGCAAGTGATGGCAAGAAAAGAGAGTCCCAAATTATATTAAGAAATTCTGGTTCAGGCAATTGTGGCACACACTTATTCTTATAAAATGTGAAGTTTTCAATATGAACCTTAGCAGTTTTGCTATGGTTTTGTTGGGTGGAGTGTAAGAGTTGTCTGTACTTGTCTTGTGCATTGAGTTACGAGAATGTCTGTAATAGCTTTTCCTCAATTTGCTTCCAAGCAATATCAGCCACCCCTGATAGATAAAACTTTAATCGCCGTCGTTTTTCAAGTTCTGATCAACAAGTTAATACTTCACTTGCGGCGTTGAAGGTGTCGTAAAAATTCTTTGATACTTTCTTTACTTTCTCCTGAGAAGGTGGGAATGTGTTGTGGGGGTTGTAAAATGAAATTACTTGTGTGTGCGTTTGAATGTTGGGTAATTGTGGGATTTGTACTCTATTGTTTGTGGCGTTGATAGACTGTTGTTTTCTTGTGTAATTTATGCTAGTGTTCTCGTGTACAGGAATGTTAGTATTTGTGCTGGGAATGGAAATTAAAAACGGGTTTGTTGTTTGTAGTGTGTGGAGTGGACGTGGTCTCAAATAAAAGCCGCTTGTTTTAGGTTTGTGTGTGTCGTGAAATGAGTAGTCTAATGCTGCGTTCTGCTGTGTAGGGGAAGTGTGTTCAATAGGTGTTGTGTGTTTGGTGTTATCTCTCGTTAACTGGGTTCACAGTTGTTTGTGTAATTCTACAGCACGTCTAGTGTCAGCACGTCGCCTAAATCAACTAACAGGGTCTTAACGAATTTCTGTTTGTTGTGTGCAGAAGATGTGTGGTCTGCAGTCATGTCGATATGTTAGAATAAAAATGAGAAGTGTATTTGGTGCAGCGCACTTTGAACAACTTATAATTAATACTAAATACAAAAGATAAGAAAATTGTAATATCTCCCAAATACACACACGACACAGGTGGAGATTTCCTTGCTCAGTAGGGAACAGGGTGTTCCACATACAGTAACAGCAAATTACATGCGTTATTCTATGCTACATAAAATACAAGCAGTTCTGTTGGGGGGCGGGGAGCGCGACGTGACATTACTGCTGTTCTGGCAAGTCCTTATGCAAGAAGCTGACGTGCGCACATGACATACTGACCTGCCACACACTCGCTTACCACGCATGCCTTGGGCTTGCGGCGATTAACAGCTTTTACGCTTTCTGGCGTGAATAGAAACAATCGATGAACAATTTGTATAACATGACAAATATTGTAACCTGTTGCGAACAAAATCCTAATTTTACAGAAGTAACATAGAATGCTATGGAGATTGAAATACACCTTAAAGTATAAAAGTAATGATGCCTATGCACGGTGTGGGACAGCGGGAAGCACAGCCACGTGTCTGTTTCGTTGCCAGGTCTGGTAAGTTGCCTTCTGCTTCGTGTCGCCTCCGACTTTGTTAATTTTTTGCATAGCTGTCTGGGGTAACTTGGGGGGAGGGGGGATGATGCCTCAGGTGGCATTTAAATACTATGTAGCACATGTTTTACAAAACATTTCCCCTCTGCCTACAATCTATAGTGCGTAACACCTTAGGTGGTATGTGTATAGCATCTGGTTGCTACAGATGTCACCCATCCATAGCGCTCACCTTGCACGACATTGGTGAGGCGAACATTTTCAGTACCCTTGACATGCAGACAGGTTACTGGCAAATCGTCGTACTCCTCGACAGCAGAAGATACACTGCTTTTACCGTCCAGAAGGAGAAACCCTCCAGTTTCGAGTTATGCCCTTTTGGCTTAAGAATGTATCAGCAACCTTCCAACGGCTTATGTCGGCCAAGATCCTATTGGGATATTTTGGGCAGTTCTGTTTTGCGTACCTCGACATCATAGTCTACTCGAAAACTTGGGAAGAACACCTCAACCACCTACAGAGGGTACTAGAATGCCTGGAACTCCACGGAATGACAGCAAAGCTCTCAAAGAGCCACTTTGGGAAGACTTCAGTAGATTACCTGGGTCATATAGTTTCACCCCAACTACCCTCAAGCCAACTCAATCCGAGAAATTCAGGAAGCCAAAGAACCCGCCACTAAGAAGCAACTGCACCGGTTCCTCAGTCTTTGCAACTGGCTCTGGGATTTTGTGCCAAACATCACCAGTTTCATGGCACCATTACACCCCGCTGTTAGAAAAGGAAGCCTGGGGTCAATAGGGGTCAGAACATTGGGCCGCCTTCCAAACTCTCAAAAACAGCTTCAAAGACATCAAGCAGCTGCATCGACCCGAGAGAGAAGGACCCCTAATCGTTCAGACAGATGCATGCCACAACGGCCTCAGCACCATCCTATACCAAGAGGACGCAGACGGCAACCCCTTGGTGATTGCCTACGCCAGTACATGGCTCAAAGCCACAGAACAAAGGTAACACATCAACGAGCAAGAGTGCCTCGCTGTGGTCTGCGCTGTCAGAAAATAACTGTAGTATTTGAAAGGCACTCACCTCATCCTAAGGACTGACAGCAAAACCCTCCAGTGTCTCAGGGAGTCCAGAAACGCCAATGCCAAATTCAGAAGATCGGATATGTTTCTTATCGAGTTTTATTTCGAAGTGCAGCATTGCCCAGGGAAAACAAACGACCTGCTGGATGCTCTGTCCCACAAGCCAGACCTGGACAATGATGAAAAGGCAGACGAAGAATGGGAACGCATGATGCCACCGCAAAGAGCAACTCCGACTGCAACAGTTGCATATCAGCCGACATCAAATAACCCTCCACCAACAACAGGACAAAGAAATCCATAGCCTCCTCAAGAAGCATCCCCAGCAATTTGAAATGAGGGACGACATCATCTGGTCTCACAACAGTAAAGCCGGAGCTAAGTGAAGAATCTGGTTACCCCAAGATCTAAGAGCTGACATCTGCAGGCACCACCATGACCACCCCGAAGCGAGTTACCTGGGAACACAGGAAATGCTAGCAGACATTGCAGTGTGCTACATTTAGGACAAAATGAGCAGGGATGTCTGGCACTATGTCCACAGCTGCGAAATGTGCTGCAGGGGCAAGACTTACCCCGTACCGCAACCCACTTCCAAACCAAGACAACCACGCACGGCTTGGATGCACATTGCAGCCGACTCAATGGGGCCGTACCCTAAGAGCACTAAGGGTAACCGCTACCTACTCATCACAACCAATATATTTTCACAATGAGTGGAGGTTTTCCCCTTGCCAAGTCAGGAAACCCACGGAATTGTTGGAAAATTTGATTTTGAAATTTTCCCACGCTGGGGCTACCCTTCATGTATTCTCACAGACAATGGGACCTAGTTTGCAAGCCGTAAATAG
Source organism: Dryococelus australis (assembly GCA_029891345.1). Classification (NCBI taxonomy): domain Eukaryota; kingdom Metazoa; phylum Arthropoda; class Insecta; order Phasmatodea; family Phasmatidae; genus Dryococelus; species Dryococelus australis. Next base: position 59,832,394 of record CM057003.1, on the reverse strand, counting down.
CTCACCACATGCACAAATTGGGGAATGGAAACTTGGATGACTCTGTTTTACCACCCTCAAGCAAACCCCACTGAGCAGAGGAACCAGGAGGTTAAGAAAAACCTCCATCTCATTGTGGGGAACGACCACAAACATTGGGATCGCCACATCCCGAAAATCCTCTTCGCCTTACGACGACGTACAAACGAGGCTACCAATTCCAGCCCCAGCCAACTTGTCCTGGGCCAAACTCTACGGCACCTGAGGGATTGGCAATGGGAGATCCTGCCTACCAAACGGCCTTGTCCTGAAGACGTCTGGTTAGCCACCCTAGTCTGCACGGACAATACAAGGGACTCCCAAGAGGCCTATTTCCAGAGGAAGTATCCTCAAACTCGAACAGGCATCGGAGTATTTGCTATCAGTGAAACCATCCTTCTGCGCAGTCACTCCCTGAGCAAGACAAACAGTCAGTTCAGCATGGGTCTGGCCGGAAAATGGGATGATCCATACAATGTGATTGGACATCAAGAAAATGTGTATTGTGTAGAAGACCACAACAGACGCATCCGCAAAGCTACGAGGGGCCAGATAAGGCCCTTCACTCATGAGGCTCTAGACCCAGAAATACACGTCACTACCTCAATCACTTCAGAAACACCAGACGACGTAGATGAACCAGAACAAAGTGCTTCCTCCCAAGCTCGGCCACCCTCACCCAAGGAACCTGCAGTGAGAACCGAAAACATCAGAGGGGCAAGCTACTCTCGTCCAACAAGGGTAGATTTTCCGAAATGAGTGGCAGCATGCATGATTCATACATTGCCCTCAACACCCACCAACTTCAAGCGCTGAATGGTCACACAACAAGGAAGGTGGACACCTAGTGCCAGTGAACTATGCTGGCGAAGCTTGTTAGATTGATAAACTACCTCAGCCAAGCCTGATCGTTCAGAAGGACAAGGACCCTCAAGCCACTGAGCAGATAGAGCCTCAGAAACCTCCACCTTGACCAACAACTCCTGCAAAGCCGGTCTTAATGGGCCGCACCAATGAGAAGACTGCAACGCCATACAACATAACAGCTGCCTCCAAAACGTTGTCTTCCACAAGGGAAGGCCCTACCAGAACTGCCAACCGAAATAAGCCATCCTGGATGCCTTACTAGATAGAACTGGTACCTTTGGCGGCGATCTACCTGGACAGTGCTAAGACTCAGCCGGCCGTACAGCCATTCAAGAGACTAATTTTGTATGATACTTATGCGAATTTTGACCAGTTTCTTTCCAGATTTCCTCCAGTCCTTCCTACCCACACCATCCCAACAAAAATCATAAAGTCTTCACGTATTGATTAACGGATGAACAACCTACGCCCAAAAACAATTCTGCAAGGACTTTATTTGTTGCTGCACTAATAACACTGTTAAATGCAAGTGAATTGGTACAATGCAACATCCCAATCCCTGTGCATTCCAGTCTGAAAAGCTCGCAAAGCTGTTTTTAAATTGTGATTATATCTTTCTACCAGATTTGCTTTTGGGTAATAGGGGGTAGTTTGAATCAATTTGACTCCCCAGGAAAAAAACAAGATTATTAATCTCTGCTGACACAAAATTGATGGCATTGCAGTCACAATGTTTACAGTTGACCCAAACACCAGATAATATTTTCTGGCTAAGAATTAAAAAAATTTCTGCAGTTTTCATACTCCTTAAAGGGAAGAAATAACAAATTTAGTAAAACTGTCAACTGCAACCAAAATTGAAGAAAATCCAGCATAAATACGGGGCAGAGGGCCAAAAATTGTCTAGGTACACACGTTCCCAGGGGAAAGTAGTCACACTAGCACTATAGGGACCAGGGGCGGATCCACGCTTGATGTTCAGGGTGGGCTATAAATGATAAAAATGAAACATATGTATTGTAAAAATTACTATTCTATGTGTTACAATATTTTAATTTACTTATGATACATGTGGCAAAACAATTCAGTTATGTTACAATTTCAAGGCGCCGAACTTTCTCTTTAGCAAATTTATTTATAACTTTATCAGGGTCAATTTTAAAGTCTCTATGTACAATCATTTTGCAAAAAGAAATTGTATTTCTTTGCAAGTGACTTCATTTCTTGCTCCATGCGTTCATTTGATCTAATTTGTTTTAAAACACTACTTGGCATCGTAAGTGTTAAGTTTAAAGACAGCAGAAATGTTTCTGAAAATCTAGCTGAAAGATTGGACAATGAAAACACAAACACCTCCAACTGCAGACACTTTCAAAATGACTAATCGCTGTTACTAATACTTTTGAAGGATTGTTGTAAACAATATTGATGAAGGTCATAAGGAGAAGGGTGTTGAACAAGTGTTAAATGTAACCAAATACAGTAGAGTTCTCTGCTGTATTTGGCGTAACTATGTCACACCAGAATGAGAAAGATAAAGAAGAGAAGGTGGTAGGGATTAAGGTCGAAGGAGGAGGGGAGGGGTTAACCTTCTGTGCTGTGTGAACTTGACCATCAGAGCTAAATATATTGTTGCAATGCAAAACAGACTAACTGTGTGTGTGTGTGTTACCTTTTCTAAAGCACTGAGTAATGTGTGAATTTAAAGTAGGTACTATTTTTCAATTTTTACTTGGCATTAATATTTTTAGAGCAGTCTCGGAAGGGGTCATGGCCCCAATCGCCCCCTCCCTCTGGATCCGTCCCTGATAGGGACTCCTAATTTTGGCATTATGGGGTTTCCCCTTTTGGCACTCAAGACATTCCTTAACAAGATGTTGCATTTTATTGATGCAGATCCCTTCAGTTAAATGCTTAACACTGTTAAACATCCATGTATTGTTTTTACGAGTCATGAATAAGAGCAACAAAAATAGATACAGCCTAAGATAGAATTGTTGGGGAAAATGTATCATTGAAGAGAACACATTTTGGTGATTTTTTTATGATCTGAAAATAATATGCATGCATAGAATTCATTAAAGTCAGTATATTATTCTTGTAGCTTGCTGGCAATTTTCACAATCACTATGGTCAGTTCAAATGCTATTTCATTACATTTAAATTTTTATCAAAGAATTGAGAAGGGACATGGGTTGATGCAACACATATAAAATGTAACAAGAACACTTTTTGTTGCTGCCAGTTGGCTGCCGGGTGGCCACCTGTTGTCCGTCTGTTTTTGTCTGGTGTCTTTTTACACCTTGAAACCCAGCGAGAGCCAATGATAGCTTTCGGAAATAACACCAAAACTGCAAATCATAAGTTAGAAATGGATTTTCATGCTTATACTCTTCTCCTATTTTTTTCCTTCGTCCTCTCCTCCTCTGTACACCTCAACAGACCCCGTCTTCTTGTAGAAATAACCCCTTCCTGTTCTGATGGATGCATCACAACCCAGCAAGGAGACAAGTGTATTCTAAGTATGTTTGGCAGAGCGTATACCATCTGAAATAAAAACAGGACTAGAGCTGTTCCGATACCAACTCTTGGTATCAGTTATCAGCCGATATTAAGCATCTAGCCAAGTCACAAGTAATTGGTACCAGTATTGGTACAGGTATCAGGTATCAGGAAATGTATATTTCATAAAATTTTTATTTCACCCGAAAAACACAACTAGTACTTACTTCAAAATCAAAACAAGTCCCACGTAATGCATTCAAATCAGCGTATTTAAATCAATACACTAATTTCCAGAAAGATTAGTATATTAACAATATTTAAATTTTTACATACCTGATATAAACAAACTCATAACCGCCCAATGAAGAGCCAAAGAATGTACAGCACACTATCTGTATTTACAAAAAACAACAAATCATTCCCACTGTAAATTTATTATGTTAATAATTAACAAAATATATTTGTCAGAATTTAGTATCTGCCACTCAAATAATTATTAATGCACAGTTATAATTTTCAAATGTAAACATTGCGTAGATGAAAATGAATTCTCTGGCATAATAGGTATTGTGTTGGTGGTTGGTCATGTAGAAAGTTGAAATAGTGAACTTTTTACCACCAACCGACCAATCAGAAAGTGTTTTGTAGTTTGGACATGTGACTGCAAAAATACATGAAAACGTTGAAGTGGAGGAGGCTAAAGGTGTAAATAATAATATTAATATGCATCAGCGACCAGCAGTTTTCTGTATCAAAAACCCAATGTATAAAACCTTTGAAATGTTTGTTTTGGATAGGTACAATATTTTATGTATTTTCATTTTGGTACAATGCAGTATCTTTCTGTCATATAACATTTTCAGTTATCGCTTACCTCAGTACTGTTGATTTCAGACACTCAAAATCTCACCAAATGAAAATACAATTTTTTTTTTTTTTTTTACAGATTTACTGCTACCTGGTTACTCGATTGTGAAACTATTTACACCAATGCGCCAACTGTCTAGTGTGCCATGGTTATATGTTGTCCACCAACTGACAACCATCAACACCAACAGCCAATTGTGCCAGGGGCTTGAATTTTGAATTTTCATAGATGTAATGACAATGTGTTGCCAACATTAGTCCGACTCCAGTTGAATGTTACAACAAGATTTATAAACCAATCCATCTTGTTCCACAAAACATTGTCTCAAACTCTTCAGTACATAATGTAATAATTTTTTTTTTTTAGGTGTTAGAATGGCAGAAGACTAGTGCCCATGGACAACATTGACGATTCCAAACGAAAAACACAAAAAAAGACACTAAAATATTCATCTGATGAAATACCAAAAAATTGAAGATCCATTCAATTTACAAAAACGATAAAAATGGCACAGACAAAAATTATGCCACTACCCAGACACCGAGTTCCAAAAGTCAGAAACATCACCAAAGAAGGCTACAGAAGAACTTGATGCGTGACGTACTGGGAATAAATATTCACTATACTCTCTTCGCAGAGGACGCCCAGATTTTTTGGCTAGATGCTGAGCCAGGCGCTTCTATGTGTGGGTTCAGTTTTGTGTGGGTGTTGTCACCTTCTCATTTTACAAAACTGGCCGTGTGGCTATGCGGTAGGGCAACACAATACGGTGTCAAGGTGCCACTACTGCTTTGGATATACCTGGGCTACAGTGTGAGGGTGTGGTGCTTGCGCAAGGTGTGACAGATACTGGTGCGTTGTACTGGTAAGCTGAGATCTGTGGCTTAGGCGGAGGTGTGGGATACAATACAGCTGGTACAAGATAATCTACTATAGGTGTTGGCGGCTGATCAGGTTGGTTCAGATACACAGCAATCCACCAAGGGTACTCCATTGGTCCGGTCTTCTCTGGTGGAGTGAAGAGATCTCTGGGTACTGGAACTTCCACAGAGTCTTACAGATGACATAACACTTGCGCCTGAACCTGAGGAGTTTAGCTAGCTATCTGTCTGACCAGAGAACGCTGATGCTCATGCGTTCTACCTATTGCTGAGGGTATCTTTCACACTTTCTCCTTAAGGCCTTTCCTATGGGAGTAGGGCATGGGGAAGTGGACTTTACCCTATTACTACTGTACCATTCCTGCAGGTCCTTGAGCAGCTTTACGTGTGGCACATCGTCCGAACAGAGGATGGACGGACACCCTATTCCCAAGCCTGGCAGAGACTGCAGTACACAAGGGAAGTTAGGCCTCACCTTGTCCAGAGACGCACACAGGTTTGTGGCCCTGTCCCAGTCTTCCCAACCTAGGGGACGAAGTCTCTCCCAGCGGAGACCGCTCAGGAGAGAGGCACCAGGTTGACAAGCTGTTTCCAGGACAGTGTATCTGTGGGGCTCCTCCTTTCCGTAAATTCGGTAGGGTTGAGGGGAAGGGTGGCCAAAGTTAGTGCGTGTGTGGTAAAATAGTGTTTGGCTCGTTTGAGAGAAATTCCCTGGGATCACCTGTGTACCTGTTACGTGAGGGTAGTTAAGGATGGGTTCTATGTCTACAGGAAAAAAGTAATCAATTTGAAAGCTGACCCACATTTTATTCCAGTAATGGAAATAAGCACGTGGTGAATGCACTCTAGCTCCTGGTCAGCGACGCAAATATCAGCTGGAAAGCTAAAAGCACAAATTACATTGGCTGGTAGAAGTAACTGGTCTACAACTAAAGGAATGCTGTGTATATGATGAAAGTCTTAAGCAACAAACTCTTGCAGTGTTTTACATAATGGGTGTGTAGAACGATGTTGCGTTTATTCTGACACAAAGCAAGGTGACTAAGCAAGGTCGTGACAGGTTTCAGCCTTGAAAAAGAGGACGGGTCCACTACAGAGACGTATGTAACTGTAGGATGACAAAAGGGTTTGCGGGGTACATAGCGGAGAGCTCCTAACCCTATTGCACACGTAGCTTAAGCGAAGATCGGGATGTTGCGTTCTGAGCAACGGGTGCTAGAACTAACGAAGAAGGGTCAATTCCTGAGCTGCAAACACTAGGAAGAGTTGAGATCAATCTGATCAGAAACTGAGTGGTGAGTGTTAGAAGTGAAGACTGGCCTGGGTATGCAGGCTGTCTCCCTTTTTATACTAAATTCTGGCCTAGCCCACTGCTGATTGGCTCGTGCTGCATGGTGAGGGGTAGTCGTAGAGTGGGGGGTAACGAATGCATGTCTTGCCTCTGTGACATTTCTGGCTGGCTGGAAGGGGTTGCGAAACAAAAGACAAGCGATAATTACTACTAGAGCTATCTAATGGGGAGTAAAAGAACTCACTCTCTTTAATCATTGTTATGGTGGGCCAGTGAATAAAACAATCTGTGAGGCAGACAGTACAATCTCACAGTTGAATGGGGCATAGTTAACTTCCAATTCCGCAACAACTGATCTAGGGATGGAGCGGAAGTCGTTAAAAATCACCATTGTGGAAAAATGTCATGCGTCAATTTGTCCCCTTTCCGCTGCGACTTAAGCTCATTCCTTGAGGTTGTGGAAAGGCATATTCTCTCGTGAAAAATATAGCACTGCCTCTATGGACTGCATTTCAACAAGATGAGAGATGGAAGACGATTTGACTAGGAGAACTCCGCTTTTTTTTCAGTGGTCCAAGCTACAGAGGGACGTAGGAGATTGGAGTCTGATCAAGTGAAAGCCACAGGTATATGCAGGCACTGCCTTGCTTCCTTGTTCCACCGGCACTCCTCTTTTCGACTAGCATTCAGCAAGGAAGGAAAAGGTCGGACCTGCCCCCTGCCCCGGAGAGGAAGAGCGTATCCTCTGTCACAGTCAATCAATGTGACATCCGTGTGTCAGAGACAGAACATATTCCTTGTTTGAGGTCACCATTGGTTGTAAAGAGGAATAGTGTTCTCAACTTTTGCTGTCTAGCAGCCTGAAACGAAAGCGTGATTTCTCATGTCACACACAACATTCCTCTTGGTCACTACTCTCAGAGGGATGGTGGAATGGAGAGAAAATTCCTTTGCGGAAATACGATGCTGTTCCCTCAATAGCAATTTTTTCTCCTTCGGCTTCAGTACAGAGAGCTACTCTGTGCGCTGCGACACCTTGTGTCGCTCCCCTCCTCAATGAACTTGACCTTTCTTCCTAACAGCTGGGACGGGATGAAGACCGTTCATAACACAGGTGGCGTCTAAATGCTCTTTTACTAGCGTGCCGCATATCAATAAAAAAAGGAACACTCAACTGTCTTGCTTACATATAGCTATTCCTATCTTGCTCTCTCTCGCACCAAGGAATAAAAGAGGGAAGGATAATTTGGACATCGAACTGGTAACAGGAAACGCGCAGTTGTTTTCCTTTTGTCTCAAATGACAGTGCATGTTTTCTTGTCTGCGTTTTGTTCGTTTTCTATGGGGATCCGGGCGGTGTGAATCACGGGCCTCTTTCATTTCAGTGTGCATTCACAAACTAATTCTTACTTTGGTGACTCATAACAACAAACACGTGAATTGCACACGAAAAGATTCGACTGGGAGGAAACATCTTTCGACAGACTATCCTACAGTAATCATGTCACCATTTTAAGCACGACTCTGTAATAACCTGCAGCATTGCTATGGGCGGCTGTAGGTTTTATAGTGTTACCTATTGTCACACAGCAGGTTATTTTTAAGTCTTCAATTTGCAACCCTAAGGGTTTTCAGATAGCCGGGCTCTTTCAGACCCGTCTCCTGGCTAAAACGGTTCCTTGTAGAGTGAAGTGGCGGGTTTCATACTTACAAAAATACACAAATGCATTCACCACTACAAGGGAAATAGAAGAGAGAATTAGAAGCATAAAAGACATATACCCTTGTAAATAATGTTACATGTTACATGCCTTACTCTTATAAAGTCCATAGTTGCTTGCTGAAAAGTATTTACACATCATTCTAAACAATGATTACCCTTGCGAAATTGGCAAAACGTGGCACAAAAAAAATAACAACTATTTATTAAGTAGTGTCTCTCTTCACACAATCTGCTCTGACAGCTTCAGTCTTTGGTTGCTTTCTTAGCCTGCCCTATTCATTTATGTTACTGCATACAGATTTTCAAGAGCAAACAAAGCTAAGGCAAATTTATTACAGGTTAACCCTAGAGTGTGCAGATAATAATGTCAAAATAAGCACTCAACACACCAACCTGTGGAAAAGTTTCGACGTGAGAGCTTTCATTCGACGTATCGTAGCAATGATTAATGTGTTGAACACCCTAACTACTCTAGCTTACATCAACTGCTATGTCACTGGGGTCAAGTGTGGACGTGCACTGCAACAAATGCAACACTGGAATGAGCTACCTAGCTACATTGACATGGGACATAGCGTGCCTTCATAGGGCAGTGACTACTGCTTACTGTTAGGGGCGTTGCTTTCTGTGTCTCAGTTAGGGCTGCCTGCAGACTCCGTTTCTGACAAAAACAGCAATTGACAACTGCTTAGTGCCTCCTAGCACTGGACGTCACAGCATGGCACTAGGCTCAGGTTTACTGGGGCGCTCCCATCTCTTGTGAGGTGTGCTCGGGGGTTTCGGCCACTGGAACTTGGCGGATGGCCGCAATGGAGTCTCCTTGTATTGCCCCGCTGAGACTAGGGCCCGGCAGGCACGTGGCGGGTGGACTTGAAGCTACGGCCTGCTGGATGCTGCGGTGTCATCTCATTTCGAGTGGCTGGTGGTGTCAGTAACCAACTGACCAAGAGCACTGCTAGCCCCAGGTGGCAGTGCGTGGGACGTCAGGCTTGAAGAAGATGCTGGCTAGCCCATGTCGGTAGGCCAGGACAGTCGGGTGGAGGGCGGTGACAGACTCGGCCTGCCGACTGACATCAGGTTCATGTCGATGTCGAGGACGGCAGCTCTCTCCGCTGACGTGAGCAGTCCCCACGACTGGCTGGTCTGCAGCTGATACTTGGTGTACTCTGGCATGCCGGAAGTGCGGCGACTCAGCATGGGGAACTGCACTGTCGCTGTCCTGGAGGCTGGTCTGGAACGAGGCGTTGACTCTGCTTGCGGCGGGCTCTCCGTCATCTCCGGGGCAGGTCTCTCTGCTCCCACTCTCAGATCTATTGAACATGGACAGGTCACAGTTATTTGGCACTTTACAAGGACTAACTACATCAAGAGTACTAGAGAAACTCCCGGGGGATTGCTCACCGTGTTCGCCCTGTTCCTTCTTCTGAGTGTGACGATCTGCGCTGGGATACCCTGGTTACTGGAAGACAGCAGCCTCCACGTCAAGTGTGGACTGGGGCGCGAGGATGTCAACACGATCAGGGGTGACTGTGGCCTATGCGGTGAGCTTGTCTGATGCAGGTGGCTGGACCTGGTGGACACTGTCTGCTCAGGGTGCTGCTTTTGTAGAGGACATCGGCTGCTCAGCAGGGTCGACTGTGATGACGTCTGTGGTTGAATACCTCTGGCTGGCGTGGTCTGCTTGAGCCTCATCTGTAGTCCATCGTGATGCACGCTCTCACGGCACTGATGATCTAGCAGAACTGGCTGGCGGAGTTCTTCCGGTCTGGTGCAAGCATTGATGGCTGTTCTTCCGATCTGCTGGACTTCTTCAGGAAATCTCAGTTATACTTGGGGTCTACTTTACAGGATGCTTCGCGAACTTCTGGTGGAACTCAACTGGGGTGGATGGCACAGTCCTAATCAATGTTCCCACCTTTCTTGCGTTAAGGACCGATGTCCTAACTGGTTCGCAGAAATTGCTGGTCATTACCAGGGATTCTTTCTCACTCTCCCTGGTGGCTAGAGACTTAGGTTCCTCCTGGCAGGTGGATGGAGGTCTCTGTTTCTTAACCCTGTCCAATAGGTGGGGGTAACGATGGCGGGTCATACTGGTGAGGTGACAGGACGGTTTCAGGATAAGGGCGCATCTGGCTCCGAATGACTCTTCTGATTTTCCAGTGGCCATCCTCTGCCCAGTAGATATTCTCCTGGCATCCGACAACCTTATAGGCTCCTTCCCATTTACTGGCCAATCCTGCACTGAACTGATTGCCCCCCTTTGCTCAGTGGATGACTGTGGAGTAATACAGCCTCTCCTATGGGGACAGGAAGGATTACAGTTCGGGATGGTGGATATTTCTGGCTCTCACTGAATAACCCCTTACTTCTTGCGTTGTGAGTTATCTGGGCTCCCCACATGTCCACATGAAGCACTGTTACTTATTTCACCAACTCGTGACTATTTCAAACATACTTGCACCGTAAATTATACTTTAAGAAAATTGGCGGGAGAAGGCCCATACCTTAAATGCCTTGTGGCGAACCGGAAATAAACCACATGTGGTTCTCTTCACTGCTGCAATTTATTCAGTTACATGATTACATTCCTGTCAGGAAAAGCTTACATTTGGTACTGGTTATGAACCCGTCAGCTCTGGTAATACTGCGAAAAAGACACGTGGTCACATGAAATAACTTAAGTACAATTTAAGCCTACCTAGGCGATGCAAGCACTGGGTAGGTGCGAGGGGCGGTGAATTCTTGGGCAGCTGAAATATGAAAAAGATTCCAGTATGCTAAATAACTATTGCTGTGAAATGATTAGTCCAACACGGTGATGGCTGCCCGAGCGCGTGAAACACGAGCCCTGACGTGACGTGTCACACCCCTCGCAAAGACGAACAACTACTGAACTTTCTCCATGTGGTGTAATGGCTGGCGTGGCGTGTTGGCACCCTGCGCTGCACTACTTCCTTGCATGCAACATTTGCAAATCAGACACGTACCCTGCGTGCCGGTTGTTACATGTTGCTTCTAAAATTAACTCTGTAAATATTATTCATTATACCAAAACATTGCACTGCGTGGATGAAAGACACGTGAATGAACATTACAGAAAATTACAAAAAGACAATTTGAAAACACTGAGGGCTTTAGGGTTGTGAAGGCAGCCGTCTTTATTAGTTGCATTCCCTTGCGTAAACTTACCATGCCCTTTAATTGCACAAATTAAATAACAGAAATTTTACAGGCTCTATTTTCGGATTCCTGCACCATGCGCACATGGTTGCGCTCATTCTACTCTGCATCTGCGTCGTTTCTTGCCACACTGCACTGCATTTGCGCTCGTAGAGTGCGCACACACATTGCGTTACAGAACCTGGTGCGGCAGACAAACGGTCTAAGGAGAAGGGGTTAATGTGGGCACACGTCAGTACACGCAATGACTAGGGTCTGCCTTCCGGTTCCTCCTGGTACAGAATGGCTCCCAATCTATTCTGACAAGCGTCCGTTTGCAGGATGAGGGGTCCCTTCCCCTAGGGGCGGTGGAGATGATTTATGTTTTGAAAGCTGGCCTTGAGGGCTTCAAAGGAAACTTGGTGCTCTGGTGTCCACTTCCACCTATCATCCTTCCTGAGAAGAGGATGTAGAGGTGCCATTGTCTCTGCGATGTTGGGAACAAAATCCCTGAGCAAGTTACACAGTTCCAGGAAACGACGAAATTGCTTCTTGGTGTGGGGTGTGTCGGCTAGTCCTGAATGGCTAGTAACAATCTGTCTTGGGGATAGTTGCCCTCCATGGACACAAAGTAGCTTAAGTTTTCGATAGTTTGACCCTTAGTCCATGAAGTTTGAGGCATTCCAACATTTTCTGGAGGTGGGCGAGCTGCTCCTCCCATGTCTTGGAATAGATGATTATGTCGTCCAGATAGGCGAAACAGAACTTGCCTATGTATTCTGTTAAGACTTGGGAGGACATCAGGTGGTGGAACATAGTGAGTGCGTTCTTGAGTCCAAAGGGCATGACGTTGAAGTGCAGTGTTTCTTCTTCGGGAGATGTGACGGTGGTGTATGGACGGCTATCTGGATGCACAACTATTTGCCAGTAGCATGACTACATATCTAGAGTACTGAATATTGGGGCCTTACCTATATCGCACAGAGTGTATGTGAAGTCGAGAGCCGCGGGAAGAGTGGGCAATGTGACATCGTTCAAAGCTTTGTAGTTTATGCAAAAGCACAACTGCCCATCCTTTTAAATTCAAGCACAACATGAGAATTGTAGGTAGACGTGGAAGGCTCGACAATTCCGTGCCACTTCATTTTGTCTCTTTCCTCCATGATTATCTACCAGCGTCTGACCAAGACTTGAAAGGCCTGTTGTAGATTAGTGTGGAGTCGTTGAGGAGTATCTCATGCGTGACAGTTTGGGTCTGATGTAAGTTCCCACCAGTTCCAAAGGTGTTGGCGTGCTCATCGAGAACTTCCTTTAGCTGCCGAAACTGTGTGTCAGGTCTGTGGTATATCCGGCGCATCCAGGGTTGTAGCTTCTTGCTGTATGGCCAGATACTCCCAGTGTACCGTTATGCGTCGTCCGTCGCCCAGGTATACCTTGCATTTCCCAGTGATCCATGATGCATTGTTGCTCGCGGAGCCATGGATGTCCTAGGATAACGTCCTCTTTGACATCCGGTGTTACGAAAAATTCTGCGTGGGTCTTCAGTCTCTGGAGTTTGAATGGCAGGTTGATGTGTTTGTCCACAGCGAGGGTGCAGTCTGGTTTGGCCATTCTCACTGCCTTGGTCTGAGGTTGTAATTCCTGGCGTTGGCGTGGCTGGAGCAAGTCACTGCCAAAAAGTTCTCTGATGCCGCTGAATCTAAAAGGGCTAAGGCATTTTAGCCATTTATGAAAATTTCGATATAAGGCATAATAGGTATGTCTACCTCTTCATCTAGGAGATTGGCGGTTGGTTCCGTTTGCCCGACGGGAACTCTCTCTTCTTTCAGCTGGTGTTGCAGTTTCCCTTTGACAATTTGCTTTGGGGCGCCGCTTCTGCCTGGGTGGATCACGGTGTACTGGTTGAATCCTGTGATTCCGTGCTCTTATGTTGCTGCACTGATTGCTGTGGGCAATCCTTGTTGATATGGTTTTCCGGACAGAATCAGCACTTGAGTATGAGTAGCCTTGGGGCTTGCAGTGGCAGAGGTGGCTTGGAACGTCTTTCTCCCACCTTCCTTTTGTCGACAGGCTTAACGGTCTTGGGTTGGTCGAGCAGTGCTTGGGCCTGGAAATTCCATTCTGCTTCACTGGCTTGATCAATTAATTCGTCAACTGATGCTGGTTTGGGTAACAACAGGATATTCTGTATCCGTGGCAACAATAGATGTGTGATCTGCCTTATGCATCCATCTTCGTTTTCATCAGAAAATATTCTCAGGTTCATCTGTTCTTTTCTTCTCACAAAGATTTCAACATCATTCCCTGGCTTCTGGTGCTGGCTGTATGATTCCGTGGTGAGGTGTGCTACTACCTTTTCTCCAGCGAAATACTGTGCCAACCGGGTACTGAACTGCTCTCAGTTCGCTACAAATTCTCCATAAACATGCCAACAGTCGAGGTCCTTTCCTTTCAATTTGACCTGGGTGCAAGAAACCCAGTGTTTCTTGGGAATCTCATGAATTCGGAATTCCCACTCTCACTCATTTATAAATATGCAGGGATCTTCATGTGGCCTTGCTGCAAACTCCGGGAGTTGAGGTTCTCCATTGTAGCTGGCTTGGCTACGTGTTGAGATTGGGCCAGGGTTTGAAGGTCAGTACTCTGCAAACTTCGCATTGGTAAACTAGGCCAGGTATATTTACTGGTTTGTCGGGCCATCTGATACAGGTGTGGTGGAAATTCTCGCCACAGAGAATACATCATACCGTATGGATTCCTTGTCTGGGGCAAGTTACCCAGTAACAGTATGCAGTTTGCCAGGTATGACAGTCTTCACACTGGTACTCTAACCCATCAGTATAACGTGGAGTGTCTTCCCAACTGAGGCAGATTAAATTTTGCCTTACGCGACAGTGGGTGCATTGGATGCAATATATTCCCGTTCTGGACAGCCTGGTCGTGAACAGCGGTTTAGTCCGGTTGCGGCTGATTGGCCTTTTCAAGCTCGGGCTCGCTATGGACTTCATTCGACATTCTGACTGAGTGGGCACCACAGGGTGTTTTTCTCAGAATCCTCAAAGTCTGACTGTTCTGGCCTCCATTAGCGTGGAGTTGACGGTTGTGGCTGACTCGTTCATGCTTTCTAGTACAACTTTGAATTCGAGAGCTCAATGTTGGTAGTGGCAGAAAAAGATTCATCCTGGGTCATTCCTTCTACGTGACGCATGACGTACCGGAAATAAATACTTACCACACTGTCTTTGCAGAGGACATCCAGGTTTTTTGGCTAGACGCTGAGCCAGGCACTTCTATGTATGTTGAGGTTCAGTTTTATTTAGGTGCGTGCACCTTCCCATTGTACAAAACTGGCCGTGTGGCTATGCGGCAGGACACAAAATCAGGTGTGGGCAATACAATATGGTGTCTAGGTGCCATTACTGCCTTGGATATACCTGGACAATGGTGTGAGAGTGCGGTGCTCAAGCAAGGCGTAGCAGATACTGGTGCGGTGTACTGGTAAGCTGAGATCTGTAGCTTAGGCAGAGGTGTGGGACGCAATACAGCCGGTATGTGATACACTACTATGGGCGTTGGCGGCTGATCAGGTTGGTTCAGATGTTCGGCGATCCACAAAGGGTACTCCGTTAGTCCGATCTTCAGCCCGGTCTTCTCTAGTGGAGTAAAGAGATCCCTGGGTACTGGAACTTCCACAGAGTCTTGCAGATGATGTAGCGCTTGCGCCTGAGCCTGAGGAGTTAAGCTAGCTATCTCTCTGACCAGGGAAGGCTGATACTCATGTGTTTTACCTGATGCTGAGCGTATCTATCATACTTTCTCCTTAAGATCTTTTCTCGTCGAGTAGGGAAAGAGGAAATGGACTTTACCCTACTACTTCTGTTCCACGCCTGCAGGTTCCTTGTGCAGCTTTACGTGCGGCACTTTGTGCGAGCAGAAGACGGATGGACACCCTATTCCCAAGTCTGGCAGAGACTGCAGTACACGAGGAAAGTCAGGCCTCACCTTGTCCAGAGACACACACGGGTGTGTGGCCCTGTCCCAGTCTTCCCAACCTAGGGGACACAAGTCTCTCTCAGCGGAGATCACTCAAGAGAGGAACACCAGGTTGACAAGCTGTTTCCAGGACAGTGTACCTGTGTGGCTCCTCCTTTCCGTCAATCCAATCCCATAGGGTTGAAGGGAAGGGCGGCCGAAGCTAGTGTGTGTGTGGTAATATAGTGTTTAGCTCGTTCGAGTGAAATTCCCCGGGATCACCTGTAAACCTGTTATGTAAGGTTAACTAAGGATGGGTACTATGTCTACAGGAAAAGTATTCAATTCGATAGCTTACCCACAGTTTATTCTAGTAATTGAAGTAAGCATGTGGTGAATGCACTGTAGCTCCTGGTCAACAGCGTGAATATCAGCCGGAAAGCTAAAAGAACTAATTATGATGACCGGTAGAGGCAACCGGTGTACAGCTAAGGGAATGCGGTGTATGTGTTGAAAGTCAAAGCAACAAACTCTTGCGTTGTTGTACGTTATGGGTGCGTAGAACGACGTTTGACACAAAGCAAGGTGTCTAAGCAAGGTCATGACAGGATTCAGCCTTGAAAAAGACCTTAAGGATGGTCCACTACAGAGACGTACATAACTGGAGGATGACAAAAGGGTTTGCGGGGTACGTAGCAGAGAGCTCCTAACTATCGTAGCCTAACCCTATCGAAAGAGTAGCTTAAGTGAAGAACGGGGGGTTAATGGGTGGTAGAACTAACGAAGAAGGGTCGATTCCTGAGCTGCAAACACTAGGAAGAGTTGAGATCAATCTGATCAGAAACTGAGCGGTGAGCGCTAGAAGTGAAGACTGGCCTGGGGATGCAGGCTGTCTCCCTTTTTATACTAAATTCTGGCCTGGCCCGCTGCTCATTGGCTCATGCTGCTAGGGTGAGTGTAGTCGCATAGAAAGGGGACAGTAGCAAATGCCTCTGTGTTATCACTAACCAGCTGGAAGGGGTTGTGAAACAAAAGGCAAGTGATAATTACTATTAGACCTATCTAACCAGGAGTAAAAGGACTCGCTGTCTATAAGCATAGATATGGTGGTCGTGAATGAAAAAATATGTGAGGCAGGCAGTACAATTTCACATATGAACGGGGCAAAGTTAACTTCCAACTCCGTAACAACTGACCTAGGGATGGAGTGGAAGTCGTTAAAATCACCATTGTTGAAAAGACAACATTCGTTAAAACTAAAGTAGCGTAGTAAATAATAGCATACAAAGCTGTGACCACAAACGCCTGCACACTGTATAATATAATGTGTGCAAACATCTCTGCATTTAATCACAATCGACAACACCGAAAACATGGGTATGAACATAGCAATCAATGTACTCATATGACCATAGTTCCATTTCCTCTTTATTAAAACAAAAAAGGAATACTATACGATTTGGCTTACAATGAGTATTGGTTTTAGTATCAGTAGTGGTATTGGAAATTAAGGTATCGGAACAGACCTACACAGGACATCAACTGAAACAGCATTCTGACCAATCAAGGCTAATCCTTACCCTCAGATAGTAGCGTCATTTCATTATTGTAAATTTTGAATTGAAATTAACAAGATATTGTCATCGTCAGGGATTTCGGTCGTGCCCCAATACCACTCACACACTTGATTGACACAAAAGTTTTGAAGTCGGGCACCAGGTAACCCAATGGCTAGCACGAGGTCGGTGGTAGGCTTGTGTGTGCCCCACATGTCTGTGTGTGAGCAGCTTGATATAACTAGTACACCCTAGCCACACCCTTAACTTACATAAGACACTCGGAATGAAATAACTGAACAAGAACATGTGATTGCTTTGATTTATGCTACGTGGTCCAACTCTGCCATGTGGTGAAAAGTTACACTGTTTACAGAGCGAAACAAAAGACACTTTCTCTCTCAGAATGTCTTAAAATTATTACACATGTCTGGACCAGAATTATAGTAAAAACAAATCCTACAGGGAGGATGGCATTATATTAAGGTGGGACACAAGGAGTTTTTTTTGCACAAACAGAAAAATTCAGGTAGCTCTTCATTTTATTTCACATGAAATACTCAGGACTCTACACATTTGTTGACATTACCATTCGAAAAACGATTATATTAAAAACCCTAAAAGTCGTTTCTCGGACGCCGTTATGTGGCCAAGCAAGACCGAGAGCAAAATAAAATTCTAAAAAGATAAATTTAAAATGGAAAAAATCATGATCTCATTAAGGCTGCCCAGTACAATAATCTTATTTTTTCTGCTCCATAAAGCAAGTTTGAGAAAATGCAAACTTGAAAATTAACTCCACTACTGGAAAATATATAAATTTGTTGACTAGAATTCGTGAAAACACTTTAAATTTACTTGAATACTTTAAAAGAATCATTAAAAAACCAACAGTGAATCGGGACGCCATAGCTTACCCCTGATCACATAAAAAAATGAATTCCATTAAAATGATTGGAATTGAACACATTTAAAAAGGTTTTTTAAAAACCAAACCACAATTTTGTCCTTTCTCTTAGACCAAAATAAACGTGAGACTGACGGAATATTTAAAAGAAAGCTGGGTTACCTGAAAACTATCAAACCAAGCAGACGCAAAGTGGTGCAAGCCCCATCTTACTACCATCAACTTTACAGGCACTCGTGCGATGCTCAAACATTTACTATACTAAAATGAATACTTTCAAACCAGACAAAGTAAACTATGTTAGCAGGCTCCACAGCAATACAAGTTAAAGCTAAAAGAATTTATCACACAAAACTAAACTAAATTTTGAATGCAAGGTAAGAATACGCCTAAGTTACTCTCAAACCACAATAAAGTGTCTACATTCCATCAAAAGGCAAACCCACCTCGAACGTTTGCTGCCCACAACATGGCAGCATGTCAACTCACATTATCAATAATTTTTCAGAGTCGTGAAGGGACCTCGCATAGCTCAATACCAGAAGGGTATTGTCAGGAAGATGAGCAGACTTGAAGAGGCAGAGGCCTACACTGATGAAAAGCTTACCGATCCAGAAAAATTGTAACAACCAATCAAATGATTTTAAAGCGCACATGCACAGGAGGGAGAGGTAAGACAAGGAGGTTGAGGGAAAGTAGGAAGGGGAGGTCTCCAAAGCACACTGGAACGAGGCAGTTGCAACTCAATTTAAAAAAACCAGCGCCATCTATACTGGCCAGCACAGTCCACAGTGCACGGAGCAATCTACATTGCGCAACGCAGTCCACATACTGCGCAATATTTAACCGGAGTCGGCTGACACCGTACATGTTCCACACGAGCATGTTGGTAACACGTAGTGTGTAATTAATAAAACGATAATGAGTCCATCTATATGTGAGGTACTGGGGAGCTAGAGAAAAATGGTTTTGGTATATTTAAAACAGATGGAAACTAAAAGTGCTGAGGTGACGTACAAACTTGTGAATTCTCCCCCGTAGCACATGTCTGGCTGCACACTCAGTTGCTCCAAGACTGTCCATCATGGGTTGGCGAAGCGGACGCGCCAGCGTGCATCTCCCTAGTCGCTCATTACAAAAACACAAAAACCCTCAAAATAAATAACCCTGAAGCCAATTATACATATTGCAAGAGCCATGGAACAGTAATTCACTCATGCATTTATTTCTTTTACTACACAAAATTATTAAGGAAAGTTATTGTATTTTGCCGGAGGGGTTGGGGAGTATGGATGTTCATGACGTCAGGCTGTTCCATTTATCAGATGCCGCATATCACATGCTCATTAGCCACTTCTGGCCGATACTAATTAACACAGGCGGCCCCTTGCATGTCTTATGTTACATCACACTATACTGTGTATTATATATTTTACTCTACTTTGGTCCCTAGTACTGAACTTTCTCACTGCACACGCATCAAGGTATTCTCCGGGTTCTGCTGGGTCGGTAGGACTGGGCTTATCCCTCCTGGGCCGACCAGTGTACAATTACACCCCCCTCCCTCGTGGTGATCATGGTCCCCTGCCTGTCTCTGGTGACCTCTCGGACTATGCTGTGATGACCACACCTCCCAGGTGCGCAACACCCTCACAGGTTTTGACGGGCTTACCACTACTACTTTGTCCTTGTGATTTACCTCCATGGCATCTGTCTTGGTGGGCTACGGTGGCCCCGGTCGGAAACCCACCTCCCCTATGGTCTGCTCAGCTCCTCCACACACCATCAGGTGACAGCACGGCCTCCGCCGTCAGCACTGCCTGGTGGGTGGGTGTGGGTCATCATCTGACTCGCCCACTCTCACCACGGAGGACATGTTGGCAAGAACGCATCGTGCCACCAGCCATCACGAGTTTGTGAGACCTCTACTGCTGCCTTGTCGGGTTCCTCCACCAGCAGTGGAGGTGTGTCATCCCTCTTACTCTCCTCTGCAGCCATGGTAACCTCCTTGAACAGTCTCCGCCTGAGTCTCGTCCGACCCCCTATCTGGACTGGGAACCAAGCAAATAGAAAGTCCTCGCGGGATCGGAGCGTGCTCGTGGCACTGAATCCTTCCGCAGCGGAATCCTTCCCTTTTGTCTGGCGTCTTCTGTGTGTCTGCTGCGCTATACTCTGGCGGCTTTGGTTCTGTGTGTCTCAGCTGGTCGCTGTGATGCTTTCTCACTTGTCCCTGGTGGTCTTTCATTAAGTACAGTGTCCGACCCACCTGCCTCACTACCTGTCGTGGTGCGGACCATCTTGGAGCTAGCCCTGTGCAGTAGTTGTTGTGCGCTGATAACAAGGGCTGGACTTGCTTGTACTCCCACTCACCCACTTGCACAGATGCCGGTGGTCTGTTGGTTTGGGGCGTGATGTTGTCCAGGTACCTGTCCTGCCTTTGACATGCATCCTCTAAGGCTTCACCTTGTTTCCGGTTCAGCTCCTCCAGTGTCCGCATCCTCTCTATCTCTCTTTCCATTACTCTTCCCCTGGTAGCGGTAGATTCTGTCCCAGTGTGAGTTGCATTGGAGATTTCCTGTGGCTTTGTTCTGTCAGCTATGCCAGCAGTAAAAGGTAGCAATGCGTTCCAGTGGGTGTGATCCTCCTGGAGCTGAACCCACAGCTGTACCTTTACTTCCTGGTTATGTCATTCGATCGGATTGGCCCATGGATGGTAGGTGGGTATTGTCAGATGTTCAACCTGCCACTTTCGGCACAGCTTGCGCCATTTATTCCCCCCAAACTGTGTCCGATTATCCAAGAGAATGGTCCTAGGGTAACTCCACCGGGGAAATAATTCAGTCTTCGGTATATTGCCCACGGTGCTGGCCCACACATTGCTGGTGAGAAAGGCCTCCACCCACCTGGTGCACTCGTCCATGACCACCAGCTGGTATCGTTTTCCCTGGGCTGTACGTTGGTACGGCACCATTACATCTAGGGAAAACAGTGTGGAGTGTGTGGTGGGGCTTCGGGATATCTGCTGTTCCATCCCATCCCCTTGTCAGGCCTTATGCTGTCGGCACACCTGGCACTCCCTTACATACTCCTTCATGTCCCTTGCTATGCCGGGTCAGTGATATTGGGTACCCAGTTCACTCTTGGTTTATTTAGCCCCTGGGTGCCCTGCTAGGTTGTTGTTGTGATAGAACAGGAGGGCCGCTTTGCACGCTTCCCGGTATAAATCGCCAGTGTGTGTTGTTGCCGGGGGGGCCCTACATTCCACTGTTTCATCCATCACCCTCCAGGTTTCGCACACTACTTTACTGCACTTCTCCCGGGTCTGCTGTACTTCAGCAGAGATTTGTTGCACCCATTTCACTCTCTGTTCCAGTTCGGCTAGGGTAGCTGGGGGTAGCTTCGTCCTCATATCCTGTTTAGTCTAGGCACCCACACACTGCGTTATCCTCGTTGTTAGTCTGCATAGATTGGGGGGGGGGGGGGGGGGGAGTTTCCCACTGTACCTCGTCCGTGATGTTGTTCTCATTCTCGAGGTCTGGATATCATGAAATAGCATCTGGAAGTTGATTTGCCTGTCCTGCCATGTGTTCCACATTGAACTTAAAAGATTGTAGTAATATATCATCCACCCGATTAGTTTTCCCAGACTTCCCTGGAGCGTGTGCAGCCAGGTTAGCACCTGATTGTCTGTGTGTAACATAAAAGGCTTCCCCTCTAGGTGATGACAGTACCGCTTCAGGACCCAGATTATGGCTAGACACTCCTGCTCATTACTGTGATACTGTCTTTCCGCCTTGCCGAACTTTCTGCTCGCGGAGTCTACCACCCTTTTCCCCCATCGTTGAGCTGGTACAACACTGCCCTTATCTCGGTGGTGCTGGTGTCTGTCTGGACCTACATCCTCCGGTTTGGGTCGACTCAGGCGAGGAGTTAACAATGGGTAAAGGCCCGTTTGATTTCTTCGAAAGCTTTCTGCACTCACGGGTTCCACCGGTATCTCTCTGGCAGTGACAGTAAGCTGGTCAGGGGAACAATAACCGTGGAGAAATTCGGGACAAAGTGTCCCAGCCAATTCACTAGCCCTACAAATTTTGCATCTGCTTCTGTGCATGTGGGGGATTGGCATGGACTACTTTCTGCAGTTGCTTCAGGTGAGTTTGTTTCCCATGAATATCTACTAGATGCTCCACGCCAATGTGGCATTTGTCAAGGCGCAAGACAAGTGGTGTGTTGCGAGTCTTTCTAGCACTACGTCAAGATGGTGTACATATTTGTCTCAGTTCGTGGACCACACAATTGTGTTGTTAGGTGCAAACACTCGCACTAACCCCTCCAGGACCCTGACCATTGTGTTCTGGAATGGCGCAGGTGTCCCTTTTAGCCAGAAAGGCATTGCTCGGAACTGAAAACAGCGCCTATCTGGTACTGTGAACGTAGTTTTCTTCCGGTCCTCGGCTTCCAATGGAATTTTCCTATACCCTGACTTGCTAAACACTTTTGACTTCTCCCAACCCAGCTGTGGCTTCATCGACACCAATCAGAAGGGGTAGTTGACTGATGGTGACATCATTGACTGGTCTAAAGTCTATACAGAATCTTATCCCCCTTCCACCCATCTTACTTTTCCACTAACACAATACAGGAATTGTTATCACTCTCGAACCAGTTCAATAACCCTATCCCTCAGCATTTCACATACCTGCTTGCGGATCTCGTGCTGCTCCTTGAAGCCATACTGCCTTGGTCGGGTGTAGACTGGCTTGTCGTGGGTGGTCCTGATGTGGTTAGTGGCTAATGTTGTTGGTCGTAGTGGGTCCGTCATGGTGAACACCTCCCTTCTCTGGTTCAGGATATCTTGCATGGCTGTCCGGTGTGAGTTGGGCATGCCATGTACAAACTGCTCCACGCTGATGAAGTCCTGGTTGGGCAGTCGGTGTCCAACAGCATACGCTGTCTGTCTTTCCATCCTCCCTACGTGCATGTGGGCGGCCCCTCTTCCCTACGTGCATGTGGGCGGCCCCCATCTTAGTGACCATGTCATGTGCGGCGAGCCACGGCTGTCCCAGCACCATGTTCTCATGTAAGCCTTCCACAACTATAGCTAGGGTACAATATGCTTGTTCTTGAAGTTTATCTTCGAAGTTGACCTGGCCGAAGATGTCGCCTTGTCTCTGATGGGTGGCGAGTTGTACTACTTCAGGTAGTGACTGGACGTCACCCTGGGGTACTAGATGTGGCGTCATGAACGCATGGCATACTCCCATGTCAATTATGGTGGCTATCTGCTGGCCATTTACCTGGACGGATATGCGCATGAGGCATGACTCCCTTAGGTGGTGAATCTCAGGGGCTCTTGTCATCTGTTTAGTCCACAGAGGGTGGTGCGTGTGCTCCGCCTCCCACACATCTTGTTTCCTGCCTAGGTGCATGGTGGTAGTGGTTGGTTCGAGCATTCCTGATGTCAATTGTATGCCATTGGGGGCAATATTGGCACACGGCGGCCTGGTTGTTGGCTCACCCGTAGCAGTTTACTTCCAGTGGTCCCATCTCAATGGCTCCTCCTGGACTTCCTGGTTCACTTCCCTGATCCCATGCCTAATTAGCTTATATAGACTCTTCTCAGTTGCTGTTGCCTGACATACTCCCCGAGGGTTGCGCGGGTGAACGCCTGTAAAAATGGTTGCGACTCCTTGATCAGCTCAGTAAATATTTGTAGGGCTGCCTCCGACGGCTCGGTCAGGTGAACCTGTCAGAATAAGCTGATTTTTCTGTCTATAAAAATCTCGACTGGTTTGCCTTGCGGTTCCTCCCTGTACAGTTATTCCTGACACTGGATATGCGCCCTCCCAACTGCGAACGGCTGTCCCAGCTGGGCCCCGAACTCCTCCCAGGGAGTGTCAAAACACTTCTACAACGTCCACCACTCTCTCGCCTCCCTAACTGCTGTTCACTCACCCTATCTGTCCATTCTTCGCGTGACACCCAGCCGCGCCATAACCTGACTTTGCACTGTTGTATGAAGAGTGCTGGGTATGAAGAGTGCACCTGTCCATGGAACTCTGGTAGCATTAACCTGTTTGTTTGTGGCACGCACCAGGTCTTGTGGTGGTCATCGTGGATGTGCACCTCCTTTTCGGTCGCTCTCTGATGACTCTCTGCCTACCCATGGGTGCTTTTGAGCCGGATAAGTTCCGCCGTGGGTGGGTCACAATGCTCGGGTTGTATTCTCGCACCCATATGTCACAACATCGGCTTGCGCACACACACACACACGTCACTGCTTGGCACATCACCCTTGAGCAGGTCTATACACGGGAGTTGTCTGCACAGTTCACACACTCTCTGCTCTGCCCACATCGTGTCAGTCCTGTTACCGTGCGTGGGTCTGGGTCGCCAGTCACCTGTTCGCTTCACCCCGCCTGTGGGTGGTAACACGCCTGTTGTCCATCTAGCACACTGCATCCTTCTGCACATATGCTGTTTCCGTCATATGCTATTTGGGTGCCATTTGTCTTGGGGGATTTTGGTCTTGCCCTAACACCACTCATGCACTTGATTGACATGAAAGTTTTGTAGTCGGGCACTCAGTTACTAGCACGAGATCGGTGGGAGGTTCGTGTGTGTGAGCGGCTAACCATGGTTCCGAACCACATGGCTGGATATAGCTAATACAACCTAGCAGTGATGTCCGGGCCACACTGCACTCCCTTAACTTACGTAAGATACTTGGAATGAAATAACTGAACAAGGGCATGTGATTGCTTTCATTTATTCCACGTGGCCCAACTGGGCCACGTGGTGATAAGTTACAGTTCTAACAGAGCAAAACAAAAGATACTTTCTCTCCCAGAATGTTTTAAAATTATTCCACAAGTCTGACCCAGTCTAGGCTCACTCAGAATTAACATTACAACACTTCCGGAGGGGAGGATGGCACAGTCCACAGTGCACGGAGCAATCTACATTGCGCGACGCAGTCCACATACTGCGCAATATTTAACCGGAGTTGACTGGCACCGCAAATGTCCACACACGAGCACGTTAGTAACACGAAAGTCCTTAATTAATAAAATTATAATGAGTCTGCCAACGCGCGAGTTACTGGAGAGCTAGAGAAAAACAGTTTTGGTATATTTAAAACAGACGGAAACTAAAAGTGTTGAGGTGACTTACAGACTTGTGAATGCTCCCCGCAGCACACGTCCAGCCTCATGCTTGGCTGTTCCTAGACTAACCATCAAGGCAGCGAGACAGAAGTGTCAGCGCACATCCCCCAGGTCGCTCTTTACAAAAAAAAAAACCTCAAAACAAATTACCTTGACGCCAATTATACATATTACAAGAGCCCTGGAACAATAATTCATTCATGCGTGTGTTTCTATTACTACACAAAATTACTAAGGAGTGTTATTGTGTTCTGCCCAAGGGGTTGGACAGTATGAGCGCTCTTGTCATCATATGCAGGTCAGACTGTTCCATTTACCGGCTGCCCCATGCCACGTGCTCGTTAGCCTCTCCTGGCCGATACTAATAGATAAATTGGCATACTTTTTTAAAATCAAATATGTCACCAGTGGCTTACGTCCACGACTAGTAATGCATGTGACAGGTGGGAGAATTAATATAAAAGTGAAAATAACAAAAATATGAAACACCAAGATTTGAGAACCTCCTGTCTAGCTGAGAACACAGATGGCAATGCACCCATGACACCAAGCTGAAAAAATTGAAACTATACACGATGGTGGCGGCAAAAAGACTTAAGGGCATTATCAATATTTTGTTTGAGTTTTTATGGCATACAAACTAATCGTACAACGCGCGCAGGAGCTGGGGTGACTTGAACAGGAGCTGCCGGAGTTTCTGGTTTATGAATTAATACTATGGTCTTAGTGGGTTCCGGAGCTACGTCTTCCTGCCCAATGTCTTCAGGGGGGCACCAACCTAACAAATGATCAAGGAGGCCCTCATGTTTCGCTTGTACTACTATATCATAGCAAACAGGTGATACTTAATTTCTGACGATCAGCAGTTCTTCGGGATGCGGCGAGTAGTGTAGCCTTCCAACGTGGGGCTTGGTTTATCATAGCGCTGGAGCATCAAACATTTCTTATCTCTCCGCTTGGAGGCGGCGACGAATAAAAACACCTCTGCCTGAGGCTGTCTGGCAGTGACGTCACAAGGCCACGGGGGTGCTGCCATCTCGGTGGTTGATTGGAACTTCTTCCGCGCTAACATGAAGAGGTGTGGATTTTCAAAATGAAATATTCTACTCATCGGGATGGCGCTTGCATGTAGAGAACCAGGCGGGCGGTGTTTATTGTAATTACTTAAGTTCATTACAATTACATATTCGGCTGTCCAGGCTAGTGGAATCTCTGTGCTCAATACGTTTGTCTCGTTCGTCACTGTCATGACTTGTCCCGAGTGAAGGGTCACTCGTAGATGGGACAAAGTCGCCCGTAGCGCAGCATGCTGGCATGCTTCAGTACTTATAAAATATTGACAGTTAAACTATGAGCAATAGCCTTGTATATGCGGTGAAAATTGTGGCAAATTGATGTGTCCCTCTATTATAAATGACTTTTCACAAAGGATTCTTTAAATATTCTTTAGGAACTCAAAAGAATTTTTTTGTATTCACTCGATTTTTTTTCCCATGGAAACCAGTGGATTTTTTTTAAGGGAACGTTTTACATTTGTGAATAGAGTAGTGTGCACAAAGTTAACTTTGCTTAGCAAGCGAGCTTTTGTGGTCACCAAATGTGTATCATGTGACAAATGCTAATTCTGTATTCCTGCATTATATTCTTATTTCCTTGTTAGCTGGTAGCATTTGTCCATTTGTTCAGTCTTGTATATTCACTGTGTATGTTGCATGCTGGTCCACAGATGCTGCATCATCAAGTGGGGCATCAGCTTCTTCTTCGACTGCATCTGACTCCTCTGGTGCGTCCTGTAGCTCTGCCCCAAGAGAACCAACCGACAGTGAAATGCAGGATGTGAATACTGCCACAACAAGCAGTTGAATGTGTTTCGTGTTATCAGTCATTTTGAATGACATATTGGCTAAACATGAGTTGTCAATTATTGTCCTGCCAAATGTTTTTAAAAATGTGGACATTGTATTGCAAACTAGTTATCTTCAAGGACCATGTCAGCAGCATTACGTTGTAAACAGTAATGGTACTGTGTGTTATTGAGCTGTTTGTTTTTGCATTACTAACCATGACAATTTACATTGGCCACCTGCGTGAATATTTTTACTAATCGTACTTTATTATTTCAAGACGTGAAATGTTTTCTAGATCTGTTTGTGTCAGAGTGGTAGTTGTAGTGTCTTTCATTTGTGATTTTGTTGCAGGTCTTAACACTACACAATGTTAGTGTGTAAATGTAGTACTTGTCAACGTAATTTAAAAAAGACTTTTACAAAAAAATTTAATTTTATGTAATTTGATAATAATGCAGTGTCCTGTGTGATCAAACAAAATGTAGATGTTTCCTCAATGCAAGACTGATGTCAGAAGTACATGTGAAGTATTTAGAGTAATTAGTAAGCAAATGTCAGTTTTAACAATATTTTATTGTAATATCATAAAACACACAATTGTGAAGTTTTATTATGGAAATAATTTTAATATATGCAGAATTTAATGAAAACTTTTAAAATTTTATTCTTTTAATGGAGTTCATTTGACATGATGTCTAACAGATATTTTTATAAATGAATTACTTGCAAAATTTTTGAGCTGCAACAAATTGTAATGATTTTTAAGTTATCAGTCTCTCTGCATCCAGTAAGAACAAGCAGCTGCTGCTATTTTTTCATGCCATTAAGAAAATACAGTAGTATGTAGTATATGCATTCAAAATCTTTCCCACAAAATAAACCACATTAGGAAAGCTTAAAATCTCAATTTGTAATGTGTATACTTATACGTGTCAACCATATCAACAAATTATATTCTGGCAAAAATAAGGGTGTGTTGGTTGATATTTAAAACAATGTTAGACTTACTGCATTATGTGCTTGTTGATTGTAATGAATATTGTTGAAGTTGCTAAACATTTGAAGGATGTTGTCTTTATGTGCATGTTATGTTTTTGTACAGTACAGTTTACTAAATTGTATCTAATATTCAAGAATAGCATCACTGTACCTGTACAGGTAGCTACTACGCTGTGTGTGCTAATAAAATAATAAACGTGAAATCTGAGCACGTGATAAGCAATGTACCATATGGTTTATAAAGAGCTTTTGTTTGTAAATACATTTGTATTGTGAGCATTTTTCAACATTTCAACAAAGTAGAAAAATAAATTACGTGGAAAGTGAATTAAAAAAGGATACCTTTTGTATAAACAGTTAGTTTTTCTTAATACTGTCTGTGTAAAGTTGATCTTTCTGTGTGACCAAGGGATTTTAAAGCAAGATCTTTGGACTGCATGGGGTGTAGTAGCCTATCGCATGAACACTCCTGAGAACAGAAATGTATTAAGCTGCTGTAATTTACTTCTTTAAATGCCCATAATTTCATTAATAAGAAACACTTCTGATGTAAAATAATGTAATTTATTAGAGCCATCTGTGGTAAAGTGAACACTTTTGTCAGCCCTGCATAATTCATATTTCTGACCAGTCTGGGGCTGTGTCCAAATACACAGATAAGGGTCTTTACTTGGATTCATGCTCTAGAAAAGTGCATCAAGGTTGTGATGTCAGTTTGCCGTTGTGTGTATTCACAGCAAGAGCACAAATGCACACTAGAATGTCCATTTCAACCTAGGGGATACGACATGTGCGCTGTATCTTACAGCCACATGTATATATAAAACACTGTCGTGTACTTTATTTTTGAAATGTTTACATTGCACGATTCAGAAAAATTATCTACCTTACTCAGTAAATACACAGTGGTAAATGATATCATCAAGAGTATTATAAATTTGTAAATGTCTGCAAATTGATGGCTGCATAATAATAGTTTGTAAATTTGTTTGTTTATTTTTATACAGTACCATTTCTACTCTCCTGAGCCCTCACTTCTCCTCCTTCCCCCCCCCCCCCCAAAATTTCCCCTGGTTATGCTGTCAGCTGAAATAGTCACAGCTGTATACCAGTGATGGGTGAGTTTGATTTTTACAGTTTCGGCCAGAGTCAAGCTATAGGAAACTTCAGTCAAATTGAGTTCAGTACAAAATTTTGAAGTTAAAATCAAGTTTGCACCATAAATGTAAATGTGTACACATGCATAATGCTTCTCCCTTATAACTTGCTCCCTATAGTTATGGCTTACCAAGAAAAAAGTTTAGGACTAGTTTCTAGGCTCTTGTAACTCGAATAGGAGAAAATAATTCTTACAGAAGATACCCACAGTCCAGGTTCTGCATTCCTACAACTTCAGCATGAAAAAAATTATTGCATATTTAAACAAAATATATACGTACTATGTTCACATAGTGTAAATATGCAATATTGTACCATGCAGTTTCTCTCTTTAGATATTGTATGGAAACATGTTTGATTTGCATATTTTAATTTTGATGGTGGTAGCACAGCCTTTTTCGTATACGTCCCCTTCACATCTGCTTATTTTGTTACACAAGTTTTTCATGAAAATATTCATAAAACTGGTAACCTTTATGGGTTATACACTATCGACCAAAAAGTAATTGGGCACCTGTCCACAATGTTTACTCGGTGGTTGTCACCCCGTTAGAATCTTGTAGGGCCACCTCTTGTGACTATAACAGCAGCCACCCTGTCTGGCATGCTCTTTACACGTGTTTGCAGAACATCCACGGGGATTCGTTGCCATTCCATGAGTTGAGCAATGGATTTTGGCCGCACCTGACGAGCCCTCACCCGGCAATCCAATTCGTCCCAAAGATGTTCTATAGGGTTGAGATCGGGGCTCTAGGTGGGCCAGTCCAATCGGCGAACATTGTTGTCGGCATACCACTGCATAGTAGCCCTTGAAACATGGCACCTGGCATTGTCATCCTGGAAGTAACATGGGTCCATTCTGTGAAAATGCCACAATGTTGGGAGCATTTCATTATCCAGAATATTATAATAGGCCTCTGTGTTCATGCTACCATGGACAAACACCAGCGGCCCTACACCGAAGGCCATGAAACAGCCCCACACCATCACTCCACCACCACCGAATTTCCAAGTTGGCACTATATACTCCGGCAGAAGCCGTTCCCCGGGTAGACACCACACCCATACACGTCCATCAGACTGGAATAATGTAAACCTCGACTCATCACTTCACAGAACAGATTTCCACTGCTCCAGTGTCCAGTTGCGACGGTCTAAACACCACCTGAGCCACAGAGCTTTGTTGCTTGTCGTAATATGGGGCATATGTGCAGCTGCTCTTCTGAAATATCCAAGTCGGTGGGCCTCTGTGTTCAATGTTCCAATGGAAATATACTCCTGTTGGATGGTATGGGTTGTACCCTATTTTTGACAATTTAATGTTTCAGGGTTCTGCAATTTCTGTCGGTCAAGATTGGAGGTCGCCCAGTACGTGCAGCATTGGTACAATGCCCGTCGATCTTTCACTTACGCAGGACGAATATGACCGTTGATTTGGGCCTGTTTACCTTCTGTGAAATCGCCCGGTTAGACAGCCCACTGAGATGGCAGCCCACAATCACACCCTTATCGAAGTCCGATAGCTCTGTACCTCATGCCATCTCGTCAACTGGCTCTACACTGACTTGCAGCGTATTGTGGCCACACAAGTCAACTGACGTACTGAATTGCCTAACCTTACAGATGCCCAATTACTTTTTGGCCGATAGTGTAGTTTGTATTCACTCAATTGTATGTATTTTGTGATATGAAATAGCTGTGAATAAGTGATACAGCAATAATATTGCCATGAAAACTTTAGCCAACTACACACACACACAATATAAATATATATATATATATATATATATATATATATATATATATATATATATATAAACCCCAGCTGGCGAGATCTCCACATTGCCACCAACATAACAAAGTAAGAATGTATTATTTCCGCTGTGTTTTAATGTTGGCAGTATCCAGTGTTGTGCTTTGAAATTATTATATGCTACGAACTTGAACTTTCATCGGTTCTTTTATTTCACAAACTTTATACATTTTATGACACTTTTTTAAAACGTTCTAGTATACTTTGCCGCCATTAAAGCGATCTCCTTTTACCTTTTGAAAACATGTAAACTGTAGTTACTCTTTCAGTCGCTAGTCTGCCAACAGGCATTCTCATGTAATTATCAATTCTTCTACACCTATTATAATACGACTCCGACGCTTCACCTAGGAGTACTGCTTCCATCTCTACAGACGTGAGAAACATGTTGCCTACCCCTACAGGCAACGGGAACTATTGTGTTTTTCCTTCTCACCTGGAAGGCACGCATCACGGCAGGCATGCCAACCCCCTCCCTCTCTCAACTTGCTCGACGCCAACAAGCTGCCCAGATCTCGGGCATGGCCGAGCAGACCTGATGAGGCATGAAGCCAGAACCACTGACGAGATAATTCTCACGCCACCCAGGGCCGGAGGACGTCATGCTTCCCCCACTCCGGCAGCATACAAGCTACCACTATTTAAGTCTGGCTGCAGCCAAGCTGTGGAGTCATTCTTTCGCATCTCTTGCACCGTCCACAGCACTCTTAGTGCTCGGGCACTAGAGGCATTCACAGCCTACAAGTATGCCTTCACGGCAACCAACTACGTACATCGATGACCAGTCAACCCAGCGACCTACAAACACGAACTTTCTTCTTTTAACTTCATTTGTCTCCTCTAGACACTTTTAATTAGTTTAACTGTTAATCTTTATTTTCGTCTAGAATCAGCTTTTCCCGTTTATTTAGAACCAGCTCACCTACACCTGGAACGACGCAGTTACCTTCAGCTATCAACATCTTGGTAGGAGGTAGGAGAGGTCACGTGTCTATTGAACTTTCAATAAACACATGTTGCTTTCTACTTTGCTACTTTTATTTCCAGGGTATATATCTGTATTCACAGGTGGAGGAAGATTATGCTGTGCACTGCCACCAGCACTATTAGTGCTCGTGGGGAAGAAACAGTAATGCCCCAACCACTAGTAACACCACACCAGGAGGCACGACACACTCGCGCTATTAGTGTGCAGTGACTGTGACCTGCAGTGCTGCTGGGTATTCTGGGTGGATGCACAACCAGTAGAGGTTTGGCGCGACTCCGGCTCAGCGTTCCTGATCAGTCTGCCTATGGTGGGAGATCAGTGGGGACTCTTATCGAGCCGGCTGACAAGTCACTGTTGGGGTACACTGTTAGTATTTCCGTTTCAGTGCACTGCGTGATTTATAGAACTGTTACCCTATGCCTCATGAGAGGAGGAGTGATAGGAGACGTAGAGAGCAACACCTGGCTCACCCTGATGCCTGGCCGAGGATAGTATCACCCTATCCTACGCAAGATAGACAGGCGGAACGGATCCGCGCTGTCGAACTGACATCAAGCAGTCGCGCCTGCACCGGTAATATTGAGTTTCCATCATGTGTCTGTGCCAGCTACAAGTATCACTCTGTTGTCTACGGCTTCTTAACCGGATTGGAAGTTTGTTTAGGTTGGGACAACTTGGTCTTCTGGACGAAAAATGCACGACTTTGGAACATTCGTGCAGGCATTCACCCCGCTGAAGACTAAACTTACCTCAACTACCTAACTAGAGGTGAGAGAGTATCAGAACTAGCCAACACTCCTCGCCTCATCCCCGCTACCTAAGTCGCTTTCGGTCTAGCGAGTGAAATCTGTAACTATCGTGTCCAGTCAGTCTAATTGGACATGCGTCAAAGAGAACTTGAACTTTTATAAGTTCATTTTGCACCTAACGAACTGAACTTTCTATAAGTTCATATTAATTGTGAACTTGTACAACACTGGCAGTACCATAGAACCTACTTAGGTTTGCTTCAGCAAACAAATGAATAGGATAAGGATCTGTTATTATATCGTTAAGTTACAACTCTCTACTTGTATTCCCCCTGCTAGTTTCTGCCAATAACAATGATCCTTTGTCTGGTTAGTGATTCACAGTTGTACTTATTCCCTCCCACTGATTAGTGAATGGCCATGGTAGAAATGGGTATATCAGTCATGTGAAGCTGATAGAAAAAAGAGTTGTTGCAGGGATGAAGTACGAGAATAGATTTCAAGTCTGGTCCATCAGCATGCTGCCGGGTGAGGGGACAAGCAGTCCACATTTAATGTTTTCGCTAATAGTTCTTTTTTTCGTACTCAGGTTTTTGAAACAGTAATTACATGAGAAAATGACAATTTTACAGTATTTATGCGTATTTTTACAAAATGTGTGATATGTCACAAGATAAAAAGACATTTTGCATGGTGTCCATACCCATTTGTTTTTGTTTGCATTTAACATATACCATTTCCAATGAAAGCGTAAAAGTTGAGCTATCATCTTTCATCTAGAAATTAATCTGCTTACAGACTAAGTGTAGAAATGTAAATTTTCACTAAGCTTTATGTATTTTAATGCTGCTTATTTTTAATTTAATAATAAATTTCCTTAAAATTATTTAATGGTGATAAACTTTGTTTTCCCATGAGGCAAAAAAATTTTGCATCTGAATACTAACACAATTAAATATATGCTGTATTTCTACCTCAGTTTACGCAGAAATTCAGTAAAATCTATTGTTGATTGTTAACACAATCAATCCAATCTCATTGCTGGAATGATTCTTGTGTTGGGTTTTATATCAGCCTTACATATACCGATTATCACAATCATCAACAGTGTCACTGTATGTAGTCAAGTTGTTTTTGTTCCTGTGAAAAAATAGTGGTTTAACAACATAAAATTATTAATGTGCGAGACACAAAAGGTAATTGGGTAGGTGCAAATATTAATTTGTTTATAACCTAAAAGTGCAGTGACTAAACCTGCACGTTCAGTAGCTCTATGTTAGCTGGGAAAAAACTACACTCGAATTATGAGTCACTCTTTGTTAGTTCGACTTGACTCAACACTATTTTTTTAGTCTTGGCCCATCATTACTGTATACTACCAAGGTGAACATTTTCTCTCATTGTTAGCTCTAAATGCAATTAGGTAAAATGTTAAGTATTTCACTATGTAGCCTGTTGTAAAGCAGATGCATTATAACAGCAGTGAAATGATGTTAAAACGTATTTCAAAACATTTCTAAATAAAATCAAAGCAGGTGTTTTACATGTAAAATGCTTTCAAAGCAGCATGAATTGTATATTTCAGTTTAAATACATGTTCCCATATCAACTCAGATATAGTAAATGACAGATCAAACATCAAAGAATCTACAGTCATTTGTTAGTTTCTAATTTTCCAGAGTATCTCGATCCAGCCCGTCACACGCCTGGGGCCAGGGAGTCCGAGGGTGCCTCCCGTGCACACAGCCGAAGGGTCAGGGTTGCGAAATATCCGCTCAGCTCACACAAGTGGCACTTCTTACCTGCCTAGTTCTCGTGCAACACTTCCCTCAATGATCAGCCATGGTGGTTTTTGAAACCTTCTGAAGTACAGTCATCAGTGGTCCGTTGTTTGTTTTTCCATATTTACTCTATTTCAAGCCACACATTTTTTTCTGGAAATAGTTGTGAAAAAAAAGAGACTAGGTTACATTTAAGTACCATTAATGTTTGGCCAGTGTACTACTGCTGCAGCACCTAATGTGTAAGTGTACAATATAATATGAAAGGTTGGGTTGGGAAGTATTATCTTGGGTTTGCTTTTCACCACTACACAGAGTTCCGACCTGGAGTTTTTATATACCCGGCTGAACAGGACAACATTATTGCAGCAGCAATGTTAAACCACTTACCATGAATATGCATTTCCGGAACTATTCTCAGATGGTCTTAGTTGACTGAAAACAACATGCATATACACTGGGAAGAATATAGAACCAATCTATTGCGTGCTACAGACCCAGAGACTTAAGAAAAGTATGTGAAAGTTAATTTCAGTGAAACAATTTAATTCTGACCACAGTGCTTTAATAAGGAACTGATCTGTGGAAAAACCATTGTGAAATCAGCGTAAACTTGAAATTGAGCGTTAGCCTTGCTCGTGATGGTAGCTTTTAAATTTGATGCATGCCCGGCTGGGACGTGGTTCTACACGTTGGGCTTGTTTAGTGTTGGGTTTGAACCAATGACTGGAGAAGTTAAATACAATTCCAAACTGGGGGGGGGGCTTAAAAAAATTGAATAAAAGTTGTTTTAGTCGTAGTTACTGTAGAGGTTTTATATAGCGATGCCAGTATCACTAGAAACATGGGTGAGACAGGGACCTTAATGTCTCGTGGGTGCCCCAC
Organism: Dryococelus australis; assembly: GCA_029891345.1. NCBI lineage: Eukaryota > Metazoa > Arthropoda > Insecta > Phasmatodea > Phasmatidae > Dryococelus > Dryococelus australis. Next base: position 59,797,261 of record CM057003.1, on the reverse strand, counting down.
TGGTATACAAGACTGGTATTGAAACAAAGAAACAGTCACGACACTTCGTCTTAATTGAATCTTTACCTGTGGTTTGCTGGATGAAGGCACTTTCCTCTTTGCTGACAGGTTCAGCAGTGTGGCAGGCGGCTGGTCATCTGGATGATTCGTGGCTGGGACAATCTCTGAACCTGTTGTAGTACAATGGTTATGGCAAAATACAGAGGTGAGATTCAGTTGTGCTGCAGGCGGTATGAACTCTGCCCTGCTAGTTCAAGTTACTATTACAGGTATTTGATGAAAAGGGTAGGCAAGCTGCATTACCTTCAGAGGCACGTAAAGCCGGTTTCAATTTTCTCAGCACACCTCCCTTCCTAGAGTACGGCATGAGGAAGGAAAAAAAAAACAGCCCATTGAAGATAAGCTAGTGCCTATTTCCCTACTGTGTACTTCTGGATACCCAGACTTGTGACAACACCCCGTGCTATCATCCGGCTGTTACGAGCAGTGGACAGAGTGCTGGGTAACCCACGCTACTTCTTGATGAGATATCCTGGTGTGGTATCCACAGGAGATCACAGCCTAAAGTAATTCCAGCTTCATTCCGGCCCTCAGTGGAAGCGGTGGTGGAGTATGGAATATTTAGTCTGGTCAATTCTCCTCGTGGAGGAATTCCTAGTGATTTGGGCTCCTTCTGACTCTCATAAGTTGGCAGAGCTACAGTGGTCTCTTAGTGTGTAGATTTAGCTTAGTGCTTCGTGGTCTTTCGGCGTTTCCTCAGGGTTGCATTAACATCAGGTAAACTATGTACTATCAAGAAGTTAAACTCCAAAAAACATGTGTTGCATTAAAAAAGTAATAGAACATCGTGGCTCCACACTAACTCCTAAGTCAGTACAACTTGCTTACGGAAGTTACCTAACATGAACGGCCCGGTGAAGACAACCTGGAAAAAAGTTAATTGAAAAGTGAAACGTGTGTAGACGAATTAAAATTGGCTAGAAAAGTTACTATTTATTTAGTTAATACATTTAACAGTACCTAACTAATAGGGGTGTTCTGAAGGGACACCCCTATTAGTTAAACCCATTGCTTAGGCCAGTCTTCACTGTGCTAGCCGCCGAAGCTCTCACCAACTTCATTCCTTGCTATACATTACTTCCTTCACTTCACCTTTGTGCCAGAAGAGAAAACTTTCCTCAAGGGGGCCGCGGTGGCCGAGCGGTTAGCCCGCTCGCCTCCCATCAAGGCGAACCGGGTTCATTCCCAGTCGTGTCATCCGATTTTCGCATGTAGGAATCATGCAGGACGATGTCATTGGTTGGCGGGTTTTCTCAGAGATCTCCCGTTTCCCCCCACCCTTTCATTCTGGTGCTGCTCCATACTCACCTCAATCACCCTCATCAGCTTTCGAGACCTCGCTGTTAAGAGATGCCCAAATCTCTTCACTTACTCACTTTCCTCAAGCTCCACTGTTGGAACTAATTCTGTCATGCCCTGCTTATTCATCCTAGCACTGTGCCACTCGTCGTTTATCCACACTAGACACTGCAGTCCCTTCTGGGCAACAGGCAACAATGTGTTAGGGAGTTAGTAGCAGTTTTAGTTTTTATCACAGCGCTGTTCTACCCCACTCCCGCTAGCCTAGAAACGGGTCTCCTCTACCTGGACTGCATAGCTTAGCTTCCCGTAAAGCTCTTGGCAAACGCAGTAGGGAGTACGTCACAACATGTCACCAGTAACACAGAATAAACATTGGTTGAACCTATCCTTGAGTACCACGTTCCTGTAGACGTTGCACTTTTCCCAGTTGACCCCACCCTTGAGTGAAACGGAGGTGATTCTGGAAACTTTATTCATTCGAACCAAAACACGTCTAGCTTACCCACAAGCCCTAGCTCGGCCAGCCTTTAAAATACTCCAGTTGGCGGAATGAGGGAGCCTAACCAGGTAGACGCTTTTGGACCAGCTTGTTGGTTTGGTGCTCGTTCTTTCCAACACACATTTGTGTCAGAGGGGACGTTCCCTAGACTGAGAAGACGCTGTCAAAACCCACACCCACGCATAGGGACTGCAGACAGCGAGGCCTAATTTTCTCTACTCATCGCGCCTTAGCGCAGAGCACCGATATTGGGTATCCGCTCATCAGCAACTGCTTACGTGGCTCTACACCGTAGCATAATATAAACCCACCTTTCGCCTCACGGACGTGAGAGAGTGTGGGACTCCAGATGCAGTGGTTTGAAGAAAAAGGTAAAACAGGTGTTAATTTCCTCTGGGCGTTTGCAAGAGCCAACTCCTGCCCTTGTTGCCACGATAAGACAGCTCACCCCCAAGGATCAAGCTCAAGTCCTTTGACGCCTACTCATTCCTGTCACACCATAAATACCACGAGACCTATTGCAGCCACCAACCCACCTGAGTCAAGAAGTTCACCCTTGGCTCGAGGGAAGTCCTCAATCAACCAGAACAGCAGCCAACAGCACCCATATCATATCTCATGCCAGTTGCTCTGTCCCCACAGACACGAACTACATCTAACTGCCAGCGAACTCAAAACTCAGGAACATCAACACACTCAGTCTTTCCACCAGAACCATACCCTAGCACTAGCAGTCTTGGTTGCCCAGGTATACCACCCAAGGTCCAGAGCTTGAAATGCAAGATTGTTCTGGCAAAACCAGACTTCGTGCCTTGCCGAAAAGCTACCAGGCCAGTACTCTACACAGGGAAAGCACCGGCCACATGTAGAGATTAACTGCATACACAAACACTCCAGGTTAAGGGTGTGTCTGCCTTAGCACCAGACCAAAAATACTCCCCCGCTTCCACCTGTGGACGTTTAGTCAAGAGAGCATCAAACGTCGCCATGCAAGTAATAAACTCAGTATGTATATTCCACCGCATTCGGTAGTTAAAGTCTAAGGTTAAAATAAAATTTATTTATCAACTATTATTCAAAATGAGATGGCTTTCAAAAGTGCTCACTTTACCATGAACAGCCTATACCCACGGAGCCCCAAGGTCAACAGGTACTTGTTGGTGATCACAGATCAATTTTCCCACCGAGTAGAAGTGTTCCCTCTACCCAGCCAGGAAATGCAAAATATTATCCGTACATTCGAACCGGAGATATTTCCCTGCTGGGGGTACCTGCAGGCCATCCTAACAGACAACGGCACACAATTCACAAGCAACCGATGGCAGATGGCTTGTAACACATACGTAGTGGAAACCCGCAGGTCAAACCCACTGAGAGGAGGAATCTGGAACTGAAGAAGTGTGTGGGTGTGGGAGAAGGCCACTGCCTTTGGGACAAGCACATTCCAGCGATCCTCTTCGCCCTCAAAGGACGAACGAGGCCGTAAACACCAGCCCCAGCCAGCTCATCCTGGGACAAACCCTCCATTGCCCAGGTGACTGGCAGTGGGAGCAAGCACCCACGGAGATGCCCCAACCCGAGGACATCCATCAAACCGCCTTAGCCAGAACCACGAGGGCACGCAATGCCTAGCCCCAATACATAAACCAAAAGCACGCACACAACCTCGCACCGGAGTGCGAAGTTTCAACATAGGCTAGGTTGTACTTCTCCACAGCCACCCACTGAGTAAGGAACGATGCTAGTTCAGTGCAGGCCTCGCTGATAAGTAGGAAGGACCATACACCATCGTGGGATGCCAGGATAATGTTTACTGGGCAGAGGATGCCAGGGGATGCATCTGCAAGGTAACCAGAGAGCAGATGCACTCATGCCTGATGGAGCTCAGGATTGCGAGGCAGAAATCCCGGACTCCAACCCCGAGGAAGAGGAAGAAAGGGAGGATGACCCTCCTCCACGGGCGGCCCCGAGGACGAGCCCCTTGTCTTCCAAAAGCACGAAACTCCACCAGTAGCTGACCAAAGATGCATCTTGACCAAGGTCGAACCACAACCGGCATTCCGAGTAAAAATGTCCGTCCTGACTTTGCCCTTGACGCCCATAGACTGTCTGGAAGATAGCAGCCAGGCGTGACCGGATTACCCCAATGGGATCCGAGTTATTGTGGCAGAGCTCCTTGGCTAGGGAGTCCCGCCAGCCAGATGAACCACGCTGCGCCGATGAGGCAGGAGCCCCAAAAGCATCTGCATCAGACAGCCACCGAGACCATGCCACCCCAGGCCGTGACGTTGGGGGCACCGAGGCCGACACCTGCACTTCGCTTACTGAACGGGAGGATATGCCCAGCCATGCCAACGAGACAGAGGAGCATCAAGAGCCTCTGCTACCCAGGCTGCGTCCAACTCGGATGATATGGTCGTCCCACAAGCCAAGACATCAGAGGATGCCGAGACCAATCCACATACCCAGTCTTCTGTACGGGAGGATGGGCCAAGAGGAACCAAGGGGGCTGCGGAAACAGACGAGTCCGTGCCCCTGACGGCCACCCTGAAGCTGCCTCTCCAAGAGGAGAGCGCCCCTGCTTGTCCCTCGGTGCCTGGTGGCCCCGAGCTGGCCACTGTCGGGGATCAGAACAGAGGACCCAGCAGCCAGCCTGCAAGAGAGATGGCCTCCCACGCCTGCTGCAGTGCCTCTCAACCAGGTCGATACCTTGAGTCACCACAAGTGCACGTGTGAACACCCTTGAACAGGTGTTATTCGCTGTAACCAGTAACAGTAATAATGACAGTAATCCAGGCCGAAAAGCACCTTGTAAAGTAAACTGTGTGGTGCAACAAATAAAACCACATTATAGCTTAGTGACAAAATGCTATGGAGAGCACAGTTTCATGGCACTTTAGAACATTGATAGTACCAGCGTATAAATAACCAATGCATCAAGACATCTTCTTGTGAAGCAAGAACTTCCACATAGGAGAAGATTAGTCCAGGTGAATGGCTGTTATGTGTATCACCTTTTATCAACACTACATAATCACCATGCATTTCATTTCCCATCATTATTTTTAATTTTTCATGTTTGCGTGGCAGAGCTTGGCCAACCAGAGAGCTTGGCGCCAAGACACATTCAGTAGCATCTCGTATACTTCGTGGGGTGGACGTCGTGTTGGACCTCTCCGGGTCTGCATAATTTTGTGCTAATCATGTAATCTGCAATAGTCAATTATTCATTTACCGGAACGTCTGTACTTGTTTTAACCTGGAGAGCGTGCCATCCCACACCCCTGTTCATTTTTACATGACTGGGGCATAACTTGCATTATAATTCATGTAGGCCTTTGTGCTGTTATGAATTGTGTGAGAGCTTGCCGAGCTAGAGTGGTGAATGTAAGTGTACGTGCCCAGTATGGGATTTCAGTAAATAAAAAGATACGTGGCAGCATTTCAATCTTATATTTACTTTGCCACGTTTTGGCTACATCACCAGACTTATGACCATTGATTTTCACGTAATTTATTTAAGGGCATAAGGGGCCCCAAAACCCTGTGGGAGCGAGTATGACGTACAGTCCGCACTAGAACAGGCAATTGAATTTTAGTAAATTTATCAGCATCAGCATTATCAGACCAATGATGCTGGACACCAGGGGAGGCCACGTAGGTGAACGGCCCACGACCCAACAACATCACCACCTCATGCTCTCCACCATGCTGGTGCCTGACCGGAAGTATCTGCAAATATTTATCCTATCCACGTAACCAACTATTCCCCCTGCCATGTCCGATTTACCACCATGTCACATAGTATGTATTTTGTGTTAAAACTGACAAGAAGAGACTCTGAAGCTCTGAGCAAGGCATGCTATGAGGATTTTGTAATTCCACATCTATACCCTCCATGCAATATTCAGTTACACAGAGCTGTGTTGTTCCACCTTTCACCATTGCTCATTTTCTGATGTGGCCTCGCAAAACACTTGAGCCCGTAGAGGGAAGAACGGGATAGAAAGCTCAAACGAGCTGTGCTTTAGCAAATCTCCGTGTCCCAACATTGGACTACTTTTCTGCTGAGAGCATTACGCTACATATCACAAACAAGATTTTAGGTTGGTTAGAACACTAGTTATGTAACTAAGTGCTTTGGGATGTTTGTACTCTTTTTATAACGTAGTTTTTATGCAACTATAATACTTACATTCAAAGTATTTCATTTATATAAAAAGGGAGGTGTGTTGAAAATTCAAATGTAAAAAAGCACGTTTATCACTGTTAATCATGTGATTTAGACAGTTGCATTGGAGATGGCAAGTCATTGTTGGGGATGCGCAGAAGAGTAAAAAATTGGTCTACCTCATCTTCAGTCTGTGCTAGAGTCCACTTTGCATGGTGCACCTGCGGTATACAAAAACCACTAAAAACATATGCTCTAAATCACAGCTCTGAGAAACGCAAACATTTATTGAAAAAGCTTTGTGTACAAAATTAACACGGCAAGAATGTACAATCATTTTTCATCTCATTAAAGTTGGTAATGAAAATTCACATTTTTGTGCTTTCAAAAGTACATATACACATAATTTTGATATGATTATCTCGGGGGGTATGTCAGGCACTTGGACGTCGCAGAATCCTGTCAAGCTTACATTTATATCTACACAATTTGATCAGCTGTATCATAAATACAATACTGCATCAATTCAATTTAGCACTCTCTTTACTTGAGCATTTGATATTGTATGTTTTTCTATAGAAATCTGAGAACAGGTAAGCAAAGAAGGCAGAGTTCGAAAGGAAAAAAATAGACAAAATAGTGGGCAACTTATTATTAAAAAGTATTATCGATGTTGTATAAACTATAACCATGAAGAACTGAGCCTGTAAGAAAAAGAAAAAGAAAAATTAGTATACTTATATGCAATTTGCCAAAATTACATTCATGTAGTATAATCACTGACAAATATACCTAGCAAATAATACAATTATGTTAACCAAATTATTTTTTTAATATTGACAAACCTTTACAGCAAAATTAATAACAGTAGAACCCTTTTTTAAAACCCCTGATTTTTCCTGCATTATACTGTATGTACTACTTGATTTAGTCCCATTTACATTTTGTACAACACAAATTTCCCTTTAAACAATTCCCTTCATTATACAACAATTTTTCCTGAAAAGTATAAAAATGAGGTTTCATTGTATATCAAATATCAAAGTGAACTAAGACAAAAAACCCACACGCAGTGGAACACACTCCTAGAGAACGGCTGGACGTGTAGTTACGGGGTGGATCTTGATAATACCAGTACCTTTAGAATACATCGTAGGGCCGCAAATTCTTACCCAGCTTCGCCTTACGTTCACATATTTTTATCACTTTCTAATTCGGCCTTATGCCGCGTTCACATAGAAGTGGTCAAAAACACAAGCTTTAAGCTTTAAAAAGTTTGGAGGGAGACATATCTCACACACCAGTTCCAGAAAGAATCAAGGAGAACCCACTTTTTACACCATCTATCAGATTAGCAGGTAGAATACCTTTGGAACAACTTATGACAGTACACTTTGATACTGATGTCCTGGGACTCGATCCCACCCTCTTACCCAATTCATACACCGTAATTCCTCCACACTGCAATTCCTCCACACCTACACCAGGAACCTATGAGCAGCACAAGCACCACTACTCTGCAGCCAGAGCCGGCCACTGTACACTGCTGGCCGTATCACAGAGCCAGTCAGAGAGGACTTCATTCCAACACATAAGCGAACTAGAACCACATTGTATACAGGAGTCCTGTGTACGCATGAGTATTATTCCTTGGGTATGATCACCGCGACACTGGTATCGCTTCATTTGAAGGCCACTTCCACCACTAAGGTACGATCCGCATGTCACAAAATGTGGACTGTGAAATTAACCATAGGGCCATAGGGTTTGCAATCCCTCAGCCACCGACTACTCAGAGTGCCCACAAAGCTCCCCATCAGTATCTTGTCCTCCCAACATGGGGGAACACGAACCGCCGTTGAGCTAGCAAAAGGGCTTAGGTGCGATTCCCGTAGACGTCAGGTCTTGCCACCCCACACATTTGAACTGTAGTGACGACACAAATAAATTGGGTACCGAGGTTTCATTCCTCAAATTCCGCCCATATTTGAGTTAGCATTGTGTCTAACCCTCCTACATGCAATTAATATCTTATCATTGCATGAAGTGGCTTAAAATGCTTCACATGAAACATATAATTATCTAATGCTGTGCATACCATGTGTAGGCTGATCATGGTAAAACGGGTAATTTGGAAATCAACATTTGAAAAATGTCACTGCTTCTATCTGCATGAATTTTAACAGGCACACTGACTGGCGTGCACCCTACTACGTTGGTAACAACAGAGGGAAAGTTGTTCGTGCTTTAATGTTGAATTAAAAGTGTTAGGTAAACATTTATGAATGCTAAAATTATTTATTTGTTTTTTATTTTTTACATGTACAATACATACCAAAAATTAATGGGGCACCTATGAAGATAGGAAATTCAGTACGTCAGTTGATTTGTGTTTCACGGCCTTCAGTGTAGGACCGTTGGTGTTTGTCCATGGTAGCATGAACAGAGAGGCCTATTGTAACATTCTGGATAATGAAATGATCCCAACATTGTGGCGTTTTTACGGAATGGACCTGTGTTACTTCCAGGATGACAATCCATGGTTCCATGTTCCAAGGGCTACTATGCAGTGGTATGCCGACAACAATGTTCGCCGATTGAACTGGCCCGCCCAGAGCCCCGATCTCAACCCTATAGAACATCTTTGGGACGAATTGGATCACCGTGTGAGGGCTCGTCAGGCGCGGCCAAAATCCATTGCTCAACTCATGGAATGGTTGCAAGAGGAATGGCGACGAATCCCCGTGGATGTCCTGCAAACACTCGTAGAGAGCATGCCAGACAGGGTGGCTGCTGTTATAGCCGCAAGAGGTAACCCTACGAGATGCTAATAGGGTGACAACCACCGAGCAAACATTGTTGACAGGTGCCCAATTACTTTTTGGTAGATAGTGTATAAGAGTGTAAGAAATAGCGAATTTGTACAATATTAACTTTTCGAATAATATTACAGTTTGCCTTGACCGACATGAATAAAGTACTCAAGCGCCAAACAATTCTATTTTTACACATGGTAGAAGAATACACAATGTGTATACTAGTACATCTTAAGCAGGGCTTTCGAAAGTGCTCAGTTTACCATGAACACAGTTTATAATTACAAATAACACACTGAGCTAAGTATCTTACCTATTAGCAAGTGAATATAGTATCTCACAATTTTATCTTTAATGATAAATCTGTTAAGCTAAATGAGGCAGGAAAGTGATGTTCATGTCCTATAATAATGTCACAAAATGGCTTGTATTAAACAGTTTGAATGCTGGCCAAAAACGGGTATTCTGTAAGACAGAAATAACACCTATTCTAGTCAGAAACTTATACAATACATTTTGAAAATTGATTTTATTAAGTATTTTGAATTCTAACTAAATATAAATGTACACACACTATTGTTCATTTAATAGTACAATTCAATTTACATGACTTCACCACATATATCGGCAGTGGGAGGGGGAGGGGGACATATTCATATATAAATATGGTTTTTTACCTAAATGAAAGTTAATAGCTAATAGGTGAGGTTGAATCTGTAAGGTATTTATATATATATATATATATATATATATATATATATATATATATATATATATATATATATATATATATTTGAGGCTTGAGTTGGTGTGTTTCCCACGTAATCTCTGGCTTCACTTTTTTTGTTTTGATGTAAAGCAGTAATTTATGTACTACAGGCCACAGGCTCAACAGGGAGTAAAGTAAGCATTCTTTGTCCCAAGTCAAGGGTCACTGTGCACTCTCATCTTCCCCACTCCCATTTCAACATATCACTTTCGGGCTCTCATCCTTACTCGGCTTTCTATACAAGCAGCTCGAAGCAAATTTTCAACTTGCTGACACAGTTATTTTATTCAAAACAGATGCTGTGTGCACACTTGGAGATCATATTTACAAGACTGTCTTTTATTTAGCAAATGCCTGCGCTTTGAAATGATAAAACATAATTTTATTTTTTAAAATAGTGTGATTTTTGAGGCAAAGGCAAATAAATGTCATTAAATTTTTTCTTTATGACCTTCAATAATTAATAATAATTCAAAGTTACACCATTGCACTTGCAATAAGATACACACAACTTGGGCTCGGCATTTACTGTGTGCTTTATTTGGCAAGAATTGGGTATCATACATGCCCTTTGATAATATCAGTTTATTCAGAAAATTTTTATCTATTGAAATTAATTAATATATTACTACCTAACACATTCTCTGATTTTCCCACAAGAAACCACTGAAAATGGATTCACATATGGTAAAATGTATGGATGGCTCAATGTTTAAACTTGTTTTGGGACAAGGGGAAGTCAAATGTGCAAAATTCTGTGGTGCCATTTTATTGAGATGACGTCTGCCTATTAAATAAAATTAATATTGATGCTGGCTAACAACCAGCAGCGTTAAGACCATGACAGCACTCACCACTCATGTGACACGTGGGTAAACATGTGCGCGAAGAGGCCATAACCTGGACTTTTCCGTAACGGGATATTTATTTTAAAGTGTAAATCATGTTTCTTTACTTTATTTCAGGGTCCAAGTGTTCAAAAATTTCAAAATTGTATGTTCATAAAATGTTGCACCATGCTTGGTTCAAATTAAAAATGCACGCTGTGCGAAGAATAAGGAAGTTATTATTCCGGCGTAAACGCCTCCATATAGAACAATCAACGTACACAGAAAATTCACAATTTAAAAGCTTAGATCGATTATGTACTTGAATTAATTATGTACCATTTCTTTTTGATATTAAAAGTTTTACTCGGCGTGCATAGCACTTCCGCTTGTGTGAACTCTATAGGCAGCCATTGTAGGTCCGCGCGACGCTTGCCTCTGGGCAATCCGTCGAGGAGAGCTGGCGAGGTAAGACATTATCCCATACGCACTTCAACCTTTTTGCACTAAGTTAGATTTCCATAGTTCACTTTCAGTATACCGGTTAACCTTTGCCTTACGTACATTTTGCCAGACATTCCCCAGCATTATGCTTCCGCTTAGATAAATAATTTGCAGCCCTTGTGACTTTTTGGTACTTAAACGAGAGAAGGAAGAGAAGATGTCGGAGAGGCCACGCGGCCTGCACAACTTGAAATCAGGCACTATTTGCCTACACTAAAGGCTTTTCATTGTAATTTCTGCTTAATTGGTGCATGCAATATTAAGGGCTATATTTCTATGTATGCATTTCAGGGTATTTTTAATGGTTAATTGTGTTACGGCCACTTTACCCATGGCCATGCGGTCAGATACCGCCAAGTTCGTATCTGCGCCATCCATGCGCTTTAATAGTATATTACTCAGTGGCTTCAGTGCTTCTGCAAGTAAACCACCCTGTGTTTTATGCTTCCAAGGCACTCACAAAGACTCAGCAGAACTACAGTCAGATAGAAAAAGAAGCATTTGCAATCCTATCAGTCTGCAAAAAATTCCACGTATACATTTGGGGGAACCAAGAGGTGACTATTGAAACAGACCATAAACCACTGGGAGCAATCTTCAGAAAATATTCCACGATAGCCCGGCCAGACTTCACAGGATCCAGTTCGAAATCCTTCCATACAATCCTACAATCACATACAAAAAGGGGTCAGAACTGCTCATTGCAGACACATTGAGCCGTGACTGCCATGACATCCCAGAACCAAACGCTCGAGCCATCTATGAAGTGCAGGTGGTGATTACGATGTCAGCGCAGCGCATAGCTCAACAGAAGGATACAATTCACACAAGTACCGAGCTGTCTGCGCTATGCCGGTTCATACTGCAGGGTTGGCCTGACACGATACAACAGGTACCAGACAACCTACGCAAATACTGAACTTTTCATGACGAGCTAGAAGTGTACGAAGATATCATTTTAAAAGGGAAAAGAACCCTCATACCACCCTCTTGGAAGACCCTTATCTTGTCAAAGTTGCACTGCTCTCACAAAAGGATTCGAGGTACCCTGGCAATAGCACGTGACTACGTATTTTGGCCAGGCATGACAGGATATGAGTTTTCCGCAAAAATGTGCCACTTGCTAGAAAATACAAAATGACCCCTCGCAGGAATCCCTCAGCAAGGAGACTGACCCTTCGAGGCCATGGATGTATGTTGCTTCTGACCCGTTTCATTATAAAGGTAAAAACTTTCTTCTTGTTGCAGACTCTTGCTCGGGTTTTTTTTTTATTTCCACGTACTGACTTCCTCCACCAGCAATGAAGTCATTAAGATGTTGAAGGCTTGGTTTGCCCAGTATGGGATACCCGATGAGCTTTGTACAGATGGAGGGCGACAGTATACATCGCACCAGTTCCAGAAGTTCAGAGAGGAATGGAACTTCCAGCATAGAATATCGAGTCCACACTTTCCCCGGTCGAACGGTCTCGCGGAATGATATGTACAAGAAGCAAAAAATCTCCTTGCAAAGTGTGAGGAAGACCAGTCAGACATTTGGGTAGCGTTGTTGCACCATAGAAACACACCCAGAGGCAATCTAGGTTCCCCAGTGCAACGACTGATGGGTAGGAGAACGAAAACCATCCTGCCGTCTAGCGCAAAGCTACTACTGCCGGTATTGATTAGAGGGGTTCACCAAAACCTTCTTACCACATGTCGTCAGACTGAAATAGACAGGGTTAACAGAAACAGACACAAGCCCACTCCCCTTCAAGCAACTCAAGAAGTACTATTGCATGAACGACATAAACAATGGGTCCCAGCAGAAGTTGTACAAGCTGCACCCAATTCACGATCATATATCATTGACTCGGCCAGAGGGCGATACAGGAGAAACTCGTGGTTCCTCAAGCCATTAAAATGTGAGAGACCACAGCCAGCACAGGATAAAGATCCTCGGCAGGGTGCAACAATATCACCTCCAAGGATTCCTCCAGGAGGGAGTTTCCCAGAAATATTAGTCACTCCAGTCCACATCAGCAGAACCAGGAAATCAGGGAGCAGGGGACAATGGTAACAACTCAAGAAGCACCTCTCCAGACTTTCGAGGGTTCAGTCATGACCCGGAACATCGGTCCACTCCCAGAAACACCTAAGAACACCAAATGGCTAATGTCCCATGGAAGACGCGAAGTATAAGGAGTGTGATTCCACCCCAGAAATTGAATTTGTAACTTAAGTGTAAAGAGTGATTGGTTGCTAGTGCAGCTGACTAGAATACTACATGTGAAGTTAAAAGGGGAGACGTCATGGATGTTTGTAATGAACACGGTGCTGAGGTTGGCACCAGTAGTGTGAGACTATGATGGTGGCCAGCTAGAAGTGATCTAGGTACGAGTCCGAAGTAGTAACTGGCTTTCAGCAACAACTATGTGTAAAGTAATTTCATACGAGTGTGTGCGATGTCTATACTATAAAAACTAATGTAAATAGTTATGTACGAGTGTGCGCGACGTCTATGATATAAATACTACAGACGCCAGGGCCGATTCGCCAGCGCAGTTCCCAACCGAGAGGAGGTGCAGCTTCACCAAGCCAAGGTTCCTGTGTCGCTAGATGCCAGGACCATCCACCAGCGCAGCTCCCCAACCGAGAGGAGGTGCCGATTCACCACGCCGAGGTCCCAGTGTCGCTAGACGCCAGGACCGATCTGCCAGCGCAGCTCCCCAGCTGAGAGTAGATGCTGCTTCACCACGCTGAGGTCCCTGTGTTCCTAGACGCTAGGGCCAATTCGCCAGCACAGCTCTCAAGCTGAGAGGAGATGCCTCTTCGCCACACAGAGGTCCCAGTCCCGATAGACACTAGGGCCGAGCCACCTGCACAGCTTCCCGGACGAGGGAAGGAGACACCCACCAGTGTTGTCGACATGGGGGTCCCGAGTTGACCCCTAACTCTGGCGCCATCAACCAGAGAGATAGAAGAAGACAGCCCGTCACTGAGACTACCCCAGACAGACAGTCACCCAGGTCCCGGCGTCGCTTTATGCCAGGGCCGATTTGCCAGTGCAGCTTCCCGGACGAGGGAAGGATTTCCACTGCGAGCACGCCATTGAGCTGGAGGCCACCCCTGGGCCTCCGACTCTGGCACCTGCAGCCGAGGAGGTGGTAGCACCAACTGAACCATTACCTGCCTTGGCCGCCCAGGCAGCAGCTCATCATGACATCGCAGTCACTGATCGTCCCTCGGTGCCTAGTGGTCAGCCCACGACCATTGCCAGCGAATGGTCCTTCCACAACGGCAGACCCACCACGAGTGCAGCCACCCTGTATTAGTACGTTATTCAGTGATCAAAACAGTGCAGTTACATAATTAAGACTTTTCTGGATACTCATCATAATGTAGTGCTCTAGCGTGATCTCTCTTTATACAGTCGTAACAGCTGTAAGTTTCAACCTTCTAACCTACTCAGTGAATTACATAACTAGCCAGTGTGGTCAATGGCTAGAAGAGCCATTCATTCATAATTTCACATTAACACTTTTTGACACCCCTCAGTGCCAGTGCCATGTGATTAATAAATGAAGAGTCTTCCAGTGACGACACGTAATGTGAAGCCAGCCGTCTTCTTGGAAAAGAAATGGGCAGAAATGTTGAATTTTCTGAGAACTGTTAAAAAGTCTTTCTTCATTAAACCTTTTTGCATTATATAAATTAAGTTTTGAAAGACTCTACTTACAATTTTGTATTGTATAGAATCGCCTCAAGAAAATTGTAACAAATTTCCTATTCTAGTTTTAAATTTTATTGTTGTAAATCATTTTTGAAAATTTCGTAAACATTTCTTGCATTGTGTAAGAAACGTCAAGCATTCTCTAATTATTGTAGTAAATAATTTGAAATCTCTTAAAGTACTTTTACATTGAGTAAACTGCTCCACGAGATCACAAACAAAACCAAAGACATTTTAAACAAATGAAAGTTTGTGATCAAAATTTTCACGATATTGTAAATATTTTCAGTGCCTTGTTCGTCTTTAAGTGTTCTCTTCTTTGCACTATTTTCTATATTTTTGTAAGGTGGTGTTTTGCACATATTGTTTGTTAGTTAACTTCATTTGCCATGCACTCCTTTGGAAAGCTTAGCCAGTCAGCTGAGATGATGGAAGGTCTCAGTTAGACTAATCCCTTAGCTGACTTGCACATGTAACTTTATTTTCCTGCTCTGCGACACATAAGGGCACAGGTAGAGGTAATTTTTATTCTCCACCAGTGCGGCCACAGCAGGATAGCTAGTTAAACACACACCTTTACGTATGAGGCTTTTGGCAATTTTGTTTCAAATTTTATATAATTTATTTCAATATATACCCAAGGGTCAATTTTTTGTGCCCACCCCCATCTATTGCTTTTCTCTCTGCAGAATAAATTTGTAAACCACAAATTGTATGAATCCACGCCATCAGCTGTTAAATGTAGGGTGGCACACTTAAAACGAAGGCTGCATAATCACAGACACTGGGTACCCCAACTAACACCAATACACGCACATGAAGATGAGCCGACATTATCTACTTGCCTCCCGGCTGCCACCTGCCGGCTAAGAGAGTATCAGCGCTTGCCTTCAACGTATCAGAAAGAGACAGGGCATGTCTAGCCAGCCCAAGGCACCAGGAGTAGGAGAAAAGAGACAGAGAAACTGCTCATCACTGCCACCTGCCAGTGATATCATCCAGCATGCCGCTCCGAATCTGAGCGCACAGACCAGGGACAACTACAGAAGCTGATGGAGATAGAAAAAAATCCTTCTTGGAGGGACAGTGCTACATTCCCAAAAAATATTTTTTTTTCTTTTCTCATTCTTTCACGCAGATGAGTCTACATCGCAACAAAGAGGGGGGAGAGGGGATTGACAGATGTTTTTTCATTATTATTAAATCAACTTCTACTCATCAGTGCGCGTCACTCAGCTGCACAATTCCACGGAGTCCGCATCCTTCCCTCTACAAGATGCAGAGATTGTACCGTCTACCCAAGGCATAGGACGGATGCTCAACGCCAGACTTGTACTGCTCACCACCTGAGCCACTGAGACTATGCATCGAGATCATCCAAGTACTTCTGCGCACTACCGGATGGTACCACTAGTACAATCGCCGCATGCAACTTGGATCCAGGGCCGGCCAGTGACGTCACACGCCCAGAGGATCAAGTGCCACTTCACAGCTGCCATCCCCCTCCACTACCTACCAAGGGAGAGCCGTTAGCCTAGGAACAGTTCATCTTCACCTGTAAATGTGTAGCAGCTTCCATTAAGTTCCCGTTGGTGTTAGAAGGTAGTGTGACACCACCTTGTTTATTTTCCTAAGCAGAATAAACAAGTTTGAATCAATTGAAGTGGTATTTTTCCCGTAGTCTTAGTACCTTGCCCTGTAGACATCAGGTCCGTCAGAGGGACCACATGTAACCGGGAGATTTGCTTGAACTGCCGCACACAAGTAGAGATGCACAAGCATTCTGGATGGCCACCCTTTTTGTGCACCATGGTGTATGGAACGGTAGAGCCCTGACACTAGGTACTCTGTCTCTTGCGATTAGCTCCTGAGGCACTCACCCACGTATTGGGACTGTCCACCAGTGAGACCTGACTCTCAGTATGCACCACATTACTTGCACCAGATACTGCGATAGGGATACCGTACTCAGTTTGCAGATATGGTACGTGATTGTACACCTGTACATCGCCTGTTTCACTTCCATGGGTTTTGATAGTAGTGATTCTGTTCTCATAACCTACTCCCATCGGAGTGGTATCCGAGAGCGGATAAAACGGGCAAATGCTATCTCCGAGCAACAGCAGGAAGTTACGCTCTTCCTCACAGCAATCGCGCACCTCCCTCCGCAAGAAAGGGCTCAAGAAATCCACCGCTTGGAGAGACCTACCATGCCGGAGTCACTTCTGGATCTCTTCACAGCACCTGTCAAGATCAACTGAAAAACACAACCCGTGTTGCTGCATATCTGAGCGGTCAGGACAAATCCCACGGGATAGCCAGTCCACGCTTTTGGGGAATCCAGATTGCAGAGCCGAGCCCAGCGACCGTCAACACTAACGAGCACCTGCCCGCCAACCCACCAAGTTCTAGCTCAAGCACATCAGAACCACCATAGGTCGGGCAGTCTCCACAGGTAACGCATTGCCCACGTATTCCTGTTAGAGTGGTCCCTCCAAAACGCAAGGTAGTACTTGCAGTACCAGACTTCGTGCCTTGCTG
The DNA here is from genome assembly GCA_029891345.1 of Dryococelus australis. Taxonomy (NCBI): domain Eukaryota; kingdom Metazoa; phylum Arthropoda; class Insecta; order Phasmatodea; family Phasmatidae; genus Dryococelus; species Dryococelus australis. The sequence goes on along the minus strand of CM057003.1, from coordinate 59,780,060 downwards.
AAAAGCTACCCGGCTCGTCCTATATACTGGAAGTGCTCCAGTACCACGCAAGGACTAGAGTCCTGAACTTCACTCCCTGGGTGCATCTGTTCTAGCACTCACCAAAAGCACTAGACACAGTGACATACCTCCCTCTCACCACAGAGAGATCACGCATTAATCCTATTTGTATTAGGTACCACACAAAGTCTTCATCTTGCTTGTTGTCATAATAACCTTCACATATGGGGAAAAAAATGTATCTGGATGTGAACCTACAATTAATTTATTTGAATAGTTATGTGTGAGTGGTGTCCATTTTTAGACTTTTCCCTCCTCTATGTTGTACAGAGTGGCAAAGAGAATCACAATAATTAGCAACCAAAATAAATGCAACAACTTAGTTTTCCACCTATTTCCTTCAATGTTGTCAATTTTTCAACCATAATTTATATGGTAACACAAAAAAGGGTTTTTACTTCGAGGAAATCGTTATTGCCATTTTTGTATCATAATATGTGTGGATTGAGAGTGGGGAAGAGAGATGCCCCCCACCACAGCCTCCCTTCACCAACACCTGGTCAGTCACAAGAGGGAGGGGGCAAGGAAGCCACATAGGTTGCTAGACAACCATCCCCCTCCTTGCCTGCCATGTATGGGGAGTTAATGAGGTCACAGTGGTCGTGCCAATGTATCACTCGAAGACAGCCAAATCTTATCTCTCCTTCCAAGCCACATATTCGCATGTACCTTTTCACCTCATATTGTTTCATACACATATGCATTTCTGGATTAGTAATAGTTCATTTAAAAACATGTGATTTTTGAAACAGCAAATAAGTACTGTCACTGGAATATCATAGGTTGAACCATTTAGGAGATCTTGGGAATCAAAAATGAACCCACCTTAAAAACTAAACATTTTCAATATTTTTTAGGATAGGTGAAACTCCCCCTTAAAAGATGTCCTGATGCTAAATTGCAAGTCCTTACAACAAACCAGGTGGAAATGGTGTGAAAACTAAAATCAGAAGCTGCCAAACATACCGCTTACATCAAATAATCTCCTCCTAGTGGATGGAGGGGAGGGGTATGGGAAGGATGGGGATGTAAACAGGAAGAGTGGGAATAGGTACTGAGGGAGGGAGGTGGTGTACTCCTAAGCTCCAAATCCTAGAGGAGTGGTGGTGCTTTGCACTCCCAAACTTCACGTTTTTCAGCACCAAACTTTGTTCCTTATTAATATGTATACAGATTCAAAACCTTATCCTCTGATTTTCTGTAAAATTCCTCTTCACTTTTGCCATGAGTTATGCCACATTCAGACACAGTTCTTGCACATTATTTGGTGACAATGGGATACTGTATATGCCCTTCCATGATATCAGTTTATTCACACAACTTATTTTTACTAAAAAAAATTAATATTTTCATAACAACTACTTTGATTTTCCTGCAAATACACCGAAAACAGACTTCATACTTTGTAAAATTTACGCATCGCTTAAAGTTTATAAACATTTCTGGTGACAAGGGGATCCCAAGTACTTTATAAGCTCCTAGAATAATTTGATTCTGAAGGCATCTGTCTATTTAATTAAAAGAATATTTTAATAACAAATCCTCTGATTTTCCTGCAAGAAGATATCAAAAATGGACTCCGCACTTAGTAAAACTTATATGCAGTTCAAAGTTAATAAACATTTTTGGCAAAAAGGGGAGGTCGTGCATTTGCTTTTAGGATATCAGTTTATTCTGCAGACGTTTGCCTATTGAATTAAATTATTTCAATTAAAAATCATGTTGATTACCTAATATGCCTAAGATGATTAAACATAGACTTAGCTAGAAAAAAAAGCACTAAATGCAATCTTCTGAGTTTTTAGGGGTCAAAAATTAGCCAGTTTTGATTTTACAAAGGCATTCTTGGTAACCACAATATCCCTTTAAATAAGGGCTCTAATGTATAATGTGTAATTTTACTGCGAGAACTATTCAAAGACAGCTTAATTACACATTTAACATAATTTTTGCATAATACACTGGTGGGGGGGGGGGGGGGGTTCAAACTCAGTTCAAATATCAATAACAACCCATTCAAAATAATGACCCTTATACTGTGAGCCATGAAAGGTTGTAGAAGCAAGAGTTGACTGTATTAAACTTAGAGGAGCACACACAATCCCCTGTAACTGCAGAGTATGTTAACTTACCAGTTGCAGCATGGTAATGTAGGGTTTCCACCACAGATACTTCTGGTAGGATGGACCCAGAGCAGCGAGCATGTAGTAGAAATACATGAACACGTGGACCCCACAGTTCAAAAGGCCAACGATCAATCCTTGCTCTCCTGAACACATACAAGAAGATACAAAACATGAAGAAATACGTTAATGGTAAATGTGCCAAAATCAACTTCATACATTAGCTATCATGTGAACTTTGTAGTAATGCAATATGTTATAATTTAAATGTTTGAGATTTATTTAATTTATATTGATATTTCTGTGTGAAAGATAGTAATTCATTTAATACTTAGAGGTTGTGGCAGTAATAATTTGTTTGTATTTTGTACATCAGGTTTAATGGAGTTAGTAAATTACACCCTGCCATCGCTCCGCACATGTTTCATGTTAGCATGATATTTAGGACTTTGAATTGATCTAGCCATTTTTTTATAGGGTTCTCTAGCCACTGAGCTACTGCGGCCTCACTATTGGGTGCTCTAGCCCCTGACCAGCTGCAGCCCTTCTATTGGGTGCTCTTCCTATTAGGCTACTGTGGCCCCATTATTGTGTTCTCAATCCACTGAGTTTCTGCAGTCCCACTATTGGGTTCTCTACCCACTGAGCTACTGCGATCCCAATATTGGGTTCTCTAACCACGGAGCTACTGAGCCACTGCGGCCCCACTATTGGGTGCTCTATCCCCTGACCAGCTGTGGCCCCACTATTGGGTTCTCTAGCCAATGAGTTACGGTGGTCCCACTATTGGGTGCTCTAGCTCCTGACATGCTGTGGCCTAACTATTGGGTGCTCTAGCCACTTAGCTAGTGCGGCCCCCTTATTGGGTGCTTTAGCCATTGAGCTACTGTGGCCCCACTATTAGGTGCTCTATCCCCTGACCAGCTGCAGCCCCACTATTGGGTTCTCTAGCCACTGAGCTACTGTGGCCCCACTATTGGGTGCTGTAGCCCCTGACCAGCTGCGGTCTCACTTTTGAGTTCTATAGCCACTGAGCTAGTGTGGCCCCCTTATTGGGTGCTTTAGCCATTGAGCTACTGTGGCCCCACTATTGGGTTCTCTAGCCACTTAGCTACTGTGGCCCCACTATTGGGTGCTGTAGCCCCTGACCAGCTGCGGTCTCACTATTGAGTTCTCTAGCCACTGAGCTAGTGCGGCCTCACTATTGGGTGCTTTAGCCATTGAGCTACTGCAGCCCCACTAATGGGTGCTGTAGCCCCACTATTGAGTGCTCTAGCCACTGAGCTACTACGGCCCCATTATTGGGTGCTCTAGCCACTGAGCTACTGCAGCCCCACTATTGGGTGCTGTAACCCCTGACCAGCTGCGTAACAAGTAACAAGCGACCAGGTAACAAGTCACATTTTAGTCATTTTCCCTTTATTTCTTCAATAAGTCACTTTTATACTTACCTTTCATTGAGTAAAATGTAATAAGTCTACATGCATTAAAAATAAAAAACTTGCAATGTGTAAAATGAAACAAGTTAGACACATTAATTTTCATAAAGGTAAAAGGGAATAAGTCTGACTTGTTTCACTGTATTCGTATTACTGACTGGCCATGTTGTATTATTCCATAAAATATAAACACACAGCAGCACTTTGAAATTCTATCTTGCTTCAGTGTTATGAATGGTTAACTAGTTTTGAATATGTTAAATTTTTTTTAAAAATAGAAGATGAAACTTTCACAATGCTGAGGTAATGTGCTGCAATACCAGTTAGTAGCATAATAATATATAAGAATTTCACGATAAATGTATAAAATATTAATTTTGTTATTTAATTCTAATGTTGTAACATATTAATGCTGGCCACTTTTTTGACAGTGCCTCAAGTGTTTCAAAGTTGGTCAACCTGAATTATGAAAAAAAAAATCAGATTATGCTCTGTTTGTGTAGTAGTTATTTTCGCTAACTAGCTCTCGAGGTGTTCACATCGGGTAGTTTGGTACGAATTGTTGTCATAAAAGTGCTTCGCAAATGGTTCTGATTGAAATCTGTTTCCTGCCTTTCCTAATAATGATAGTGTGTTTTACTGCATTGTGTAATATTCATGACATCATGTTGAAGTGAGACACCTACGCCTACCTCCATTGCAGTGAGTAATCATCCCCCATTCTAATGGGGGATAACACCAAAATCATGGAACATGAGGTTTGTGTCATGATGCTTGTCCTGCACATGACCGATCGCAATATTCACAACAGTATCCCAAGGTTTCGAAGGATCAACTTGCTTGTACCCCGTCACGTACTGCCTCTGCTTTGCAGAAAGATTTATTACCTTCTGATCATCGCCAAAAGAATGTGTCATTGTACAGTTGACATGTCTGGGACTGTACATTGTCTTTGTCGAAAGTATAGACAAGAATGTCTGTAATCTTCATCCTGTGTCTGTATGGAAGAAACTACACTGATTATCTAAGGACATCATACTAATTCAATGGGTGGGTCCAAAGTGCCTAAAACTGACTATGAAAATGACGCAGGCAGCCAATGCTTTAATTACACATAATCATCATAGCCAACAGCAATTGAAAGGGACTATTCCACTTTCCCTTCTACAAAGGCAAGGCCTTATATATAGAATCTCGTTGGATCTATCAGAACAAGAAATCTTTGATTGTATTGAAACTCCATATGTATTACTTAAAGTAGAACAAATGTCCAAGCGTTTTTATGAATCCAATGAATCAGTTTACCAACCCACCAAACTTATTGCTCTAACCTTTTCGGGTCAACTATTACCCAACAGAGTCTTGGTTTACAAACATCTATACAGTGTTAAACCTAAGATCCAATCAGTTATTATGTGCAATAAGTGTCACAGTTTTGGGCACACTGGGAAGAATTGTCGCAGTGCAAAAAGTCGTTGCCCTGGTTGTGCAGGTGACCATCAGCATTCGGAACGCACTGCAGAAATGCCTACTTGTCCCAATTGCAGTGGTTCTCACTTGGCTATGGATAGAGAGAAGTGCTCACATTGGAGCCTTGAACAGGAAGTTAAACAAACAATGGCTACGCTCAATTTAGGTTATTCTGCAGCGAAGGGTATGGTTCTTGATGAGTCTACATAACTTCAAGATACAGATGGTGCTTTGTTACATTCTGTGTGTCCTGGGACTAAGGACTACCGTACCCTCTTTCCTGACAGGATCCCGGTATGTGGAAAATAACATCCTGGAGATTTGGGTGGACCTTGTTAATCTCCTCCGATTGCTCTCCCCTCATCTGCCACTTATGCTGACTGTGTTAAAACCTCTGCCAAACGTCAGTTAGAAGATACTGGGAAGATCCCTGCGAAGGTTATCATTTTGCAAGGCCCGACAAAACTACATGTTGCTCATCGTATCTTGTCTCCTCAACAATCTTCGAAGTCAATATATGTGGCTCTGTACTTTTTACAGTTTAATTCTGTTGTTGATCGTCCTCCGTCGAGCTCAAGACCACTCTGTACAGGGTCCACCGGCTGTGGTGCGTTCTTCCCAAGATAACCCTTCAATCAGCTATAATGCTCTCTGTGATATTATCTTGAAATTAATCGCATTAATGGATCTCTACACGCAACAAGGTAACCCCACCTTACAGGATGTTGTCACCGAGGTGAATAGGCTTGTTAGTGTTACAGTAAGCAGCTCTTAGCTTTCTGTTCCTTTACACATCTCCTATCATAAGAATACTACAGTGGAATTGTAAGTCTTCGTCACTTCAAAGAGGACTTCTACAGAAATATCTTAGTACCACACCTGCTGATGTTACACTGCTACAAGAAACGCACTGGCGCTTTGCAGCTAACCAACAAGGTCTCTTTTCTGGGTACACAGTGTATCATAATGCTCTAATGAATAAACATGGTGTAGCCATACTTGTCAACACTGCCATATACTCAGTGGAATTACAGGTGTCCAATTTGCCTGATAATTTTGAGGCAGTTGCAGCTAAGGTTGTCTTCCAGGACGTCGAATTGGCTATAATTTCCATTTACGCTCCACCACGGCATGCTGCCAGTACCTTTTCCTGGAACAGACTGCTTGGGGCATACAATCATGGTGCCGTAATAGGAGGTGATTTTAATGTTCATCATACATTGTGGGGTGATGTGAGGTGTGATCTGGCTGGGAAGAATCTGACAGAATATATTGATACCTCACCGTATGTGCTATCGAATGATGGCAGTCCTACCTATGTGGGAGCTTATGATAAACACAGTTCTGCCATTGATCTCACGCTGTGTACTCCCAGACTTGCCATGGACTTCACTTGGACCGTGCTTACTGATCCTATGGGTAGTGATCATTTTCCAATTGAAATAGTTAATCAGGATATGTGTACAAGTACTCCTCTTACTCATTCTGATTTGCAGTCATTGTGGTATGCCTGCTATAATTACTGGCGCACCTCATGGCAGGCATATCGTGAACATATAGTACATCATATAAGCTCCCCCACTATCTTGGGTGGTGATGTCCAAACTATGTATGATCACGTTCAGAATTTGGTCACATCATCCATATGGGCAGTTACTCCACGTAAACTTCTTCTTGTACGTCCCTTAATGCCGATAGACATCTGGCCTTCTGCACATACAAACAGCCTAGTACGAAGACAAATTTTTTATGCTATCTGGAGGTACAAGCTCGTTTTAAGTTGACTGTCAAAACTGCGAAGAAGGATCACCGGCGCTCTTATTGTTAACGGCTCTCCTCTGCTACCCCTTCCCATGAAGTCTGTAAGGTTATCCATTCTCTACGACAACGCTCATCCTCTCCTCGATCCGGAAGTTTGAGATACTTCACTCTGACTGCTATCCTTAAATGTTTTTCTCCTGATTATGTCCCAATCTATGATGAATCTCCTTCTTCTCATTTTCCATCTACACCTAACCCCAAGAGACAATCTTTTAAGGATACCGCTATCTTGACGTCTGAAATCAGCATTGTAGAATATCGTCACTCTCTTCGGGACGAATGGAAATCACCAGGACCAGATAGGATTACATATCAGCATGTCTGGGAGCTTCCACAGGAAGGTCATCACCTGTTATTTTGTAACTTCAACGGTATATTACTGCATCGGGTAATTCCTACCCAATGGCAGGTTTTGCCCATTCTCAAGACTGTTAAAGATGTTACATTAGCTACATTCTACAGACCTATCACGTTGTCTTCTTGTGTAAACAAATTCTTTGAAAAGCTTTTGAAGAAGCGGATGGAATGGTGGCTGGAGACTAATCACCTCTTGCGCAGGGAACAATTCGGCTTTCATAAAGAACGGATCTCTCTGGATACTGTTACAGTATTGATTAAATGGGCTGAGGACGTGTTTGCTAGCAAGGGTGTTTTATGTGCATGCTTTCTTGATATTCACTCTGCATTTGATGCAGTAAACATTCCTGTTATTTTGCACAAATTAGCTCAGATTGGGCTGCCACTGTGTCTCATCCGCATCTTCAAGGCTCTCCTTCAAATTAGGATCACTTACCTTAAACAGACACTTATATTACACCTGGAAGATTGGTGTATCAAGGCACCTTTTTTGTACCTTATATACACTCAAGATCTTATCTACCATCTTGGCCGATTTTTTCGACTGATTAGTTATGCTGATGATGTTTTGTTTTATTTGTCCTCCACTGTTAGTGATGCGGTATCAGTAGCCCCTGGCTTTGTACTAATTGTCTGAAACCATCAGTTCACAAAACTAAGGCAATGATGTTTACTAGAAAACGTATTGACCGGTCACAGATCCGTCTGCTTCTTTGCAATGCGCCTTTGGAGGTGGTGACTACAACTACTTACTTGGGCATCGTTTTAGACTCTACTCTTACTTGAGTGAATCAGATAACTCGGTTTCAGTTGTTGAAAATGCTTGGACACTCTGCCTGGGGTGGTGATCCTCGCACAATGTTACTGTTTTATTGAACCTTTATTCGGGCCAAGATGGATTATGGTAGTGTTTTATGACTTCACTATGTGATACTACCCTCACAATCTTACAGCGTTTACAAAATGCCTGTCTATGTTTATGTCTAGGGGCACTGCGGTCCACTCCCATTGGGGCACTTCATATCGAGGCAAATATACCACCATATGGCCTACATAGAAAGTTGTTGACTAACAAATTCTGGATCAAGGCAAATTATTTTCATGAATCTCCTATCCATACCATTATAAATTATATTGGTATTGATGTTCTTGATTGTGTTTTGAAATATCGCCCTCTTTTTCCTTGTTTGAAGCGCATCACCGCCTATATGGGGGACTTTTGCTTTTTTATACATGTAAGGTGGACCGCTTAATTACAGAATGCAAATGCTGCATGAGTGTTGGAGAAGTTCATGCGTTACTCCAACAGTGTCTGAGCCAATATCCCAACTTTCTCCACATCTCTACTGATGGATCGAAATCCCTACATGCAGTTGGTTGTGTCTACTATATTCCTGCTTACAAATCGTCCAGTTTATTTAAGTTAGCGTCTTCCAACTATATTTTATGCTGAAGCATATGCTATCTTAAAAGCGCTGGAGTACTGCAGGACTATATCAGCCCAAAATATGTACATATTTACAGATTCTAACAGTGTCGTCACTGCCCTTGCCTCTGTCCACTATCATTGTCAACCAGATGATATTATCTTACAGATTAAGCATCTTATCTATAATATTGAGATCACGGGTGCAATGGTTGTGATTGTGTGGCTTCCGAGTCATCTGGGTATACCCGCCAACGACATGGCTGATAAACTGGAAAAACTGGCTTCTGACACAGGTACGTCGATTACTGTTCCAACTCTGGATATGTTAACAACAATTGCCAAACGTCACCTTCGCAGTATTTAGGAAACCCAATGGCAAGAATGTGAGGTTACACTGTCCTACAAGAATATCCAACCGCACTTACAAACACAAACATGGTTTAGTGGCAAAGTGAGGAAAAAACTTTATTTCACGACGATTATCCAGCTGAGGCTAAGTCATGGAATTGTAATGTTCATCTTCACAAGTTAAAACTGGCTGAATCTCCAAATTGTCATTGTGGGGACGGTGCGCAGACTATTAGTCACATTGTACTTCATTGTCGCCAAATGCAAGCTCATGATGAGTTATATAAATCCTGTCCTCTTCACATAGTTGTTATTCATACACGTGACTTTTTTTAACCTATTCTAAACCGTCAGTTATCTATATGCACTTGTATGAGAATATAGTAATATCACTTAGTAATGTTACCTAAAATTATTCAACATAACCTAACATTGCCAGTTCAGTGTAGTAGGCATATGTTCATGGAAAAAAAGTTCCCCGAAAATGAAATGCATATTATTGGAATTTCAGGGCAGCATTTACCAGTTGCTTATTTTATAAATTACAAAAATATATTCATCACATTGTTGATGCGGAAGTAAAGTTCTCGGAATTTATGTGTTGTTTATTAATTACTGTTTTTGAATCAAAATATTTGAACAAGCTGGTAATGGAAACTAATTTCATGACATGAACGTGTTCTCTGTGCTGGGTAATTATTTAGTAATGCAAAAAATCGTTTGATATCATCATAACAGCATACTTTTAGTATTAATGTCAATATTGATATGTTTGTATTTCTGTTGCAAAAAATAATCATCTCTAAATATTTTAATATATAAAATTTGATCCCTTTTGCTTTATCACGAGATAAAAACAGTTCATTTTTATTTCCAGGCCAGCCAAAGAAAACATTAGTTAGAAGATTGGATTTTGATGCACATGCAGCTGGTGTTAATGGTAGCAAGACATGTGAACAGGGGAATTTTACTCTTGATAAATCTGTTCCATCTACGACAGTACATGATGATGCAAATCAAACTACAATTTTATTTCAGCCGAAGAAAGCTCCGTTCGTAGTACAAAAATCTACCGTAATTAAAAACAGTTCTAATGTGTCAACTGGGATTAATACACAGTTCAAAATGAGAAAAATACGATTACAAGAATTCTTATATCAGCTGGGCTCTTGTAGATGATGTAGCCTAGGTACTCATAACTATCAATGAACCTATAGAATATCCTAACATATAATATTATTTTCATTTACAGGAAGGCAATGCCTGTGATGACAGCGACATATATCCTAAATATGCAACAGATGATGGACAAAACAAGGCACCAGTACTAGATTCTCTCTTCAGTAATAGTGAGGTGAATACTGATTGTGTGACTGCAGTACATAAAAATGAGGCACCAGAGGAAGGTCAAGGGAGGTAAGAAACTCTAGGAAAAGAAAACGGAATGCAGGGCAGAATTATGTGACAAAGTGGAAAGAAAATTAGAGCAAGATCATTTCGTAAGTTGTCTCACTGCTGTATGAAATATGAACTTAAAGTTGACCAAGAAAATCAGATAGAATTATTCCAGCAATACCTACTGGCGAATGGGAACTCGTGACAGAAGAGCATCTTATCTCACAGGCTTAATAACATATACCAAACCTAACGTTTCGAGAAAAAGAAGAAGTACCCTTGTAAACAGAAAAATAGAGGGGTAACATTTCATTATTATGTTCCCATTTCTGGTAAGAATGTGGAAATCTGCAAATCTTGTTTTCTTTGAATCTTGAATCTTTGCTGAAACACCAAAATTTTTATGGGTCATTGGGCAGCAAAAACAAAAATCACCAGGAAGCTCTACAACACCAGACAAAAGAGGTCGCAGTGAGCCACCAAATAAAACCAACAAAGCTAAATTGGACAAGGTCAACAAATTCCTCAATGCACTATCAACGTACAAAAGCCACTACTGTCAAAAGAAAAGTAGCAAGAAGTATCTACCTTCACATCTGACAATATCTGAATTACACAAAAAAAAAAGTACTGTGAAGTAAAAGATAAGCCAGTTTGCTACACAATATTTTCGAAGCTGTTTTCTGAAGCAAATATTGCAACAAATAACCCAAAGAAAGATACATGTAGCACATGTGATGAATGAAGATGAAGTTAATGTATGCAGGTAATGATGAACAAATATCATTAAAACAGCAGCAAGACACGCACCACAATGTAGCAGAACTGGCTTATCAAGTTAAAAATTGCAGATAAAAATTTGTACAAGACTGATAACAGCATGATTGTACTGACATTCGACCTTCAGCAATGTCTTTCAACACCTTCCTTGCAAACTATTGTGGCATTTTACAAACAACAATTACGGACATTCAATTTAACAGTGCACAACATGAAGGATGATCAAGTTACATGTTTTTTTGTGGTACGAATCGATGGCAAGAAGAGGGGCAAATTAAATTGCATCATGTGTGTGCAGAGTAATTTTGAACATTCCTGAAGAAATCAAGCACGTTGTTCTGTACAGTGATTCATGTCCAGGACAGAATAAAAACATACTCTTTCTTGCTGTGTGTCTTTATGTTGTGCAGGAAAAGAAGATTGACATGTTAGATCATAAATTCATGGTTCCAAGCCACAGTAGAATAGAATGTGACAGTGATCATGCTGTGATTGAAAAAGCGAAGAAGAAATGCAGTATGCAAATTAGTCTTCCTTGTGACTGGGTACAGCTGATCAGAATCGCAGGAAAGAAGAAACCATTCAATGTGATTGAACTTACACAGGAAGACTTCTGTGATTATGCATCACTTCTCAGAACTGATATACAGATGAGGAAATCAAATGAGATGGGGAGAAGTTTGTATGGCAACAAGTAAGTTGGTTACGCAACGTTCGGGATAAGCCTACGAAAGTGCTGTATAAGAAGTCTATGAAGAAAGACGATACATTCTCAGTCATGGATACAACACGACGTCAACAACCTCATCCTTGTCTAAAGCCAAACAAATGTTACAATGATGTAGTGCCAGTTTATGAAGAGAAAAAGAAGGATCTTCTATCATTGCTCCCATACATCCCACCTGTTTTTAATGAGTGTTATAAAAACTTGAAGACCGAAATGATTTGACTGATCCTATTTGTGACTCAGATTAGGAAAACTAAGTAAAAGTCAAAACTTTATGTATTCAGCATAATGTATTCCCAATTATCTTTTCTTCTTTTATTACGTGTACACAGAATCTTTAAATGTAAATGTTGGAAATCTTGTTAAAAATATTAATTTTTACTACATTTTAATATTAATTGGTGCCAGCTAACAGCCAGCGAGTGTTAAGATCATGATGGTGCTCACTACCATGTGACACATAGGAAGCACGTGCGCAGAGAGATCTTAAAGCTGACTTTCCCATAATGCGAATATTGTATTTTCAAGTGTTAAATATGTTTTCTTTTATTCCAGGTTCATAGCATTTTTATGTTTTAATATTTGTATGTTCATATAGTGTTGCACCATACTTGGTTATAAATTAAAACTGCGTGCTATGCGGAGATTAAGAACAGTTCTACTCCGACCAGAATGCCATAACAAAAGACACTAAAAGAAGACAAGAAATTCCAAATTAAAATTTACAATGTCAATCCATATTTTAATTTCAAAAGTGCCTTTTATTTTTCTATATAAAATATTTTACTCAACGTGCATAGCACTTACGCTTATGTGAACCCCGTAGGTGGCCATGGTAGGTCCGCACGACGCTTGCCTCTGGGCAGTCCATCGAGGAGAACTGGTGAGGTAAGACGCTGTCACGTACGCACTACAACTTTTGAGCACTGATGTAAATTACCATAGTTTCATTTAGTATACCGGTCAACCTTTGCTTTGCGTACGTTAGCCAGACATTTCCCCAGCATTATACTTTCGCTTAAATAATAATTTGTGCCCTTGCGGATTTTTGAAACTTAAACAAGGAGAAAGGGAGAAAAATGTCGGAGATGCCACGTGACCCGTGAAACTTGAATCAGGCGCCATTTGCTTATGCTAAAGGCATTTCATTGTAATTTCTGTATTATTGCTGCGTGCAATTTTAAGGGGTTTAATTCTATGTATGTATTTGAGGGTATTTTTCATGTTTAACCATTTAAGGCCACATCACATATGACCACGTGTTCAGATATAGCTAAATACGTATCTATGCCATCGATGCATTTTCAGGGCTTATTTGTGTAGTATCATGTGTGCCATAATTTATTTCAGGGTTCTATGTATTTTTATTTAGGGTTCCGTGTAATTTTCACGTAAATTGATGCTTTGTATGTGTGACCGCGCAGTCATTTTCAGGTTTGCTTTTTTGGCCATCAGGCATGCTACAAGACTGTAAATGTTTCAATCGTCAGGGGAATAATTTTCCAAAATGAAATACCAATTTGTCTGAAGTTATTGGCCATTTTTACAGAGAAATATTGTAATTTCACCTGCACGTGGTCCGCTACAAACTTTATCCAGCGGGATCCGTGTCATCTAAGCTTGCTTTCACACATGTGCGTGTTTATTGTGACTACTCATATCGTACCCCATCTTGTTTCATTGGTATTTGTGTAATTTTGTATGGTGATGTTATTTCCATCCTAGCTGGCTATGTGTATAGGCCATCACCACGCTAACCACGTGCTGGGGGAGCGAACCCTTAGGAGTCCGCGCTAGTGATACCAAATAATCACATGTGTTCATGTATTGATTCATCTCGTAAGTCTCCGTGTCCTATCTTCAGGGAGAATGGTCAGTCTACCCTAGCGGCTGTCGACCCCCTTCCCTTGTGAAGATTGTGTTTTCAAACACTACGGTGAAGTCATCCACACAGGAGTGCGCTAGAGTCATTGCGGGCTGGGGAGCACCCAAATGGAGTAAGCTAGACACGTCCAAGTTTATTATCATTAAATTGCTTGGCACGTTATTTGTATTAGCAATAAAATAAAAATTAAGTCTCACAGTGTTCCAATCTTTTATTTGTAGTGACAGTGTCCTCGCCACACCATTTTTACATTGATAAAATGTTTAGTAAATGTTTAGTATTGCAAAGTGTATCGTACGTACGCACGGATGCGGCAGACACACAGAACCCACAGCATCCCTGAAAAATCTGAGTCTCAACAGTGCGATGATTGGGAAGCACTACTGACGCCCATCATCAGTAACTAATTTGTGTCATCATTCGCCTCGTGTCTCACCCGACAGCGTCAATATGATGTTATGGTTTCCACACAAGAACTTAACTGTATATAAAATAATTAAAATACATGTTTTTTGGTTAATAAATATATCCTCAAACAGCAGGTTAATCATCATTTTAGGAATTAAAATGATGTGTGAAGAATGCAACAAGTCAGTGTAAAAACTGTGCTAAAAGGAAGAAGTCACAGAATCTCTTAAGTATATTTAGGCATTGTAACGTGCTACTAATAATTTGTGAAAGTGTTTTTGATTAAGAGAATAAAACAGAAAAAATTAAAGTATTGAATTTTTATATTTAACTATGCAGTTTTTTGTCTCTCCTCAAAAAGTACATTTTTGACTTGTTACTTTTTACCCTGGGAGCCGTCCGTATTATTCATGTAATAGCATTTCTTCTTGAAAGGTTTGTCATAAATTCATGCAAAAATACTTCAACCTCAATAATTTTTTCAGCACTTCATAGGTGTAATCTTGAATTCCGGTTGAAAAATTTTTCTCTCAAAAAATTTTTTTAAGGAAGGAGTTGTCTTAGATTCAGGGTCATCTTCCTTTTGGGTAAATACGGTAATTAAAATTACCTGTAGTACAGTACTTCAATGACGAAATAAACAGCAAGAATATGTGATCAACTTTTAAAATGAAATTATCAAAGCATCACAACATACCTTAACATTCAATTATTTACATACTCGACACAAGGCCGTTATCAAATACAACTGTAACCGTAATCGGCAGACCTTGACGAAAATTAGTTATTATTTTGGTGTTTGTTGTTGCGATATGAGGTATTTAAATCAGTGACAAATGATGTCAAACAGGAAATGAAAATTCATACAACCTACTACATGATAAGGTTATCCAAAATTTGGTCATTTGTCAATTATTGACAAATGTGTAGAAATTATCTGTATCTTAATTTCGTTATTATCTGATAATTCTACCTTATTTATTTTCCTGTTAATAATGATACAGATCTAAGTTGATTATATTACAAAAGTTGTAGTTACTTAAGCAAAGTTAAGCCTTGTTTTGGATACAGTGAATGCCCGGTTGCACCATTGAGGTTCAGCAATGATCTAAGTTCAAATACCGGTTTGATCCTGGTTCAGCGCATTTAGCTGTTGTACCATTGTGATCTGCACGCCGAACTAAGATCAAGTTGAACCTCGCCTTAAACCGTGCCTTTTGGAAGTTCAGGAGAAAGATCTCGGATCAAGTATATAGGAGTGCTTTATTGTAAAATGTCAAAGTTATATTGAAAAACAATTTTGTTTTAAAATGACATAAACATTCAAATATTTTGTATTTTGGTCTGCTTGTAACTTAAACATATATTTTATTAAGAATATATAAAGAGAACAGGAAAGATAAAAAAATTGTGTCGAGTGTGGTTTATGTGAAGATAAAAGCACTGTAAAATATTTTTATTTACTGATGCCGGCTAACAGCCAGCGGCGCTAAAGCTCATGATGGCACTCACCATGCACGTGACACGTGTACATGCATATGCGCAAGGAGGCTCCAATCTGAACTTTCCTCTAACAGAATATTATTTGCAGTGCAAAATGCATCTTCTTTATTTTTCAGTGTCTAAAATGTGTTCAAATGTTTTAAAATGTATGTTTGTCAATATTGGAAAATGTTTACTAGTAAATTCAAACCGCACGCTGCACAGAGATAAAGAACAGTTCTACTCCGGCCAGAATGCCGTAATAAAAGACATTCAAAGACATTTCAAATTAATATGTATAATGTAAATTCATATTTTAATTTCTGAAGTGCCTTTTATTTTTCAATAAAAAAATATTTTACTCTGCGTGCAAAGCACTTCCGCTTATGTAAACCCCGTAGGCAGCCATGGTAGGTCCATGCGACACTTGCCTCTGGGCAGTCTGTCTAGGAGAGCTGGCAAGGTAAGACGCTGTCACGTACGCACTACAACTTTTCAGCACTGATGTAGATTTCCATAGCACTTTTAGTATACCAGTTAACCTTTGCTTTGCATACGTTTGCCAGACATTGCCCAGCACTATGCTTCTGCTTAAATAACAATTTGTGCCCTTGCGACTTTTTCAAAACTTAATTCAGGAGAAGGAGAAGAAAGATGTTGGAGAGGTCACGCAACCCACGTCACTTGAATCAGGCACCATCTGCAACTGCTAAAGGCGTTCCATTGTAATTTCTGTATTATTGCTGCGTGCAATTTGAAGGGCTTTAACTTCATGTATGTATTTGAAGATATTTTTCATGTTTGATCATTTTACGGCCACATCATATATGACCACGTGGTCAGACATAGCAAAGTACGTATCTGCGGCATCAATGCGTTTTACGGGCTTATTTGTGTAAAATCATGAGTACCATAATTTTATTCAGGGTTCTATGTAAATTTCACGTAATTTGAAGCTTTTTGTGTATGACCACACGGTCACTTTCATGTTTGCTTTTTCCACAAGAAAAGGGTATCTTGAGGAGACAAAGTTAAGTTAAGTATATGTGTACGTGTTCGTTGGATATCGCCGCGTGGTGAGTAGCCACTGAAGGCGTACTCATAGCTTCCAAAGTTCCCGAAGGTCCCAGCACTAAATTAGTGCTCTGGGATGTCACAAGATAGTTTGTGAAGAATCAATTGCTTCGGCCTGGCAGAGTCTGGTCTGATACAGGTGAAGCTTGTAGGCTGCCCGCATGGGCTGCAGGGAGGGTGAGCATCTTGGCTGGTCAGCGTTTCTGCTTCGTGCCTTGTCGGTGGCGCTCGGCCTTGTCCGGTGGCGGACGGCTTGTAGGCTCTCAGCACGGGGTAGTGGGGGTGGCGTGACTGCCTGGTTGCGTAACCTTAAGGTGAAGAGAATCTTCTCATAGGTACCTGTTGCCTGGTAGAGTGGGTGGCCGAAAATTCATGTGGAAAATGTTCTCTCTCCTTCTGTAGTAGTGGAAGTAGGAACAACTGACGATGAGTCGCAATCATTGTTATTTAGTATGGTGCGCGGCACACGTCAATTCGCCCTCCCTCCATTGCGATGAAGACTCATAGTGGAACAGGTGGTGGAGAAAGGCGTAGGCCCCCCTCTCTGGAAGGTCTAGAAAGTCTGGGTAGATGTCTGTAGATGTGGTGAGGCAGAAAGCTCGAGCTCGGAAAAAAATTTTCCAGTCAGGTAGGTGGGACCCTTACACTTGGGTGACTTGACTGCTGTAGCGGCACGTGTTCTGTGCGCTCCGGTCACTCGGCCGGCGAAGCAAAACGTGGGACACGTGGAGTGGTGGCTGCAAGCCGGCGACCTTGGTTCTCTCTCTCTATCGGGCGGGCGTCCTCTGCCCCTCGCCATGGTGATGTGGCTTCGCGGATGCGGAGAAAAGTGTATTCCTCCTGTGTAGCAAATACTACTGGGTTAAGAAGCCGCGTGTGTCGGGTGTCCCACTTGCCTACATTTTTACGCGCGCCATTGACAAAATTCAGCATATCCCTGGTAGATACTACAAGGGAATCATACATCAAAACCTGAAAAATTATTTAAAACAATGGCACAACAAAACGAGGGGAATAAAAAAAAATAATAAAAATATATACAAGCCTTACTCATGGAAGGTGGGGAAACGTCACTACTATCCTGAAGCTTGCTGCAGTGATTTAAGAAAGAAAAGGAAAATCTTTCCAGGGAACCTTTGTGTCTGTCAGAAAGCTAAATAGTTGTGTGACAGGGTACTAGGTGGACAACAACAGGCCCTTCAACACCTGGGTTGATCAGCTAAACAAATACAAAGCGAATACACTACATACATGAATAACGCAACAAATTGTGCGCACATTAGTCACTTAATACATACATAAATACTGGAAAAAAAAAAAATGGAAGTTAAAATATCTGGCACCTGGTTTTGAGAGCTCTAAGGCTTTGGGCCGGTTTCACCAACAAGTAATGAACTAGGTTCCAGCAAAGCGATACTTAAGCTTAGTGGCCATGAAGGATGTCCAGGTGTTTTACCATTATAAAACTAAGTTTTATATGCATGTCTTAGCTGGGCGTTGCTTAAATAAATAAGTTGCAAATATTCTCATGTTGGTAGTGGCACATTGTGGTCATGTGACTGAATGAACGAATGAGAATTATTTCAACAAACCGTAGTGGGGGGGGGGGGGGGGGAAATCCCCCTGAAATGTTATCTGTACTTTTGTTATGTGCATTACGAATCCTAACCAAATATTAGTTTGACAATAAAAAATTAAATTTTTATTGCTTGCCTGAAGAATGTTAAGAATCAATTAAATAGATGTCACTGCAATACGAAAAAGAGATGTGTGCTCAATTTGTTTATCTAAATGTGGGTACCAAAATTTTTTAATGTAAAAATTACATATGTATATCAATTCTGTGATGTTTTACGATCGTTTTTATTAATCATCAGTGTCAAGAAGTGTGATTTTTCGCAGCATAAGTTAACATCTATATTAGGCCTCGGCTGTTATTTACTAGTCAGAATGTTAATTGTTTCATATTTGATCTACTCTAGTAATGTTTTCGACTCGTTACATGTATTTAAGTAGCTTTCTTCACACATTTACATATTAAATGATTTGTAAAAATAATACGTTAGGTTAATGATGAATTTTTAAAATGAAACTGTTGTCTTGTTTAGGCACTGAATAAATATTCCCTAAACGTAATGTATATTCCATGTAAAAATTGTATTGCCCTCAAAAAACAACACTGTGCCTACGTTTACTACAGTCTACAAGGCCGTCCCTAATTTTTCTACTTTAATAGAACTGTTTTATGTTTTATGTACTGCATTATTGCTATGTTTTAAAGATTCTGTTTGGCTTTCATCACTAACCAGAATTGAACTTTCTGAAATTGTGATAGTTTGTTGATAATAACATTGACGATATTCATGTGCAAATTTAGAAATGCCCAGTGCCCGAATTTGAATAAATATGATTATCACGTCACACCTGTATGACATCTTTGATTGGGCCCTCATTAACTTTTCTAATTCGAAATGCAGTTGAATGTGTGCAAAACTTGTACTGCAAATTTGTCATGTGTAGTAAAACGTAGGTGTAAATGCATTATATTATGTCCAGTCTCAAATTCTATCAAAGTAATCATCTATTTTTAAGCCTACATATCATACATATAAGCAGTATAGTGAAGGCAAACATTTTTCCATTTATTTCAAATAGGTACTTCCATAGCTTATGCTTACTCAATAAATTCATATTTTATCAATCAGCTACCTGCCTTTACACTCAATTTCCTATGTACATATTGGGTTTGCCTCTTGAAAATACCTGCAAAATGTACATAAACAAATATAAGCCTGCCACGAGCTTTGTTTTCGACCAACGTCATAGGTAATTTCAGCAAATAAAGACTTGCACCCAGACTCAATAACTTTGATACAAAATAATTTCTTATTTTTATTTATAAAAATTTAATTTATAAAACTAAATACTTTATAGTACACTTGGAGTTATCAACACACAACTTTTTCAATAGCAGCAATTTTCCTTTTAATTTGTTTACAATGATTTAAGCAGAGCTTAAAGAGTTAGGTATCCAATTTTGGCTGCCTAAACTAAGAGCTGCTTAAAAAATTTTAAGGAGAGCTTATAATTGGTGAAACGGTACACGGTGTTAGGCACAGCTTCTTCAGTGTTTAAGTAGCACTTGAATTTTAAGATGTGTTGGTGAAACCGGCCCTAGAGTCTTTGGTTTGTTACTTCGTTGGTGCACAGATATTGAAAACACATATACTTTTAAAACACATGAGTAATTTATGATTAGAATATTTAAGCACATTTAAAATAATTCTTCTTGCTACATTTTCTTCACATAAACCCCTTTCAAAAAAAAAAAAAAAAAAAAAAAAAAAAAAAAAAAAAAAAAAAAACACACACACACACAAACAAACAAAAACACACACACACACAAACAAACAAACAACCAAACAAAACACACACACACACACACGTATGTACCTACATATCCTGTCAGATATAAATGCTGTGAGAAAAAAAAGACTAACCTAGCTATCCCTTGCAGGAGTCCATTTTATCATATAGGTCTAACAGCTAATGTATTCACTGTGTATCTTCGTTAAAAGTATTCAGGTAAGTTCCCAAAAAATGTCAACGTCAACAGGTGCGGAAAATTCACTCCTACATGACGACATTCTTCAAGTAGGTGACCTTCACAAGTACACTGTAAAACGTATAGTAACATTTAGTGGTTTATCTACACATCAAGTCAGATTTACATGATGAAGAATAATAAAGATAGAAAAAGCTAAAAATGTCATTGTTATGTCGAAGTCTCCATCTTCAACTTATCACCGGCACTATGGTGAGTGTCTTTATGTGATGCAGTTATGGTAGCCATTACTGTTGCTGTGGTGAGCGTCTTTTTGCAATGCTACCTACTGTACTTATGTGGGCTGTCGGCCACTGACAATTACGGAACCTTGAGGTGTCCAGTGTCTATATTGCACTGTGATGAAAAGTTTCTGTTTGACATACAGCAGTTAACGGCTGTAATTAAAAGTTTATTAGCACATAGTCGAGTGGCTAATTACGGTTGCATTTACTTCTTTGGATACCTTACACTCCCCCCCCCCCCCCCCGGTTGTAAGTAGGGTGAGGCACTTTTACGGGAAATTTTGAATTTAATTTAGCCTAAATGTGATGGTTCTGCTTACATCATTGTCCTTTATTTGTGGCTAAATTAAAGGTAGCGTATGTGACAGGTCTATAACGAGTCCTTGGTCACGCACACTAAGTAGCGGTTAACGGCTACTGCACTGTCTGCAACTACTGCGCACTTACTGGCGATCTTCTTCCTTACTTTTTGTGGTTTCCTTTCATGCTATGTGGATACGGGCCCATCAAATCGGCGGCGATTTGGGTCCAGACCGTCTTGGGTCTCCTTGGTTTTGCGATGGAGGGACTGGGTAGGCTTTGCTGCGGCAGCACGTGATGCAGTTGCTAGCGTAATGCGGACATTGTGGCTTATCCCGTCCCAATAATAACGTGTTTTAATGTTGAGCAGGGTTTCCCTAGTACCTGGGTAAAAAGATTGGGGAAGGTGCATTGGGGTGTCCGCTGTGTGCCCATATGACGTCATCTCATAATTAGAATCGTTGGGACTGTTCCCGTAGTAGGCGTCAAATGTCGGGGTCCTCCTGCTGACTTAAGGCTATGTGCTGGTGGGTTATTTGCAGTTGGAGAAGTCGGATTTGCTCCTCTGGACTTCTTTCGACTTGCGGTGGCGGAGACACCTTCTCATCCTTTTCCTCTTCAGCTTTTTCTTTCTGTGTCAGGAGTCGAGACAAGACGTCCGGTAAGTCATTCAGTTTGCCGGGGCAAAGTTGGACCTCGAAGTCAAACTCAGTAAGGTACAAGTCCCACCAGCCAAGCTTGGCCTTCGAATTCCGGGACTCATGTCGCCATTGGAGGGCTTTGGAGTCGGTCCGGAGAATGAAGTGTTGCCCTTCAAGATAATACCTGTACTTCTTCATGGCCCAAATAATGGCCAGACACTCCTGCTCATTGATGTGATAGCGCCGCTCAGTTTCGTTTAAGCGAGTTGACACATACGCTATCACATGCAGATGTCCTTCTTCGTCTTGCTGGTACAGTACTGCACCCAGGCCATTCTGATATGCGTCCATTTGCAGTATTAATGGCTTGACTGCTTGTGGTCGGTGGAGATGGTGGATATTCGTGAAGCTACTCTTAAAGTTGGAAAATGCTTGTCGTTGTTCTGGGCCCCACCACCATTATGCGTCTTTCTCTAACAAGGGGTGTAGGGGTTCCATGTATTTTGAGATATTTGGAACAAAGTCTCATAACCAATTAGAGAGACTCAGGTACCGTTGAAGTTGCTGCTTATTCGTAGGTTCTTCAGCTTCTTCAATTGCTCGTATTGAACTGTGTTGTGGGAGGTTTCCTTCCGGTGAGATGAAGTGTCCCAGATAATCTATTGAGGACTTGCCGAAGATGCTTTTCAACAGCTTGCAAGTCATTCCATGTAACTCGAGTCTTTCCAACACTTTGTAGATGGCCTAGGTGCTCCTCCCAACTATTGGAATATATTATCACGTCGTCGAGATAGGCAAAGCAGAACTCACCTATGTATCTTGTTAACACTTTTGCAGACATTAGTCGCTGGAATGTGGCTGGGGCGTTTTTCAAGCTGAATAGCATGACTCGAAATTGCAGGGTTTCACCTTCCGGCGCTGTAAAGGCCGAATATTTGTGACTGTCCGGGTGGACCGCAATCTTACAGTACCCGAACTCTGTCGAGAGTACTGAATATTTTGGCCTTGCCAATGTCTCTTAGGGTATAAAACAAGTCTATAGCTGGGGGAGCGATCAGGTGGGTGACTTCATTTAGCAATTTGTAATTTACACAGAATTGCAATTTCCCATCTTTCTTTGGCACAAGGACCACATGTGAGTTGTATGGGGAATTCAATGGCTCCATGATTCCCTGGTCCTTCATGTTGTTGACCTGTTTCATAATGAGGTCATGCCGGTGGGCTGACACTCAGTAAGGTCCGTAGTAGACCGGTACGTTGGTGGTCGACATATTTCGTGCTGGATAGAACTTGTTTGTCATAACAGCCCTCCTTGTCCCAATGCTCTGGCATGCTCGTCTAGCACGGCTTTTAATTGGTAGAATTCTGGTTCGTCAAGTTCGTGATTAATGTACATTGGGTTGATGGGAATCAGCGGAAATTCATTGGGATTTTGATCCTAGTTAACTGTGATCAGGTTGGTTTCTGCCAGATAGGCTCTACATTGTCGGTGATCTAGAATACATTGATTGCGAATAATCCATGGACACCCTAATATGATTGATATGGACAGAGATGCTGATGCAATAACTTCCGTCAGTGCAGCAATACTTTGTACTTTCACCGTCAAGGTGATTAGTCCGGTTACGACTAGGGTGGAGTCGTGCTACGCCATTCGCACTGTTCTGGTTTGCGGTCTTGTTTCTGCGAGTTGGCTTGGTGTTAACAAATTACTCCAGATAAAATTGCTGATGGCCGCTGAGTCCAGCAAGGCGAGCACCTTGTCGTTGTTTAACTCCACTTCTATATGTGGGACTACGGGGATCGGTACTTCTTTTAGTCCCTGAAGGATGGGCCCTCGTATACTGGGGTTGGTTGCCCGCTTCGTGCCCTGGCGTCAGCGTTTCCTGGCTTACTATTGGGAGTTGGTTTTCCAGTCTGTTTAGCTGGAATAGTAGACGGTGTTCTGTCAACTTGGTTGGATGGAAGGGCAGCTCCCTTTGGTTTTCGAGGGTAGTCCCTGTTCCAGTGGTTCTCTGGGCAGAACCAGAATTTGGTCATGAATGCCAGGCGGGTAGTTGGAGCTGGAGCATCTTAGGAGGTGCCACTGATGGAGCTCAAACTTCCAGGGTCTTGGATGATATAGGCTTTTCGAGACTAGCCTGCACAGCAAAATTTTGTTCTGCCTCTCGGGCTCAATTAACCAGTTCGTTCAAAGTAGTCGGTCTAGTGGCAAGCAGGACATTCCTGATGGAGCGAACTGCTGTAGCTTCGTCCACACCAGGGAAGACACATCTGAACATCTGTTCTTTCCTCAGTATGAAGATTTCCGTTTCATCGTCGGGCATCAGGGTCTGACAATAAAATTGAGTTGTCAACCTAGACAACACCTCCTCGCCTGTGAATTCCGTCGCTAGCCTAATACTAAACTGCTTCCAATCCGTTAGAAACTCCCCATATCGTTCCTACAAGGTAAGGGTGAGGCCCTTCAAATGTAGTTGAGCTCTGTCAACCTATTGTTTCGGCGGCAGATCCATCTCTCTAAATTATTTCTCACATTCTTGCGTGAATGTTACCTGGTGTTCATGGGGCCGCCCTGCGAAGTCGGTAATTAGAATGTCGTCTTCCCGTCCAGTTGCCGGATGGCCTGGTGCCGTGCCTGGTTGTATATAGATCCGGAAAGGTTTGGATCTGCGGGAGTGAGAGACGTGTTTTCTTCGGCATCTCTCACATTGGTAGGCCATTCCGGGCATCGAGATGCGCTCATCTGGCCACCCTATACATAAATAATGATAGGGTTCGTGGCATGTTGTGCACCTGATGTGATGCAGGCCTTGACCGGGACACCTAACTTCATTGCAGAAGCTCGTAGGTAGTTGACGGCACTTGGCACAGCGGTATTCTAGTCTGTCAGTAACTCGTGCCTCTTCAGGCCAGCCTATGCAGGCATAATGAAACCACTTAGAGCAGTATGCGCATTCTGTTTTCAGTGTGCCACTGCTGGTACAGTCGGCCTGGCTACAGTGGATATCAAGCTTACTGCAGTGGTTCTCGCTGGAGACGGCATTAACTTCAGAGTCTGACATTTTCGTGTTTAAGGGCGCCACAGGGTTTGTGGACTCCCTGAAGTCCGCTTGATTGTTTGGTCTCGACCCTTAGCTCTCATGTTATGGTTGGTCTAGTTCATGCCGTTTACTGCGCACAACTATTTATCTGACGCCGCACGTTGAGCACCAGAAAATCTCTTGACGCATGCCGGTTAAGTTTGACTGACATGTATGTCGAGGATTTTTCCGCTAGACCAAAAGCGGGGTGGTTTACTCTGGATCTATGAAATGAGGTGAGAAGTGTTGACGATTGCTTACTTATTCAGTCATTTAGGGTGTTGCGATTGAAGAGGGTTTCACCCACTAGCGGCTAGCTTGGTCGACTCCGAAGTGGCAATTCCAGTCGTTGGCTTCACTGCTGCAGAAGTTGGGGTTTGTCCAGCCGTATCTGAACTCTGTCCAGTTTAACAACCCTCTTACCACCGGATGGTACGAAGGGTGAATGCGAATGCATGGTACGAAGATGATTACAGTTACCGAAGCAGGCGCTACTGCTTGTCACCTAAGCTGGGCGACGCGGTCCCATTCCGCCTGCCTGTCCTGTGTAGGATGAGGTAATACTATCCACGGTTTGATAGCAGTGTGAGCCAGGTATTGCTCACTATGCCTCTTGCCACTCCTCACCTTGTAAGGCATAGGGCACACCGGTCTGACAGCCTACGCAGTGCAATTTAACAGGAACGGTAATTAAAGTGTAACCCAATAGTGACTTGCCAGCACGAGCTCGATAGGAGTCCCCACTGATCTCCCACGTATGCAGGTTGATCAGGGACGTGGAGCCACGTGGGCCACCAAGCATCTACTGGTTGTGCGTTCGCACCGGGTTGGGCAGGAACAGCCACGCTAAGGTCATTTCAGCACTACCTTAGTGCTCAAAGTGTTTGGTAACCTGATCTTGTAGCCCCTCCCTGCACAACGGTGTTTCTAGTGGTTGGGGTGTTGCTGTTTCTCCCCACCAGCACTGACTTAGTGCTCTGAGATGCCATGAGAGAGTTTGCGAAGAATGAACTGCCTGAGCCCGGCAGTGTCTGGTCTGATATAGGTGAAGCTTGTAGGCTGCCGGCACGGGCTGCGGGGAGGGTGAGCATCCTGGCTGGTCAGCGTTTCTGCTTCATGTCTCATCGGCAGTGCTCAGCCTTGTCCAGTGGCGGACGGCTTGTAGGCTCTCAGCACGGGATTTGGGGGGGGGGGGGGTGGTGTGTGTGTGTGTCATGTTGCCTGGTAGAGTAGGCTGCCAAAAATTCATGTAGAAAATTCTCTCCTTCTATAGTAGTGGAAGTAGGAACAACTGGCAATGAATCGTAATCGTTATTTAGTATGTTGAACGGCATGCGTCAACATACAGAAATGTCTTAATCTGTCTTGTGGAAAATCAAAGCAAAAATCTAAGCACCCTTTTTCGTAATTAATTAAATGTTGTTTACATAAGTACACTGAATGTAGTCTCACTGTCAAAATGTCTGCAACCTTTATGGCCTGCATGCCAAGTAAATACCAATTTTAAAATTTTGAACTGTGTAACTTAAATGTCTTTCAGACTTACAAGCCAAACGAAATAGTACTGTTATCAATAAATGAGTAATGAAATAAATCAATTTACACACTACCAGCAAACAACTGAAACAGTTCTACGCTAACTTCTTTACTGATGCATGTGAACAATGTAAGTGTACCAGCCACCTTTTGTAACCAAAGCAATTTAATTTATATAGGAGTTGACAAGTGGTATACTGAATAGATATTTAGAATTCTACTTTTGCACAACTCAGACTGGTCATTTCAGTAGCCAGCAACTAGATGTTTTTTCCATCTAGAGTACCTTAGCTCACCCCGTAAGGCTAGGATTTTGTAACCTTCCATGCTTTCCATTTACATAGTTTTACTACCAGCTGTGTCTTGCAAAGACAATCATCACACTCAAGTACCTTTCAGACCTTCGAGTTAACAGAAAGGGATAATGTGGAAATCAGACCTTCAGCCAGTTTGTAACACACTACTGTTCCAGAGGGTCGGTAGAGGAGCCTTCAGATCCACAGTCTATTGCTTTTGCTATTGTTTCACCCTGTTTACCTTTGCACCTATTCGATAGTTTAGGAGCATGAGGGAAAAACCTTCATGAGAGAGAAAGAGAGAGAGCATTTCATTCATTTGTGTCCAGTCATCTCCAGACAGCCCAGCAGCCTTTGTCTGCTCCACACATGTGCCTCTGCGAATGGATAGAAATGGTGGGGAGGTGGTAGCAGAGGATCAGTAGAGAAAAAAGGGGGGGGGGGGGAGGCACTTGCAGTGCTACACGGGCAACATTGTTACACCATGTAACATCTGCCACAGTTGCACCCCCTTCCCATAAACAAGAGCATTTACACTGATACACGCCACAATATCCACACCTTATGAGTCCAGCTGGGTGCATGTGTAACCACCCACCTGATTAGTAGCAGCATGCCCAAGCTGGGAAAGTGCCACCCATGCCAGAGGTCATGAACATACAGCCAGTTACACAGGACTGCAGTTTCCTCTCTCACTCTCCATGCCTATTCCTTGCTTGCCCTGGGTAGACTATGAAACAAGGTCTGTTCACTAACCAGTCTTCTGGCTACAACACAGCACTTCTGCTGTTCATTAGCTAGCTTAGCTCTCTTCCAGTACATTACACAATGCCATTATCACTTGCTACAGGACTAAATGTATTGGCTTGCTCACATCAGTCAACTGCCTCGCGACAGTGGTTGCCATAGCCCTTCATCAACTCATGCCTACCATGCTGATTCTCTTGGAAATTTAGCATCTACATTTCAGGCTTCTATTTGAGTACAGGCTGGAGTGTCTCTTACCCAGGTTATAATGTTCTATCACTCAGCTCACTTTGTTTCTAATCTTATAACCTGCTTTCTTCCTCTTTTGACCTTATTCCAAAACTACTTTCCCGAGGAAAGGCATGAACTTCAACCCTCCGCCCTTCAGGCTGTTGTGTTTAGTCCAGAATACCACTCCGATGCTGGTGATGACATATAGTGAACAGGTAGTTTTGTCAATCTCCACAGAGGACGAAGTGTGGGAGCTTCTGTCGGTGGATCATGGTGGTGCAAACAGGCTGCGCTTCTTGGGTGATTCTAGACAGGAGGGCAGAAGTGGCTACAATAGAGGCGCGAGCACATGAACATTCCATTGGACTATGGTGTGCAGCGAATAGGCTGATCTATTGGAACACCAGTGAAGAAGCTGCAAGCTCATCTGGGGCACTAGTTCTGGAGCAAGATAGGCACTCCAGAGGGGCCCAGCTTTCCCATCACAACACTCCACTTAAGCCTATTTAATAGTCAAACCTATGCCTCACCATCGGGCTGGGGGACCAAAGGCAGCCCAGAGAACTTTTCCTGAAACTGGTTGGCAGGAGACAGGCCCTGGGAATGCAGTCATAATCATACTCAGTGAAAAAGTAACACGAGAGAGGGACACACTCATCACAAGGATGCTGAAACACAGTCACCAGTTTGGACTAGGAATAACAGCAGGGTACCCGTCAAGGTACTTCTCAGTGTCTAGAGACATATAAATCCTACCTCCTGCCCTGCCTAAACCCAGGGTGCTTGTCCCTCTTCGACCGCCTCGACTTTTGTGACCAGGCAGCTCCAATTCTGCCCGTCCATCCTGAATATAGCATTCTTCGGCTCTGGTTCGATACTAGTTTGAACGAACTGCAGTAGCTGCCTGTTTAGTTTGAAATTCAGTAGGGCTAAAGAGATAAATAAGAGAGAAACAATGGTAATATCACATTTCCAAATTATTACTGTAAACCATGTGGTAGGACAATGCCCTGGGAGTTGGACGTCAGGCATACCTGGCAAGTACTTGAGGAAGCACCATGACCCACCCGCAGTGACGGTGTGATGGTACACATGTAGGAATGTCACTTGTCTCTGGTTCTTCTTCAGTACAAAGAATACCTGCAATCAGTTTTCACAGTTCACAGCTGCAACATGCATGGAGAACAGAAAATTTTGTACCTTAAAAAAGTACTGTCTCAATGTCAGAGGATAACAATTAATGATATGGCATACAAGCCTGCCCTGAATAAGGTGGCCAAATTTACTGTTTTATACAGAACAATTCTGCTTTTGTACATACTGTTGTCTGTAGCAGTATGCTAAACATTCTGTTTTTTAAATTAAATGCTTAACATGAAAAAATTTATCCAATTGCAAAATTTATTATACAGCATACTTTGAAAACAATTTATATAGTTTTCAAAGCATACTGTATGTGTTCAAATAATTTGTATACATAAGATTTGTTTGCAGTCCCAAATAAAAAATAAAACATGTGGTAAAATTCCAGAATAGGGGCTTTTTCGAAAATAATATTATAAGAGCTCCGTCGTAATGAAAGTTTAATGAATTTCATAACATTTTAGCAAGTTATTATGACAAATTTGCTGCAAAACCAAACAAAAAAAATTATGATATGGAGTATTTACCAAAAGGGTTCTTGCTGATGCAAAATTGTAAACAACACCTCCAGTTGGGTTTCCTCCTGCTAGGATACACAGATGTGTTTGACGAGAACAAGTTAGATATCAACCAAAATTTGCTTCCAGAGCAAAGGGCAGAGCTGGGAAAATTATCATATAAATATCAGCACTGTTTTAGTTGGAAACCCAGACAGATAGGCAGGACTCAGGAAGAGGTGGTGACACTAGACACTGGTGACAGCCCTCGGATAACTTCTGTCCCTTACAGAGTATCACCTGGTTAGAGAACGGTCATACATGAAATTGCAGGCTAACATATTAAGAATGGGATAGTGAAGCCCTGTAGCACTAGCTGATACTCACCAGTAGTATTGATGAGAAAAAAGATGACAAATATAGGATGTGTATGGACTACCGCCAGATGAACACCATTTTGAAAGACTACATGTACCCATTGCCTAGGATAGACAATTTCTAAAGTTACTTGACAGGTGCTAAGCTTTCAGTTATTTTGACATGAATTCTGGTTACCACCAACTGAAGGTGGCCAAGAAGGATCAGGAATAGACGTCATTTATAACTCCTGAGGGAACCTTTTGCTTCCAAACTTACAAACAGCTCCATCCATTTTTGAGAGGTACATGGATAAGACTTTGGCAGGACTGAAATGAGCTCTTGCTTGGTTTATTTGGATGACATACCAGTAACAAGAAGTAATTTTGAGCAACACCTAAACAGGTTAGAACAGGTACTAAAAAGGTATGAAAGTGCTAACTTAACCTTGAAGCTAGCTGAGTGTTCTTTTGGGTACGAAGAAACTGAAGTATTAGGACACGTGGCATACAGTGAGGGAATTAATCCGCATCCAAACAAGGTAAATGCAGTTAGAGAATTTCCGAGACCCACGGATGCCAGAGGAGTCGGGAGCTCTTTAGCTTTAGCTTCTTTCTACCGAAAGTTTGTTGAGAATTTTTCACAAACTGCAAAGCCACTGTCTATTTTGTTATAAAAAAAATTATGAAATTTGACTGGGGTGAGGCCCAGGAAAAGGCATTTCGGACATTAAAACAAGAGCTAACCTGATCTCCCACATTAGTTCATTTTCAAGAAGGGAACCCTATTGAAATTCATACTGATGCAAGCAACCAAGGTATTGGGGCTATCCTCATGCAGAAATGAGATGAGAAGTGTGACATTGTACTGGTTTGGTACATCGGAGAAAATGAGGCTGGTTGTGATGGAATGGGTTCGTGGAGGTTCTACCAGGTTAGGGCGCTAGTGCGGCGAGCATGAGAGATGTGCGGGCCATGGTGTCATCGGTCCAATGTGGCCATCTCTGATGTCCAGTGTTTGATGATGATGATGTTATTACCTATAATCCACATTACCTGGTCTAGTGAGGAATGTCAGACTTCCTTAATGCATACTTCACTCCCGTGATATTGTTGCAAGCCTTCTCAATGGCTAATTAAATATTACGAAAGTCATGAAAACAAAAACTACATAAAGACAGGTGATGCGACCGAGGTGCTGTCGGTAAAATAAATATGCATGCAAGTCACCTTTAACAACACAATTTATTTACTGAACCCTCATACGAGGCACTTATGCATACAAATCTCCCCTATTGCAGGAGAACTCTGAAACAGAAAAAGGCACAAACACCTATATGGTTTTTACATGAACAATTTAAGGTTCGGTTGTGTACAAACAAATGGAACTGTGGAGTGGTGCTCTCTCCGGGCTACGCAAATGAAGTTAAAGGTTCCAAAACATTAAAATTACATTATTGAATGCTACATGGTTGATACAAAATGGTGATGATCCGGGGAGGCCGACACAGACAACCACTCCACCTGAGTTCTGAGACGCAACTGAATGTGGGTTGGCACGAGCTCGCTCACTGGCTGAGCGTTCCCATATACAAATGAAAAAATGCTTAGTTACATAAAAAATTTGTGATGGTAAATGAAATGGAATGAATATGTGCAGCGCTGGTGAGGTGAGGATATACAAAACATTATCATCTTTATTAAAAATAGATAACTAACAAAAATATAAAAATATAGTAACACTTACGACTTTTGCCGTTAACGTGGCACAGAATCAAAATTATGAGGTAATTTCAAGGAGAGTGTGTATTGCTCCTAGTCCACTGTTCACTGCACTCAATTACTTAAAACAATGAGAAATGTGTGACTTCTGTTGAACCAGTGTCAAGACAGACTGCTTTCTGCTGATTAGTGGAGTCCCAGTCCCTGGTCCTGTTCATGGAGTCTTGTTGGGAAACTCTATAATGAGAACTCAAGGTATCCCTGTAGTTCCTTTGCTCTCTTCCTCCCAGGAAGAACCCGGCCCACCTGCTAATTTCGATCTTCCAAGGGAAACCCTAAAAACGGCACCTCCAGGTCTCCTGGAAAGTGAGGTTGGTCACGATCCTCTCGATTCATCCATGTCCCCGATGGTCTTGCTGGTGTTGGTGAACCCAGTTCACCTTGGGGCTCGCAAGACTGGTCAAATACCCTTGGCACTGGAGACTGGGTGTCTTCCTGAAGGGGCTCGCGCAAGCATCCTGGAACTTTATCAGCTCTGCTGTATGATGGAGCTGAATCTTTTTGACACTTCACACCCATTTTTCCACAAACGACTGGGCCTGACCTGCTGTCCCATGGTCTGGAAGATGAACCCACATATTGGGTATGGTCTAGTTTTTTCCTGAAGAGGGCACTGCAGCATCTGATCTGTGTGTCACCCTGTCATGTGACCGTCTTGTGTTTGCACCTGGTAAGTTACAGGGCCCTCCCTGGTGCAAACTACTCCAGGAATC
Organism: Dryococelus australis; assembly: GCA_029891345.1. Taxonomy (NCBI): domain Eukaryota; kingdom Metazoa; phylum Arthropoda; class Insecta; order Phasmatodea; family Phasmatidae; genus Dryococelus; species Dryococelus australis. Next base: position 59,748,088 of record CM057003.1, on the reverse strand, counting down.
CACTTTGGTCCTGCCACATAGTTGTGGATTAACACTGTGCCTTTTTCCTTAAACTCTCTCATGCTACCCACCCCTAACCTCCTTAGCTACATCTTCAGCCACATTGGAAGATGACTGGGGATGCAGTCTGTCGAAAATGGTTTGAAACTTCCTGCCCATTAACACTCTGCAGGCATTTTTTGTGTGACTGTGCTTGGAGTTGTGCACAATGAAAACAGCATTCTTGGTAGCCTTGTGTTCCAATCCTCTGCCTTCAACTTCTGCAATTTGTCCTTGACTGTTGGAACCGTCAGTTCTGTTTGGCTATTGCTAGCGGGATGGTATGGCATTGTGTATCTGTAACTGATGCGATTTCTCTCTAAGAATGTCTTCATCTCACAAGATGAAAAGCCAGTCCCATTATCAGACACAATCAGACCAGGGATACTATGGGTGCTGAAAAGATTCCTGAGCTCTTGTACTACAGCAGCTGATGACACTGATGGCACCAATTTCACCTCTGGTCATTTAGAGAATGCATCAATGACAATCAGGAATGTTTTACTTTGGAAGGGGCCAGCAAAATCTACATGAAGGCGGGACCATGGTTTCTTTGGTGTACTCCATGACACACATGTTTTCGCTGGAGCTCTATGTTCTGCCTGACAATTCTGGCAGTGGCTGATGATCTCAATCTCTTTGTCTATTCTTGACGACCACATATAGCTTCGTGCTATGGCCTTGGAGCACACCATTCCATCATGTGATGCATGTAGCATCTGGAGAAGGTCTTCTCACAGCTGATGCGGAATTACCACCCAAGCGCCCCACAGCAAACAATCATGGTAGATAGATATTTCCGATTGTCTGTTCCAATATGGCTGAAAATTCTCATTAAGTAATTTGGGTGGACACCCATGTTGCACATACTGTTTGACCTGCTTTAGGATCAGGACTTCCATGGTGTACCGAGCCAATTTTTGGGCATCCAAAGGTGTTTCAGGCATTTCATATAACATGAGAACTTCTGCCACCTGTGGAACTTCGAAGGTGGGTGTGGATGAGGCAACCTGCTCAAGGCATCCGCATGTCCAATCTGAATTCCTGGCTTGTAGGTGATCCTGTAGTCATACATGGCCAACATCAGACTCCAACGTAGCATTCGTGGTGACGAAATGTCTGGGGTTGGGCGCCTTGCGTACAACAGTCGCAGGAGCGGTTTGTGGTCCGTAACCACTGTAAAAGACCTGCCCGCCAAGTACTGCCGAAATTTCGTCACACCAAAAATTACTGGCAAGGTTTCCTTATCAATCTGCAATGTGTGTAACCCAAAATCCACTAGTCATTCTCTGCCTTTATCCATAACAGGTACCAAAACTGCACCAACCCCAAACTCCGATGCATCACATGTTAACACAAGCAGCCTTGAAGGGTTATAATGTACAAGTATACACTTAGCTTACAACAATTCCTTCACCCTGGAAAATGTTTCAGAATGCTGTGTTTTCCACTCCCATGCAGCTTGCTTGTCAAGAAGACAATGTAATGGCTCCAGCACACTACTTTGTCTTTCAAGAATCGTTCATAAAAATTCAGTAACCCCAAAAAATGTCTGCAGGTCCTTCTTATTTTGAGGAACTGGTATCCTGCGAATAGCATCCACCTTGTCTTCTGTGGGGTGAATGCCTTCCTCATCTACATCTATTCGGTATCCCAAAAAGTTCACCACCGTTGAAGCAAAAACACACTTGGACTTCTTCAGTTGCAACCCTGCCATGCCAATTCTAGCACCACCTCTGTTACTCGTGACCAATGATCCTCTTCATACATCGTCTAATGGTACCACCATTCCATCTACCCCTGGTAGTAGTGTTTCCATAAGTCTTTGAAAGACTGCTGGACCACTGCTCACTCCAAACTGCAGGCAGTTAACCTTAAAAAGGCCCTTGATGCTATTTACGTTTAACAGCTAGGCTGTTGCCTCATCTACCCCAACCTGTAGCTAAGCATCTGCCAAATCCAATTTTGTGAAGAATTTCCCTCCAGCCAGTAATGCCAGTGCTTCATTGATGGTCAGCAAGTGGTAGCACTCAGTCTTGTACACTGTGTTAACTGTGCCCTTGTAATCAGCACATATGCGCACCGAGCCATCAGTTTTCATGACAAGCACAATGGGCGTTGCCCATGCTGAATAGGCCACTGGTTCATGCCCCACAAAGACACAAGTTTGTCGATTGCTTTCGCTTCCGTCTCTCTCACTGCGAATGGAACTGGTCTACATTTTCTGGAAATTGGTGTGGGTCCTTCTTGGAGTGTAAGAGCAACTGGTGGGCCCTTATACTGTCCAGATCACTGTTATCAAAAACACCTTCGGATGCTTTGTAATAAGTGCCTTTATCCACTGGTTTTCACAATTTTTCTCTCATGTACTTGTTCCCTGCAGCACATTAATCTCTTTCACAATACTGTGAACTGTAAAAAATATCTTCCATTACTGAAATACCCAGTGCCTCGAACCAATTTCTCTCCAATAAACTGGGCCCATTTCCTGCAGCAACTACAAAGGAAGGGCTGCTGCTGCTGCATTTCCATTCACTTTCACACAAACATCCTTAGCTCCCTGAACCGTCAACTGTTCTTCTGAACAAGTGCGCAGGGTAATGTTGCAGTTGTCTAGGGGTGGTTGTGTAGGCCACTGGGACTTGTAGGTTTCCCAACTGATAACAGAAAAACTTTCCCCTGTATCTACTTCCATGGGAAGCTTCTTGCTATCCAAACACAAATTTATAGCAAAGGGTGCTTTACTTCTCAGTGCCTGCAAGCTGTATAAACTGTACACTGCTAATGTTTCAACATCTTGCTCCTCTACTGTATCAAACAGTGTACGAGTCCTACCTGTTTGCGATTTGCTTCCGTTGTTACTCTGTGACCTAGTATCTACGCTTCGTTGTTTTTTCTTCTTAAGGCATGCTCTCTCTAAGTGACCCCATTTTGAACAATATCGGCACACAGCTGCCACATATCTACATGTTTCTGGGACATGGTTCCCTCAACACCACCAACACAATTGCTTAAGAGACATTCTGTACCTTTTGCTTTACCGGCTGAACGTCAGTGCGTCTTCCATCCACCACAGCATACACTGCATGTCTGTCCTCCTCGGGCTTACCTCTGTGCCAGTACATCGTATATCTGCAACATTTCTTCCTGCTGCCTCAGCTGCCATGGCGATGTCGACTGCATCTTTGAAGTAGAGTTAGTCCTTATCAAGCAAGGTGTGCTGCACCGCTCTGTCTCGTACTCCACACACCAGCTGGTCTCGCAACATCTGCTCCAAATAAGGAAAGTTGCAATGTGTGCTCAAGCGCCGTAACTCTGCCAGATAAAAGGCAATACTTTCCCCTTCCCAATGATCACGTTTCAGAAACTTATAGGTTTCAACAATTTTGCTCAGCGCTGGCTCAAAATGTTCTGTGAGTTTTGTAAACACCTCACTTATTTATACTTTATCCATGGAAAATGGCGCCAATAAAGACATAACAAAGTCATAAAATTCTGTTCCACAGACTGCAAAAAATACAGCACGCTTTGCTTCATCATTTTCGATTCTATAAGCAATAAAATAAAACTGTATTCTTTCGCGGTAAGTCTTCCACGTGTTCTGACCCAGCACGAATTCTCCTATTACACTGATTGTAGCCATATCTGCTACTTCGTAATATTAACACTGCACTCCCAAAACAACTCCACAAACCTTGTCGCCACTTTTATGTACTTGCTTACTCATCTTGCGTGGATGTGTCCTGATACATTTTCCTATTTTGTCGGCTTGTCCACCATCAACACATGCCCGAACAGTCTGCTGTTCTGTTCCACACTCGTGGTTAACAACACACACATCACATTTGCCAACCTACACCTTCTGCCACTGAGGTACATAACTATACACTAACATTTTGATACATAACAAAGGTCAAACACATTTCTCGAGTCTTTTTAAGGTACCTGAGAATTCTCTTACCAGCAGTTCAAAATTGGTTTGTTGGTTGGTTTAAATGTCTGGTCAAAAATGAGGTGGTAAAAGTTATGTCTGATCTGCTGACAATAACTATATACATGAGTAAGCCTACAAGTTCTCTGAATGATAGATTTTTGTTCACTGGTTCATCTGAATTTACCTAAAAATTGTTCTCTATTGGAGTGTTAGTCCATCCTGAACTTAACCAACATTTTATCAATGAGTTTATGCTGAGAAAATTTATTTGATTTCCTTCCCTTGTTACATTTGTTCACAGAAAGTCCTTTAGTTCCCAAGGTCTTAAGCATTAAACTCTGCTTGTAGTGATTGAATTAACTTCCAGTAATCCACTGATTTTTCTGTGATTAACCATCAACTCAGACAACAAAACAAACATTTGCACCTATGTAAAGACAGAAATCAAAGTTTAATTGCTTCATACCAATGGTCTTCCTAAAATCATGGAATCTTTAATTCCACTTACATAGAGCAGACTTCAATCCATAAAGGCTACTTACTTTCCCTGGCTCATTGCACACGCCTTCAGGGATTTTATGTAGACATCATTATCCAAAGTGCTGTTCAAGAATACTGTAGGGATGTCTAGCTGATAAATTTTCCAATTTCTTGAAAGGCCAAGGACAGAAATAAACGTACTGTAGGTAGTCTGGCTACAGTTGCATATGTTGTCTATGTAACTGGTAAATGTTAATATTGTGGAGGAAGTTGAGAGACAGAGGTTGGCAGGAAGTAGGCAACAAGATGGCGGAGCAGACTGGTGTTGTATGATCGTTGTGATAATAATGCATTGAACTAGGAATAAGAATGTACTTAACAAGGAATAAAGATATGGAAGAACACAAACAAAACATGGCGCAGTTGGTGAGAACTAAAGTTCCCGATCAATTAATGTATTGAGTGAGAAGGCTCAGATAGTGACGATGACTACTATGTGGTGAGTGGTATAAAGGTATTGCCAAGGGAAATAAAGCAAGTTGAAAGCTTAGGAACACAACAAAATGGCACGAAGTCATTGCAGTTGAGGACAGGAGAATAAGATTCACGTTGGATACAGGGTCAAAGGTCAATGTTATTCCAGAAAAACTATTTAGGAAAATTGACAATCAGCTGAAAGTAACAGACACAAATGAAGTTCTAGAGAAATATGGTGGATTTAAGGTGAAACAAATTGGAATTGTCAACCTGAGGTGTGAGGCAAATAACGTAGTAAAATATCTGAATTTTAGGATTACAGATGCTGACAGCACTCCTATACTGGGTCTTCAAGCTTGTGTTCACCTAAATTTGATTAGAAGAGTGCACCTAGTTGGTACTGATGTCATGATAAAAGAACCTGAGAAAAGTAAGTTCATTCAAGACAGTAAAGATTTATTTACTAGCTTGGGAAAATTGCCAGGTAAATGCAACATAAGTGTAGACAATAATGTTCAGTCCCAAGTCAGATCTCCAAGGAGGCAACCACAAACAATTGCCAACAAATTGAAGATTACACTTGCATCTTTGGTGAAAAAAAGGAATTGTACAGAAAGTGGAAGAGCCAAACACCTGGGTTCACAACCTGGTGATTGTGGAGAAACCAAATGGCACCTTAAGGCTATGTCTGGACCCACAAGATTTGAACAGTGCAATTAAAAGAGAGTTCTATGAAATATCCACAGTTGAACAGTTGACAGATAAACTATCCAGAAAGTCAGTTTTTTCAGTCTTTGATCTTAAAGATGGATTTTGGCAACTAGAACTTGATAAGAAGTCAAATGACTTGTGCACATTTTCCACTGCATGGGGCTGCTACAAGTTCTTGCATCTTCCATTTGGTATGTCTTGTGCACCAGAGAAATTTCAGGAACTAAATGAACGTGTGTTTGGTGACATTGATGGTGTTGTCATCTACTTTGATAATATTCTTGTTGCTGCTTCATCACAACAAAAACATGTAAAATTGTTGCAAAAGTGCTACAAAGAGCAAGAGAACAAAATATCAAATTTAATCCAGAGAAGCTTCAATAAAATGTTACATCAGTAGTCCGTTTTATGGGGCATTTATTTTCTAGCAGCGAAATCAGACCTGACCCTGAAAGAACAGCGTCAATTCAGTGTTTGTCTGACCCACAGAAGAAGGAACTACAGAGAATACTCGGAATGGTCAACTATCTATGACCATTTATACCAAATATGGCATCACTGACAGCACCTCTGAGAACACTATTGGGGGCTGATATCACCTGGCACTGGATGAAGAGCCATTCTGAATGTGTTGTCGCCATCAAATCATCAATTAGCAGTGCCCCAGCTCTAGGAACATTTGATGGTGAAAAACCTATTACGATCCAGTGTGATGCATCCCAAGAGGGTCTGGATGCTGCTTACTTCAGAATGGATATCCAATAGCATTTGCATCACGTAGCCTGACTGGGACAGAGAAGAAATGGGCACAGATAGAAAAAGAACTCTTAGCAGTAGTCAAAACACTTACAAAACAGCCTTTGGGGAATCGGAGGACACTGTGAAGAGAGAAGTGAATGGATTCAAGGGCTTTGAAGATGTTACCTACATGAGGTGTAACAGTGACATAAGTGAAGGGGCATACACATTCAGTTTGGTAGGTGGGAGGAAAGATAAGAGAACATTTACCAGCAATAGCACAGAAAGTGACTGTCAGTTTGATGAACAATAACAGTGCTCAAACAGTAACAAGGTTGACGCACGTAATAAATGCTCCAAGTAAAATGAATCTGTAACATAAGATATGAATGGGTGTCTCAAAGGGGGACATGTTGTAGTCAGTAGTACATGATGTGAAGGTTGGCAAGTATCAGTATGGCGTCGGGTTCAGCGGGTGCAAAACATGACTGTAATCGTGTAAGATGTTAATATGATTAAGATGATGCTAAAGTGTTGTTGGGACTTTCACAGAGACGATCAAAGACATTAAAACATCTACCACATGGAAAATATTATAATAATGTTTTATTTAGAGCAATACCTAAAGTTTGTAAACTTACTTCAGTTTTCAAAACTATTTTTTTTACAGAAATTGATGATCCTAGGCATGAGCATCACCCCAAGTTAGAAATATGTCCTATATATATATAAATAAATGCTTTTAGCATCAAAACAATTATAATAACTTAAAAATGAAAAATATGTCTTACTGTGTCCAAGAGTTCCACAACCTTGGAAAAGAAGTACCACCATGATGCATTAGCTAACTGAAACATATTTGATACAAAACATGCATTGAAAACAGATAAATGAACACCCACACACATTTGCTTTTCAAGTATGAACACGAACTTCCTAATTAATTATTCCAATAAAATAACATTTCTGCCAAACTACATAATATACAAAACATATTCATAAAATTACTCAGTGAAGACTGGTAACCTGATATTCATACCTATGAAATAAATACTAGTCTCTTAGTGAAATTATATTTGTAATTCAGGAGAAAAAATTGAATTTTGTTTAGTCACTAGTGTAATGTTTACTTGTATTGGAAAAGCTTGCTTTAATTACTTGCATGACTTGTATAACTAAAACTTAACATCAGTCAAAATGTGAGAATTGTGCCACACGTTCGGACAAGCCATTTACGTGGTGTGGCGGGGTGATGTGGTTTAAAGGGAGATTTTGAGGAGTGGTGAAAGTTGAGTTAGGAAAAATGGAAATACTTTTACCCGGTAGGCACCAGACATCGTCAGCGTGATGTCAATAGTGATGTTGTAGAGCAGTTGACTATTGCAGATCTCTGGATCATAGGCCTAATAACTACGGTGCAATCCTCCAGCGTTACAGTAGTACTCCTCTGATTAAATTATTGCAAATTAATTACGACGTTTATTAAATTGTGGCCTATTTTGGATTAGCACAAACCACACCAAATTAACTAAAGAATTATGCAGCAACATGATAAACTTGGTTAGGCACACAAAAACACTTCATGAAAAGGTAAACACTTTTGGAGGGAATTATGAGTGACTGCGCCCTGAAATGCCATATGGCTTGACACAATAAAACATGTGAGTTCCTTCAACGTAGTTTTACTTGTAAAATTACAGCGCTCCTCTAGGGAGCCAACTTACACTGGTGCCGGGCTCGGCCCGCCGGAAAGGTTAATAGAAAACTGGTGCGAAGACATGAAAATATTAATAAGTGAATCTTATACTTCCCAGGTGATGCAAGCAATGGGGACGTGAAGGGCGGTGTCTCTGGGCAGCTAAACAAAACGAGGTTCCACAATAATTAAATGTCTATTGAAAACTAAGTGACTGGTAAAACAAAGGTTGCTGGCTGCCCGGAGCACGTGACGCGGACACGACCCATGACTGACACCTCATTCTCGGTATGACTCAGCATATCAAGGATCCTGTGAGTTCACGAAGAGATCACAAATGGTATAGATCCATGTGGAGAGTACAATAAAAGAGAAAAAATAATAGTGTTTCCCAAATAAAAAGATAGCTAGTGTATTTTCTTTATTGTTATGACACAAGATGAAACTTTTTGCAATGTTGTGTTGTTTTGTGAAACATGGATTTGCAACATGCTTGCATAAGGGAAAATGTTGTTCTATTATTTGAGGTACAATAAATCTCTGATCTAAAACTTTGTTTGAGCAATTTACTTGACCTCCCCTTGTCATCAAAAATGGTTTGAAAATTGAGCGACTTGTATTACCAAGTGTAAAGTCCAGTTTCAGTAACTTCTTGCTGGGAAATCAGAGGATTTATATTAATTTAATTCGATAGACACCCGTCTTTTGAATAAACTGACATCCTGTAATGGCCTACTCGACACCTTTTGTCATCTAATAATGAGTAAGCACCGTGCCCAAGTGCAGCATAATGCGCGACAGGTATAAGTGTATGGGAAAATCAGAGGATGCGGTATTAAATGATTAATCATTAAATACCATGAATATATAAATTTTAATTACCCTATTAATTAGTTTCTGCCTCAAAAACACAAGTTCTTTTTTGCAGTGAGGAACACAATTAATTACACTCAAACCTAATTTGAATGGCCCCCGTTTATTACTGACATCTCGTTTGTACCAACAGATTTTCTGGAACTGTCAAAAATACAAAAAAATTTAGCCAAAAAATTTTTTAAATGAAAATATTGCCACGGAAATCTATTTCAACACATTTGAAAGCTGCAACATTAAAAAATAATATGAGTTGTATGGACTCTACCCTCATGCAATGCATTGCATGGCGAAAAAGAAAAGGGCAGAAATTTTTTAAAATTTACTGGCACTAGCAAGCAGAACACGAACAAGGTCATTGACCTGACAGCTGTTTTAAAGCACCACCTCTACTGGTGGAGTTTTCTTTTACATGCTATACTAGTCTGCTGAGATACACATGCACAGTGCGGCACATTTCACGCCCCGCGGCAGCAGAGCCAGCCAATGTCGACAATGATGAGCGTGGCAGGAAGCCAAAAAAACAGAACTCCACCTTTCACCATTCTTTTTTTTTCCACGCCTGTTCCAGCCCATCTTGGTCCTGTTATTATTCTCAAGAAGTTCACTCGCTGTTACCTACATTTTATATTGTCTAGTGTTGTAATAAGTTGGATATTTTGGCTTTTTTCACTAACTTTCATTTGGACTTCTATTTACTGGCGACTTCTTGGCACTAATTGCTCGGATTCTATTTTTAACAACACTTTTTATTCAATTTGCTACATCACCTATACTACCTTTTGGACACTTTTTTTGGATTGCGATTCTAACGTGAGTGAAAGCAAGAGACAGGCCATCACAATCAAGTAAAAAATATGAAATTACACAGGAGATGAATAAAGGCATGCACTCACAATGGTTTTATAAACATCCTCTCCCATATTTCCCTAATATATCATAAGGAATATGCTTGATTGAAAGAATGCCACTACCCTGTTTAAAGAAGTTAGCAGAGGAAGTTCACTAGTGTTTCCAAATGACATATTCCCTCGTTTTACATGTAATTATAAGCAGAAAATACGTAATACCGCTGTTGTGCTTTAACTAAAATCAAAGAAAATAGTTCACACCTTCCTAACGCGTCTTGTTTTCCCATGACAATACAACTTACTTCTCCATTACCTAACTTTATTAATCCCAAACTGTAAAGTTTATATATATATATATATATATATAGTGCGGTGCTTCCCAATCACCGTACTATTGAGACTCAGGGTTCTCAGGTATGCTGTGGGTTCTGTGTGTCTGTCTCACCCGTGCGTACTTACAAACATGTAGGCAATACTAAACTTTTTATTAAACATCACTGAAAATAAACACTTAATAAAATATATGTGGCTAGGACACTGTCACTACTGAATAAAAGAGTGAAGTTCACTGTAGACTTGTTTTTATTGTTATTATGCATACACGTCAATGTGCCAATGAAAGTATGATTATCTCGGTCATGACTAGCCAATTCTGCTTGGGTGCTCCCCAGCCCGCAATTACTCTAGCGCACGCCTAGATAGATGATCCCACCAAGGTGCGTGAAAAAACAGCCTTCACAAGGGAAGAGGGCAGACAGCCGCTAGGGTAGACTGATGGTTTTTCCCTGAAGATAGGACACGGTGAATTACAAATGAAACCCTTAATACATATTAACACGTGTGATTATTTGGCATCACTAACGTAAACTCGTAGGGGCTTGCTCTCCAGCACGTGGGTAGTGTGGTGACGGCCTATACAAAGAGCTGGCTAGGACGGGAATAATTGCACTGTACACTAATTACAAAATTACATAAACCCTTAAATGATGCATGAAACCAGATGGGACATGAGATGAATATTCACAATAAACACACACATGTGTGAAAACAAGCTTAGATGGCGCGGATGCTGCTGGATGAAGTTCGTAGCAGACCACGTGGTGCAGGTGAAATTGCAATATTTCTGAGTGGAAATGGCAAACTAAATTCAAACAAAATATTATTCTTGCTGAGATAATTATTCTCTTTACAACTGCAGTGGTTACAGGCGTGTAACATGCCTGATGGCGGTAAAATAAAACATTACTGTGACCGCGTGTTCAAGTAGAAAAAGCATCAATTTATATGAAAAATACATTGAATCCCGAATGAAATTGACAGAGAACCCTGAAATAAATATTGCACATACGATGTTACATAAATAAGCTCTCAAAACACAACAATGGCGTATACAAAGACTTGGCATCAGACGGCCATGTGGTTATATGTGATGTTGCCGTAAAATATTCAAAAACGAAAAATACCGTCAAAAACATACATAAAAACAAAGCTCTTAAAATTGCGTATAGCAATAATGCAGAAGTTACAATGAAACGCCATAAACATGGAGAGGATGGCACCTGATTCAAGTTGTGCGGGTCACGTGACCTCTCCGACATCTTTCTCCTCCTTCTCCTTGATTAAGTTAAAAGTCCACAAGGGTGCAAGAAATTAATGGAGCGGAAGCATAATGCTGGGGAAAATATCTGGCAAAAACGTACACAAGCAAAGGTTAACCGGTAAACTAAATCAACTATGGAAACCTAAATCAGTGAACAAAAGTTGTAGTGCGTACGTGACAGTGTCTTACCTCACCAGCTCTCCTTGATGGACTGCCCAGAGGCAAGTGTCGCACGGACCTACCATGGCTGCCTACGGGGTTCACATAAGCGGAATTGCTATGCACGCTGAGTACAATGTTTAATTATTGAAAATAAAATGGCACAAATTAAATTAAGTATTGTTTTACATTTCTATAATTTTATCATGAATTTTCATATTATTTTAGTGTCTCTTTATGACTAGGTTCATGCCGGGATACTAAGTGTTCTTAATCTCTGTGCCGTAGGCACTTTGAATTTTATAACCAAACAATTTAGAAATAGTAATAAACACTTGAACACATTTTAAGACATATTAAACACTGCAAATACAATAAAACATATTTTTTCACTGAAAAATAACATTTATATGCAAGTTCAAAATTATTGGCCTCTTTGCGCACGTGCGGGACACGTGTGTGGTGAGCGCCATCATGGGCTCTAGCACGGCTGGCTGTTAGCTGGCGTCAAATGTCAAACATCTCATTTGCTCATGGAAAATGTAAACATGGGTCGTACTGCTACTGCTTGCCTTTTCATTAATTTTAAATTGCTCAATCATCTTTTCTGCATAACTGAGGTACCTTTCTGTGCAGAACACATGAATAAATAATATAATAATGAATTAATTGATATTTAATCAATGTAAACAATATACAATTTACATTTTTCTCATGGTAAATGTAAAATATGGACTGTATCGCTGCTGTATGCACTATGTTGCAGTCTGCTTTTTCGTTAATTTTAGCTCACTCAGTTGTCTTTACTAAAAAACTGGGGTACCGTTTTCCTCAAAACATCACCCTATGAAAATAATTTATATTTAATCTATGGAAACATTATAAAATATCTTATTTGCTCACGGGAAATGTCAACACCTACTGTATTACAGGTACGTATTTTTGTTAAGCATATGCACGGGGTTGCAGTCTTTTACATTAATTTTAAATTGCTCAGAAATCTTTTCTGCATAATTTTGGTATCATTTTACTCAGAATACATTATGCTAATACAGTAGAATTGCAGTACAAAGTACACAAAGGGATTTTAAATTATATACTTAATACTTAAAAATATTTTATACAGAATAAGTATTTAATGTGACTCTGGTTAACAGCCAGCGAATGTTAAGACCATGACGGCGCTCACTACCATGCGACACGTGGGAAGCACGTGCGCAAAGAGGCTTTAAACTGGACTTTCCCATTACGGGAATATTGTGTTTTTTCCTAGTGTTATATATGTTTTATTTTATTCCAGGTTCATAGTGTTTTTATGTTTAATATTTGTATGTTCAGAAAGTGTTGCACCATACTTGGTTATAAAATTCAAACTGCACGCTGCACGGAGATTAAGAACAGTTCTACACTGGCCAGAATGCCGTAACAAAAGACATTAAAAGAAGACACGAAATTCCAAATTAAAATGTACAATGTCAATTCATATTTTAATTTCTAAAATGCCTTTTACTTTTCAATATAAAATATTTTACTCGGCATGCATAGCACTTCCGCTTATGTGAACCCCGTAGGTGGCCATGGTAGGTCCGCACGACGCTTGCCTCTGGGCAGTCCATCGAGGAGAACTGGTGAGGTAAGACGCTGTCACGTACGCACTACAACTTTTGAGCACTGATGTAAATTACCATAGTTTCATTTAGTATACCGGTCAACCTTTGCTTTGCGTACGTTAGCCAGACATTTCCCCAGCATTATACTTTCGCTTAAATAATAATTTGTGCCCTTGCGGATTTTTGAAACTTAAACAAGGAGAAAGGGAGAAAAATGTCGGAGATGCCACGTGACCCGTGAAACTTGAATCAGGCGCCATTTGCTTATGCTAAAGGCATTTCATTGTAATTTCTGTATTATTGCTGCGTGCAATTTTAAGGGGTTTAATTCTATGTATGTATTTGAGGGTATTTTTCATGTTTAACCATTTAAGGCCACATCACATATGACCACGTGTTCAGATATAGCTAAATACGTATCTATGCCATCGATGCATTTTCAGGGCTTATTTGTGTAGTATCATGTGTGCCATAATTTATTTCAGGGTTCTATGTATTTTTATTTAGGGTTCCGTGTAATTTTCACGTAAATTGATGCTTTGTATGTGTGACCGCGCAGTCATTTTCAGGTTTGCTTTTTTGGCCATCAGGCATGCTACAAGACTGTAAATGTTTCAATCGTCAGGGGAATAATTTTCCAAAATGAAATACCAATTTGTCTGAAGTTATTGGCCATTTTTACAGAGAAATATTGTAATTTCACCTGCACGTGGTCCGCTACAAACTTTATCCAGCGGGATCCGTGTCATCTAAGCTTGCTTTCACACTTGTGCGTGTTTATTGTGACTACTCATATCGTACCCCATCTTGTTTCATTGGTATTTGTGTAATTTTGTATGGTGATGTTATTTCCATCCTAGCTGGCTATGTGTATAGGCCATCACCACGCTAACCACGTGCTGGGGGAGCGAACCCTTAGGAGTCCGCGCTAGTGATACCAAATAATCACATGTGTTCATGTATTGATTCATCTCGTAAGTCTCCGTGTCCTATCTTCAGGGAGAATGGTCAGTCTACCCTAGCGGCTGTCGACCCCCTTCCCTTGTGAAGATTGTGTTTTCAAACACTACGGTGAAGTCATCCACATAGGAGTGCGCTAGAGTCATTGCTGGCTGGGGAGCACCCAAACGGAGTTAGCTAGACACGTCCAAGTTTATCATCATTAAATTGCTTGGCATGTTATTTGTATGAGCGGTGAAATAAAAAGTAAGTCTCACAGTGTTCCAATCTTTTATTAGTAGTAACAGTGTCCTCACCACACCATTTTCAGTGATAAAATGTTTAATACTACAATGTGTATTATAAGTACGCTCGGGTGAGACGGACACATAGAACTCACAGCATCCCTAGGAAGCACTGCTGACGCCCATCATCAGTAAGTAATTTGTGTCATCGTTCGTCTCGTGTCTCACCCGATGGCATCAAATGATATTAAATACATCTGCAGGGGATTTAAAAGATGTACTTTAAAGTGAAAAATACTTGAAACTGAAGTACTTTATAATGAAATTTTACTGTACATAAATTTCCACTCCATCAATAAAAACATATAATTTTTCCATCAGAGACGTGTGAACATGACTTCATGTATCCAGTTAGTAAAACATGCTGTTTGGATGCAATTTTCAGTTTAGGACATGGATCGAAATTTGGCTGTTTTGGTTTATACAGACAACTCGGCCTACAGACAAATTTAGGGGAACCGTGAGTGTATGCACCATCGAGGTTTGACTGTACTGTAAGAGACAGACATTTGCCACGCATGCAAGGTATCACCGACATGTGTAGATAAGTGGTCCGGAATGAGTAAGTTTCAGCTATCCTCCGTGATCTTGTTTCTTCCCCTTAAATGTCTGGCAGGGTGGGAGCTCGTTGCCTTGCAACCAGCGTGCCATCATTGCAGCCTCCCTGTGTGCCCATTGGTTTGGAAACAGAGGGGTACACTGTTTCCTCCTCCCATCGTTGAATCTTCTTCTTCTCCATCTTGCCAGCCGTAAACACACTGCCAGTAGACAATTTCTCCGCATGCTCTTAGCTGACCAAGTGCTTGCAGGACATCCAAAATTTGGCTTGTATTCAGTGTCATAATATTTTCATTTTCAGAGGGTTTGAAAGTTTTGGGTCGGCCAATCAGTGTAGAATTAAAATCAATTATATACTGTAATTTGAGATGTTACATTCTTAATTAAAATGAGTTGGAAAATTCTTTTTAAATGTATTATTTACAAAAATACCAATACAGATTTTTTTTTCTTCTCATTTTTATTGTGTTTACTAATTAAACTTCATTCACAGATAATGTACAGCTCTCATTAAACTCAACTTGAAGTCTAATAAAGTTAGAAGTTGTATTTTACTGATGTACATGTCAGAACCCTCAATAACTGAAATCCTGAATGAAAGGAAATTTGTCGACACTCTCCTGAAAAATGGTAGATAAGGAGTCTACTATATTACTATTAAAAATATATTTCTATTATTCTGTTTAGTTAGCATTTAATAACTCTGCTTAAACATCTTCACAGATTCTTGTTCACTAGATGTCAATAATGACAAACACTCATTACAAAATAAACTGACAATAATTAAATTGTGCACACACTACACAAATGCATTCTGAATTACATGAGACACTACAAAACAATATAACATGTCATACAATGGAAATTTGAAATGTTTTCAATGGTCTTAGTATAAACAGTTAGCAATCACAGTATGCTACAGTCATGCCTAGGATAGCACTTTTATGCAGTTTTGACATTACGGTAGGTACACAACTGCTAACTGTAAATAAAACGTCATTTAACCATATTGGAGGTAATTGTAGTTTAATAAGCAGACATCATAACAGAAAATACTGTACCAACACTAATGGATTTCGTATGTGGAGTTAACTCTGTTAACTGAGCACTTTTCAACAGAACAAATTAACAATTTTAAAAGTTTACAGTAAACAGAAAAAAAGTCAACTCTCAAAACAATGACCCTTCATGGTTCCCGGAAAAAGGGTAGTTATCTCGAATGGTAGTTATAAGAATTTTGACCAACCCCCAACCCCTATTCTCAAAAATTCCACTTAAGTTGTACTTATGCTGCCTTTGAACGGCTCTTGTGGAAAATTTCACGTTATAACTGATGCCTACCACGGCTTCCCCCTAGACCATTTGTCCGCCGCAGCAAGGGACCTGCACTGATAGGATACGTGATCTACCCGGAGCGCACCAGTGTGCAGTGTCCGGCGAGTGTTCTCAAGGGAGTGCAAGTATAGAGTAGGGCAAGCCAGGTGTAGCAGGGGCAACTTGTGTAGGAGTGTTAGGGTGTGGTCAACCAGCCAGCTACTCTGCGTGGCGGAGTAATATTTAATGAGTGCCAAGGATGATTAAAATGTGAAATATGTAATTAATGGCTCACGCTATACTCAGATGTATTGCAAGACTGGGAGACGCGTATGTATAAGAGCCATTCTAAGGTAAATTTATCTTCACCAGTGTTTTCTGTGATTTTATGTTTGTTTACATCTCACGTGTTTCATCCCCATCTCATTCATTAACCTGTGTTAAGTGTTTATTATGAATTTTTCAGTTTTCTTTAATTTATTGTGTGCCTACTACACCTGTTCTTGACCCCAAGTAAGTTTAATGGTACTTTTGTGCAAGAAAGTAGTGCAGTGTGATGTGCAGGCCCGCCACCGCTGGTCATCGCGCCCGTGCGCCGAACTAATCAACGTTTGGCAACGTGTCGTCGTGTCTCACGTGCCCGGGTGGTATACAACTTGTTACCAATCATATTTAACTTGCAATAGACGCTAATTTACCGGAACCTCTTTATGTTCAGCCACCCGGGATAACACCCCTCCATTCTTGGTTGGTTTGCATTGTCACCGGGAACTTAGTTGTTTAATTAACCATTGTGTAGCCCACGTGGCATTTTAGCAGTTTAACAGTCACTGACAGGTCTGAGTTCGGTACCAATGTTAAGTTGTTCCCGAAAGGAGCGTGTAAAGTTACGGATGAATAAATACCGTCATTCAGGAAAGTACGTGTTTAATTCTGTCTACGCCTCAGTGTGCATAAGGGCACAGAACCCTAATTTCCTACCATTTCTCAAATGTGTATTCTACGTGTTTTATTCATGAGTGTGTTGTACTGCTTTATTTCCACGTATTAATTAATGTGGTGTGTGGTCCGCCCTGAGAATCCACGAAGTTCTACAGTCAGGTTTTATTAATCATTCTTCAAGGAGCCAGGAAAGGAAGGCATTGGTCGTTGGTAACACGACCAGGAGCATCAACAAGAGTCAGCTCTACAAATTTGGCACCATCTCTGGCAATGCCTGGCGCTGGGCAAATCAAAACCTGTTATCCAATTTTCCACTTAAATGCTCATTTTTCATTTCTCCACGCCATGGAGACACCTAGCCAGGTGTCACAGTAATCAAGTACAATGGACTGTCATACTGAAAATGCATGTACCGATAAACCTTATCCACAGTTAATTTTTAGTGGTCCTGGCAAACTCCTATATAAATAATGATAAAGCTACCCACGTATATTGTTTATCAGATATTGTGTCAATTGAAATATATTTAGGTTCCATCTCCTACGATTTCCTACAACAATAGTTTCTAAGCTGGTTGTTTATGCAAATGTCTAGTAATTGGATATGAAATAGTCACGCGTGCCACCGATTATCACTGGCTTTGCGGTGCAGTGCTAGTCTGGTTTGCTCCCTCCCCTAATGACTGACGAGAAGGGAAGTGGTTGCCTAGCAAATAGAGTTGCCTCTTAGTGCCCCCTCTCTCCCTCCCTCACCCTCTCCCACTCTTGCCCTCTCTTGCGATCTCTCTCTCGGGTCTCGCTCTCTTCATTCTGTCTCTCTCAGTTGTGCACCTTTCTTCCTCCTCTTACATGCCTTTGAAACGGGGAGCTGTTTTCTAGCAAAAAAATGTGTGTCCTCTCCTCTCTTTTGGCTGCTATTCCTTAAATGCCTGGCCGCACAACAGGTCAAGTGCGCCTGGCAATCGTATAAATTTTATCAAGATTATCCATCACTCAAAATATCATCACTGATATTTCAAGGCAAATAGTTTTACCTGAAAATGTAATGCAATACATTTTAATGACGAATTATCATTTTCAAAGATGTTTTCTTTTGTGAATAAAGTTCACTTTTTCCTGTTAATTGTATTTGGCATAAAATTAACATGATTTTAAAACAAAATCTTAATTTCAACTTAATGAATAGCATCTTCCCAAATAAAATTATATGCCCAGAAGCATATATGTACTTGACCTGCCCTTGTCGCCAAAAGTTGCTTGAACATGGAGTGATTTGTATTACCAAGCATAAAGTTCATTTTCAGGAACTTCCTGCAGGAAATCAGAGAATTTATATTCATTTATTTCAATAGACACATGTCTTTTGAATACACTGATATCCTGTAAGGGCCTATTCGACACCTTTAGTCGTCTAATAATGGGAAAGCACCGAGCTCTAATGCAGCGTCAATTGTGACAGGTGAATGTATGGGAGAACCAGAGGAAATGGTTTTGAATGATTATTTTTTAAAGATGGTGAAGAAATAAATTTGAATTGCCTTTTTATTAATTTCGGTCTCAAATTTCGAAGTTTTATTTTGCAGTGAAATATAATTTCAAAAGACAGACATTTGCCACGCACGCAAGGCGTCGCCAACATGTAGCGGCGGGGAGGAGGGGTAAATGGTTTCATCCTCCTGCCACTTCCCCTTCTCAGTCTGACTGCCGTGAACACACTGCCCAAACGATAATCTCTAGGCAGGCTCTCAACTGATTGAGTGCACGTGTAGGAAATTCAAAATTAGACATGCATTCTGTGTCATATTATTTTCATTTTCAGAGGGTTTCAAAGTTTTTCATTTTCAGGGGGTTTCAAAGTTGTTGGCTTGCATTTGAGGTTGGATTACATAAATTATACACTGTATTTTGAAATGTTATATTCTATATTTAAACGAGTTGAGGTGAAATGTATTTTAATGTTATTATTTACAGTAATACAAATACAGCAATACAATTTTCTTAAAAAATTTCCTTTTTATTGTGTTTATTAGCTATTCTTATTCACAGATAGTAAACCAGCTCTAATTATACTCAAAATCAAGTCTAATAAGGTCAAAAGTTGTATTTTATTAATGTATATGTCAGAACCCTTATCTACTGAAATTCCACATATATGGAAATTTTTTGACAGTCCCTGAAAAAGGCAGATGTGAGTGCACTGTACCATCAAATCTCGATAGTATGAGTTCTCAAGTTACTCAGGAGTGGAGTTACTCAGGAAGGGACTCATATGCTCTATTCACTTGTAAGACTGACTTTGATTAAAATCTAATTGTTTTAACCTCCTCAAAATACAAAACTGTGTTTTTCATGTTAAGCCCATGATCAATCATCTCTAGCGTGAAAACAACACATTGTTTTTAAAAATGATTAATTTTACTAGAGAGACATCTTCCAACAAAAAGGATACCCTTAAAAAAGCACGTAGGACTTCCCCATGTCACCAAAAAAAAAAAGTCTATAAACACTTCGTACCACACAATGTTTTATGACTGCAAAGTCCAATTTCAAAGGCTCCTTAACAAAGAAAAACAAATGCTAAATTTTAATAGGCACACGTTTTCCTAACAAAATGGTATCCCAGACACTTATACAAGACCTACCGTGTCGACAAAAGTTAAGTAAACATTGTACGCCACATAGTTTTTAACAAGTTCACATTCCATTTTCAATGGGTTTTTGCAGGAAATTGAAAGGATTTACTGTATTTATGAATATGATTACACTTATTATTAACAAAAGTAACATTTCTAAAGTTGCAATTCATTGGTTCCCGTGACATTGGGGTGGAAGACGGGTAGATGATGTAAAATGGTAAGTACTTCTTCTCTCTGAGTCATGCGCCAACACTTCCGACTGTGCCATGTACAAGTGTAAGGAAGGATGGGAAGGGCTGGGTAGGGGTGGGGAATATTCGCTGTCACTACAACTTGAATGTCATGTGTCGCTGTAGTAACAGTAACTGAAAGTAACAGGGCCAAAATCAGAGACAGGAAGTAGCATCGCTACACATAGCCACTCGCTCTAGCTCCAACAAAGCGCTCCAAGTTGCCATTTGTCACTGGTGCCAGATAGTATATCACTGCTTGCCAGGTGGGCCACAGCGGCGACCGGTGACACTACACAGTGCTGTGCGCACCACCAGGCCGAGGATTGCGAGGCCGTGTGAGCAGTGACAAGGCAACAAGAGGTCAGCCATAGCGATGCTAGTTTTGATAAGAGCCAGGGGACAGGTATCCCAAACAAGGCCGGGCGGAGAAGTATAAATATAGCGAGCTCTGGGGGCTCGCTGTCATATTTGTTCCTGCAGACAACAGAGGGCAACCTGCATCGACGTCACCGAAAGGGCCGCCAGTCCAGCGGGCCGAGATCAACACCGTGAGGGAGAATCAACGAAGACGAGCCTAACAAGACCAAGATGAACATCAGTGGGAAATTATCCATCCTGATTAAGGCGTCCCCGGTTAAGGTAAGGCAAGGCACTCATTAAGTGTTTTTACAAAAGCAGCTAACTATTTTATTTAATTATTTTGACACTCAATAAATTAGTTATGAGAATTAATGTAAAGTATTACGATTGCTTGAATGTACCATTGAAGGAGACAATAAACGTAGAGTTTGTATAAAAGTATCAACTTTATTTGACTACATCACCCCTTAGGCCAATTGCGGACTGTTGAGCTAAACCGGTGCACAGTATTACCACCAAATCCACAACTCCCAGTGTTCAGTGCCAGGTGAAATACATTTATCATGGGATAAACAACAGGAGCCGAGCACATTCCCCCATCCAAGGACAACAGGGAGCAAAGACCTATAAGAGATTACTTAGTGGAAATGAAATAATTGTTAATTTTCAAATAATCAATTAATAAGTACAAGTAATTAAATAATTATAACAGTAGTAACTACATGTATATACTTAATATAAAGCCAATATTTCGGTTATAATAACATTATAATTAATAACGCACATTATGTAGATAACCAAATCAATTCACCATTTTGATTGTAATCTAATACATATAGTCAATCTAAAAACAATATTTTGCTTAAGATATAATTATAATTAATAATGGTCTTCATGTATACATTCACAGCATTTCAGCATTTTAATTGTAATATAATCATATGCAGCTGCAGTCAACAATATTATTTTCACATGTGAATCAATACTGCCAGAAACTGTAATGCAAAAGCTAAGCCTGACTTTAACGTTTGCTACCCACTACACCATAACTCGGCAACCATGTGGAAGAGAGGCTTGTTTCGGGCAGCTCCAGCGAAGCAGCATAAGGCATTGTTCCACGCCCGGCCTTATAAGATGCCTCCCCTATTGTTTTGCCACAAATATGCTTGTGCAGGACTCACGAGCCTTGAAGAAAGGGGGCAGCGCTGTGAGCACCACCAGGCCGAGGGTTGCCAGGCCACGCGAGCAGCGATAAGGCAACGAGACATCGGCCATGGTGATGCTAGTTTTGACAACAACCAGGGGACAGGTATCCCAAACAAGGCTGGGCGGAGAAGTATAAATGTAGCAAGCTCTGGGGGCTTGTGACCATATTTGTTCTTGCCGACACCAGAGGGCCACCTGCGTTAACGTCACCAAGAAGGCCGCCAGTCCAGTGGGCCGAGATTGATGCCATGAGGGAACATCAGCTGAGATGAGACTAGCAAGACTGAGACGAACATCAGTGGGTAATTATCCATCCTGATTAAGGCATCCCCGGGTAACGTGAGGTGAGGGCGAGCGAGGCACTCATTAAGTGTTTTTACAAAAGCAGCTATTTAATTTAATTATTTTGACTCTCAATATGTGAGTTACGAGAATTAACGTAAAGTATTATGATTGCTTGAATGTACCACTGAAGGAGACAATATACGTAGAGTTTGTATAAAAGTATTAACTTTTTTTGACTACGTCACCCCCTTAGTAAGTGTGTGACCTGTTGGCTTAAAGCGGAGTCACAGCAATAGTGACACGTGACACAAACAGTGCCTGTTGCTCTACTGGAAATAATGAAGTTATGAATTTGAATGTTTTGCTATCACTTTGACTTTGCTGAAACACAAAACTAAATAAAATACAAATTATTTTATTTTAGGTAAAATAATGGCCTTCAATTGCACACAATATTGTTCTGTTGCGTGTTTCGCACGGTATTTCAAGTTAACATGTTAGAGGATAGTATTGGCAGTGAACTGGAGAAGGAATCACACTAGTTGGAAGCCATCTATCAATAATTTAAATACTAAAATTTATATGAAGTCACTTATTGGTTAATCGGTTTTACTATTGTGCATTACAACAAATTTGATATAAACAGTCAACAAAGAGAACATACACATTTACACACTTAGATACTTTATTTGTCAGATTATAAAATTGGCTTTCATATATTCTTTGTACCCTGCTTAAAAATACGACAATACATCGAGTATATTTCTGTCACAATGACACAAATGTGACGTGTCTCTGTAGTGACCGCAACTGAAAGTAACAGGGCCAAGGCAATTCCCACGACAGTGGAACAGTGTTGCTGCGACCCCGCCAAATGCTCAAAAATGCTCCAAGTCTATCTATCATTGGCGCAGGATAGCAGTGTTGACAACCCTACAGATTTTTCAGCAGACCTACTGAAACCGATCTTTGTCTACCTGTTATACATTGGTTTAGGAAGTTGCGTATGTGGAAGTTGGTAGCTGTGCGAGAGTGGTTGTTGTTGTGTGTGTGTGTGTGTGTAATGGAGGAGTGAAATATACATATTGTGGTTTGTATTCGTGAAGTTGATTATTCCCGCGTATGTAACATTTTTGGAGAAGAGGATGGGATGTCAAGGAATAACTGGTAGGCGAGTTCCAAGTAAAACCTATTAATGGGATAATTATCGCTCACAAGGTATATTACAGATAATGGTGGAATCTTACACGCTGGAAATTGTGAGGTTATCATAAAACCGTAAATCTGTGGTAGTGTGTAAAATGGCTTTTGGAAAAATATCTGAACTGAACATCAATGAGCCTGATACCTGGCGTCATTATAAAACAAGGTTTTTGTTTTTTGTCGAGGCAAATAAAATCACAGAGGCTAAGCAGTTGCAAGCAACGGTTTTGACTCTAATCAGAGAGTCGCCATTGGCATTATTGGCATCTCTAATTACGTCAAAGCAGTTGACTGTACTGTAACACCTGGTTTTTCTTCCTAATTTGATGAATGGTGTTAGCGTAGTTTGAATATCACAAGTGGTACATAAATGTTAAGTTTTATCTAGTTCAAAAGGAAAAAAATAGTTGCATAAATGTTAAACAGATCCCTTAGTTGTAAATTTGTGATATTTAACCCTGTATTAATCTATAATAATGTTTTGTTTTGCAAACTGTTTTTTTATATAATGTTAGGAATGTTTGAAGATTGTTGTAAAACAGTATTAGTTGATGGAATTAAAATAAGTAAGAGGTTCCGATTTAATGAGTTTTTGCTGAAGTTAATTTAATATTGGTATTTAATTTCAAGAAGTGTTCTTTTTATGATTAAATGGTGTCAAGTTTAAGAAACAGAAGTATGCAAAAGAAGAAAGTGACTGCATAATACTGAGTCGTCAGTAACAGAGGTGTCGACGAAGAACTTTCAAAGGGATTGAGAACCTCGTCGTTTGGTTTTCCGAGTAACTTCTGATCAAACATTATCATCCATTTTCTGAAGCAGGTACATCACAAGGAATAGCTCCACCTTCAGGAACACAGTCACTGCTTCAGTGGTTAAGTCGGGGATTGATTCCAGGACAGTGAATGAAGGAAGGATGTCGGAGTACCTATGCCGTCGTGGAATCACAGTCGACAGGGAGTTTTGAGGTACTAGATTCAAACCCAGGAGGAGAACCGCAGATCTAGCCGTGGACTACTTTGTTTTTCTCATCAACAGATAAGTCCAGCATACACCATATTATTCATGAACCTTTTGCAAAGGCTAATTAGGAGTGCGTTTTTCAAAGGTTGTTCCTGACAATGAATTGGAGTTCTTTTCTTATCTATGAATGCTTACATGGTAGATTAATTTTCTTATAATATTCTTTCATATCTTTGAATAATATGCAGATTTTAATTTTTATTTCATAATTTTGCACTTTATATGGAAGAGTCTCATAGCCGTGGCCAGTAAATAATGAATAGTAATAATTAAATATACATGTACATACAATAATTTGTATATTCCGCGATATAATTCTTTTATGCTAGAAAGTTTTATGTTGTGCACATTTGATTTGTCAGAGATTGTGCCATATTTATTGTAACAGTTCAGGGTAGTAGCACTGACTGTTGAATAATTTGCACCCTTACGTGGGGCCTTAATAACAGCCAGGCACTCTGGCATAGGCTGGTCAGACGAGCCAGTACAGTACATACGAAGAGTTAATTGCGGCACTAGATATACATTTTGACCCCAAGAAAAATTAAATTGCTGCATGTTTTGTATTCACCAATCACAAACAACTGATTGAAACAATTTCCGAATTTGTTGCGGAACTGAAACGTTTGTCAAAAGGCTGCAATTTCCTAAACTTATCCGATTGGTGTGTGGTGTCAAATATGAGAGACATCAGCACCAGTTGTTAGCAGAACCGAAATTGAGACTCGATAAGGCGGTAAAATTGTCATTAGCGTTTGAGGCCGCAAATAAAAATGTAGAAACAATTCTAGCTGCCCAGAATAAAATTAAGAAAATTAGTGGCTGTAATACTGTGGGTGCTCAAAGTCGTGATTATGTAAATCGCAAGGAAGATAAAAGTAATGTGAATGCCCTTCAAAATACAGATATTACATGTTTCAGGTGTGGTGTAGTTGGGCACAAAGCACCCGGCTGTCGGCACAGAAATACCATTTGCTTGAAACGTCACAAGGTGGGGCATCTAAAAAGAGTATGCAGGAGTGCAAATGGAGCAAAGGTAGGGGATTCTGAAGTATACTGCACAGATGAGAGCTTGGCAAGTTCTACAAGTAAGGTTAATGTAGAGGAACACTACGAAGGGTCGTACAGTGTTAATACAGCGAGACAAACTAAGCCATATAGAGTACACATTCAACTGAATGGAAGGTCTCACAAATTCAAAGTAGACTCAGGAGCAGCATTGACCATAGTCAACCATAAGGTGTTTGAGAGTCTTTGACCTAATGTTAACAACCGGCCCAAGTTGACCCCATGTGTTGTTAATTTAGCCTTGTGGGGTGGCAAACGTGTGCATGTGCATGGACAAGCCTCAGTAACAGTAGGATGAAGTCTGTTTGGTAGAAATTGGTTTGATGATTTGGGGATTTCAGTGCAAGGAATAAATGCTGTACAGGATGAGAGTGATGCTACTTTCCAGGAGTATAAACCTCTGTTCAATGAAGATGGATTGCAGTCCCTTGAGTTACCACCAGTACGCATCATATTTAAAGAGGGCGCATATCCTCTTCCCCCTATCAAGGACCTTTTAGTAATTCTAAGTGGGGGTGAAGTTTTTTTGCAGATTGATGTGAAACGGGCTTATTTCCAGCTGCCAGTAGATGATGCTACCTCGGAAATATTAACATTGAGTACTTCCCGAGAATTAATGCGAGTCAAGGCCTGTCTGTTGCCCCTGGAATATTCCAGAATTTTATGGAACAATCACTAATAGGCCTACAAGGGGTTGCAGTGTTCCTTGACGATATAGTGATTACTAGGTCAAGCCGTCAGGAGCACGATGAAAGATTGGAGGTTGTGTTAGGTAGAACGACAGATATCGGAATGACGTTGAACAAGGACAAATGTAAATTTGGAGTTTCTGAAGTCAAGTTTCTTGAGTTTATAGTGAACAAAAATGGTATACACCAGGTGGTGAAAAGGTGTGTGCCATTCATGATACCCCAGAATAAAACTGACTTAGAAGCTTTTTTAGGACTTCTTAACTTCTACGAGTCTTTCCTCAAGAGCAAGGCTAATGTTGCGGAACCATTGCATAAGTTACTCAAGGGTGATGTACAATGGTAGTTCGGGCCTAAGAAGAAAAGAGCTTTTAATGAATGTAAGCAGTTGTTGGAGTCAGATTCATTGTTGGCTCATTACAGTGAAGAGAAACCCCTTGTGTTGACTTGTGATACAAGCCCCTATGGATTGGGTGCTGTGTTAGCAGTTAAGGAGAAGAATGGTCAAGAATCACCTATTGCTTTCACATCAAGGAATATTTCATCAGCTGAATGGAATTATGCACAATTTGGTAACGAGGGTTTGGCTGTGGTATATGGAGTCAAAAATTTCAGAAGTATTTATTAGGGTGGAGTGTCACCATCATATTTTCAAACCATAAGCCCCCGTTAGGATTTTTTGATCAAATTAAGCAGATGCCGAGTTTGTTATCACCTTGCATGTTAAGATGGCGATTATTTCTTTCTTCATACACATACCATTTGAAGTACAGACCTGGTAGTCTGTCAGCTAATGCAGATGCACTCAGCAGATTACCCTTATCTGACACAGTGAAAGAACCACCAAATCAATCAGATGTTTTTTTTAGAAGCAGAAGATGCCCCATATGAGGCTGCTGATATTGCCTTGGCAACAGAAAGAGATGCTGAATTATGCAAAGTTAAGACTTGGCTTGAAAATGGTAGGGTAAATTTGGATGACTGTAAGTTATGGCCAGTGTCAGGGAAATTCAAATCTTGTTTCAATGAATTATCCCTGTCGAGAGATTGTTTATTATGGACGAATAGAGTGGAGGTTCCCAGGAAACTTCGAAGTGCCATACTTGACAAGTTACACCTTCATAATCCTGGAGTGGTGGCCATGAAGGAACTAGCCAGGTGCTACTTCTGGTGGCCTGGTTTGGATGCTGATATTGAGTTAGTGGTAGGTTCCTGCATGTTATGCCAGGAGACAAGGCACAGTGTACCATGTACTCGAAACTCATTTTGGTCCAAAACCATGGGTAAATGGCAGTGATTACACATAGCTTTTTTGGGGCCACACAATGGAAAAAATTATATTATTGTCGTTGATGCATACACTAAATGGTTAGAAATAATACCTATGGGATCATTGACAACAGCTGCTGTGATACGGGTCTAGTGGAACCTGTTTGCTACACATGGGCTACCAGAGTGTGTCGTATCCGATAATGGCACCAGCTTTACCTCAGAAGAATTCCAGTCATTCCTGAAGAACAATGGGATTTAGCATGTGTTGACGCCATCTTACCACCCAGCCAGCAATGGTATGGCAGAACGGGCAGTGCAGACAGCTAAAAATGCATTACGAAAAATGAATGGTATGCACATTGAGGTTGAATTATAAAGATGTTTGTTAATGTATAGGAACACGTCTAAGCTCACTAAAGGGAAGTCACCGGCAGAATTGCTTTTGAACAGGCAACTTCGGACTGTTTTTGACAAAATGCATTCAGACCTTTAGCCTTGTACGCCCAAGCACGTGGGAAATCTCAGAATTTTTCAACCAGACTAACCTGTATGGGAAAAAAAACACTCAAAGGACTTGTGGAAACCAGCTGTGGCTGTGAACCAAAAAGGGAATATGTGCTACAAAGTGCTACTGGAGGGTGGTGTGATATCCCTGCGACATGCCGACCAACTATGTAAATGGTGCCAGATGAATGGGAAGACGCTTGAGGAAGGCGGACAGCATACATGGACGCAAGTGCTGACGGCCAACTTGTTATACCCTGCACCACAGCAGGCAGGAGGGAAGATGCTGCCAGTGCCTGATGCGATGGGTGCAGATAATGAAGAGGATCCATTCTATGGTTTCACAACAGGGCAAGGTGGTTCAAATTAACCAGGTACCGTAGGAGAGCATCTAAGGGACATCAGTCAAGGGAGTCCAACCGTTACGCCCTAGAACCCACAAGTGAGGCGTCTTGTACCCAGTCCCCAGCTGCCAAAAGCCGTCCAGTTCCAGGGCTCACAGAGTATCTTCAGAGGTCAGTAGAGCTGCAGCGATCGCAGCGACACCGAACAGTGTTCAACAGGAAGTAAAAGGATTTTGTTCAAAACATTGTTCACAATCTGACATAACTAGAACTTGTTATTGTGCTTTTGGTATTTGTGTTATTATATATTTGGTGAATTCTCTAACTAATGTTTGTTGTCAAGGTATGGAATTTATGGCTACTGTTTTCTATTTAGTATTGCCTTTTAGCTTTGACAATTGTTATTCTTAGGGGTGCACTATGTTGGTTCCAACTAGTGGGGAGGACTGTTATATATTGATTTAGGAAGTTGCATATGTGGAAGTTGGTAGTTGTGTGAGAGCGATTGTTGTTGTTGTGTGTGTAATGGAGGAGTGAAATATACATGATGTGGTTTGCATTTGTGAAGTTGATTATTCCCACTGAAATACAGAAATATTTTATTTTCTACAGAAATTTTTAATGCAATTAAATTATACGTTGTAAACAATCTGTAAAGAAGCAGCGGGTAAGCTACAAATCTAGGTGTAGTATGAGAAGAATATTATAAACAACCACCATGTAGTTTTATTTTAGATTTAATTTAGCCAAGAGACGGATAGAGAGACACACAAGCTGCATGAGCTCCCTGCAATCTATAGTGGCGATGGACATCTATACCAGTGACAGCCTACCAGCAGGCAGCAACCACAAGCTGGAGGCTAGTAAACAAGCTATTTTTAGACATGCCTGAAGAGAGAAAGGTAGAGCCACCCACCACTCATTTCAGCTCCTCAAGATGGCCAGTCATGCCTCTTCACACCTCCCGTCCTCTTTCGTAGGATGCATCAGTCTGCTAGCCATGCCACGCCTCTCCCCCCTAACCCTAGTTTCGGAAAGCAGGATGGGAGAATACATGCCGGCACTGCAGGCACATCTATCTAAAGACTGTTCACGGTAAAGAGAGCACTTTTTAAGGCTCTTCTTAATTTTTCCATTCATCCTATTTTCATCTTCCTGCTATTTTTTAATACAAACATTTCAGTGTGATAAATAAACACAGTGTACACATTTCACCACCCTCAAAATTCAATGCCTGATGCTGCAATAATATATATTTATTAGTGGTTAAAGCCTGTTGGGAGGGCCTTAAAAAGTGCTCACTTTACCGTGAACAGCCTATAGCCAGGCACAGTGTTGCAAATCCGCAGTGGCCGGCATGTGTCAATCACTGCACACTGCGCAGCGTCATGTGAACTGTTAAGTCACTATCTCAGCATCATATATTAAGTAGTTGTAGAGTTTGTTTATGTCAAAGTGTTTACTACATTATTTTGAGATCCTTTTGGGTGCATTATTTTAGTTTAAATTGAAAGTTATAACCTCACTTTAACATATTTTTTACGATGCTCACACATAATTTATGCACCCTGAACTTTCATCTTACAATATGGTACAAAAATTTAGTCAAATATATGGTAATATACTGAACTTAACAGGACACCACAAACTGTAGCTGCAGTTTCATCCAGGAAATATATTTTTTCCCTGAAAGTACATACAGTGTTTTTATTTTACTGAAATAGTCTTTGCAGTGTAATTTTCCACACTTCTACTGATATTTCGAAATGAGGGGGAAAACAAAAGAATAAAAAAATTAATAGTCACATGAAAATCTATTTTCGACACAAACTTCTGTACCTCTCATGTTTTCATTTTCCCACTAAACATTAAGATCGGGGGGGGGGGGGGGGGGTTTGGGGGTTGGTATGCCCTAATAATAATAATTTATCTATTTAAAGAGCTTAAAGTGCTGTTTTAAAAAACCAATAATAGGAAGGCAAATTACATACAGAGCAAAACATATAGCAACACAGAACAATAACAAAACAGACATCTGGACATAGAACAAACAAATAGAACAGATTAAAGGAAACACAACAATTTTCACACAGAGGAACAAATACAGTATTATTTATTTATCTAATATAATATTTGTAGAGATCCCTGAAAGTGATTTTCCTTTCCAGAAATGGATCAAAATCAGAAAAGAATTTATTATAATTATCAATACATCTGTTTACTAAGTCATTTTTATAAACTAAAGAAGAAAAAGTGTCTGAAATTCTGTGTGTATAGAAAGGTATTTTTAAACCCACTTTATTACTAACAGCTGAACAAAAAATAAAAGCTAAAAAGAATTAATTAAAAATAAAGCATCATTATATTACATCATTCTTTTAAAGTCAAGGTATTAAATCTAGCTAATTCATTAATATAGTTAAATTTTACATTAATAGGAAATCTGATGGAAATTAATTTAAATATATTTTTTGAATATTTTCTAATCAATTGGAATCAGTCAGTAATGTAATTCCATCTAACAGAGCAATAATCTAATCTAGATCTAACAAGTGAATATTATAAACATAAAAGAGAGTCAGGGGTTGAGGCAGAATACATAATAAATTTGATTAAACCTAAGGTCTGACTAGTATTACAAATTATACCATCTACATGAACATGGAAATAAAGTTTGGAGTCTAGGATGACTCCAAGATCTCTTACAAAATCCACTCTCTTAATTAAAACATTATTGACATGATATTTATAAAGAGTTGGGTTGGTTTTCCTTGTAAATGAAATACAGAGGGTCTTATTTACATTAAGATTAATTACATTTGTATTATACCAATTACAAATGGCTGAAATATCTTTTTGCAGTAGTAAGCAATCAGCGCCGTCCTTAATTCTTTTGTATATCTTTAGATCATCCGCATATACTAGTGCATGTGAATGACTAATTATGTTGACGAGATCGTTCACAAAAATATTAAAGAGAAGCATCGCCAAGGTGCTACCCTGAGGGACACCAGAAGATACAGCATGAGAAGTTGAATATAGTTTTCTAATTTAATTCCAAAAGTTCTATTTGAAAAGTAAACCATTTGCAATATGATAAATCTAGTCCAAAAATTTTTAATTTATGTAAAATAATATGATGTTGACATGTGTTGAAAGCTTTAAGTAAGTCAAAAAATATAACATCTAATTGTTTTCTAGTCGTTACTTCTGAATATAATTCATCTACAAAATTAAATCAATCAGACGTTGTGGTTTTGCCTATTTGAAAACCGTGCTGACCTCCTGTTATTAAATTTTTTATTAAAAGGAAATACGTTTAAATATTACTTTTTCGAATACCTTAAAAGAAACTGCATAGCAAGGATATTGGCCTGTAATTGTTCACATCATTTTTGTTTCCCTTTTTGAAAATGGGAACAATACTGCACTGCACGTTTGCAAATATTGGGATAGATGCCACTCAAGAGGCTAAAGTTGAATATATGAGTTAGAATAGTAGTGAGAATATAAGCAGAGCCTTTAATAATGAAATTGGGAATGTCATCGCAGCCTGTAGATTAGTGCTTTTAAGCTTTTTTATAGCCCATAATACAATTCCTTGAGATATAACAGGGGAACAACTGTCATGATTTTTATAATGAATAGTTGAATCAAGACTATTATCAGATGGAGTAGAAACAAACCTTTTAGAAAAATGATTTGTAAAAATATTTACCAGTAGACCAGAGTCCTGCATCATTTTATTTTCAACTGTTAACAAAATAGAACCTTTATAACCTTTTTTCTTTCAATTTACATAGTTCCAGAATTTTCTGGGTTCACTTTTAAGGTTATTATTAATTTTGGATTGCTAATTAATTTTTGCAGATTTAATTTTGATTTTAATAAGTTTCCTTAATTCAGAAAAGTGCGAGTAGTTAAAGTCTTAGTTTGTTTTTTTGTAAAGGCTGTGAAAATGTTCCTTCTTTTTATCATGTCCTGTGAAAACCAAACAGGATATATATTTTTTGTAAATTTGGATTTTGGAATACAAGAGTTGACTAACAATTGTAGATTACTAGTTAAGTATTCTACCATTGAGTTAACGTCTTCCATCGGAAAGATGGGAAGCCAATCAAAACTGTTAATTGCTAAATAAAGGGCTAGATAGTCTCCCTTTTGATAATTTCTATTGTAGACCTGAATATTATTTTTATGCTTTTCAAAATCTACAAAGCCTTGACAACAAACTGCCGGATGATATTTATCTTCCTCTACCATAGGATCGATGAATTTAACAACACAAGTATAAAAAATTGGCAAAGACTAAATCTAATAATTCCGAATCCAGTTTAGAAAAATCAAACTGGTTAAGGTTAAGTGAAATAATAGTTTGTAGAAGGGAGTGACCTTTTAATTTATTATAATATGGAATGTCTTGTGTATGAAGTGTTTTCCAGTCAATTCCAGGAACATTAAAATCCCCCACAATAATAATTTGATAATAGTAGTTAACTAATTTTTTTCTAAAAAAGAAAAATAATTTTTAAAATCATCCACTGACAATTGTGGAGGAAGATAAAAATATTTCCAATTAAAATTTTGTTAACATTATTAGTTACTATTTCAACCCAGATTGATTCAATGTTTTCTTTGAGAAATTCAAATTTTTGTTTGAAGTGGGAAAAATATAATTGATTGACAGCTATTAAAACGCAGCCTCCTCTATTTAGGTTAAATAGGCAGGTGTCACTATCTTTTCGAAAAATTCTATAATGATCAGGAAAATTGTGTAAAATTTCAGTAGAGTTATTAAACCACGTTTCTGTTAAACACATCACTGAACAATTTGTACTATTGATATTTAAAGAGAAAAGGAAAGATTTAGTACTAAGCCCTCGGACATTTTGATAATATAGATCAAGTTCCTGCAGTGACATTTCATTTAAGAGTTAACTCCTCCGATTGCCTATACATAATTTGGAACTTATTAATTACAGCTCCTCTGGCCGCTTCAATACATAGTTCATCATTTGGGAGAGTAGACTCACTGTATGAAGTGAAAATTTGGTCATCTAAGAGTCTGCCATAAAATGGACTTATTAAACAGCCTGCCGGCCAGAATACTGTGTTAAAAATGTGGTTGAAATCAGATTCGATCACGGCTATG
Organism: Dryococelus australis; assembly: GCA_029891345.1. Lineage (NCBI taxonomy): Eukaryota > Metazoa > Arthropoda > Insecta > Phasmatodea > Phasmatidae > Dryococelus > Dryococelus australis. The sequence goes on along the minus strand of CM057003.1, from coordinate 59,714,888 downwards.
TAGAAGGAGGAATATGTGTTATATCTCATTTGTAGTTTAGCCATTTTTCAATTGGACACTTTGATTTCTTGGTTAATATAGGTGAAAACTTCATTTTCTTGCACTTCAGGAGAGAAACACGAGACAAAGAGGGCTTTCATATGCGGTTTAGATATTTTCGGGACAGTCTTGATGTTAACATTGTGTCGCACTCCCAGCTGAACGGGCTTTCTTACTGACGTTTGCTGGGTAGCAAGAGGGCCGCTATTGGTGGATGTTTTCGTGCCACGTCTGCTGACTAGCACAAACCTGTCATCATCGGCAGCTGGCTGTTTGGGTGATCCAGTCTGCTCAGCATTTTTAGTGTTTACTCATAACCCCGACTGGACTTTGTTGTGTGGAACCTTGTTAACACCATTACTTACAATAGAAGTAGAGATTTTCCCGGCAATTCAACTATACGACTTTTAATGCTGATTTAACTGCTTATTTGTTTGCTGATTTATTTGAACGAGGTGCGAAACACCTAAAACCTCATTGGAAAAACCACAGGAAGCACACTGTTTCTTATCATTTGCTATTTGCAAACTCTCAAATAGCGCACGCAGTAGTGAATTATCTTCCTTGAGTTCCTTAACTCCTTTAGAAAGTTTGTCAATCTTATTGCACAAAGTTTGAAACATAGATTGAACACTAGAGTCCATGATGACTGCAAATTTTGCTGATGTTTCTTCTTGAGTAGAGATATCGTTATCTTCAAGTGATATAGTAACTGTGATGTCTTTTGGGTTCACTGAAGACTTTTCCATACTATTCGTCTTTTTTTTAGCATCTCCCACAACTGTATTCTTAGTCATTAGTCGAGCCGGTACAATGGCAATGGAAGCATGTCCCACATGAACCAGTACATTTAATAAACTTCTGCTTGCCAAAGAATGGTTTCCCACATAGCGCACATAAGTCTGAACTCAAGGGCATATAAAAAACCCCTAAAGTCGACTTGCTCAGGTGATTCCGACACTTTTACTCACATAAACCAGTAGAAAAACAAGTATCACTCTGGAGCAGGCGCAACACACATCCTTCTCTCGTGAGCGCACACGCCATAATGCTAATAATAATAATAATTTATTTGTTTATTCATTTAATTATTTAGTAATAATAATAATAATAATAATGAAAACAGGAGGATAAACGAGACACTAAAGGGAAGACCGTTTGAGTTCTTTGTCTGCGGATAGTGGAGGGGGAAGGGGAGAGAACTGTTGTTCAATGCTGCTGCTTGGTGCCAGTATACACAAGATAGCCGCAGCACGCCAAGGGGCCTTATGCACACAAGGCAGTCGCTTGAGATGCTTTGTTTCTTACACAGCAAGATATAATCAATATATTGTGTAAAAATAATCTGAATATTTCATACACTTTTGAGGAAATTTTACTTTGAATTACATATAGTGCAGAATTTTGAATTAAGCAAAACTACAAAGCATGTAAAACTCCATTCTTATGTTTGGGGGCTAACAACTTAGATTTCTATAGAATTCCAAATTAACCAAGTTCAAATGAACGAGGTTTTACTGCAGTACAGTTTGAGAAGAGAATTGCAACCATTTTGGCCATAATAAATGAAACAAACTATTTTTCTACCCATTTCTATAGAAGTTATTGTTATTTTTTTTAAAAACAAATTTTCCACGGCTCCTGAGAAAAGGGTTGTTACTTCGAGAAGTCGTTATTCCTGAGCCAGTCGAATAAAGAGTTGACCATAGCTACAACAGCTTGCACATCTTGTAAATAGCTGTAGTCACTACAAATGAATAATACCCAGCAAATAGGAAGTGGTCTACTTACAGAAAGAGACAGAGGTAGACGACTTGGAGTGTTGGGCTCAAAAATGTTTTGGTAGAAACTCTGAAGCGCTCCACTTTCCACGCTCTGTAACAATATAATGACACTGTAAATATCAACAAATTATTATCTAAGAACCAGCAATGATTATTATGTAAAAAATTTACTACAAAAATAAAAAAAAATAATTTGGATCTGTGACCAATGTTGATAAAATGTACCTCTGAAGTGCAACATTCTAGGTTTGAACACCATGTCCTTTTTACTGTACATTTGGTTTTAGATTGTCATGTAAATCTTGCCTTAGCCAAAAAGTTAACATTGCACTTTTCTGTATTTTGCATTGATTCTATGTGGTTTCAGGCAAAGCTGAGAACAATACATACATACATGCATACATACACACATATACATATGTACACATATTTACACACAGCATACATACGTACACACACACACATACGTACACACACACACATACATACGTACACATATTTACACACAGCATACATACGTACACACACATACATACGTACACACACATACATACGTACACACACATACATACGTACACACACATACATACATACGTACACACATACATACATACGTACACACACACATACACACGTACACACATACACACACACATACATAGGTACATACATACATGTTAGAACTATTAATATACGTAATTAACATTAGAGTAGTACACAATAACAACATCCATCTTTAGGTTATGTTGTGTATGAAGATGTTAGGTTATTGACATGTGTAGGTTGGCACAACTGGTCAGGTGGTCATTGGTGTAGTTGTTATGGATGTCGTTGGGGCGCAGGCCAGTGTGTTGAGTATGGATGGTAAATACAGTGTATTCCATAGTGGCAACAGCGGCGGACGGGTTAATGTGCGAGATATGTAACAGGTTACACGCTCAACTGGCCGTTTATTTACGTTAGTGCACCCTAGCAGCATTTTTGCTTGACTCTACATAATCAACTTTTATCAGTTGTTTATCAACAATGTCCTTCAGAAAGTGAAATTTTATGTCTATGTGCTTTGAACACTTAGTGTATTCATAGTTTTTTATCATGTGGATTGCTCCCTGATTGTCAACCATTAGACAGCACTTCACCACCCCTGTTTCACCCACAAACTCTGACAGAAGCCCTTTCAAGTACAGTAGATCTGATGCTGCCACGCTGCACGAGGTGTACTCCGCCTCAGCTGAGCTCAGAACAACAATTGGCTGTTTATCTGAGCTCCAGGACACCAAGTTGTCACAGTGAAATGATGCCATTCCACCAACACTCTTGCAGGCTGTCTTGTCATCCCCCCCCCCCCCCATCAAAATCTGCAAATGTAATTACATGAGAGCACTCGTCTGGACATTTCTGGTACACTAATTTCTTGTCACTGGTACCCTTCACATATCGAAGCACTCGTTTTGATGCATTCCACAATACCTGAGTTGGGCGGTCCAGAAAACGACTTAAATACAATGTGGCAAATGCTATATCGGGCCTACTAACTTGGGACAAGTATATCAAGCTACCAACCAGTTCATGATACGGCACATCTATCACGGCCTCTGCTTCACTGATATCCAATCTGTCTTCTATTGGAGATGCAGATCCTTTATATTACTGCAGGTTAAATTTCTTCAACATCTTGTCAATAAGCTTATGCTGGGACAGTTCAATTCTGTCTTCTGCTATCGTTAGCTCTGTCCCAATGAAGCACTGTACTTCTCCCACATCTTTTGCGTTGAATTCTTCTGTTAGTTTTGCTGAGAGTAGTTCTATTTTTACTTTCTCACCCATCAACAGAATGTCATCTATCCATATAACTAACCACAAATTATCTACAACATACAAACAGATATCAAAACTTGACCTTCTCAAATCATTCTTGGTTGCAAACTAGTTGAACCTTTGGTTCCAACATCTTGGAGACTCATGAAGTCCATACAAGGCACGTTGAAACTTCAGAACTTTCTCCCCTTTTTTAGCTCCCTTTGGCTGAAAAATGTACAAAAATGCTGTTGGTACATCCATCTGCTTAACACACCAATCCTTCTGTAGTGAATATGACAAGGCTGGTCTGATTGTGGACAATTTGGCAACAGGTGCATACACTTGTTCACTTCTGTCTGCTTGAAACCCTTTTGCCACTAACCTGGCCTTCTTAGTTCCGTCTGGTTTGGTGTGAAACACCCATTTAGTCTCAATTGGTTTAACATTCTCAGGTGGCTTTGCTGTTATCCAAGTTTTGAATTTATTGTGTGCTTCCAGTTCCTTTTTGATTGCTTCTCTCTATACTTCACTTTTTTCTACTGCTTCTTCATAGGTTTGTGGATCACTTTCACTCAGTAGGCAGTAGGCAACATTAAGTTCGTAGTTTTACAGATGTTTTGGTATTGCTAATTTCCTCTTTGGTCTCGTAGGTGAGAACTTCTAATTCTCATGTCTAAATCCATCAAACTCATCATCACTGTCTGCATCTGTAGTTGTTGGTTTCGTGTTGGTTACTTCTTCACCTTCCCTGGAGCCGTAGAACTTGCCATCACTTTTGGCAGTTGTAGGTGTTTGTTCTGTGTCGACTACTTCTTCACCTTCCTTGGCGCGCCCATCACTGAACTTAATTTTTGGTATGAGGTTTTCCTGCTCTTCATACTCCACGTCAGTCTCATCAAATGTCACGTCTCTTGAAACTTGTACGTTGCCTGTTACAGGGTCCCATACCCTATAACCATTGGGACTGTAACCAACCATCCTTGGTTTGACTATGGTGTCCAGGTTGTCTTTCTGGGGCAATTTCATCGCCCATGCTTTGGTTCCAAAAATCTTCATTTTTGAAAGGTCAACTTTTCCAAATTAAAGCTTGGGAGGAATTTCCCCCTCCCCTCAAGTGCTGCAGTAGGAGACCGATTAAGCTGGTATGCTGCAGTGCGAATTGCTTCCCCCCATAAGTATTTTGGCAGATTTGTTTCTGCAAAACTGGTTCTCACTTTATTGAGCAAAGTCTGGTTAAGCCTTTTACTAACCCCATTCATCTGTGGTGAGTATAGAACTGTATATTCCAGTTGGATATCATTCTCAGTGCAGAACATCTTCAGTTTTTTCGAAGAGAACTCCTCTCCTTCCCTCTCCCCCGTTGACTCACCTCACACGACTTGTACATCTTGTTCAAAATTGGGATTCTAAACGTTTTATATAGTCTATTAGATTTCCCGCAGCATCGGCTTTGGTTTTGAGCAAGTACACAACACAGAAATGTGAGTGGTCATCTGTTAAGGTCTGGTAGAACCGCTAACCGTAGTTGGTAGGAGTGGTGACAGGATCCTCTACATCCGTGTGAAGTAGTTCTCCAATTTTACGAGATCTGGGTGAGGTACTCCTTGGAAATGTAGTCGATTGGCTTTTCCTTGCCGGTAAGTCGCACACCTTTTTGGAAGTTGGCAACCCCATCAACCTCAAGCTGTGATAATTCAAGTGGCTAAGTTGCCTGTACCAAAAGCCTTCCACGTTCACTCAACAACAGTGTTCTACTTCACTCACTGAAAAAAAAAACTGCCACATATAGCTTTCCAGATGCATAACATACAACATTTAGGCCACTCTAATCAACTAATTCTGCTTTGTTACTGAAAATACCTTGTTTTCCTGCGTTGACCACTTTTTTCACAGATAACAGGTTGAATGTAAGATTAGGTACAATAAGGGCTTCCAGTTTTATTTTCACTTCACCTTTGAAGAGTCTTAGTGTCCCTCTTTGTTTTGCAGTTAGCTCTTCCCCATTTGCAACCTTTATCGTTATAGAATTTGCAATATCTTCAATATTCGTCATGCAAGCCATCAAACTTGTCATAATTAGATGACCTGTACAACCTGAATCTAAAACAAACTTAATTTCTTTCACACTTCCTTCATCTCCAACTAGTACTGTTTCTTCCTTATCTGTAGTGACAACAAAGGTAACTTCCGCCTCTCCGGAACACAAATAACTTGAGTTGTGTCCATCGATACCACGACTACTGTATCTTTGATTCCTGCCCTGAAAATTTCTGTTCCTTCGATCACGTAAAACATCTACGTTGTGGTTATTTTCTGCTTTGCGGCAATCTGCAATTAAGTGACGAGTATTCCCACATCCAACAAATTTTCTAATTGGTCTTGATGCGAAAAAAGATGATTCTTTGCCTATGTCTTCTGCTTGAATATGATTCAGTTTTAATTCTGCATCTAGTAACCTTGACTTCACGAAGTCCAATGTTAAGTCCGTATCAATAATTTTGAGTACTGTGATAACATTTTCAAAACGTTCGGACATGGTTAGCAATAAATGACAGACTTTATCATCTTGATCTATAGTAGATCCCTTTCTCTCTAAATCGCATATTAAGATGTCGAATTTGTTAAAGATGTGTTACACGTCATGGTTAGTAATTTCTTTCTTATTAACAGCTTTGATATGTGCTCTTCCTCTCAAATATTTTGCTTAATGCAGACATCATATCTGCGGCTGTTTTGGCATCCCTGACATAGTCAATGTGGCGATTGGTCACACAATTTATAATAAGAACCTTGGCCTTCTTATCTGCAGTGTTTGCCTTCTCTAAATCATTACCAGTCAATTCCTTTATTTCCACTCCCCCATCTACTACCCATCTCAGCTCTTTTTCATCCAATAGTGACAAAACACGAAACTTCCAATTTTTTAAGTTTGTATCAGTTAGTTGCAGGGAGGGTGTAGAAGTACCGGCCGCCATGTTCTCGTTCTCGACATTGATGCTCGGAAACCTTAAATTTTTCATTTCGTATGGTTTAAATTCACTTTCACAATCATGCAGCGCATACTACTTACGAACAAACTCTTACTTTATCACAGGGACACATCACCTGGGCCCTTACCCTGTTAGAACTATTGATACACATAATTAACACTAGAGCAGTGCACAATAAAAACATTATTTGCTACAAGGTCAGTTGCGAGTTTGGCTATTGTTCTGACTGGTTTGGGAGCCGCTGGCTCACTCTGTCCTGGACTGGGGCGGCTGACTAGAGTGCGGATGCTGGGCGATCCCAAATGCTCCCATGGACTGCTGCTACTGGAACTCCACCTGCTGCTGTTGAAGGACCTTCGTGGACTGGAACAAAGAAGGGGAGGGAGTTGGGGAGTTAGAGTTAGTCCCCATTGACTGGGAATTAATTAGTAGAGTGCTTTACTGGGTAGGTGCAACCTCAGGTAGAATGGTAGGTAGTAGTTGCCTGTCATTCCCACCTCTCTTGGTGAAGGGCATTATGTTCAGATACCTAGTCCAGGAGATAGGAGCAGGCGACATGCGTTCCCTATCTCAGCATGTTTTGCGGTATAGGCACACCAGAACGGTGCAGAGTACAACCTTTTTCCCCAACCGGCAAGGCAAACTGTGCTGTGGTTGATGAGCGGATTCTCTCTATGGCGCTCCAATAGCTTTGACATGTGAGCCTCTTGAGCAGACAAGTCCGACCCAGAGCGATGCACGCATTCCCTCGGGCAACACAAACGGTGTGGTGGATGGGTGCAAGTTGGTCTAGTGACTTATCCTCTCAAGCAGGGGTATGACTAGTGGTTGATGAACAACTGACATTTCCAGCCTCTACACTGGCATATATTCTGCTTTGGCTGAGGGCATGCCGGCCTTGTTGGGGGGGGGGGGGGGGGGGTGCTATGCGCACACATCTTGGGCGGAGTTAAAGGCTGCCATTGTTACCATGTGAAATCTCTTGAACTTCTTCGATGTTGCAATGGGTGTTGATTACTGGTAATCAATTGTTGTCATTTTCTCGAAGAGAGGCAGCACATTGCATAGCTTACTGGCCAGCGGTACTGCTGAAACGCAGAACGCCAATATGCCTGTAATAATTTCTGGTTCAGGGAAAATCCTGTAGTAATTCTAGGCTTCCAAACCCTATGCATTGTTGCTTGTAGAGAAACGAGTACATGAAGCGAAGTTATTAATTCAAATAGCCAGTAAGCATCTTGCATCAATATGCCCCCTCTCTGGTGCGACTGAGATTCATCTTCTGGGTTTGATAGGGCACCAACCTATCGGTGATGATGTAGAACTGTCATCCCCTTGAAGATGGTGAAGTTGGCGGTTGTGCTTCTGCTCTGTTCTTCGCTCTGTGTACCGGATTCTGACAGAATGGCAACACGTGTCGTGAATCATGTCTGGTTGGCTGGCGGGTGACTAGCGCTGTCTCTCTCACACTAGTCAGCTGGGTGGCGGCCGATGTGAATGACAGCTGGTGGTTGCTCCTCTTCTTGCCTTCCCCTGGGGATCGATGCGAGGAGGTATAAAAGAGAGGATAAAAATGTGTGTCACTGTGTCAGTTGATATGATCGTGGTCCTTCGTTTTTAAAGCGTGTCATTCACAAAATCAGCTGATGGCTTAGATATGGGGTTACAAATCTATTTACAGTGATTTCCTGTTGAGAAAGAAAGCGAAACAAGTGACACACAAAATATTAGACACTTTTGTGTGTGCAAGGACTAACTCGTGAAAGGTGTGTCTGCTAAGAGTTTACCGTCTGTGGCCACGTAAGGCGGAGAATAAAATAACTCTGCCAGAGCCGTCGTATGTGTTGCACAGCGGTAAAGAAAGTTATGTGTGACATAATTCGAGGGTTTGCTGAATCACAACCTTTAACATCCTGACAGACGGTTGGTGTAATAGGGCATCGAGTAGGCTGTTGGACTTCCATTAGCAGTGCTGGACCTAAAAGTTAAACTCGGTGAGAAACATCTCCCACCGGCTGAGCTTAGCTTTGGATCCTTTTGACTGGTGGAGCCACTGGAGTGCCTTACTATGCATCTGTAGGATGAACTTCTTGCCCCCCAGGTGGTAGCAGTATTTGCAGATGGCCCATATTATGGCAAGGCACTCTTGCTCGTTAATATGGTACCGTTGTTCAGTGAGGTTGAAACGAGTCCTGGCATCGGCGATTATCTGAGGGTGGCCTTTGGCATCTTCTTGGTAAAGAACAGCTCAGTGACCACTCTGACAGGTGTCCATCTGGAGGATAAGGGGGGTATCCCCTTGTGGGCGGTGAAGAAGCTGGATGTGACGAATGCTTTCTATCAGGTCCTGAAATGCTTGGCGCTGTTCCAGTCCCCACTTCCATCTAGCATTCTTCTGTAATAGCGGGTGTAGGGTGGGCATCTTGCTGGCGATTTTGGGTACAAATCTCTCAGCCAATTGCAGAGTCCCAAAAAATGACGCAGCTCTTTCTTGGTGGCTGGTTCTTCGGACTCTTCAATGGTCCTGATTGATGATGCTTGAGGGTAGTTTCCATCCGGTGAGACGATGTGGCCAAAATAGTCAATTGACGTCTTGCCAAAGTAACTTTCCGATAATTTACACAGGAGTCTGTGTAGTTCCAAGCACTCCAGTACATGTTGTAAGTGCCCATAGTGCTCTTCCCAGGTTTTCGAGTAAACTATGACATCATCCAGGTAGAAAAAACCGAATTGGTCTACGTAGTCGGTAAAGACTTCGGCTGACATTAGGCGCTGGAACATTGTGGGGGTGTTTTTCAAGCTGAACGGCCTCACCAGGAATTTGAGTGTTTCCCCTTCTGGTGTGGTGAATGCAGCTTAATTTCAGCTGTCTGGGTGGATCGCAATCTGCCAGTTACCCGATTGCATATCTACACGGAAGTGCAGCTGGCTGTCCTTTGCCACCAGTACGAATTGTGAATTGTAGGGTAAATTCAACGCTTCGACAATTCCTTTCTTCTTCTCATGATGAGATGACGTCCAGGCGGATACTCGATTTGGGCAGTTGTAAATCGGCATGTCGGTGGTGGTCCAGATTTTATGCTGGATCGAGTGGATTTGATGTAGTTGACCTGGTTGCCCAAATACTCCTGCGTGCTCGTCGAGTATTTGCTTCAGCTGGCTGAACTTGTGTCCGCTTAGGTGATGGTTAGTCAACTCAAGCTTAATCGGCTAGGGGGTAACGGCAGTGGGACTGTATTCCCAATTTACTTACTGTTACCCAATTCTTGTCTCCAAGTGGACTTTTCCTTGGCTGTGATCAAGCATGCATTGTTGCTGGCGCAGCCATGAGTGTCCTTTTATAAAGGCTTCAGACAGGTCTGGCAAAATTACTAAATCTGCGGTGCTGGTATGCTTGGGTACTTCTAATATGGTACAGCCTTCTACTGGTAGCATGGCGTTATATTGAGCCATTCGTATATTTTTCCGGGTGCACAGTGATGTCCTTTGTTGTGCAGTGAGGACATCACTGCAGATAAATTAGCCGGTGGCGGCAGAATCTAGCAGGGCTAGTATGGGCTGATTGTTTAATGTCAACTCTATGTGAGGGGCTTCAGCTGATTCGGATTACTCCATTAATTCTTGTATGCGGGGCCCTTGGCTTCCGGATACGACGGCCCTCATTTTGTTCTGGGGCCAGAATTTTCTGGCTGATGTGGCTTGGCTTCCTTCTTGGGTGGCGGAGGAGGAGGGGTGGACATCCTTGCGGTTCCCCCTTCCTCTGCGTGTCCCTGGCCCGCTGGTCGGTCTGGGCAATCCCGGTTAAAGTGGCAAAATGGGACAATACCAGCATCTAGACAAGGGGGGGGGGGGGATTGGCAGGTAGCTGCACCAGCCCTGGAGGGGTGATTCCTCACTTGCCTGTCTGCCTCTCAGGTTCCGCTCCCTTCCCCAATGGCTTGTCGAGAGCGGCTTGTGACTTGTAATTGCATTCACTTTCACGCACTCTTTCTACGATCTGTTCTACAGTTGTAGGCTTTGGGGTTTGCAATAAATTGCAAAGTTTTGGAAGGAGTATTCTTGCAATGTTTCTTATGCAGCTCTCTTCATTGGCGGTAGGCTATATTCGTCGGTAAAGTTACACTTTCCTTCAAATAAATTTCTTGGCCTCCTCATATGTAAATGAAAGCAAATATCTGTTCATTGGGATTTATGTAGATGATGTAGGATGTTGGGGCAAAAATAAACATGTAGAGTGGTTCAAGGAAGAACTAGGTGCGAAGCTAGAGATCAGAAAGCTAGGGAATATGATCCATTTTCTTTCCACAAATGTTGAGTACTGTAATGGGAAAATGTCCATCCCCCAGACTGATTACATTAAGCAAATATTGAGGGAGCTCAAATTAGAAGTGGAAAGGGTAGATCAACCCCTTTGGAAATTAATAATAACGATGGAAACTCATCTGGGGATGAGAAATATGATGCATATTTGTACAGGAAGGCAGTGGGTTCATTATTGCGCTTATCCACAACTACCAGGCCAGATATAGCATATGTAGAGTACGTCAGAAGAGTTGTGACCCTACAAAAAGGGACTGGCAAGATGCAAAACACATTATGCTCTACCTGAAAAAAATTTTGAACCTGAAGCTAATCTTTGTTTCTACTGGTGATCATGTTGATTTGTTTTGCGATGCAGACTTTGCAAATGGAAGTGACAGGAAGTCGGCGAGTGGTTAAGTGGCGACATTGGCAAATGCACCAGTCAGTTGGAAAACTAGACTACCAAAGAAGAGAGATCCTGTGGCCACATCCACAACTGAAGCAGAGTACGCATCAATGTTCCATGATGTAAAGGAAGCATTGTGATTGAAGCAGATTGTTACTGAATTAGATCGAACAAAGTTTCTACCTAAGCTGTTTATTATTAAATGTGATAATCAAGGTGATATTAAACTTGCAGAAAACAGTTGTGACACAGAATTACCTAAGCATTTTGACATAAGTACCAATTCTGTAAAGATTGTGTTGAGAAGGGAGTTATGAAGTTTGAGTATGTTCTGAGCAATAAGAACTTGGCAGATCTGTTTACGAAAGCTACGAACGGGCCTAAAACTCAATGTTTTGTTAAGGCAATGCATTTGTTTTGAATTCATCTTGTATTGTAGCAGAGCAAATGTATTCTCCTTTAATGTTTTATTTTTTTTTAGTGCTGTGTGTCTTAGCAGTCAATTTTATTGAGTGTTTACATTGATTTACAGATGGCAGAGCAAGGGGAAGTGTTGTAAGATGCTATGCCATCAGTAAGGTGGTTTTTATCTTTGAACAGCCTGCACTGTGGCAGGACTTATTTTTATAAGTTGATACACTGTTTTTAGGCTTATCTGTCTTTTATTGTCATGTGTGGTGTGGTATGGGTAACTTGACTTGCGAGTGTTTATATGTTAATCTGTAGTTGTCTTTTGTCTATGGTCAAATGAAGTATGTTCATGGCAACTATCGTGAATATCCTTCGTGAATGTACACTAGTGTTGACAAGACAGATGGTGTATTTTTTCCACTGTGCCTTATAATATGAACAACAATTTAAACTCGGCAATCCACCATCCTCGCAGACTAAAGTAAGACCCGAGATCCAAAGTCAAGACACCTTTTCTACCTACCAGAACTTGCCTAAATCTGAGCTTCTACCCTGCCACATGCCATACCACAGGGCAGAGAGGGCAAAGGTTGAGAAAATAGCCATGCTCAGGCTTTAAGATCTGTGGGAAAAGGAGCCGACTGTCACAGATTAGTAACACCACAGTCACTTCTACCAGGCAGACATCACGAACCAGCAAAACACGAGCTCAGCAGGGTCCTCACACCGCCTAAGATCCAACGCACCAAGGCTAGTATTAATTACCCTTGCCACCGACCCTGCCCAAGTGCCATCCAGAACCCATCAGGCTTACTCCAGCTACAGCAGTTAAACACCCCGGGCATCTGCCATCAGCTAAGCCTGCTAATATTGCAACTGCATTCGCTCCTACCTGTGCTACTATTCATCCCACTGCCCTCTTGGCAACTCCACATGCTGAAATATGAGTGTTAGAATTACTGGAGAAGAGCCCCAGAGATGAGATTACCCAGTGAATGAAGCAACTGCTTCCAGGCTATGAGCGAGGAGAAAGGCTTGGCTCCCAAACTGCCAATATTACTTTTCATAAGACAATAATTACACACAAAGACACATGAATATGATAAAACCACCAGATAGAGAACATCACATATTGTGCTGAAAGAAACTTTGTCAAGGATAAAATCATGTACTTGCTAGTGTACTAGATGTAGGTGCACTAGGTGTTCTCAAGATATATTTTATGGAAAAAATGTCATCAAATCATGTAAAACTAATGGTGCTAAGGGAAAGACTAATCTACACTACATATTTAAAATATGACAAAACCATCTTCTGCCACTTTATTTCAAATTCCCTTTTGCATGAACACTCCAAATTAGAACAGAAGCTTTAGAAAAATTGAATTTCAAATGAGCGAATAGTTTAACTTAACAGATCTTGCTTGGCCACACAAGGCAAAACTCTCTGTGAACACACTTATAGAATAGTACTTATTTATCAAACAACCTGGGCTAAGACATATTTCGCAGACAGAGAATGCCACCATGTACAAACAGTTTTTGCTTATTAATTTATACTTCATAAATTTACTTTACTGCCTAGAAGTACAAATGTGCTATATTGACTTTCTAAAAATAAAAAAGCCTTTTAAAATAAATTGCTTACAAGAACACAACATGAAAGATAATGTGATAAACTCACAGCAGAGCATAGATATATGCTGAAGAGGACCTGGAAGAAGTTGTACACAACCAGGAACTGTGTCAGTTGAAATGGCTTTTGATTCTTCATTATTGCTGGCCCCAGCTTGAGGACAAACAGCAGGTACACCATGAGTATTGTTATTATTGGGACAGGGCTGCTCATCAGGAACCACGAATCCACGTTCAAGGCTGCAGTAAATAAAAACTAAGTGCCACTTACATAAACTTGCACTAGCAATGCAAAAAAAAAAAGTACTACAAAGTGTGAAACATTCTTTCTGCACACACACAACTCACATCATTCCAGTAATTCCTGCACGAGTTTTCTTGAAAAATTTCCACACTGTTTCCTGTGAAATCTGCAATGTTCAAGGGGGGCGGCTGCAGTGTAGTTAACTGACTACTAATCAAGTGAACTAAATTTTATTCCTGGCAGGGTCACCTAGATTTTCGCATGTGTGAAATGTGGTGGACATTGCCATTGGCTGGTTGGTTTCTCGAGGCACTCCCTTTACCCCTGCCCACGCCTTATGCTGCTGCTCCATCTTCACATCATTTCACCTAACTGATGCTTACTCAAGCAAGATCTCTCTGTCCAGCACAGGTCAAAACTTCACAAGTCATTCAATGTTCACAACTGGGTGGCAATCAGCAAACTGAGAAAAAGGTCTAAACCAGGCAACATGTTGAACTGAAAACCAGAATGAGAAATTTAACTACTTTTATTGGAATCTATGGTACAGGTAGTTTCAGTAGCTAGCAAACAAATGTAGAAACTTTCTGAAATACTGTCACTATAACATAACTCAAAAAAATGTATTTTCCTTGTTATAAATATATCTGTAATCACAAATGTATGGAAACATATCTGTGTATCAGAGGTAAAGGACACTATGTATATTTTACAAAACAGACTTTGACATGGTCTTATTTTTATACTCTTTTCCGAGCAGAAAAGCACTGTCTTCTAGATGGAATAGTTAGTAATTTAGCCAGTAGGAAAGGGCACTTCTGCCAAAGCCCATATTTGTGACATAGTGCCCTTTACTTCTGATGCACAAATGTGTATACAGTAAAACCCCTCTATTACGACCCCATTTATTATGACCACCTCTATATTACAACCCAATCCCAAGGAACCGTGAAAAGTTTGGGTCGAAAAAGTCGAAAATTTGACTGAAAACAGTTACAGTCATCTGTCTCCCAACCGTGTGCCATCTTGAACCATCTTGAACCGCAGTTTTAGTTATGCGCAGATTTGTTTTTGTACACCTTTTCTCCAACCGTGGTACTAATTTCTATTATCCACGGTTTTCAATATAAGGAAAACCAGCCCTTACTGATGTTAGTGGTCACGTATTTCTCAAATTACCATCATAGACTTTGACATTTATTGTCCCAAGCAGAGTCAAGCAATAAATTACTTAATGCCAGAAGGAGACACTGGTGTATTGTATATGGAAGCGTGGAGTGCAGGCCGGGTTAGTAAGGATTCTTTGTCCTAGTCACATGCCACTGCCTTACTCTACCTGTCTTTTTTCGCTTCCATTATCCCTCCACTTTTGCTGTAAAAACAAGGGCACATTACACAGACTAGTTTCTTAATCAGTGTATGTATGATAACTTCAAATTTAATTCAATATGGTTTTTTTTAATGATTATTTTTAAGTTTATGTGTGCCCACACCTATGTAATAAAATTTCCAAACATCCAGAATTTCAGTAAATGATGGTTTGACATGTACATTAAAAAAATTCAACATTTAAACTTGCTTAACTTCATGTCGAGTACAATGAGAGCTGTCTCATTATAATGACAATAAAGTTTAACCAATAAACACAATAAATATAGGAATTACTGTATTAGTATTACTGTAAATAATACATTAAAAAAGATTTCACCTAAACCCATTTAAATAAAGAATATAGGTAACATCACAAAAGACTACATATTTATTATTGTAATTGGACATGGAATTTAAGCCATCTGCAAACTTTCAAACCCTCTGGGGGAAAAAAATAATATAACAAAGAATGTAAGCTGAATTCAAGCACACTCGATCAGCTGAGAGCATGCGGGAAAGTTATCGACCGGCCATTCGCGATGGGCAGGAAGGAGAAGGAAACACATCAGCAGCAGGAGGAAACAATCTATCCCTCCCTTACAAACCGGTCAGCAAACAGACAAAGGACACAAGAATGGAATGCTGGTTACTAGGTAACTAGCTCTCTCCCTGCATCCATATAAGGGGAAGAAACGAGCTCTACCGAATATCACCAATGACAGCCGAAGCTTGCGTATCAATCTACACTTACATTGATGCTGCTGTGTTCGCATGGCAAATGTGTGATTAAAGTAATTAATAATATTTCACTTCAAAAATTTCTGTTTTGTCATAGATAAATAAGTAATGTTATTGCAATTGATATCTTTATGGTATTTATTTCATAATTCAAAACCACTGTCTCTGATTTTCCTGAACACTTAACCCTTTCGCAAGTTATGATGCACTCTGACTTGGTGCAAATGAAGTATTTGATGACAAAAGATGTCATATAGGCCATTCCAGGATATCAGTTTATTTAGAAGATGTACTAGCTATTGAAATAAATGAATATTAATCCTCCGATCTCCCCACAGGAATCTACTGAAAATGAACTTAAGGTTTAGTAACACAAGTCACTCAATGTTCAAACAATTTTTGGTCACATGAGAAGGTCAAATATAGGCTTCTGGGCATATCATTTTATTCAGAAGATGCTGCCTACTGAGTTGAATTAACAGCGTACCTACCGATAAATTCATTTTAGAGACATTTAGTGATTTTGTCCCATAACTTTTATTGACCTTTTTTGTCACCAGCCTCAGTACTCATATGATGTTACAATAGTGTCCAAAGAACCTTGTTATGCATAATACAAAGAATTCAGAAATGTGACGCCGGCTAACAGCCAGTGGAGGTAGAGCCCATGACGGCGCTCACGTGTCAAGTGTTCCACACTTGCGCAAAGAGGCCAATAATTTGAACTTTCCTATAAATGTTATTTTCAGGGTAAAAGGTGTTATATTGACTTTACACTGTTTAAATGCGGCGCCGAGATTAAGAACATCTAATATTCTGGCATGAACGCCATCACAAAGAGACATTAAAATAATATTGAGATTCATAACAAAATTATAGAAATGTAAAACAATATCTAATTTAATTTGTGCCATTTTATTTTCAATATAACATATTTCACACGGCGTGCATAGCACTTCCGCTTATGTGAACCCCGTAGGCGGCCATGATAAGTACGTATGACGCTTGTATCTGAACAGTCCGTCGAGGATAGCTTGCGAGGTAAGACACTGTCACGTGCGCACTACAACTTTTGTTCACTGATGTAGGTTTCCATAGTCACTGTAGTTTACTGGTTAATCTGTGCTTGCGTACGTTTTTGCCAGGCATTTTCCCCAGCATTATGCTCCCGCTTTACTCATTCTTACGCCCTTGTGGCATTTTTAACCTAATCGAGGATGAGGAGGAGAAATATTTCGGAAAGGTCACGCGACCCATGCATTTTGAATCAGACGCCATCTGCCTATATTTATGGCATTTCAGTGTAACTTCTGCATTATTTCTACACGCAATTTTAAGAGATTTATTTTTATGTTTGTATTTAAGGCTAATTTTCGTGTTTGACTATTTTACGGTAACATCACGTATAACCACTTGGCGACTGAAGCCAAGTCATTGTATACAGCATCATTGCGTGTTAAGAGCTTATTTATATAACATCGTATGTGCAATAATTTATTTCAGGGTTTTATGTCAGTTTTATTCAGGGTTCAATGTATTTTTCACGTAAATTGATGCTTTTTGTACTTGACCACGCTGTCAGAGTAATGTTTGATTTCACTGCCATCAGGCATGTTACAAGCCTGTAATGACTAGAATCGTAAAGAGAACCACTTGCTCAACACAAATAAGATTTTATCTGAATTTAGTTTACCATTTCCACACAGAAATATTGCAATTTCACATGCACCATGTGGTCCGCTACGAACTTCATCCAGCAGCATCCGCGCCACCTAAACTTGTTTTCACACATGTGTATGTTTATTGTGAATATTCATCTCGTGTCCCATCTTATTTCAGGTATTATTCAAGGGTATATGTAATTGTGTAATTAGTGTACGGTGCAATTATTCCTGTCCTAGCCGGCTCTGTGTATAGGCTGTCACCACACTAACCACGCGCTGGAGGGTGAGCCCTGACGAGTTTGCGTTAGTGATGCCGAGTAATCATGCGTGTTAATGTGTATTGAAGGTTTTCATTTGTAATTCACTGTGTCCTGTCTTCAGAGAAAAACTGTCGGTCCACCCTAGCGGCTGTCTGCCCTCTTCCCTTGTGAAGGCTGTGCTTCCACACACCTCGGTGAGATCATCCATTTAGGCGTGCGCTAGGTTAATTATGGGCTGGGGAGCACCCAAGGGGAATTGACTAGTCATGACTGAGATAATCATTTCATTGGCATGTTGATGTGTGTGAACAAAATCAATAAAAACAAGTCTAAAGTGATTTCAATTTTTTGTTCAGTAGTTCCTAGCCACATATGTTTTACAAATTGTTTATTTCAGTGATTTTATTGAAAGTTTAGTATTGCCAAAGTGTTTGTAAATATCCACGGGTGAGACGGACACACAGAACCCACAGCATCCCTGAGAACCCTGAGTCTCAATAGTGCAGTGATTGGGAAGCACTGATGGCGCCCAATTGACCAGTAAGTATTTGTGTCATAGTTCATCTCGTATCTCACCTGACGGCGTCAATTGGTGTTACTAAGTGGGACCAAGTGTGTTCATCTGCGTCGTGTCATCTGCGTCAACCATGAGAAGATGGCAGACACCACGTCTGTCTGACCGCGAGAAGCCCTCAAGACATCTGCGTCAGCAACCGCGACACTCGCGAACGCGAGATACTTGGACATGCCGATTGTTCGATGTGTGCATTGTGGGAGATTAAGGGAACTTAACTTGTTTGAGGGAAGTATGTGGGAGCAACCCTTATGTCAATGCACATCCGACAACTTCTTTACGCCATCAGAGCAACGCCTGTGCACGCGCACTTGATGTTACGGGACGGGAACCAAGTGGGTGCTGTGCCAACAAATTAGGAAAGACTCACATTTACAATGCATATGGCCTGCGGAATTTACCACCTACCGCGACAGTTTTATAAACTGTGATGAGTAGCGTAAGACGAACTGTGCTGAGATCGCGCCACCACCAACACCAGAGGTGAAACCCACGCTGCCAGTAGTTGTTACTTACACGCTTCAGGGTTTAACCGGGCCAGATCGCAATGTACTACTGGCAACTTTCGTGGGACATGACTCAGAAGATCCGGGTATGTTACTAGCAGTGTGCGAAGACAAATTGCTTAGGCATCGCGAACATAGGGATGACTGGACTGAGGTAACTGCCAAAAGGTTAAGGGGAACCGCTGCCACATGGGGAACCGCTGCCACATGGTGGAACTTGGTAAGGGACTATCGAGTCACGTGGGAGGAGTCTGTGAGAGAGTGCTAGGTCGATTTGACACTGATGGGGAAGCTATACAGACACAAGCGTGACTGTACCATGAACAGCAATGTGTACATGAAGGCATTGAGAAATTTATACAACGTAGGCTTGGCTTGTTCAAGCGTTTGAACACAGGTCAGCCGACACGCAGCATTTTAGAGATCATTGTGACATTGTCAAAACTGGACATTAGACTGTTGTTGCGCAGAGCCAGCCGGGAGAGCGTGGAATTGTTTACAAGGGAGGTACGTGCTTACGAACAAGATAAGCAGGCGGAATAGAGAGAACAAGTGCCGGACCGACAAAATGAACCCACGCTGCCTGTACCCCCCTCCTCTGGTTACCCATGTGACGCGACCGCCGCCTCCTGTCAGACAGATCACTCAGTTGCCGCCGCAGCAGAAAAACCCACCCACTATGCGCAAGAGTGTTCCAGGAAACTGAAAGTACCGTCAAAGCACTGCTAGTATGTGTTGAACTTGAAGGGAAAAATTTCACGGCTGTTACTGACACTGCTGCCAGTCACAACTTTGTCCGTGAGGGATTAGTACAAGCAATAATGACTAGGGTGCCACAGAGACGTCTGCAATTCGCTACCACCCACCACCAGGAAGAAGCAAAAAGTGTGATGCACGTAACAGAAGGAATTAGATAGCTGCGTACCAAGTGCGATGTCTACATTGTGACAGATTTGTGTGACAAAGTGGTTTGGGGCTGCCATGGCTTGTTAACAACCATGCCGTGATAGAACCGCACCTGAATCGTCTGCACATAGGGACACATGGCCGATGCGACTGTTTACGCCGTGGGAGCAACACCACCAATAACAACAACAACTGCTGTGCCGCTTGGTGACTTCGAGCACAAGGTGCCCGCCACACATCAGCAACATCTGCAGAACCAGTATGCCAGTGTGTTCCATACTGAGGGGAAGCTGCAGCGCACTGACATCACGGAGCACACAATCGTCACCACGCACGAGGACCCGGTGTACTCCAAGCCACGAGACCTAGGTTTTTCTTTCGCAGCGTCATCAACTAACAGGTATGTGAGATGCTCAACGATAATGTTATTGAACCTACACAAAGTCTCTATAATTCAGGTACTACCGTTGCTCCAAAGAAAGATGGCGATGGCGATTCTGTATCGACTTTCGACCCCTACATAAGATTACCGATAACATGCAGCGACCAGTCACAAAAATGAAATTCACTTTGTCAATATTAGGACCAGCTTCAGTATTTACGTCACATGATTTAAAGTCTGGATATTGGCAAGCGCTTATCCGCCCACAGGACAGAAAGAAAACAGCCTTTACTATCCCAAATGGACGTAGATTTCAGTTTGTAGCCATGCCATTTGGTTTAAAGTGTGCCCCTGCAACATTTCAGAACTTAATGGTTAATGTATCGGATGGATTTACTGAAGACTTTGCGATGGCGTATTTGGATAATGCACTTGTTTCTTCTAACAGATGGGAAGAGCATTTGCACCATCTGAGCCTTGTGTTTGAACGGCTCAAACATAATAGACTGACGCAGTCGGGTGAGACACGAGATGGAACGATGACATAAATACATACTGGTAATTTGGGCGCCAGCGGGGTTTCCCAATCACCGCACTATTGAGACTCAGGGTTCTCAGGGATGTTGTGGGTTCTGTGTGTCCTTCTGACCCAAGCCTACCTACAAACCCGTTGGCAATACTAAACTTTTAATAAAATCACTGAAATAAACAATTTATAAAACATATGTGGCTAGGACACTGTCACTAATGAATAATAAATTGAATTCACCGTAGCCTTGTTTTATTGATATTATTTATACACATCAACATGCCAATTATATGGTTATCTCGGTCATGACTAGCCAATTCCACTTGGGTGCTCCCCAGCCCGTAATTAACCTAGCGCACGCCTAAATAGATGATCTCACCGAGGTGCGTGAACGCACAGTCTTCACAAGGGAAGAGGGCCAACAGCCGCTAGGGTTGACAAACGGTTTTTTCCCTGAAGACAGGGCACTGTGAATTTCAAATGAATACCCTCAATACACATTAACACGCGTGATTACTCGGCATCACTAACACAAACTCGTTTCGGCTCGTCCTCCAGCACGTGGGTAGTGTGGTGACGGCCTATACACAGAGCCGGCTAGGACGGGAGTAATTGCACCATACACTAATTACACAATTACATAGACCCTTGAATGATACATGAAATAAGATGGGACACAAGATGAATATTCACAATAAACACACACACATGTGTGAAAACAATCTTAGGTGGTGCGGATGCTGCTGGATGAAGTACGTAGCGGACTATGTGGCGCAGGTGAAATTGCAACATTTCTGCATGGAAATGGCAAACTAAATTCAAATAAAGTATTTTTCGTGTTGTGCAAATGGTTCTCTTTACGATTCGAGTCCTTACAGGCTTGTAACATGCCTGATGGCAGTGAAATCAAACATTACTCTGACAGCGTGGTCAAGTACAAAAAGCATCAATTTAAGTGAAAAATACATTGAACTCTGAATAAAACTGACATAAAACCCTGAAATAAATTATTGCACATACAATGTTATATAAATAAGCTCTTAACACGCAATGATGCTGTATACAATGACTTGGCTTCAGTCGCCAAGTGGTTATACGTGATGTTACCGTAAAATAGTCAAACACGAAAATTAGCCTTAAATACAAACATAAAAATAAAGCTCTTAAAATTGTGTATAGAAATAATGCAGAAGTTACACTGAAATGCCATAAATATAGGCAGATGGCGTCTGATTCAAAATGCATGGGTCGTGTGACCTTTCCGAAATATTTCTCCTCCTCCTCCTCATCCTCGATTAGGTTAAAAATGCCACAAGGGCGTAAGAATGAATAAAGCGGGAGCATAATGCTGGGGAAAATGCCTGGCAAAAACGTACGCAAGCACAGATTAACCAGTAAACTACAGTGACTATGGAAACCTACATCAGTGAACACAAGTTGTAGTACGCACGTGACAGTGTCTTACCTCGCAAGCTATCCTCGACAGACTGTTCAGATACAAGCGTCATACGGACACAACATGGCCGCCTACGGGGTTCACATAAGCGGAAGTGCTATGCACGCCGAGTGAAATATGTTATATTGAAAATAAAATGGCACAAATTAAATTAGATATAGTTTTACATTTCTACAATTTTGCCATGAATTTCAATATTATTTTTATTTCTCTTTGTGATAGCTTTCATGCCAGAATATTAAGTGTTCTTAATCTCGGCGATGCAGGCACTTTGAATATTCATAAATAAACAATTAAAATCAGTACAAGCACTGTAAAACATTTTAAGACATATTAAACACTGTAAAGACAATATAACATATTTTACCCTGAAAGTAATAATTATAGGAAAGTCGGCCCCCTTGCGCACGTGCGGGACGCGTGACACGTGAGTGCCGTCTTGGGCTCTAGCGCCGCTGGCTGTTAGCCGGCGTCAAGACTTACGTGCAAAGTGGAAAACTGTAAGTTAGGTATGAGTAAAATGGCGTTTCTAGGTCATTATGTAACAGAAAACGGACACGAACCAGAACAACAACACATACGGGACGTTCAACATAAACACACACCCAGATCATGTAAGTCAAGAAGTTTTATGGCTTCATTAACTGGTTAAGGGAATTCATCCCAAATTTTTCCCTAATAACTGCACCGTTAACTGCTTTGTTGTTTGAGAAACGTAAATTTGTCTGGACACCTCAAGCCGATCGAGCATTTCAAGACACTAAAAGTGCATTTTAGAACTGTAATCCGCTGTCTAGATTCAAACCAGAATTATCTATTGTCGTACAGACAGATGCCAGTCAAGAAGGCTTTGGGGCCGTGCTGTATCAGGAGGGAGCAAACGGGGAAAAACATATCATCAGTTATCATAGTTCAAAGTTCAGAGACGCAGAACGTAACTATCACGTTAACGAACAAGAATGTTTGGCCATTGTACATGTATTGCGGAAGTAACGGCCGTACTTGCTAGAAAGGCAGTTCACACTCAAAACTGACAACCGATGCCTTATATGGTTAGAGGGATTGCATAACGGGAAAAGTAAACTTACCTGCTGGGTGCTGTTACTGCAGGAGTACGATTTCAAGGTAGAACACGTGGCGTGAAAAACCAACGAGCTTGCGAACGCCTTGTCCAGGAATCTTTACCCGAATCTAACGGTAACTGACGATGCAGAGTGGGAAGAGGCGCTACCGCAGTGCTGTGCAATACCAACTGCAGAAACACAAATCCTCGTACAAAACATTGTTGCCACACCACCTGGCAAACTTGTCTCCTTAATTGTACATGACGTGTTAAAAGAGGTACACACCGCACAAGAAAATTCCCCAGATGTAGTGCAATGCCGAAAACACTGTGCCACACGCTACACAGAACACTGGAGGGTAGTGGACAGAGAAATACAAACCAAACCACCTGGTAACTGTGCACGATGGCGGACGTATGTACTGAAAGAGAAATGGGAAATAGTGTTAAAGCATGCACACGACAGTTTGGAGCATGTACACCCGGAATCCGAGAAAACATGAAGGAACATGCAGAAATGTTTTCACTGGCCAGGGATTCAGGAAGATGTCAGGAAATATGTACAGAACTGCATCACGTGTAACATCCGCAAGCCACGGAGAGCAGATGGCGACGCTCCACAACAGCCAAGGCTGCCAATCGAGCCATTCAAAACAGTAGCTATCGACATCATGGGCCTGTACCCGCGTACGAAAACTAGGAAAAGATTTCTTGTTGTTGCCACGGATTTCTTTACAAGTTGGACTGAAGCATATCCAGTCAGCAATGCTTGTGCGCACACCGTGGCACAAATAATGCAGAACGAGTTTTTCCCAAGGTGGAGACACCCCGAATATTTGTTGACGGACAATGGAACACAGTTTGTAGGGCTAAAATGGAGGAAGTACTACACCAGATGGGGAACAGAACACCTTACTACCCCAGGCTACCATCCCAGGGCTAACCCAACCAAGATGAAACCAGGACGTAAAATCCAATTAAGTGTCCGGTTAAGCGAGGATCATACTAGGTGGGCCAAATTGATTCCGGAGATAATGTTTTACCTACAGAATAGAGTGAACGTGGCAACTGACAAAACACCCTCCAAGATGGCACAAGGTCGCAAACTCCGTGCCCCCGGAGCACCCCGCAAAAACCCGCCCAGATTACCTGAACAAATCGCCAAACACCAGGCGCAGGTTCATGAAGAAGTCAGGGCGAACCAGCTCAGCTATTGTAATGTGTGGGTACTGGATAGCAAGAGGCCGCCACCCAAACTTGTACCCGGGATGTACGTGTATATACGAGAAAACCCGTTATCGGCCGGGGCTACGAAATACTGTGCTGGACTGGCACCTAGATGCGCAGGGCCAGTGAGAGTAGTGGAAAAGATGGGAAATTCCACGTATCTAGTGAAGTTGGGACCCAGACGTGTCACGAAATGGCACCGTGGCAACCTGTGGATAGCCCGACCGCCTGTAGGGAAGAGGGGCAAGGAGACAACGTTACGCCCAGTACCGCAGCGAGCTCGCAGAATTTCACCAGGGAGTTCACAGGAGGACAACACGTACACTGATGAGAACAACACTAACACGGGAACATTCAGCCAAAGTAGTGAACTGATATTTAAGGGTTTTGAACCGACTGAACACTCAAAACTTAGTAGTGAGGAGCTGGAAACAAGTAGTACCGTAACACAGTTTCTGGGTTTTTCTGTTAATACAGGTAAAAACACAACAAATCAGAGCAAGTTTAAGGGGTTTCCAAGTGTACACAAAGAAAGTGGTAACACCAGTGCACACGTAATTTTCTACACAACCAGTGCCAGTGGGTTGAGTTTTAAGGGGTTTCCCCATGACACAGCTGAATTTGGTTATAACCAAAGTGTAAACGTAAACCTCGATACCACATGTGAAGGCGAGACTACTTTAAGAGGCTTTCCAGTTCCCGCAGGGGAGAGCCTAGAAGGGCAAGAGAGTTTGAAAGGGTTTGAGGAAGCTTGTAGGGCAGTGAGTGTGATGTCAAGAGTCAACAAAGCGCAACACAGTACTCGCAAGATGCGAGCCAAGTCACCACCACGTACCCACATTGTTATTCCTGCCTACACCCCCACCCCTGCAAATGCCAAAGAAACCGACGACCTCCGAGGCCATGTTTTCTTTGCCCTCAATTGGCAACCAGCTGGGCAGAGCCCGCCAGAGCAATGTTGTGTTGTTCGCACCGTCTTGACATTCGAGGAAATGGTCGTTTGATGCCGGCTAACAGCCAGCGGCGGTAGAGCCCATGATGGCACTCATGTGTCCCGTACGTGCGCAATGAGGTCAATAGTTATAACTTTCCTATAAACGTTAATTTCAGGGTAAAATGTGTTATATTGTCTTTACAGTGTTTAATATGTCTTTAAATGTTTTAAAGTTTTTGTACTTGTTTTAGTTGTTTGATTATGAATATTCAAAGTGCCCGCAGCACCGAGATTAATAACACTTAATATTCTGGCATGAACGCCATCTCACAAAGAGACATTAAAATAATACTAAAATTCATAAGAAAATTATAGAAATGTAAAACAATATCTAATTTAATTTGTGCCATTTTATTTTCTGTATAAAATATTTCACTCAGCGTGCATAGCACTTCCCTTTATGTGAACTCCGTAGGCGGCCATGATAGGTCCGTGTGACCCTTGTAACTGGACAGTCTGTCGAGGAGAGCTGACGAGGTAAGACACTGTCACGTACTCACTACAACATTTGTTCACTGATTTATGTCTCCATAGTCAATTTAGTTTACTTGTTAATCTTTGCTTGTGTAAATTTTTGCCAGACATTTTCCCCAGCATTATGCTTCCACTTTACTAATTCTTACGCCCTTGTCATTTTTAATTTAATCGAGTAGAAGAAGGAGAAAGATGTCGGAGAGGTAAGCAACCCGCATATTTTGAATCAGATGCCGTCTGCCTATGTCTATGACATTTCAGTGTAACTTCTGCATGATTGCTACATGCAAATTTTAAGAGCTTTATTTGTATGTATGTATTTGAGGGTAATTTTCGTGTTTGAATATTTTACTGCAACATCACGTATAATCACGTGGCCGACTGAAGCCAAGTCATTGTATACACCATCATTGTGTTTTAAGAGCTTATTTATATAACATCGTATGTGCAACCATTTATTTCAGGGTTCTATGTATTTTTCACGTAAATTGATGCTTTTCGTACTTGGCCACGCGATCACAGTAATGTTTGATTTCACCGCCATCAGGCATGTTACAAGCCTGTAACAATGTTTGTCGTAAAGAGAACCACTTGCTCAACACAAATAAGATTTTATCTGAATTTAGTTTGCCGTTTCCAAGCACAAATACTGCAATTTCACCTGCACCACGTGGTCCGCTATGAACTTCATCCAGCGGCATCCGCACCACCTAAACTTGTTTTCACACATGTGTATGTTTATTGTGAATATTCATCTTGTGTCCCATCTTATTCCATGTATCATTCAAGGGTATATGTAAATGTGTAATTAGTGTACGGTGCAATTATTCCTGTCCTAGCCGGCTCTGTGGTTAGGCCGTCACCACACTAACCACGCACTGGAGGGTGAGCCCCGACGAGTTTGCGTTAGTGATGCCGAGTAATCACTCTTGTTAATGTGGATTAAGGGTTTTCATTTGTAATTCACTGTGTCCTGTCTTCAGAGAAAAACTGTCAGTCCACCCTAGCGGCTGTCTGCCCTCTTCCCTTGTGAAGGCAGTGCTTTCATGCCCCTCAGTGAGATCATCCATTTAGGCGTGTGCTAGGTTAATTACAGGCTGGGGAGCACCCAAGCGGAATTGGCTAGTCATGACCGAGATAATAATTTCATTGGCATGTTAATGTGTATGAACAAAATCAATAAAAAGTCTAAAGTGAACTCAATTTTTTATTCAGTATTGACAGTATCCTAGCCACATATGTTTATCAATTGCTTATTTCAGTGATTTTTATTAAAAGTTTAGAATTTCCAACGTGTTTGTAAGTACGCACGGGTGAGACGGACACACGGAACCCACAACATCCCTGAGAATCTGAGTCTCAATATTGCGGTGATTGGGAAGCACTGATGGCGCCCAAATTACCAGTAAGTATTTGTGTCATCGTTCATCTCGTGTCTCACCCAACGGCATCAAATGTTACTAATATGTCAAAATACAGGGATAAAAAGCATTTTTCATACTTTTAGGCAACAAAATTTAAATAAGCCTACCTTTAATATTGTTTATATTGAATTTTTCTCTACAAAATTGTACATACCAGGTTTATTAATGACACAATGCACAATAATTAAAAAATAAACAGTTTTGATTCCTCTGAAAACAAAATTAAATTTATGTCAGTATTCCGGTAAACTGCACTACAAAATAAAAATATAACACTGTAAAAACAACAAAAAAAAAAGTTATACACACAGTGCAGTTCTCATTAAAATTTATGCAATTTTTACTAAGATCAGATATTTTTGTATTGAGCAATTTTAGTTCTTCTTTCTGTTGCTTAAGTATTCTTTTTTTGGCAAACTGCTATTCTCTCATTTCTTCATAAGCTCTTCACTTGGTTTTTTTCTAATTTATCCTTTTCCTCTATCATTTTGGCTAATGCTTCCTTTAGACTTGCTAATGAATTTCTGATGACTAAATTCATACTTTTCGAAATTACAATATAAGAAACTGTTCCTACTAAAGAAACTGTTTCATAAACAAACCTGTGTGCCACAAGGGAGTCTTATGTCATATGCTCCATCGAACATTATTTACTTATTGAAAAGCCTGTCTAAACAGCTGCACTGTAGCATTTTCTGAAAGAAAGTAAGTAATGCTGTATTCTCCAACTTTAAACCAAAAATGATATTCATAAGGAAACTGTCACATTTATGTTACTTCTGGTCAAATTGCTTGATAGTATCAACAAGAAAGAATTTTCACAAAACCGTAACTAATCCCTCTTCACACAGTCTGCAACTGATAGTGTAACTTGTTGTTTTACCACAAACATTTTAACGACTATCATAATTTGTGAGCTTCGTAACATTTGATGTATTTCAGAATTTATACAGGAAGCAACTTTTTTCAATTTTGAATGACAAAGGAAATTTTTGACGTGTGCCACATACTGCCTTATATTTAAGCACTGCTGTCATACACCCGCCATCTTAAACCAGCACTCCTGACTGGTGAATAAAACACAAGTCCGCGTGTTCTGCGCCTGAGCAAGCGGCGATGCAACCCGCCGCAGCCTAGTAGCCCGCAGGGTGCATTGCAACGAGGCTGGTCGGCCCGACAACAAGCATAATTGGTCACATTACAGTGGAGGAAGAGGAGGGGTTTGCATGCCGCACTCGCAGCAGGGCAAGCTTGACAGAAAGATATATGTGGCAACACGCTGTCCAAACGCTAGTTAATGCTGGCGACCTCAAGGGAGAAATCGTCTACTGGATCCCTCGCTCCAGTCTTGAAGTAAGCAGCCAGTAGGGACAACCACACCACCGAAGAAATTTAGCCCCAAAGGAGGATGTAAGCAGAAACCACCAAGCAGACGAAACCCAGCTGAGAGCCCGTGGAGGGCCACCCAGATGACTGTACCCCGATCTGCCATCGGAGGAACCCCTACCAGAACCAAATACACTTAAGTACTGACGTTCATCGTTCAAGAGACGTCTTTTTAAGCCTTTATGTATCCGATGCATCATGTCCGTAGTTAATAATCTCCTGAGGGTATTATGTATTTAATAAAATTGGTATTAAATTCCACTTTAAGGACCGTCATTCGCTGGGTACGGACTCGGACAGTGTGTATTTTTTTGCTGAATACAACCCTGCTATTTACCCACAAATTGACTGATTTATTTCTTTATCAATACCGTTTAGTAGATCTCTATATTGTGTACCCCTCTTCTCATTTGAGGGGGACTGGAACAGAAGGAGAGACCACTACCCCAAGACACCACTTTTATCGCAGCCGCCATCAGCCGCAGACCCGCCTCTCCCTTGGTAAGAACAATGACACACCCTACCCCTCCTCCGCGACAGAGAATAACCACCACCTTGGTAAGACAGAGTATACTCTGTCTTACCAAGGTGGTGCCTCCAAAAACTCCCCCTTAAACGAAGCATTGCTCTTACGGCCGAGAAAAGGGAGATGAAGCAGTACTTGAGGTTCCAACCCTCGACACCCGAGGTGCCTGTAGTCTGCGCCAGAGAGATAACTCGTACCCTGCGAGCCACTCTATATACCACAGGGAGCAAGTAGCATCAAGTTATTTTTGGCACCCAACGTGGGGCCATAGCTAGTATGTGTAGACAGAGGAACGGAACCAGACTACAGGATACCCGTGAGAAGAGGCCTCGCCCCTACCGAGCTAGTCACCATGTATAACGAGACTTTGGAGAGTCTTGAACAAAACCCAATGACGCCCAGTAACATAATAACCCGAGACAAGTTGATAGACCTGCAGATGAGGAATTCCAATAGAAGATGGACAAGTAGTATGGATGCGATGCATACAGTACTGGCACCGGGGAGGGGCTGTGCAAGGACCCAAACGAGATATGAGGGAAAAGGGGAAGAGATCCCATGCGAAAATTACTAACTGGAGCAATGCATCGCTCCCCTTTGTTGCGGAACAGGATTGTACATGATCACGTGCAGCCACTGCCCGCAGTACTATTGCTACGAGTGTATCGACTGGCCGATCACATTCCGACCAACTGAAGGGATGGAGTACCATTGTTTTAATTTCCGGACGCAGCAAACGTGCTGTAACCTACCTAATTGCCCGGGAAGCAACACATGATGATACCAATGTGCAACATGCTCCCAAATGTTCCATAATATTTGTTCGGGATCACCAGATGAGACTAACAGAGTAGGGGGCATGGTATACTACAGCGAGGTATGCCAAAGACGATTAGAATGGGGATGCTCTTCGAATCCAGGCTAAGCCCCGCTAGCCGATCAAAACAGGAACAGAGAATACCAGAGGCGACAGTACTGCCCAAGTTAGGCCTCATGAAGACCCTGAGTATTTTATAAATACTTGTAAGCACGAGTTCAAGGCCAGCTGGTTTCCCAACACACAATGGGCGATGAAGGCACGGGACCAGTTAAAGGGCGCCGCCCTTACTTGGTGGGATAGGTGCAGCAAATTTGTGACAACAAGGGAACAATTTGCTGCTCTCCTGAACTGTAAGTACACTGGGGAAGATGTACTCACCGCCCTGCGCATAGAGTTTTTCATGCAGAAACAGTGAAAACAGGAGAAGACAGAGATATTTATTCGGAGAAAAGTGTGCAGGTATAATCCCAAATTGCTCCCGAAAGAACCGAAGCAGAGGGTGTGCATATAATTACAAAATTGTTAATACCAGCCATAAGAAGTGTCCTTCGACACCCGCAGGATAGAGGAGCTAGTAGAGAGTGCGAGCAAAGCCAAACTCCATTACCAAGAGCAGGAGAAGGCAGATGCTGTGGCACGCCTGTTGTCCACCCACTCTGTGCAAACGATAGAGAATGCAGAACCTGCTAGAAGCGAAGAGGGGGAGATCCTTGCCGCCGAAGTGTTGGTATTGCCCAGAGAGGCAACTACATCGTGAATGCCCCACAGTGAAAGACAACATCACAGCCGCAAGGGAGAAAGCCATCAAGTCACTCACTGCACCCCTCAGGTCATTTACATTACGGCTTGCTGTTTCCGCTGCAGTGGCCAGATCCACAGCCTCCCTAAAGGTCAGTTTGTCCTTTGACAGCATGGTATGTTGTACTGCCTTATCATGTACCCCACACACTAACCGATTACACAACATGCGCTTCAGATCTGAAAATTTACAGTGAGTAGATAGCAGTCGTAGTTCTGCCACATATGTGGAAATAGTTTTCCCCTCTTGCTGGTCTCGCTTCTGGAACTTGAACGTCCCCACAATCTCACTTGGAGTCGGCTCAAAATGCATCAATAGCAACCCTAAAATATAATTGATGGTCACCACACCCGTTGCTTTAGGTGCTACTAACAATGCAACCAAACTATAAAGGTTGGTGCCACACAATGTAAAGAATATTGCTTTCTTCTCTTCCGCATTCTGCATCTTGTTGGCCACGAAGTAGTAATGTAGTCGTTCAACATACGTCTTCCATGAATCCCTCCCTGGGAGGAATCTGCCAAATGAACTAAACAACGCCATTCTGCATATGAGTACCGGCCGTTGAGATTATGAACTTCACTTCACGCTCATCGTGACTCCAATTCGAACTGAAGCTGATGCCCATCAAATTCCGTGAATTTGCATCCGCTCTTCGCCAATGTTACATATCTCACACGTTAACCCATCGTTGGTTATCACCACTACAGAATATACTGTATTTACTGTCCATACTAAACACACTGGACTCGCACCAACCGACATCCATACTAACAACAACACAGACACTCCTGAACAGTTGTGCCAACCTATGCATGTCAATAACCTAACATATTCATACACAACAATTACTCAAGAGTATTCTCAAATTAATCTGGCCACTCATAACTTGTCAACCGAGTCTTTTGCAATATCTTTGTTTTAAGAAGGCTGAATTTAAGTATCTAATTGTAACTGTGTTCACTCACTATGTCAAAACCTCACAACTAAACATCACATGGTCACCCTGATTGTTTTTTTTGTGTTAATAATAATAATAACAACAACAACATCATAAACCCCCCCTCACAGATACTAATTCCTCCCTCAAAACATTCCACTCCCTCACAAACCTCACAAGCATGGACTGCCTAACCCACTCCGTTCTCCTCCACACCCTCTGAAGCTTCTCACTGTTGTTTCCTCTTCCTCTAAATAGCCCCTTCCTTACTTACTTGCAATGTAGCCCTTCCCATCATCCCTCTTCTTTCCCCACCCTGTACATCTTGACTAGCTGTTCAACTTTCCTACTGTCCTTCAATCTGTTCCACCCCATTTCTTTCATCATCACTGATGCCTATAGATCCCTTCTTCCTCATCATCCTGCACCTACCCTTCCCCCATCTTGCTGCCCTTCTCTGCACCTTTTCCAGCTCTGCACCTACACCTCCACATACAGGTCCCATACTGCCACAACATATTCTTGTGGAACATATCTTAATACTTTTATTTTCATCCCTCTCCAATACACAGATACCTTCACCATTTACGCATCACACACCCCGCACACTCGAGACTATAACAACACAGCAACCCGATATACAGTGCTGACAACCTAACCTAGTAGCACAATATTTACATCTTAACACCCCCTCTCAATTTCAAGCTTATACAATACAATTTTCTACTAACCTAACATAGCATATACCAGATCAGTTGACAAAACATACAAGATAACCCCTAACTATACACAATGTAGCCAGACTTAAAATTGCACAACAGACGCAGTTCTCTGCCGCAAAGAACTCAAACGATGACGTTCCACTCACACTCTTGAGATGTCTTGTCGCCTCTCCAGTCAGCGTCTGCGTACACAACGACTCGAGCACACTCTTCTGGGCGTTTTTCATACACCAGATTTTTGTCAATAGTGCCCTTCACGCAATGGAGCACTCTTTTGGCTGCATTTCACAAGGGGCACGTTGGACAATCCAGAAAAATGCTCAAGCATGATGTTGCGAAAGTGATGTCTGGCCTACTTATTTGGGAGAGATAGGTCAAACTGCCTACACCAGTTCTCTGTATGGGACATTAATCACATCAGCATCATTTACTTCAATCATATCTTCCATTGGGTAAGATATGCTTTACACTCCTGTAAGTTAAACCTCTTTAACATTTTTTCAATGAGTTGACAATGACTCAGTTCAAGTTTGTTGTCCAACAGTTTTATTTCTGTTCCAACAAAGCATTGTATGTTACCCATGTCTTTGGCATTAAATTCCTCTTTCAGCAGTTCCACCACTTCCTCCACCTTAGATTTCTGCTCCAACAGCAGGATGTCATCCACCCATAACACCAACCACACAGTCTCCAATATAAAGACAAACATCAAAACTGGATCTCCTCATATTGTTTTCTACTGCAAATTGGATAAACCTCTGGTTCCAGCAGCATGGAGACTCTTGAAGTATATACAGAGCACGTTGCAGTTTCAAAATTCTCTCTCCCCCCCCCCCCCCTTCTTCAGGTTTCACTATGTACACTTCACCCTCTAGTACTACATTCAGAAAAGCAGTGGGCACATCCATTGGTCTTATACTACAATCTTTTTGAATCAAATGTGAAAATGCAAGTCTAATTGTAGTCATTTTGGTTAAAGGTGCATATACCAGGTCATTAGCATATCTTTGAAAACCTTTTGCTACTAACCTGGCCTTCTTGGTACCATCTGGTTTGCTCTGGAATACCCATCTTGTCTCTACTGGTTTCACGTCATCTGGTGGATCCACTGCAACCCAGGTTTGGAACTTCTTGTGAGCATCCAGTTCTTTCTGGATGACATCTCTCCATTCTTCACTTTCACTGATTGCTTCTTGGTAAGTCTGTGGGTTACACTCACTTGCCAGGTAATGGGCCACATACAATTCAAAGTTATCCAAATGTTCTGGTTTCTTCAATTTCCTCTTTGGCCATGACGATTGGTCAAATCCACGAAACACTTCGTCACTTTCCTCACTGATGCTCCCTGCTGTTACTTTCTTCCATTTATTTGGAACTTTCCTCATCCCATTTAACTCTTTAAGCATCTGTAGTTTCTTTTTCTTTAAACATGACATCCCTTTCATCAAACATCACATCTCTCGACATTTGTACTTTTCCTGTCACCGGATCCCAGACCCTGTACTCATTCGGTGCATATCCCACCATCCTTGTTGGTGAGGCTCTGGTATCTGGCTTGTCTCTCTGAGGAAGTTTAACTGCCCATACTTTAGTTCAGAATATCTTCAATTTTGAGAGATCTGTTTTGCCCAAATACAGTTCTGCAAGGATCCCCCCCCCCCACCCTCCCTCCCTCAGGGCTGCTGTAGGGGAGCGGTTCAATTGATATGCCGACATACGTATTGCCTCTCCCCATACCTGTTTAGGTAGGTTTGTGTTCACGAACATGGTCCTCACCTTATCTAGAAGCATTCTGTTCAGTCTCTCACTGACCCCACTAATTTGCAGTGAGTATGGTGCTGTATACTCCAGGGTAACACAGTTCTCGGTACAGAAAATCTTGAGGTTTGCTTAAGAAAATTCCCCTGCATTGTCACATCGCACCTTACTCGTGCAATTTGTCCCAAATTGAGATTCTAGGCACCTGATGTAGTTCATTACATTTTCTGCAACTTCAGCTTTGGATTCAAGCAGGTATATCACAGAGAAATGTGAGTGATCATCAGTTATTGTCTGATAATATTTCTCACCAATGTTAGTTGGGATAGAGACATGGCCCCCAACATCTGTGTGACGTAGCTCTCCTATTCTGGAAGACCTAGGTGAAGTACTCCTTGAAAAGGCTGTCTGCTCGCTTTTCCTTGCCAGCACAAATAGCAAATTACTTGAGGTAGGCAGTTGCCAGTGGCGATGTGTGCTATAATTTGATGGGCAAGAAGCTACTGTGTGCAGGGACAATAAAGGGAGAGGGTGGTCCGGGGGTCTTCCCACAGGAAAATTTGGATTTCAAGGTGCAAAATGGTGCCATTTAAACATTTCTTTGTACGTAAATATTAACTCCACCGCTTGTAAAAATATTAATATTTTTTACCATAAAATTTGGCCAAGTGAAAAATTCAATAAAAACAATATGATTTGTGTTGTGCGCGCGAACTTGCCCACGCATCAATCTAGTTACTGTAAACTACACTACACCAACTGCCTTTGGCTAGGCCAGTTTCGGCTATGTACGCTTCAGTTCAGCGAAGAAAGTACTACTATCTCTAACACAGGTTGATATAGCCATAAGCCCCCGTCCCTCCCCGGGCGGTCTTCCTACCCTGCCGTCCTTCCGTAGGCTGGGAAACTATTGCGACCGCCTACCTGCTGAAAGCATTACTGACAGCGCTTCCAAACATCTTGGTTTTGCTAGCCAACAAGTTGTTTTCTTATAATGTACAGTATTGTTTCCTGAGTAGAATGTGTACCACATTAATGAAAAGTTACCTTAAAGTAAATATAAGTTAGCATTTAATATTAATTTTAAATATAACATTGTCAGGAAACTGTCTGGGCAAGCACTGCTTGCCTTGCTTGCCCTAACGAGACGCCACTGGCAGTAGCATTAACCACAAACTCCTTCTGTTTAGATGACCAAGTCTTTTATGCCACAGGTCCTCTATGTCTGCTGAAAATCCTCTCTCGTCAGTACCCACAGAAAAAACGACAACATAAAGCTTTCCCAACATGCCGCACACAATCTTGAGGCCCCTGTCATCGACAATTTCTGCTCTGTTAGTACTGAAAATCACCTGTTTTTCTAAGCTAACAATCTTTTTAACCCATAACAGATTGATCTTGAGATTTGGAACAATAAGTGCCTCTAGTTTTATCTTCAGGAGACCAGTACCTTCATAGTCTCTTACTGTCCCCTTTTGTTCTGCTGTCAGTTCCTCGCCATTAGCAACCTTTATCCTGATAGGTTCTTCTAGATCCTCAACATCTGTCATACTTGATTTCAGTACTGGCAAAACAAGGTGGTCAGTACATTCTGAATCTAGATCAAACTGAATGCCCTGCACACTTTCTTCCTCACTGATCAACACTGCTTCATCACCCGTGGTTGCAACAAATGTAACCTCGCTTTCTTCAGAACAACAGTAATTTGATTTGAATCCACTGCCACAATTGCTTTTTTGGCTTCTACCTGTGTAACTTCTACTACCCCGATCACGCGATCCCTCCCTGTCTGAGTGTTTTATAATGTGCTTTGGGGCAGTCAGCAATCAGATGACTGGGATCAAGACATCCAAAGCATTTTCTCACTAACCTGTATAAGGCAACGAACCAATTCTCCTGGTTCCCAACATCTGTTTGTATATGATTCAATTTCAACTCTGTGTCAAGAAGTCTTGACTTTACAAAGTCTAAGGTTAGGTCTGCATCCATGGTTTCAAGTACATTAATCACATTTTCATAGCGATTAGGTAGGTTAACAACAGAGGACAGACTTTGTCATCCTGGTCAAGTTTGGATCCCATTCCTTCCAAATCAAATATCAAGTTATCAAATTTATTGAAATGTTCCTGCACTGATGTTGTGCACTTCAATGTTAACAACTTCTTTAGAAACAACAGTTTTGCAATAGCACTTCTTCGTTTGAAAACATTACTCAAAGCAATTAGCATTTCCCTCAACATTCTTGCATTCCTCACATAATCTATGTAACGATCTGTCACGCAATTAATAATAATATTTATTGCCTTCTTGTCCGCTGTTTTTGCAGCCTCTAGTTCTTTCTCAGTCAAGTCTTCTAACTTCTTGTCACTGTCTACAATCCAACGCACATCTTTTTCATCAAGTAACAACAAAACACGGAACATCCAGTTCTTAATGTTTGTGTCTGTTAGCTGAGGATACTGTACTGCACTGGTCACCATTTTGCCGAAATATTACAACTCGTGATCCAATTCTGTTCAGTAATTTAACTTCACCGGCCACGACTCCCAACCTTACCGCTTCCTGTGCCCATAACCTGTGAAACATATCTTAATACTTTTATTTTCATCCCTCTCCAATACACAGATACCACCACCATTTACGCATCACACGCCTCGCACACTTGAGACCATAACAACACAGCAACCTGATATACAGTGCTGACAACCTAACCTAGTAGCATAATATTTACATCTTAACAATTCTAACATTGGCCGTACCATTGTGCCATATGCCTTCTCCTTCACTTCAGCACCCTTCCCAACATACCCAGAGCCCTTCTTCCCTTTGCAACCACCCTTGGTACCTGTTTTTTCTATCTGAGGTCTCCTTGCAATACAATCCCTAGATACTTATATTCTGCTGCTTCTTCTCTCTCTTGTCCCTCCCATCTGTACATGTCCCTGCTTATCACCTTCTTCCTTGAAAGCATAAGGGGACATAAGTGGGAACAGATTGCTACTTACACCTCCACTCCTAGAAGAAGAATGACTCATTACCTTATGTAAGGCCCAAATAATTCCTGCTTTCATTACTTCATATCTCAGAAGAAACTGTTTGAAGTCCTTACTTCCACATGGTACTGCAGATGGGGATGATGAATACTGAAGTACCTCAAATGCTGAGGCAGCTTGTGAATGTCCTGTCAACCAAAGGTGCAATTGTTTCTGTTACACTACACTTTTGGTCTGGCAGCTCTGTTCCAGTCTCAAGACGGACCACTTTGACATACGGATGTATCTCCTTCGCTTGAACACGGAAAATTTAATACAGTCTGTTTGTGACAGGAAAGTTCGAACAACAATTTCTTGTGACGTTTACCACTTTCATGAATCTTTACATACGACGTGTGATGTCCTATTACTAAGGAGGTACGTCACGGCCCAAATGTTTTGTTGGGTGTGAGGACATACACACCAGGATGAGTTTGAACTCTAGTTACAGCACGGAACAGGAGCCCGGTCAGTGCAGAGAACTGGTCGCGCGACTTTCCGGCTGGGCACAAAGTCAGGGACGGCAAGAACAATCTTACATTTAGGAGGAACAACTCTCACTTGTATACCTGGGCGACTGGTGGCCTGTGGAGGCAGCTGGA
The DNA here is from genome assembly GCA_029891345.1 of Dryococelus australis. NCBI lineage: Eukaryota > Metazoa > Arthropoda > Insecta > Phasmatodea > Phasmatidae > Dryococelus > Dryococelus australis. Next base: position 59,677,125 of record CM057003.1, on the reverse strand, counting down.
CCTGCTGCAACACTGGAGGTGATGCGCTGGAGCTGGCACCGGTATCTGGTGCGCAGGTGGTCGCCTGGGTTGCTTGATGTGCTGATGTCCCATAATCCAGGGGTTTGTTATACCATAAGAGAATTCTTCACCATTAGGTAGGTTAGAAACAAGGAGTGAGTAACCCCTACAAGTTGGACTGGTGGTTTCAATAGCTCTGGTACAGGGGCTGGTGAGACTGGCCTCTCTAGATGACGTTCTACTTGAGCTCTCTCAAGGAATTTAAGTTGTCAAGAACAGCTGGGTAAGCTCTTGTTGGTATTTAGATATGGTAACAGCCTTTTTAACCCCTTACGAATACCACACAGAAGTGCGGTGTAGTGAATGTCCAGCCCCAAGAGGAAGAGTTTCTAGTGGTTGTGGTTCCACCATTCTATACACCGTGGTGCATAGAAAGGGTGGCCGTCTAATGTGTGTGTTTCCGATGTATAAGTTTCCGGAAGGGAAATTCGCACTTCTACAATAAGACCGGCAAACTTGTTAGAAAATATCCTGGTCTCCTGCTGTCCCTTAACAGACCTAACGTTTACTGGGTAAGGTTCTAATACTATGGGAATAATATTCTAAATAGGTAAAACGTGTTTACATCGGTGCGGAAATAAACATGGGGATTTGTATTACCTCCTAACAACAAGAGTTTAATGGTAGCTGTCTATGTTAGACAGGTGAAGATGACCTGTTTCTAATCTAATGGGGTAGGTAGGTAAGGTGGCTATGACAATAACTTGACTTTAACTAATGCTAAGTGTTTGTCCTGAAGGGACTGAAAGGTGTATAAGTGTTTGACGACTCAAAATGCAGGGAGAATATGGAAGATGTCTGCGAGGTGCAGAGATGTCTAAGAAGGCGTGGATGAAGATCTCAAGACCTGTGCTTTGGCACCAGGAGTGTGGTGAAGGAACAAGACAGACTGGCGTTCCAAGGGCCGTGTCCCGGTATTTACACTCTCCTGGCTCACCCTTGTCCAGGTAGAGGATGGTTATGGTGCTAGATCCTCTAGGCATGTCAAGTCACTGGCCGGCCGAAGGTCCAGCTGCTGCATGTCTCGGCAATTGATACTACTGATGCCATCCTACCATCCCCCTGCACGATATAGTACTAGCTACCTTGAAGCATCATCTTGATGGCTCGGCTGGTGAACAGTACAATTTATTCAGTTTAAGAAGGTGTGACTTTTATAGTTGGGTAAACAGTACAAGTTTTTGGCGTCTGAAGGACTGTATTGTCAATCAAACTCCATTGGGGTGCGGCAGAGTGGGTCGCACTAACGAGTAGAAGTTGATTCAGAAAAGACATAATGCATCACACTGTTAATACCACCATGTGCGATGTCAAATTCCATGTGACATATCGAGCAAAAGACACTATACTTGTCTTTCACGGGGTGTAACAACAATTTCCACTGCTCTGCACATGGTTGAATATACCAATTTTCTTGGAACCTACACTTCCCTGGCATTATTGGAAGTTATTGTAAGTAACATGCACCAGTGTATTTACTAGCAAACATCTAACTTATTGCACACTACAGAAACTGATGATGTAACATAACAAATATTTACTACACATTATAATGTATAAAATATACTGCCAAAAAAAATGCAATACAGTCTTATAACATTCAGTACTTTTTTCTACTCCCTGCACAAAACATAAACAAATACTTTCAACTTGATCCTAAACGACCGCTAAAATTAATATCTCGAAAGCCTTTTTCACTAGTGCCATCTGCCAGGTGAATTCAGAACTATTTCATCTGCATTTATGTATTTAGCATTGCTTGCTACCTGCGACACAAAAGATACTCGCTGAGTGTGTAATTTACACTTTCACAGTATTATTCCCTTTAAAAATACACACCACTCTTTACAATTAAATTGCTATCGCTATATCTTTATAAAATTTAACAGTTCTTGTTTGCATTTTGTAAGAAATGTGTGAACGTTGTAAGTAACTTTACGTGCCGCACATTTTCTACACCATTAGAGTGAACAATCTCTTTCCACACAGAAATAATTTTTAAAACACATAAGTTATATAATTTGAAAAATATGTACATTTTGAAATTATAATTATTTTCTGCATAGAAAACTAGCACATCCATAAAGCAGTGATACTAAAATTCATGACTTTGTAAACTACATTGATTCATAACTACCACCTCGAAATCGTGACTTTTTCAGGATTTTTATGATTTTCTTGACCGGTACACCACCTGACTAATATTTTGTTTAAAATCATGTTGATTTTATGTCAGATACTATTAAAAACCAACTTTGTGGAAAACTAAACAACATTTAAACACAAAATAAAACATCTGCAAACAAATAATTCCTTGTTAAAATATATTCCCTTACATTTTCAGGAAAAAAATTTTGCTTTGAAATACTAGTGATGATAGGTGTACCTATTTTGAGTGACAATGTACTCTACCAATTACCCTCTTGTCAGACATATAAGGGATGGAAACAAGTATACACAGTGCGAGAAAGATACAATTCTTTTTTATAGAAGAGGTTCCCCTCTCACCGGCATGTAAGGGGAGGAAGAAAGGTGCACGGCTGAGAGAGAGAGAGAGAGAGAGAGAGAGAGAGTATGCAAGGCATGTAAGGAGAGGGAGCATGTCAGACTCAGACTCGCCGAGTTACCGACACCATCAGCTGAACTGGAGATCACCCGGCAGTGATGTGATAAACAGCAGTGTGTTTAACATTTTTCACACCCAGTTATTAGGCATTTACATAAACAATAAGCTTAAATATTATTGTTGCGGGAAATCTGAAGTAAAACATATTGTTATTGATGCAATATCGGGTAATAATAAAAGCGGGTAGTTCAGGGTGGTTACAGATAGGGAAGGCCTGGAAAACGTCAGGGAATTTCAAACAGCCATGAAAACATGGAAACGTCAGGGAATTTTCTAAGAATCAGGGAATTTTTATACACATTACAATGTTTAGATTACTTTTAAGTCTCCTGTGCAAAAATGTTTCATGTTCCTACAATTGGTGGCATTATGAAAGCAAAATTTGCTGAATGCCAGCTGGCGAGTTGGAGCATCAGTATTTGTGGCATACGTAAACCCAGAAACCTGTCTTTGAAAGACTCCTTATGGGGTGCTAAAGAAGTGATATTTCATAAAACATGAAAATGTTTACAGCCTTAGTTGGAGTAATTGGGTATGACTGGTTGGCTCGGCCCCGAATGGCTTTACACATTATTTGTGTCCCCCCGTTATCATTACACAGAATAGGAATACATTTCTTGAACAAAAGATTTCCTAACAAACAGATGTTGAACTGGATCTATTATCTGGTCTGCACATTCTCCACACGTAAAACCATTCAATTTGTATTTGTTGGACCACTTGAAAACATCTGAGAATGCAGCACCCATTCTCAAACCTGGTACATATTGTCAGCATATTCAAGAATGGTACCAACTTAGTCAAAATACATTGGTAGGTATTTTTGAAAGAATACAGCGGTATACAATACAACTCCAGGCAAGCATTCAGGATGAAGGTGGTGATTTTGCACACCTATAACAATAAGCAGTCCCACATTATTGCAGTACAAAACAGGACTTTAACTTTAAAACAAGATCCACAGGCCACATGTTTATACAATATTTTTACATCAGTGAAGTGAGTAGTACTTGTTATGAAACATTCTGTATATTACAAACTGTACTGGATGGGATTTATGCAAGAAGCAGATATAGAGAAAGAAGAAAGCAGTGCGATTACATAAAGTCAAGTACCTTACAGGTGATAAAACAATAGAACATAAACAATTTGAACAACCTCAACACAACATAATGACACAAACAGAATCAAAGAACAATACCTCTCTTCTCAGCCTGGATTTCCTCATAATTCTGAAACAGTCGACTCGTCAAGCCAACTGATACATTCATTCTTGATGTTTTTCCTACTGAAAAAAAAATGAAACAAAATAATTGCTTAGTTCAAATGCTTACATTAAAAAATATTTTTGACAGAAAACTGCTAAGTTTTACCTGCAGATGTATGTGGTTATGTATACTGTTAAAATAATTAACACTCTTTATAAATATATTCCTTGCATAATAGTATCATGAATTTTGGTCAGTAGCTTAAAAAGTGGCCACAGTCATCAACTTATCAGTGTTTTCCAATGTATTTCAATTTGAATACTGACACTATAAACATTTTTCCCCAGCTATTCTTCAAAATTAATTTTTAAAATTAATTCTACATGTATGCATCCAGGAAATATTTATTGCAAGCATGTATGCATTCAGAAAACTACAAAAAAGCAATTATCACATGACTGGCCAAAATGAAAGCACTTTTGTCTGCCACATTTGCTCTTAAAGTGCCACACTGACTCTACTCAGTGTGGCAAAGTGCACAATTCCCCAGTGATATGCACACTTGGAACATGGAAACCCACTGCTTCAACGCGAGTGCTGTCAGTGTGGGATCACAGAACGTGTCTTACAATTTGAGTCACCTTTTTATTACTAAAAGATTTACGCGGAGGCTAGATTTCAATATTTTATACGCACACTTATTTGCCTTCCTTTGGCTATTGGCCAATTGTCTTTGTGTGAGATGTGTCTGTTACATGAGTGGGCCAATCAGAATTAAGTTTCTCCGATACTGACCACCCGTGATTCGTGGGCAGACAAATATGACGTGTAACAATTCAAATGATTCAATCACGAAAGTGGTACTTAACTAAAGTGTTTTGGAACACGTGTCCTTAAATCTTTCCATGAAAAAAAGAAGGTCCCTACCCCTAGGTATAGACAATTTATGGTTACTTTCAACTTTTCTGAAGTCCTACTAAAGTTATACTCCAGGACATTCCTCTGCCTCATACAAACAAAGCTTAACAGAGTAGAAAATTACACGAACGGGACAATACACTGCATTTGTACGTACTCAATTTAATAATGTTCCGTATGAAAACTATTTCTTGCTAGGCATTACAAACACACTTCTTTTCTGTCTGTTTTAATTCATAATAATTATAAAGAAATTTTATAATTTAGAGATAGAATTAAAGTCTTCAATCTAACCAAAAATTAGTTACTTTTATATTAACACAAATATAAAATGCTTGTGATTCACGACATATTCTGGAAACAAATGCATCATACATTGGGCAATTTTTCAATGGTTTGATTCAAAAAGTGTGAAGAAACTGCGACTATACAAGACAATTTGCACTGAATGTTTTATTTTTGAATTTCCTTATGGGACTAGTGAAATGTTTAAGTGCATCATATGATCTCAGAAACATAATGACATCGTCCTTGCTCTGTGCTTCACTCGGGGGCAGACAGATAGTGCTTGCTGCTGCATCAACAGCACAATGTGCACCAGTATGTCTTGTGTAGCATGCAGTTCACGCACAAACGGGCCAGTGAACAGTTCAGTGTCCAAAAGATCCACTTACCAAGAGTAACCAGCGGCCTGCATGTTTATTTTTAAAGCAGAGTGTAATGCATACCCAAGGTATGCATTACATATCTCCTCCTTGCACCCTTACCTTAAAACATAATTTAATATTGCGTGCCCACTCATGTGGTTTATGTGTGTTCACACATACACAATTTGGAAAGCTCATAATTCTTTTTGTATTTATTTCCAAGTGTTTTGTATGGTATTGCTTTGCTTTTAAAGCACAGGTAAAGATTTCATGTTTTAACAAAATATACAGTCAAAGATGCTAGTAGTTCTGCCAGCCACATTGCCAAGCTCACAGAGCAAATTTCCAACAGTTTGAATATTAAATCTTGCTTCATTTAATAGAGCTGTTCTTGAAGGGTTTATATATATATATATATATATATATATATATAATTTGTTTCATAATTTAAGCTGAAGTGTATTTGCATCTTTTACTTGTCTGTCCCAGCATTTATCAAAGAAACTCGTAATTGCAAGGCCCTTAGAAAACGCTATAAAACACTTTCCTGAAGAGTTTTAACAGCCAAGAATTACATAAATTAATTTCTGATTATTTTCCTTCCTGCAACTGATCTTGTTTGTACAGTGTTTGCTTTTTGCATTTTGTAAACATTTTCCTCAAGATGCTAGCGGGAAGGTATCCGTTGCTAACAGTACCTACACGCCACCATCATTAGTTTGGTCCAGCAGGTCATCGAAGGCGGATGTGTGCAACTCCGCACTGTGCACCACGGGAGCTTCATCAAGTGTTACTGATCATGTAGGGTATCAATAGTTGAAACATTTTCCTCAAGATGCTGGCGGGAAGGTATCCGTTGCTAACAGTACCTACACGCCACCATCATTAGTTTGGTCCAGCAGGTCATCAAAGGCGGATGTGTGCAACTCCGCACTGTGCACCACGGGAGCTTCAGCAAGTGTTACTGATCATATAGGGTATCAATAGTTGAAACATGTAATTTACCAGAACCTTTTGCTCTCCTGTGTGCAGATCCTCCTCTCCGCCGACTCGCGACCCCGGAGAGTTTTACCGACATAATTTATTTGCGCTGTTAAGCCATTTTGCCGCATAGGCCACTGGCAAGTCTCGTGTACCAGGCCCACTTCAGACACGAGAAATGTATGTTACCACGTGTAGTTCTTTCTGGTAATATATCTCGCTTCATTGGAAATCATGTCTTATTAATCATTTTATTCAAATTCCACCTCAGGAACTGGCCCTGTCCAGTGAGCATCCATCGACAATCTGAAAAGCCTGTAGGGGAATCTGGGATCATTTGCCCCACGCAAGCCGCAAGCCACGTAAATACAAGCTCAATTTATTTTTAATTTTAACATAGTGTTTATGAAAATCATAAAATTAAAAGTAAATTCAATTCAAAGTTATCAAAGCAGACTGCATTTTAATATAATTGGGTGGCTAGCAGTAAGGTGAAGTGAGGCAAGACCAAAGTAGTGCTACAATTTCCAAGTCCATCAATGTACAGTGCTGCCAATGGTGGGAATCTACAGTAACATAGGCTTATTGAGTTTCATGTGGACACCAATAGAGTGCATTGGTGTGAAGACGCACAACGTCCACGGAAGGTACCAAAGGCAGGCATACCAAGCTTTGTGTTTAATGTAATCATTAATCATCTACCTTAAGTGAAAACTTCTCTGGACATTTGTATGGTAAGTTGACACTTTTGATGTAGTTTAATAGTATTACTAGTTTTTCAGTTCATTTGGGCAGTTGACATGAGATATGCTCTTGTCTACGCTTACCACATGAAAATCCTATGTTGGGGAGTATGGCTGTATCCTAGGTCACTTTTGATTAATTGGATTATCGATTTGATATCAAAATGATTGATTGGATTAATCCATAACTAATCTGATCAAAAAATCTGATTAAACAAATGTTAATCTGATAAAATTAATCTGATGAAATTAGATTGATTAACTGATTAATTTAAATAAATTGTTTTTAATTTTTTAAACGTTTGTGTGATGGGATATTTGGTATGTGTGATAAGAGTAGTTTATTTATTTTATTTTTGGAGCGCGTCAGCATCGATGTTCACCTTTGGACATCTGGCAGTGGACCGAGGTGTGATGTGTGGGAGAAAGTGTATATATCTATGTAATAGAGTAATATTAATTTTTATTTATGGTATTTTGGAGGGGGAGAGCGGGGCATAGGAGTTCCTTCCCGTTTGCCTGTGTTGGAGCAACTGAGGGTGACGCCGTCGGGTGAGACACGAGACAAACGATGACCCAATTTACTTATGGTAGGTGGGTGCCAGCAGTGTTTCCCAGACACCACACTTCAAGACTCAGGGTTCTCAGGGATGCTGTGGGTTCTGTGTGTCCATCTCACCTTAGCATCTTTACAAAACACTGATCAATACTTAACATTTATTACTGAATAAGGCGGGAGTTGCTGGATTGACACTAAATAGAAACACATGGATTTTTACACTGAACAATAGACCATTTATTGATTACCAAGTACAATATCCTGCCAGAAAGATGAGTTAATGATTGAGGAAATAATGTCATTGTACAAATTACACAAATAATGATGATACAACATGGGACACAATAAACACACAGGTGAGTAAAAGTATTATTAAGTGACGCGGATGCCGCTGGATGAAGTGTGTAGCAGATCATGTGGGGCAGGTGAAATTGCAATAGTTTTCCGTGAAAACTGTGAATAATTACCGGACAAAGTGGTAGTGGTATTGGGAAAATTGAGGCAGTCTACGGAAGTGGGCTTATAGGCGTTCACGTGTCACGTATTCCGCATGTGCGCGAAGAGGCCGATAATTTGAACTTTCCTATAAATATTAATTTCAGGGTAAAATGTGCTATATTGTCTTTACAGTGTTTAATATGTCTTAAAATGTTTTAAAGTGTTGTACTAATTTTAATTGTTTGGTTATGAATATTCAAAGTGCCTGCGGCACTCAGATTAAGAACACTTAATATTCTGGCATGAACGCTATCACAAAGAGACATTAAAATAATATTGAGATTCATAACAAAATTATAGAAATGTAAAACAATATCTAATTTAATTAGTGCCATTTTATTTTCTATATAAAATATTTCACTCAGCGTGCATAGCACTTCCGCTTATGTGAATCCCATAGGCGGCCTTGGTAGGTCCGTGTGACTCTTGTATCTGGACAGTCTGTCGAGGAGAGCTGGTGAGGTAAGACACTGTCACGTGCACTCTACAACTTTTGTTCACTGATGTAGGTTTCCATAGTCAATGTAGTTTAACAGTTAATCTTTGCTTGCATACGTTTTTGCCAGACATTTTCCCCAGCATTATGCTTCCGCTTTACTAATTCTTACGCCCTTGTGGCATTTTAACTTAATTGAGGAGAAAGATGTCTGAGAGGTCACGCGACCCGCACATTTTGAATCAGGCGCAATCTGCCTATGTTTATGGCATTTCAGTGTAACTTCTGCATAATTGCTACACGCAATTATAAGAGATTTATTTTTATGTATGTATTTGAAGGCAATTTTCGTGTTTGAATATTTTACGGCAACATCACATATAACCACGTGGCCGACTGAAGCCAAGTCTTTGTATAAGCTATCATTACATTTTAAGAGTTTATTTATATAAAATTGTATGTGCAATAATTTATTTCAGGGTTCTATGTCAGTTTCATTCAGGGTTCAATGTATTTTTCACGTAAATTGATGCTTTTTGTACTTGACCATGCTGTCACAGTAATGTTTGCATTCACTGCCATCAGGCATGTTACAAGCCTGTAACAACGCTAATCGTAAAGAGAACCACTTGCTCAACACGGATATTATTTTATCTGAATTTAATTTGCCATTTCCACGCAGAAATATTGCACTTTCACCTGCACCACGTCGTCCGCTACAAACTTCATCCAGCGGCATCTGCACTACCTAAGCTTGTTTTCACACTTGTGTGTGTTTATTGTGAATATTCATCTTGTGTCCCATCTTATTCCATGTATCATTCAAGGGTCAATGTAATTGTGTAATTAGTGTACGGTGCAATTACTCCCGTCCGAGCCGGCTCTGTGCATAGGCCGTCACCACACTAACCACGTGCTGGAGGGCGAGCACCGACGAGTTTGCGTTAGTGATGCCAAGTAATCACGCGTGTTAACGTGTAGTAACGGTTTTCATTTGTAATTCACAGTGTCCTATCTTCAGGGAAAAACTGTTGGTCCACCCTAGCAGCTGTCGGCCCTTTTCCCTTGTGAAGGCTGTGCTTTCACACACCTTGGTGAGATCATCTATTTAGGCGTGCGCTAGGTTAACTATGGACTGGGGAGCGCCCAAGCGGAATTGTCTAGTCATGACTGAGATAACCATTTCATTGGCACGTTGTGTATACACAATATCAATAAAACAAATCTACAGTGAACTCAATTTTTTATTCAGTAGTCAGAGTGTCCTAGCCACATGTGTTTTATCAATTGTTCATTTCAGTGCTTTTATTAAAAGTTTAGTATTGCCAACGTGTTTGTAAGTACGCACGGGTGAAATGGACACACAGAATCCACAACATCCCTGAGAACCCTGAGTCTCAATAGTGCGGTGATTGGGAAGCACCTCTGGCACCCAAATTACCAGTAAGTATTTGTGTTATCGTTCGTCTCGTGTCTCACCAGATGGCATCAACGTTTAAAGTTTTCATTTGTAAGTCTCAGTTTATTAGACTATGTACAAAAAACAAGCAGTTGTCTAAATGCATACATACATTATTTATGCTTAGTTTTAACTGTACAAGTTTTGTTAATTCAAACTAGAATTGTCCTTAATGTGTTAAATTATAATGTTAGTTATAGGCCCTTTTTCCAAAGAACCAGTTACTATAGACACATCATGATGTTTTATACTAAATAAAATGAACAACATCAGTTAACTGTCAATCTATATTAATTGTTTTGAATGTTTGTTAGTAAACAAATATTTATGTTTTGAAAGTTGGATACCATGAATGGAACCAGGTTAACCAGTGTAGAACGAGAGGTGACATGGTAATGTAGTGTTTATTGTTGTACATGAAAGTAAGAATGTTATGATAAGAATAAAGAAGGTATAACACATCATTATGGGACTTATTTCCAGGTGCAACAGTCATTAATATTGTAAAATACCAAACAATATTAACTAACGGAAAGACACAGAAGTGGGAGTGAACTCCTCTGTTACCCTTTTCCCACAGTAAATAGTCAACAATGTTCACAATTTGTCTCAAGAAACAAAATAATGTAAAATAAATAACAAAAAAAAAAATGGCTGAGTGGGGGCAGGTAGGGTGGTGAGCACACCCCGCTGATTGACAAACCTCATTAGCACCTGTGAATATTTAAAAAAAAAAAACGGTGTATTTTTTAAGGCACATCTATAATAATAAATAAAACTGAAGTGTCTGTCATTTCAAAATTGATAGCAACATCTAAACGTAATATATTATTTAAAAGACGTTAAAGCATAAATAACTGTTTTTAAAATTTTTGTCTGTCTGTATATTTGTCCAGAATAGGCAGCGAAACAGCTGAATCGATTTTGATAAAACTTTCAGAGATCATAGCGTTTATTTCTATTTAAAATCTGCTTTTTATTTCATCTCAATATCTCAAATTGTACCTAATAATGTAAATAATTTTTAAATAATAATTTTTTCAATAGCTTTTTTAAATATATTTTTCAAAGATTGTCAAAAAGCATTGTTGAAACAACAATAGTTCTTCTAATAATCATTGATATAACACACATAGAAAATTATACATTAGTTTTTGGGAAAACATTGTAAAATAACATATTATCAAACAACCAACACTAACGTGACGATAAAACTTTTTTTGATAATAAAGTAAAAATCTTTCAAACCAATTACATAGGTATGTATTTCAATAACTCCATAAAATCTGGGCGAAGCGATGGTGGGCTGTATTTTAATAATATATGTAAACAAATTCTAAAGTCCACATGAATGAAGTTGCAGGCACTGCCATAATTTCCACATAAATATTTTTAAAAAATTGTAAATACTATTTGATTAATATTTAAAACTTTAAAATTTATTTAATTTTTATAATAGAAATTATTATGTATAAATTTCAATTGACACTACACACGCCTTATTTCAATTTTCTATTTGAATTTTAAAATATGTAAACAAATCCTAAAGTCCATGCGAACGGAGTCGAGGGAACAGCTAGTAAACAAATAAATATTAATAATGTCCGCGATCTTCGTTATTTTTGAACGCATGTTTCATAAAATTATCACAGCGGTGGACAAAACTTTTAACTTTGCTATTGGAGAGCCACTATACAATGAATCTAGAGTGCATTCACCACGTCCTAGAAGGAACACGCCCTCGCGTAACGCCAATCATCGTTCTGCACATGAAACAATGACGGTGAAAGTGATTGTCAACATGTTCACGATGCACGGGAACTGTGAAATGCAGTCTGTCAATACTGAGCTGCTAACGAAACATGAAAACGCCCACTGGATAAACACTTACGTAAAGAGCCAGTCCTACCTTGGAAGGTATTGGCACCTCCCTCTGAAAGCACTGCGCACAGAACCACATAGAGGAATAACTATACATAACTCATTCATAGTTACTTCCAAACATTCCTGAAGCCCGGTTGAAGTTGTGCCTTAACGCTAGCCCTCCACCTCATGCAAACAAAGCTTAGCCAAGTCTAAAAATTTCCATCAAGAAGACAACAGACTGCTTTCTTGCACACCAAGTTTAATAACATTTTGCGTGAGAACTATTTCTTACTAGGCATTACCAACTGACCTATTTTCACTCTGTTTTTATTCATATTAATAGTAAATTATACATAATAATTTAAAGATAAAATATGAGTATAAGTAACAGATAAATTTGGCCATAAATAAGATAATTTTAAATTAACAAAAGTACAAAAAGCTTGCGATACGAACAACGTAATCTGGAAACAAGCAAACACGTCATACGTGGGGTGATTTTTCAGCGATTTGATTCAAAAAGTTTGAAGATTCTGCAAACAGACTAAACGGAGCACTTTGCCTGGCTGGCGCATAAAGTATGTTGCAGAGGTTTAAAAAAAAATGTATATGTGAAAATGGTTCAGGGTTGCTACTGATATTCATTTTAATTCCCTGACCAAAATTTAAAGTTCCCTGACTTTTCCACAAGTTGCTGGTAATGTAATATAAAAATTTCATATGGTACTAAGTTTTAAAAGAAATGTTTACTTAGTAATGAAAATAAATGCCATCCTTTTCTTCGAATTAAAATTAGATAATTGTAGTCCAACGAGTAGAAAATAGCACTCCCTCATATTCTTATGCTGTACACATTTTATAATGGATTTTTTAATAAATGTGTTCACAACTGTAGAATTGTTAAATCAATAAAAACAAATAAAGACTGAAAAATGTAATACAAAAAATTAAATTAATTGTAAACACATAAAAAAATTAAGAAAGTGAATTCACCATTACAAGAGACAATGCCAATCACAAAATATGTACATTTTCTTCATTGCAAAAAGTCTGAAAATCAATAAAAATATTTTTTAATAGGTACGAAATTTCATGCTCAAAGCATCAACGCAAGTTATTATTTTTTTCAAGCATTCAAATACTCACCAAGTTTTTTAGATTTTCAATTTTCTCCACAATCTGTTCTTTAGCAAATTTAGTTTCAAGTCTGATTTTCTTCTTCTCATCTTCAAGTTTTCGCATGGCTTCAGAAATTTTTCGTTTCTCATCTTGTGCTTTTTCTTTTGCAACAAGAAACTGTTTATCTTCTAAATGCTGTACATCTCTCTTGTGAGAATATTTCACAGATTGGAGCAATTTTTGGTCAATGGGAATGCACTCTACGCTTCTAAAGTAACAAACGGCATCTGACAAGACACCTTTGTGCTACAAGAGACTCTTCAATTAAATTTTCTACAAGGATAGACTTATTGACAGAAAATCCACTTACAACAGATGCATTCCCATGTGAAATAAGGCACTGTTTGAATATGTGCCACAGTTCACCATATCTATGATTTTTGCCTAATACACCAGCAAATAAATCATCTAGGCCTAATTCTGTTTCTGGCTCACCAGCAAGAAATCTGCTGAATTCAACTTCAAATGTTTCCTTTGAATATTGGCAAAGGAAAAGGTACTGATTCTTTGCTTTTTCAGCAACAGATTCTGAGCTTCTGTTAGCCTCAAATAGTGCTTGCAAGACAACATTAAATCTTATCTGACCAAGTTATGGTTTATGGGTAATAATATGTGGATTTAGAGAAGTTAATCCTTGTACCAATTTGTACTTAAGTGGGATCTTCTCTTGCAATTTTTTCTACAGCTGTTTATACAACTTTCCGGCATTCCAATACGAAAGTGAGAATGTCTTTCTCATATGCATTTACCTTCTTCAGGTGATTCACTGTACTGAACCCAAGGTTGATTTGTTTCAACTGAAGTAGATTTCCACTGCATTTTGGATCAAGTGCAAGAAGTTTACTACCACAGTCTGCAGCTTCCAATGTTTCTGATTTAACAACATGGCTCATTAGAATTCTTATAAGGTCATGAAGATCACTGTACAAGTACGGAATCAGGAGATGGCAGCAGCATCATATTTTTGACCCTGCAGGCCATTTCCATGTACATTTTGTTGAAGAAAAAAAAAGTGATTTTACCATCAAAATCGATGACCCATTTAATGAAGGTAGGACAAAATCACATGACATGGATTATACTGAAACTTCATTGACCATAATTACGTTTCTCTGACTTTCCAGGTCAGTGGCAACCCTGTGGTTGGATATTTTGCCTTAAAAAAAAAAAAAAAAAAAAAAAAAAAACTGTTTCATGCTCAAAGACAAGTTCCAAGTTCTCATTTCCCCTCTAGGCTGAGGATTCTTTTGACAGGAAAATGGCAAAAAAGGAAGTTGTTTTTGAAATAAGTTTAAACTGCATAAATTTGTAACATTGCAGTTTTCAAATATTATATTTAACTTTGGTTCTAGATATTATATTTGCCTTTGATTACCGAGTATTTGCTTAGGGTGACAATTAATTTAATATAATTTCCAAATTAAGGTTTATGAGGCCTATATGATTTAAATAAAGTGTAGTGTGTATAATCACTAGTAATTTTAATTTCCTAATTAACCTTTATTAGGCCTATATGATCTACACAAAGTGTAGTATAATCATTAGTAATTTTACTAGTGATAAATATGTTCCTTTCTTTGACTCTTATGTATAAGATTCAGACATTTATCTACAATGTGTTCATGAGCATGTATGGAATATTGTTAAAAGGGAAGAAGACGACATAAAATCCCTATCTCATCTATTTTTTTTATATTTAATTTGCATATTATAAATCTTCTAAAGAAATAATATTAAGTCCCATAATAATATTAACTCAATTCATAACCACATTGTTGAAAAAGCTAAATGTCAACATAACAATGAATCTGTCATATAAATACATTTTTCCAATAAAGAAAACTGAATATTTAAAGAGATTGCTAATAATAGACAGCGCGACACACGGAGTAACTTAATTCATAACCAAACTATCGGAAAAGATAAATGTCAACATAACAATGAATCTGTCATATAAATACATTTTTCCAACAAAGAAAACTGAATATTAAAACAGACTGGTAATAATAAACTGCGCGACATAAGGAAAACTACAAATGAAATAAAGAGAACATAATTTAGGAATGAAAATATTATAAAATTGATATCGGGGGTGGTACAAGTTCTCCCCCACAAATCAATAAAAAATGTCAAACCACTTCATTACACTAATCGTGAATGGCAGCAGTATTTTCACAACGGAAAGCGAAAAAGGTACTAATTTATTACACGTACCTATCAGCTTTATCCTTTTTTTACATTTTACGAACCCTAATTAGATTTCCTTGATAAAATTTTGATTTTATACCGCTTCGCTAACATTTGCACAGCGCCGGAAACATACGGCGCAGATATTTGAGTATACGAGAGAGCAAACTATGAATTTCAAATGTCTTCCGTTTGCCGAGCAGTTGTTCAATGTGCGTCAGCAAATACATTAACTACGCTGCAAAAGCGGACACTAGATAGGTGTATTGGCGCTCCTGGCGGAGAATAGGCCAACGGAATAATACAAAAAATCGTTTTATGAAATTAACCGTTGCTAGTAGCCTTGGCTTATGGTGTCGGTGGCACAACATACGAAGCGTCTAATTATCTTAAAAAAAGGTGTTCCTCGCGCCCCTTGTCATTGTTAAAGAGAAACATTTTAGTTTTATTTAATCTTCAATTTATAACTCTTTATAACCCTGCTATTATGTTTTGTACAGAATAGGGATAGAATTTTGGTATAAAAATGTCAATAATTGTATGCTCAGTGTACGGGTGCACACTGAATGCCATTCTATATGTAAAAAAAAAAAAACCCCCCATTCGTTTTAGCCAAAAAATTAAAGAATCCTTAAGAGATATGTTTTAAGTACCTACTTTTCAACCACACATGTTGTTGTTAGATGGACAGACTTGCACTATATGAATTTAGTTATAACAACTTGAAATCCAAAC
Organism: Dryococelus australis; assembly: GCA_029891345.1. Taxonomy (NCBI): domain Eukaryota; kingdom Metazoa; phylum Arthropoda; class Insecta; order Phasmatodea; family Phasmatidae; genus Dryococelus; species Dryococelus australis. The sequence continues at coordinate 59,661,023 of CM057003.1, read as the reverse complement.
AAATTAAATACAGTAAGTACTTCAGTTCATTGCTAAAATATCACATGGTTATTATGAAGACATGACACATCTGCAGGGAATGCTTACGATACAAAATAATAGTTATGTTATTAATGTATGCAGGGGGTAACTATATAATATACCGTGCAATGTTACCAAGTGAAGCCAGTTTATAACACGGAATTAGACGGTTGTTTTCTGGCAAAACAGGTCACGTGACCCACAGTAGTCAAAAACATTGTATCGGCCTATCTTTCACGTGTAATTTTATGAGTTTTAAAATAGACTTAAATTAACATACAACCGTGTTTTTTCCTAAATGATAATATACATTAAGTGTGATTGTGCTCGTCTCAGATAACTAGATATAAATTTCGGCAATAAATATGATAAGTTATCAATTATTTACATTTAAATGGAAGTGGTGTATACGGTTTTTTTGTAGATTGGTTTCCCATTCCCTATATATTTGCCGTGAAAATATTCCAGGAAATAATTTTTTGACGACTTTGGAGCTTTTCAAAGTTATGATAAATTTTAACCCTGCAAAATCGAATATAATACGCTACTGAAGTCGTCTGCGAGTGCGTTACAAGTGAAGCAGCTATGCGAGAGAGAGAGAGAGAGAGAGAGAGAGAGAAAGAGAACTTTTGTTTACATTGAAAAAGAACAGCTTTGCTGGTACTATATGAACTCGCTAGTTGTTCTGAATTTTCTCTAAATTTGTGTAGTAATTCTTGCATTTGTGAAATGTGAATTTGGTATGTAAACACGCCTTAAAACGGTAATATATTTTTGATTTATTCGGCGACCAACGAAAACTACTATTAATGTATGAAAATGCGTACGAGCCAGGCCATGCGATTACAATGTTTAGTGTATTCGTATATGCCGTGGATACATTCGTGAAAGATATCGCACAATTATTGTGTATGTATGGATATGTTATCTGCGTAAGTTTGTAAGTTAACAATTGCGGTGTGTTTAATTTTTGCAAGTGAGGTTGCGAATACTAACGTGCCTTGAATTTATAGTCTAACCTGCAAGTTGCGGACTCGGAGATAAGAGTCCCTTTTGTAAAACTTCAGATGCGTAATTTTCTAAATGCCGATTTGCTATTTCAGTGTAGGAGTTTATGGAATTCACTTGTTAGTAATGGCAAATCTCGTAAACCAATACAAAGCTACACCTTATAAAAACTCCACTCTTAACAATTTTTAACTCCAAAAGTCATGGGAGGCTGTAATCATTGCAGTAAATGACTTGTTTATCCATTTTATCATTTTCCAAAGGTAGTCAAAATAAAGAAAACTTGGATAAAACCAATCTTTTCCTATAACTACACCATCTGCATAATAGAAAAGCATTGCGTGATTTTCTTTAAACTCTTATTTCACCCTTAATGATTTTTCAAATTCAAATTTTGAGGGCAACTAATTGGACATAAGCTTATTCTAATATTGATGATGAATCATGAAAATGTTAAAAAATTTTAAAAGCCTACTTGTAAATGAAAAATGGGATGATCGTTACAGGACCACCACGGACACTGCAAAACAACCACAAACAACATTTTCGACAATCACCACGAACAACTTCTCCTGAACAAACACAATTTATACATTAACTGAACCAAACATTGCCTGGAACAGTTTTATTAATAGATTTCTTTGTCATTTTAATCATGTCTTTCCACTCAAATCTGTAAAATTTAGCAGTAGCTCGAAAATAAAATGGATTAGTAAAGGTCTGACAGTCTCAGGACAGAGATTAAAAACAATGCGTCAAATTCTAAGAACCCAGGGGAAAAACTAAATTATACTGTACGCAATACAAAAAATTATATAACAAGTTAGTTGGAGTAACAAAGCAGAAATACAATGGGGAAAAAATGGCCTCCTCAAATAAAACCAAACCAGTGTGGAACATTATTAATAATTAATTGAAACCTTATGTTAACCTTTCATTGAAAGTTGATGGTATCAAAATCGAAAATAGCAAGGAAACATTTAGTAGTTTTAATGACTATTTCACAAACATCCCACTAAGACTGCCAAATCAACACAGAGCTACAAATATTAGTCCTGCACACATACCCCAAAGACGTAACAATTGGAATGATAACACGCTGTTTTTCACACCTATCTCTGAAGAAGCCGACATAAATGTAATAAAAAATTAAAGAAAGAAAAAGTCCCTGTGCTAAAAATAAGTGTTCTTATTTAATAAAACTGCGTTTGACTTACATTTTCAATGAATGCCTTGTCCAGGGAATTTATCCTAACAGACTCAAATATGCAAAACTAGTACCAATACATAAACACGTGACAAGGCATTGATGGATAATTATGGGCCTATTGCTCTTCTTACGTCCTTTTAAAAAATTTTAGAGAAATTGATAGCAAATAAACTGACACAATTCTTAATAAGAAACAAGCTTTTTTCATTGCATCAGTATGGCTTTCCAGAGGGCAGATCTACAGAACAACTCAATTTACAGTTTTACTGAAAAAATATTAACTTCTTTTTAAAAAAGAATTCTCAACAGTTATATTCACAGATCTTTCAAAAGCTTTTGATTATGTCGACAACAATATTTTATTGCAAAAACTTGAACAGTGTGGAGTAAGAGGCGTAACCAATAATATGTTTAAACCATATCTTGAAGACAGAATACAGATCACCTCCGTAAGATATGACAAAAATCACGTTGCAAATGTTATGTACAATACCAGAACTACTCGAGTAGGAGTGCCACAGGGATCAATACCATGAACCAATTTTATTCTTAATATTTATTAATGATTTTCCAGAACAAATAACCAACGGATCAGCTATAATGTTTGCGGATGAGACAAACATTTTGGTAACTAGTTCAAATAATGCTGTTCTTGAAATAAATATAAAACAAACAGTGATTGAGATGTCCAGTTGGTTCCAGTATAATAAATTAATATTAAATGTAAACAAATCTGTGCTCATGAGTTTCATGCAAAGAAATAAACATACAATGCAGGATGAAAGATGCACAATAGAAAAGGACGGGTTGCAGACAGCAAATAGTAGGCTACTAAATTTCTGGGGCTCATTGTAGGCAGTAATTTAACATGGAAGCATGTTGATAGTGTATATAAAAAATTGAGTTCAATGTGTTTTGTGGTACATACCTTAAAAAAGATTTGTAATAATAATACAATACTTGCATACTATTTTTCAAATATTCAGTCCATTATAAATTATGGAATCATATTGTGGGGTAAATCGACAAAATGGAAAAAGAAGCCAATTGTAGGCCGTTATTTACAAATAACAAAGTTCTCACTCTTCCATGCATGTGTATGTACTGTAGTATTTTTTTTTACATTAAAAACATTAAAATTATGATATACACCATTACTACACCAGACAAGCTAATCATCACCACCTATTCTCCTACAGAACCTCAAAATTTACATCAAATCCATACTATGCTGCGGAAAAACTAATAAATAACCTTCCCAGTTATTTGAAGTCAATAAATAGTTTACAGAAATTAAAAAGAACTGTTGAATTATACTTTTTAATAAGCCCTTCTGTTCTGTAGAAGAATGCTTACATAAAGATAAATTTCTATAATGGAGAACAAGACCGATATAAGGAGACTTCATGTAATACCTTGTGTTTCAATCTAATGTAGACTTTTCATACATATTTATACTTTAACATCTGTCTGTATATGAATTGTAATAACTTGTACTGCAACAAAAATGTAGTCTTTACATGTTTGTAGAGCTGCTAGAATTAAGAAGTGTGTAAATTATATTATTTATCTGTCATATATTTTTATGTTAATGCAATTGTGTGCAAATATCCATATTGAATTAAAAAAAAAAAAAAAAAAAAAAGACAAGTCCTTTCCAAAGTGTATTGGATGTATATAGGATGCAAAAAAAAATGTGTGCTTCGTGAAACAGCGAATACTCCAGCCGCTACACCACCATGGCCTCCATCATCTTAAGACAGGAGGAGCTGTGAGAGGTTTGGTGGTTTGTAGCAACCAAGGTATTGAGAGCCAATGAGGGTGAAATATGGCAGATATGGAGCAGTATTGAAATGCAAGGGTGGGGAAAGCGGGAAAACCTCGAGAAAACATGCCAGCCAGGAGCATCAATCAGCACAATTCCTATACGTGAAAATCTGTGAGTAATCTCACAGGGACACCAACATGGATCACATTGGTGGAAGGCAAGCGTCCTACCACTATGACCACCGCAGCCCCCCTCCCTGCCATCCCTTGGGATGGGAGGAGAGGAATCTCAGTTCTTCAGCGGTAATGCTTTTCTTAGAGGAGTGTTTGTCAAGTTTCTGCAGTGTGGTTCTGAGATATTGAAACTGAATAGCTTTTAATTTATTCAGAGGAGAATTTCACACTAAACGTAATAACTGCACAAGTTGATAGGTAACAACAAAGAAATTTTGTCACAAGTGTGTGTGGACCACTTTGGCAGTGGTTAGTACATGTGCACTTGTTATCGATATCATTGCGGTGCATGCGTCTTTCACCCATTGTAGTTCAACAATGTATCCTAATCTAATTAAACTATTCAAAGTAACCTAAAATGCTGGCGAATAAGTTTTCATACATTTTAAACCTAACCATATGGTAGTTCCTTTACTATCCCTAAAAGTGTATTTATAAGAATAATATCCTAATGTAGTTTTCTCCCAATGTGAAATTTTTTTAACATGTTGGGCTGAATGAAAATTGTGGCTACTGACTGACTAAAGCCTAGGCTACAATCGCCGTAGCGTTCCCGTAACAAAATAACAGTGGCATTACCGTGGAAGTATGACAATGTACTGGCTACAACCACAGTAAGAAACTGTTACGTGACTAATGAGAAATGAGCACAAAAAAAAGACAGACTATACATGTATCGCGGAGATTTTCAAACAGTATCTTTGCTAACCTGATATTTATTTTTGTTTATCTACTTGTGATGAATAAAGTTTCCCGGGAATCGTGTTTTGGGATATTTAAAGTGTTCATAATTGCATTGAGTATTTAAATAAACAAATATCTTATCTGTACCACAAAATTCATTTAATAACTATGTTTTTGTTATAAGCTTGCACTGCACTGACTCTTGTGGTTTCAAATGTTGTCTTGTGATTGGCCGGCGTAGAACTCGGCGTAAAAGAATTTACAATATTCAATCATCTTAACTCTGCTACGCCGTTATGTTGTAGTTGGTGCCATATACAAGTGTGGATTCAATTCTTTATTGTTGATTCTTAAAGTTATTGTAGCTGGGGCTTAAGCCCTTGGTACTAAATTGCTCTTTTAGAGAAAGATGTAACACCATTTTTGTAGATATAGGGAATAAAATTATCCATAAAAGTCTCCTGTCCCTCCCCTAAAATATTTGATTGTCCAGTGCAAACAATTCAGTAAAAATTTTAATTTCTGTGTTTTAGTTATGTACCAAGGGTAACTTAACCCTGTCCAACATTGCAGATGCAAGAAACAAAATTGTACCCTACAATAAGGGATATTAATAAATAAAATTAATGCATACACTCGCAATTAGGCTACTGCCCAGTGGCGAGCTCTCTCACCTCTCCTTCACCCAACCAACTCCTTTTCCACTCCCTTCTTGAACTATCAACCCCTCTCACAGATACCAATTCCTCCCTCACAGACCTCACAAGCATGGACTGCCTACCCCGCTCAGTTCTCCTCCACACCCTTTGAAGCTTCTCACTGTTGTTTCCTCTCCCTCTAAATACCCCCTTACTTAGCTTGCAGTGTATCCCTCCCCATCCTCCCTCTTCATTCACCATCCTGTACATCCGGACTAACTGTTAACTGTTCAACTTTCCTCTTGTCCTTCAGTGAGCTCCACACCATTTCTTTCATTATCACTGATGGCCTATAGTTCCCTTCTTCCTCACCATCTTGCCCCTGCCTCCTCCACTTACCCTTCACCCATCTTACTGCCTTTCTCTGCACCTTTTCCAGTTCTCGCACCTCCACCTCCACATACGGGTCCCATACTGCTGAAGCATATTCTAACATTGGCCGTACTATTGTGCCATACGCCTTCACCTCATAGCTGACTCCATTCAGTACCCTTCCCAGCATACCCAGAGCCCTTCTTCCCTTTGCAACCACCCTCTTTACCTGATTTTTCCATCTGAGGTCTCCCTGCAGTACAATCCCTAGATACTTATATTCTGCTGCTTCTTCTATCGCTTGTCCCTCTCATCTGTACATGTCCCTACTTATCACCTTCTTCCTTGTGAACCTCACTAACTACCTTAGTTTTTATTACATTTATTTTCATTTTATTTTTCTTGGTCCACAACCATATCTTGTCAATGTCCGCCTGCAATCCCCCCCCCCCCCCCCAAACATCAACATACACATAAATAAGTATAAAAATGTATTATAACAGAGAACTAATGTAATGTAAAGAGAGGGAATAACTAAAACGGGATTTGAATTTATTTACCAGAAACCATTTACTATATTGACATTAAATATGTATAAAGGAGATAAAGTAATATTGGAAAAAAACCTCTGGAGTCATTGTCAGTGTTAGGAATTTAAATATAAATGCCAGCAAATAATTATTTATTCGTAGCTCAGGGGCATGTGAACTTTGCCTTCCAGAAATACGGCTAGGCTTCAGGTCGCCGTTTTGTTGCAGTCATTACTGATACGCAACCTGCAAAACCTTACACGACAACGGTAGGACGCTTGTTATACTTTATTTAATCATTCATTCAAAAAATAGTTTTCCGCCAATCCTGATATATGAGCACATCTAAAATAGGTGCTTATTGTCGCACATAACCCAATACTGGTCCGCGGTACACACAAACTCGATCGGTAGTTTTATGAAAAAATTACTTGATTGCACAACTAACACAAGCCAATAATAAACTAGTAAAACTTCCCACGTGAATTGTAATATATATTTATTTATTAATCAGAAGCTTTGTTCAACACGAAATGCTTCGAATGATACCTTCCTCTCAACGTTATTCTAAAGTAAACACAATGTTTTGGGATACTGGCAAGATGGCGGCTAGAGTCCATAGAAATACCACCTATCACAAGCGTCTTCACCAACGTCACAAAATGCCATATGTATACTCCTAACTCCATGACAGTATGCATACTTTACATAATTCTATGGACTCAAAAGTTTATTTCCTACACAATATAAGAATCGTGATAGAAAGGTTGGGTAATGAAGAGAAATGGAATTGTTTTGTAAAATTCATAAAAACACAGAAAAACAATAGTTTCATAAATTCATTAACTTTGTTAACTCAAATCATTCAGGCATAAAACTGCATAAATGTTTCAATAGCAAAGCGGGACCTATTATTTTAGGGCTAGAATTAATCTTTAAATAGCTGGGAACAAATTTAAAAGTAGGGTATTTTTCGGTGGCGTTCAGGCACCAAATTGGAAAATATAAAATTTTTGTAATTCTATATTAGATTTATAATGACAACCTTGACACCGTGTTGGGCTACATCAGGAATTGTATATGCTGTGGTCTGCCCCGCCTGTTACCTCAGGCAGGGGAAAAGTTTAAGTATGCCCTGCGCCATACCTCAGGGTGAGCTAGTGATAGAGGTCGCTGGAAGACCAGTCGGGTGTTGGTTGGTGGCTGCTAAATGTGCACTTTAAACGGCCTCTGGACCACGGGAAAGGAATCATATCTTTAGGAAGGTTGGTTTCAGGTCCATAGTTACCATGATGTGCGCCAGTGCTCCGCAGCAATGAGCACGAAAAAGAAATTGGGTCGTGTGGTCTACCGCTCTAAATGTGGCTTCCTCCAAAGTTCGCTGCTGGTCTGCACTGCCCATAAGTTTTATGGCAGCTTGGTAAGAACGTAGTACATAATAAGGCCTGGGCTAGTGTGCAGAGCTTCGTCCCTTAATGACACGTACCGAAACATAGAACAAGTTTTCCGCAAAATAACCCAAGTGCTTAGGCTAGTGGGGACTGTCAGCCTCCCTCGCGCTTACTCATTCCTGCTGTGGCTGTTCTGGTCTCCTCCACACCATTACATAATATCACACAATATGGTTATGTGACCTTGAATTGGCTGATGAAATAAAAAACTGCAAAATCATGTAGCAAATGTATTTATTCCAATTACCTTCATCTGAAGCAATTACATGATTTACCCCATTTAAAAGAGGTGCACGCTGACTGTGAAAAAGTCGGCAAAGTGCCTACATGAAATTACAAGGAATTTAAGCCCCAGCAATGTACAAATGGATCGGGCTGTGAGATGGTTCATTCCCCAGGCTGCAAAGATAAACTAGGTTCCTGAAATTATGTTAACTGTTACAAAACTACATGATTGGTACGAAACTGTGAAGTGCCTGGGGAGGACACCGATATACATTCATCTCACGCAGCACTCGAGAAGCGACTACTTAACATGCCAGCGGGCTGCTCTCGTACTGGCTCCAAATCTCGCCCTCCATGTCATGTGATTTCAAATTACATAAAACACAATTATTAAGTTGAATGAAGTGGATGATCATGACCCTGAATGAAAATGAGGCACACAAAATGTTACACTTAAAATCTCATGTGGTTAAATAAAATATAAAATATAAAATTGTAAACATCATAACACTTAAGAGCCACTCTAACCTCACATTAGAAGGTTATATTATATATATATATATATATATATATATATATATATATATATATATATATATATATATATATATATATATATATATATATATATCCCATGCATGGCTCAGCACGTGCCGGGATTAGCTTGCATTCATTTCCACAACTCTCATATTTAATATACAACACAATACTTATAACAAAATATTACAACTTCAACTCTTAAGAAATAATTATGCATTTCTGGCTGCTTTTTGCCACATAGTCGTTACGCAATGTTATGTGTTTCCTCTGTTAATGAACCATGAAAAACAACTGGCTTTAGTCGGTATTAGTACCATCTATGATACTTTCACTCGGAAAAATATATGTTTAAATTAAATGTAGGTAAGTGACCACAACTAAACAGTATTCAAAACATTAAAAATAATATTTGCGATACATCGCACCCCAGCACAGAGCAGCACGACATGTTTATTATAGCACAAGCTGCGCAAGTTAACACACTTATCAAAATAAAATAAACAACACACATATTAAATTCTACAATACCCTGGGACGATCACAAATATACAGTACACTAGATCGCATGGGCTATATACACATTTAAATATTATTCACAATTACTTGGCAACGCATTGCACTAGTGCACTCGGTGCGGCATATTCAATACAATGTGATCACACGGGACAATAATATTTACTTTGACGTAAACAAAATAATGACTGGAAACATATTTAACGCTTTGTAAGAAACATAATAGTAATAATAATAATGAAACAAATTTAGTTCGAGGCAAAAAGGTAAAAAAAAAAAAAAAATCACATACAGACGCCTATTGGTGCGAAACCTGGTCAGGCGGGATACGCAATCCACCAAAAATCTGCCGGATCATCTGTCATCTGTCAGCAACCCGGTGAACTTGGGCAAAGTCTGTAATTATGACAGTGTATCTGGTGTGATAGGTCCTGGTGGATGTTGAGGTAGGTTGGACTCCTCGATTATGCTTTGTTTCGCATTTTCTGGCCCTGCTGTATATGGCATTATTGTCTTTGTGCAGTTGGTCACATACGGATTGATGGCGGGAAATTTGAAAAATTTTGCGGGTAGGTTGGCATGATTGTTAGGTAAATAGGTGCGGAAAATTAGTGCTGTAGTGGTGGGAAAAATGGTGTGGGTGTGGTGCGGGTGTCAGGATGGGTTAGGGTGGCGGGGGCTTTGTTTACATTTGCCACGTGTGTGGTGGGAGTGCACGGTGTCTCTGATTTGTGCTGCTCTCCTCCTCTACTCTACCACCACTTCCCTCTTCTGCTCTGTTCCATTCCACCTGTAACATTGTTACTGTCCCGTGCCACTTTCACTTGAGAGAGGTTAATGTTTACGTTTGCTGCCACATCATTATTCCACTGTCCTAGTAATTCCAACACCTGGTCATATGTGGTGTCTGTGATTTAGTAATGCGTTTGGTTTACGCCTTGCTTTAATTTTGTTGAAGTTGCGTGACACAGCAAACAAATAAATGTAAGTGCTATGACTGCTTTGCATTCTGTGTCACTGATGCATCCTTGGGGATACTTTGTGTCACATTGTGCTTACTAGAATGCAATGGCATCATGGCCATTACATAACAAGTTGTCACAATATTTAGGAAATGTGTAATTTGGAAAATGTTCACTTTCGAATTTCACTAGTGTTGAAGAATTTTGATTGTCCTTCCTGTCCCATGGATGTCACCGGAGTGGCTGATCAGAAGGCTGGTCTAGCGAAGGCATTTACAATATGTATTGTTTCCATTCACTAATTGGTCACTAGTTACCATAGGGTGCAAACATTCAGGACACCAAGGCACCAGCATGCTATCAGTTATCCTGCCAGTCATACTTTGATTGTAAACAAATCCATGTGTGCAGGAGTTGTGGGTGTACCAATGAGGTTGTGACGGGTTGGGGAAGAGGGATTGCCCTCCTCTCCCGCATTGTGGCTAGCCTGCTCATCCTGGGCGCAGGGGTTGTCGACCTGACACTCAGATGACGCGCAGAATGTACGAGGGTGTCAGTTGGCTCTCGGCAGCAGAGTGTGCAGGGGGACAGGGGAAAGGTAGCCTCCACCCTGTCATTTCTGATTCTTGCTGCATCCTTTGCTCCTCCCTCCAAGCAGTGTGGCGTAGCTTATGGCATGGTATCACTTTCCAAATGTTGACATGCTTCCCAAGCGTCTGTGCGGCATTTGCCCTTCATGGTACTTTCCTGTTGTCCTCATACCATTGCAGGTAGTAAATTGTGGGAATGGTAAGTGTTCAAGAAAACATGCAGAAAACATTCGGAAATTTTTGGAAAAAATTTTTACGGGAGGTTTGGCCACCCAGAGCGGCGCCTATATTATGTGGTCAAAGGTGGCACAATGAGCATTAACCCCAATTGGGCCAGCCAATTTGATGTGTGTGGGATGTTGGAAGAGGGGTAGACAGGGTTTTCAGGGTGGTGAAGGTGAGGTCTAGGATATGAAGTAACCCGGTTGGCTCCAGACACCATCAAGGCGATGTCGATGTGAATGCTGATTATCTTAACCTCGGGATTAACGACCGTACACCCGGGCCCAATCTCCTCCCCGATAATGCTGGTGACCTCTGCCCTGTTGATTATTGCTCCACGTGAGTGTTGTTTGATAAACGGAAGTTGTAGGATTGACTATGGACCATTTTTTACCTTGACGGGAAAATCGCCTATACATTAGCACTCGTGGAAGATGAATTTTCGGGGCCAACAACAAGCCCATAAGGTATGGAACAATACTTACTGACACTTGTAAAAGAATGGTTAATGTGAAACTTGATTGAGAGGGTATTATGAGGATCCATCTCCTGTCAAGCATAGGGCAGTCGAAAATAAATGTTGTGCCTATCAGTTCATGGGTAGCTTTATTTCGATAAATTGCATCTCCGCCTAGGAGATCACTTACATTAACATATAGACTTTAGGTGGGGGGGGGGGGTAGCTATAACTGGCCACTGTGGTGAAACTTCAAAAAGCATCTTACAGCATACAATGGATTACTGAAAAACTGAAGATTTCCGGGACAATGCTAATCCCATAGGAAGTGGAGGTGACTTACTGGGTGGTCGAAATCGAAATAAAACCTTCCAGAATTACATTAGTCTATTACAGAAAATGTCCTTCTCAAAAGTTGAAGACATTCCGAAATGCGCGGATAGTGCCGCAGCTCACGGCACACATTCCACCTCTGTCTGACATTACTTGCTTAGTGAACTCCCCGCCTGACACGCAGGATTGCCTCAGCTTACACACTTGCCAAAGTGGCAATACTTTCTGCTACAGCTTGCATATCTTTACCTTGCATCATGCTATTAAACGAACAAACATATTTAAAAATCATAAAAAGAACTCTGCAACACAAAACATGTATAAATTGTATGGAAAAAACACTAGATGCGGGATGAAAAAGACAATAACTTGTTAACATTGCACTATAAACCAAAGAAACAAAACAATCGATAAATCCTTTAATAAGCATAATATGTAATGTCTGATATAGACCTTGGACCAGTAAGTTTCCTTATTATTAGCGCCTATTTCCTTTCCGTCTGCTTTGCGGCATCACTGACCATCATGGCAGCCAACGGCTGCTCTTCACTGGCATGCCCTTGCACTTGTGCTGCGCTTTTCCTAATCGCGCCCCCGACCAGGTGCATACTCTGCCCGTCAGTAGAGTGTACAGCCCTGCCTCTGAGGCATTGCAGTTCACGGCCGGTCAAACTGTCTTAGAGGTGGGAGCACTTGGCACATGTCAAGTGTTAATTTAATTTTCCTATGTACCTAACCCTAATGGCACATACGTATTGTGTGTGAATTTTAATTTTAAAGTTTGTTTACATTGTTGGTGGGTACTTTGGACATCAGGGAATAATTACAGGAAAATATTGTTTTCAACATAAATCTGGGAATGGGCGCCAGTGCTAGCAAGCACGATACAAAGTGGAGGTATGTGCCGACGGCTATAGGGTACTGGTAGTAACTCTGCCTGTAGAATGATGGGGAGACCAAGTGGTTACTATGCTGACTTCCAATGCTGTGATGGTCTCCGTTGTGCTAATAATCCAATGGTGTCTCATCTAGTAGGGGCTGTTAGCCTCCCCCATTAGCCAATATACACTTTCAATGAGCTGTTCTGGCCTCCCAATGCCATAATTTATTCACATGGTTTATTAAATGAAAAAGGTCGCATAACGAAAAAACAGCTGAGATGCAGCTGGAATAAATAAAGATGCCAGAATCCCAGTAACATGTTTTATTTGTACACTTTCCTCTACAGAGGACTTAAATTACAAAACCGCCATTAAAGCAAGATGGGCTCTGAATCTGTAAAAGAAGGCCATAGGTCTACATGATGCAACTTACATCCCGGCATTGTACAATGCGTTACAGGTTGTGAGGTGGCGCTGACTCCAGGCTAGCAAAGCAATAAACGGTTTCAGAAATTACATAACCTGACAGAAATTAATGATAATTGGTATTAAAAAGTTGAATTGCACGGAGCCCCGCACCATGTAGGCATCTCACTTGAAGACGAGTAGGTACTAGAGAAACTAGCCTTGGGCACGAGACCACGTGATGTGATTTAATAGATACACCTAGATAAAAATGATTTGATATGGCTAGCCATAAGGCTGATGACGTGAAACAACAAATACATACTTCCATATATATCAAAAATGTTTACATGTAAAAGATACCCAAAGAAATTATGAGTTCAGCCACTAACATAGCAATGGCAATCTAACCTCACTTTTGTGTACGCTTACAAAAGCTATTAGTATATGTACTGGGACTCCTCCATTATCAATTGTATTTTTTTTTAAAATATACATAACATTCATACCAAAACATTTTATAACTAATTACAAACCATTAAAATACAAGCAATAAAACTTATTACATTGCTTATTTTTCTGGTCAAATAGTCGAGTGTACCTTGTGCACCAGTTTGTTCGAAAGTCGAACATTCAGTATTACTGTCACTAGCCAGTATTGCAGGACTGTCCCAGTTATGTTAGTTTGGTAGCTTAATATTCATACGTGCTTGCCAAGCACTTTATATTATAATAATTTTCAATTAATATTGGCACTTCACTGGCATACTTAGTTGTCGTACTCATGCATGTCCTTATTTAAGTGTTCAAAATGGATGGCACACGAGGCACACAGGCTTTTGTAACACATAGCAATATAGTTACACTCAATTAAATATAAATAAAAATACATGGCACTTTAAAAAATACAAGACCATTTGCCTCTGTATTTACATGAAGGCAAGGTGACGTCGACGTCGCCTTGGCTTCATGCCATTACCCACGTTGGGCCAGTTAGAACACCAGAATGCAGAGTAAGCTTATGTACTGAGCCTTCTTAATGAAGGCTTACGACTTCGAAGTACAACACGTGGCCGACGAAGAAAATCGGCTCGCCGACCACCTATCCTGTACACCAGGAGCAGAGATCGCATCAGATGATAAAGAGGGGGAGAGTGTTCAACCCCTACCTCCACCGGCATATGAGACAACACGACACAACGAGTACAATGCGCTAACGTCATGAAGTTACCTCAGGCACCTTCATTCACCACGGTAAGAGCAAACATGAAAACAAACAGGCAGAATGTCCTGTTGTGCAGAAGTGGATTTCGGAGTGTGAACGTGTTAATGGTCAGTGGCGCATGCTAAATCGTGTACTAGGGTCCCGTGCGAACATAAACACTTACACATGGGAAGTGTATCTATAGACTGCCGCCCACAGTATAGTATTACAGTATGCACATTCGAATAACCTCACGGGACATCCTAGCACCGAGCACACACATTAGAATATTGTGAAGCATTTTCACTGGCCAGGAATGTCAATCGATATCCACCAATTTGTACGGGTCTGTACCACCTGCTACTGGTACAAGAGCCGACACGCAAATGGCACATGCCAACAACAACCCCGCACCTCGCAAGAACAACTCAAGACTGTGGTGTTGGATTTGATGGGTCCCTATTCACGCACCTTGATAGGCAAAAGGTTCGTCATATTTGTGACCGACTTATTTTCCAGGTGGGTGGAAGCTTACCCTGTGTTAAGTGTGCACAACCGAGCTGTGGGAACAGTTGTAGAAAATGAATTATTTGCATGCTTGGGATACTCACACAACGTACTGGGCAATAATGGAACCAAGTTTGTGAGCCATACACGGTGAAGCATATGTGAAAGGTGGGGTGTGCACCATATTACAATGGCGATTTACCATCCATGTACAGACCCAACAGAATGATGCAACCAAGAATTGAAGTCTCAGCTACGTATGCATGTGGGTTAGAACCATGCCACATGGGTGGAACAACACCCCACTGCTCTCTTCACCCCCAGGACATGAGTGACTCAAGCCACGGGAATGACACCAGCCCAGCTACTATAAGGCAGTTACCTCCTCCTCCCAGGTGAGTTTGTGAGCGGAGCCAGACATCGAGTCAACAGTGCAGAGAGAGGTGAGTGAAGGGAAGAGCAGCGTACATGCACAGGAAGGGAAGCAAGAGAAAATCAGCGATGCTATATAGCACAATGGAAACCTGTGTCGTCCCGACCCCCACCACCACTCAAGCCGGGATAATCAGTATACGTCAGAGCACACCATCAATCTGCGGGGCAGAAAGGTTTTGTGGGGGCCTCGCTGAAAAATGGAACACCCCACATGTCATGAGAAAGATGGGGGACTGGTGCTACAAAGTACATTTGAGTGCGCGAAGGAAAGCTGTTTTACACAACGACGAACTTAGGGTGACGAACACCCACCTCAACATCCCCAATAACACACCACAACAAAGTGGTCAAGAGGAAAGTGAAGTAGCCGTGACACTGTTAGCCGATGTTACAAATGTTTGAAGTTTATTCGCCCCACCACCAAGCCTGATAATTGTCACTCCCGAAGGCAATATGTCTAAAAGGGAAACCACTGTTCACTTCACCATGGTTCCGCAGAGGGAATCACAATATGGTATAACATCAAGCAGTCCGGACACACATGAAGATAACACAACACCCTTGCTAACTCAGCAGCCTACCATACTGGCAACAGCATCATCAACACCAGGAAGCGAGACTACGCAAGACAACACACCAGGGACACATGTCGAGGATATCTCCTTTCCAAGATGACACCGCCCTCATGTAGAAGAGGACAGTAGCAGCGATGCGTCGCGGACTGAGGAACATTACTCCTCCCTCCTCCACTCCAAACATCCACTGCACATCGGCACACCATGTCTATAGCTTGCAGGATACGCCCCTGGGACAGCTGCAACTAGTAAAGCTTTGTCGCCAACATGAGACTTACAGAGATGTACGAACACGTGGGCCAGCAGGATCAAAACAACAGCAAGGATAACCGAATGTTTACAATCTGCGGCCACTTGTGTGTTTGTGTGTGAAGACAATTCGCAACCATGTGGGTTCAGGTCATCACAATAACAAGAGCCACGTTTCTATAGAGGGGGACACTTCAAACACCAGCGAGATGCAGCAGTGAAGATTGAAGATGTCACAATGTGTGAATGGCCTCAGAAGGGGAAGGCATTTGACGTTAATAACACCTTGGCCTCAGGCCATTCCCCATGTCTTCCTAGCTAGAACGTCAGATTGCATCGCAACATCACAGAGCAGCATCTGTCTCACAGAACCAGTGCCACATGTGCATTTGTTAAGGGCCGCGTTAATCAAGAAAGTGTAGAAAGTATATTCTTCATGGACTTTTTAAATGCTTAGGAGAGTGTGAGTGAGTGTGTTGTGTATTCATCCTGTTTGTTTACTTACGTAAGTACTGCTGCAATGCCACACATCAATGTTATGTTAGGTTAAGGTAATTATTCAGTGCATTATTTTTGTGTCATGTTTTATTTCGTTCCGTATTGTGTACAAATGCACACAGATAAAATGTCACTTACATATGGTTTTAAAACGTCATAATATTCTAACCTACAAATACGTGAAGCATGCAGAGACACACACCACGTTCTAGTGTTGATGTTTCAGTGTTGTCAATTTTATGTGTATATATATATTTTTGCCAAGTGTCATGTCAACATTGTTATGTCTCCTGTGCACCACCCATCATGTAAATACGAGACATTTAGTCTCCAGTGCTATGTTAATATTATTAGTTCATTTTAGTGCAATTCAGTTTTATGTTAATTTTAGTGTTGTTTTTTGTGGCTTCAGCTACAACACCCATACGTGGTACAGGGGTAACTGTTGCCGATGCTAAATGACAGCATGGTGAACAGGTTTAGAGTCAGGGAACATGGTCCCCGTCAACATCATGCACTTGGTGCGTCATTTCGATTTCTTTCTATTGAAACACGTTCATGTAATGACTGTAAATATTAATTGAAATATTTCTAGCGATGAATTGCACAACAAACACACATTTGATCAATTTTACAGAAGAATAGCAGTAGTAAATACTGGCCTTTGCCAGTATTCTTAACAATTACAATTCAAATAAACTGGTGCATAGAAATGCGGCCAGCCACTTGGCCAGTTGACCTAAAATTAGTTACATTTTTTTTATAAACAGTGTTTTTATTCCGTTTTATGTATTGTAATTATCATTGCGAGGCTTTTGATGCATAACTACATAATAGGTTTAGAACGGAAAATATCCCGCGAGGCTATAGGCCAAGTTAAAGCTGAAAAAAGTTAAGGGTAGATTGCCTTCACCAAGCCAACTGTTCGAAATGAACCTTATATTTATATTATCTTGCGTTTGTTTTATTCAGATAAATGAAAGTGTGAAGTTACATTTTAGTATCATCAGTGTCACATTGCCAGTAATCAAATAATCCATTATCACAACATTTCATATTTACGATTTTTGTTCATGCACAGCTGGGCAGACTAGGCCAGTGAGCGAGTTACCTGTCAATGCAAGTTAGCCACCGTACGTGAGCCATGGAGCAGACATTGTGTGGGCATTCCCAGGCACTTCATTTTTGTTCATCAGTCTTTAATTGTAATAGTCAAAATTTTAAATTTGAAACTTTAGCTTCTGGTTTGTTTTTCGTCCGGAGAGGGGTCTGTTCCACAGTCTGGGCTGTCTTTCACGTGGACAGACCATAAATTTGCATTTCAATAACATGTAGGCTTCATGCCTATTTCATCTGTAGTGCTGTCCTACTATAGCGTAGAACGTGTAATTTTAGTGCCTCAAATTAGGGTTATCAAAAATCATGTGGGAGAATGAATTTCTTCGACGTATTTATTTTTGGTACGTATTTAGTCCCACTTAACCTATTTTCATGGTAACTACAGAACTTCATTGGGATGGTCAGACAATCTCTCCGGAGTGAGTAAGCATTGGGGAGGCTTATGGCCCCACTAGTCTAGGCATTTGGAAATAAAACTACAATATAATCATCAGTTCCACCTGCGATGACACAGGAGGTGGCAGACATTTGGAACCACCACTTTGTGTGGTCGACCCCATGACTCCGATATCATCATCACTCTGTGTTCACCGAAATTGAGAGTTGTCGCCCAGCTTGGTAATCAACGAACCAATAATCCGATCCACATAACCTTATATCCCAAATTGTCCAGCAAGCCGCATCAACACCTTATCATACACAGTGATTACACTGGCCCCAACACTTATAAAAGTGTGTAGCTGTGTCTGACTATGCTACAAGTCGGTGTAACAACCTAAATGTCGCGAGGGACAATGAAGATATACTCACAAATCTCCTGTAAATATATTTACTTCATCTCAAACTGTTACACGACAAGAAGTGTACTGTACTAGATGAAGCAGACTCGGCACTCGTGCACAAATCCAGTCAAAAACGACCGGAGTCGAATGCGGAATTAAAGTAAAAATTACTTCCTAATGAAATGAGGGAACAGCATGTCCCCTCAGACATGCTGTTCCCTATTTAAAAAAAGGCACGTAAAGTGTATTCCTGGCTGGTATCCAAATTACTTACATAACAAGATACTTTTTTACGAAGCTCCCAGAACCGATGTTCAATTGTCTAAACTCCGACTTCACAATTTTATTCTGTTTTGGTGGTTTCGTCAGAGGAAAGGAAACAAAGTGAAATGCTAAAGTTTTCTATTGTGTAAGAAGCTTAAGAGAGTTGGTCCGCCCATTGTCTACACACCCCCAGCCGGGTTGTGCATTTTACTGGTGTGGAGTGTGCGCCCGGTCACCGGAGCGACCAGGTGCTGTTCTGGATTAGGTGTGTTTCCATCCTCGTCTACAATGTGTCCTAAAAATTAGGATTTGCTTCTACCCAACTGGCATTTATTAGCAGCGTAGGTAAGTCAATTTATTGCAAGCCTCTCTAGTACAATGGAGTACCTCCCAACTGCTCGACCAAATAATCACATCGTCCAGGGATGCTAGCGTAAAGTCGCCGATAAGCCCGTCCAGCACACGGACCATCATTGACTGAAAGGTAGTGGATGTTCCTTTGAGGCCAAATGAAATAATGCAAAAATGTAATTGTCGCTCATCAGGTGTTGTGATTCCAGTTTTCTCCCTGTCTTCCTGTTTGACGGGAATTTGCTATCTGCTTCTGAGGTCTAGTGATGTCATTACTGGTGCCTTGCTGAGTGTTGTATGTCTTTTACGCTGATATAAGGGGGCAGATCTTTATATGTGACTTGGTTGATCAGATGGAAATCCATGCAGAAATGCCAACTCCCATCTTTCTTAGGAGCTAACGTGATGGCCGAGTTATATTTACTGGCCATCGGCTCGATAACCCCATCTGCTAGCATATCTTTAACTTTCTCACGAATTATTTTGTTGGATGTGGCATGTAACTCCGCGGCCCTGCGTATATCGGCCCTTCTTGCGATAATGGGATTTCATGTTCGGCTACAGTTGTTCTGAGCGCGTTGGTTTTGGCAAAAGCCTCCCTCCTGTCGCTTAGTATATGCTGGAATGCAGCTTGGTGTTGTTGCGGGATCTCATGATCGAATTCCTCTAACGATACTGGGGGTAAAACCCTAGCAACTGCCCTCTCTACAGTGTACACTGTGCGCTGTTCTTTTGCACCAAAATGAATTCTGCTAGCAGCTGGTTCTACTACAGTATTCTGTTCCTGTAACCAAGGTACACCTAATATTGCTTCCTTCTTAACCTCGGCATACACAATTGCACTCATTATCGTCTCTAGATCCCTGACTTTTACCGTTACAGTTGGATGGCTCAGTGCTCCATTACTGACTTGGCCAGTAGCGAGCATAATTACGTGGTTGTTAGATGTTATGTCACTGGGATTTACGAAATGCGGCTGAACAAAGTTGTGTGATGTGGCCATATCAATTTGTGCATGACAGGGTTGACCATTCATGCCCACAAGGATGCGAACGAATTTCGCCTGATACCCACTCACCTGCTGAATGAATGCCTACTGCGGTGTTTTGCTAGATTTTGTTTACGTAACCGGGGCGACAGAAATGTCAGTTTTCTTCGCCCCTACTGGCCGTTTACCTGCCCTTTTGGAGCGGGCCCTTTGCAGGTATCCATGTACGGGATGTTGGGGCACGCGCTCTGCCAGTGGAAAACAATCGCTGGCCGACAGTAGCAACACGGGTTCGCGGGTGGCTGGCTCTTGTCGAACTGCATGTAGGTTTACCCAGCGTTCCCATGCATACTGTCACTTGGTTTATCACCGTGGCACGGAATGTTTTCACTGCTCACACGTGCACTGCCCCGTTCCAGTTTGGTCGCGAACTGTTTTTCGGGACAGCCGGCCTGGTCCCATTGCATGTTGTTATCACTCCCATTTTGCTTGTGCCTCCATCTTGCGGGCCCGTTCTCACAATGTGTTGAGTTCTGGTTTCGTTCCAGAATGATGGCAGCCTTGAGAACCTCCTCCATATTGCTGTTTAGGAAAGGTAGTAGGGCAGCTCTGCACTCCGGTAAGGCACTCTCGGCAATTATTTACAGTGCTTCACGATCTGGCAGTTGCAGGTAAAATCGCTTGATCAGATGTGCTTTTTGCACGATGAATGTTGGTGGTTGTTCACCAGGCTGTTGCCCCTGCCAGAGTAACTTGCTTTGTGCTTGTAGGGATGTAAACACACTTTCGTATCGGCATTGAAAAGCTTGCACGAACTCCTCCCACTGCATGTCGTAGTGGTTGACAGGACCCCACTACATCCCTGCTACTCCTTACAATTGGTCGCCGATGCAACTGGCGCATTCATCTTCATTCATCCTGTAGCATTTCAGATGTGACATGCACTCCTTTAAGAACGTAATAGGATCTTTGCTATCCATGCCAGTAAATGTCGCAGGTGTTGAAATCGTGTCCTGCTAGACATTGCAGTGTACTTCCTTGGCTTGCACTCCCTTTTCGTCTGGTCCTTCACTCTCGATGTGACATACCGTGTTTACCATGGCGAGGCAATCTTAGTCCGTTTGCATTGCTTGCATATTGTTTCTCTTGCAGTCTTCTGTTTGGCACACTGAATCATCGGACTGGTTGCCCATGACTAAGTTGATTGAAATGTTAGTGATCACGGTCGGATTCAACTGTCCAATGCACTCGTCACAAATGAACCACAATCCGGTTGCGGCGTGTAACTCCGTGGGACTCGTGCATTCTTGGTGCAAGTGCATCTGGCACCGTGCGCATGTGCTTGGTGTGGTTCCCGATTTTGTGCATAATAATTTTCCGCACAAATGTAACTGGGGTAAATTTTGGATTTTGTTGATACTGTCCGAATGTTCTGTCACTTGCTCTTCTCCATGGTTGCTTGTGACTCAGTTGCTTGTTGGGCTGGCCTTTCAATCGCACTTGCGAAATCGGGTCCCCATTTCGTATCCGTCTACCACAGAAATGTGGTATAGGGAAGCTTGGTGCACGTAGGCATGGTACACAGAAGCATGATATGCAGTTGCACAGTGCGAAAGTATCAGGGGAGCATTGCAGTCCTGCACAGCGCAGGCAGGGGTCAACGGACGGCTGGCTCTCAGTTGTTCCACTCGGCGCAAAATGGAGAGCGTGGGGGGAGGAGCGGCCAGATGTTCCCCCTCTTCTTGTTTCTCTTTCTCCCTCCTCATGGTACAGAGCGATATGGGTGGAGGGGTGGTTTGGCGCACTCGACTGTGACGTCATGTCACTCTCCTCGTCAATTTCTCTCCATTATTATTCTTGTGTTGAAGTAATGGCCAGGCTAAGCTGTTTTGGCATGCTTTCTTCGCCAGCCACTTGCGTCCTCCCTGGCACTGTGAGTGGGGTCTAGATGGCGTCACGACGCTGCCAGTATTCGTGCTGGTCGCCTGGTTGACCACGTTTTTCCTTCGTGAGTAAATACGGGGAAAATGCGAGAAACGTGCAGGAAAAATTTTGATAAAATTTGGAAAAATTGTTTTAGTGCGGGAAAATTGTAGGAAAAATTGCTCAGATTTTAAGATGCGGTTTGCACCAAAGTTAGGCGCCATTTGACGTTTGTGTAATGCACAAGAGGCTAGCAACTAGTGCCATGGTGTTGATCAATAAGGATATTGGTTAGGTGAGGAGTGGTGACTATAGTTTTGGATTCTCGGTATAGATAATTACCCAGATATTGTCGGGTTGACAATATCGCGAAGTCTGAGAACAGCTGTGGACTCGTTCCTCAGGGTCGTTCGGCCGACGACTAGAGCAATTCTTATAAGTGCAGTTGTCGTCTCCTCGTAGAATAAAAATTAATACTGACTGAATAACTCCGTTACTTGTTGCGTTGTGGGATATCTGGACTCCCCACACGCCCATACGTAGCACTGTTACTTATTACACCTACTAGTGACCATTTAAATCATACTTGCACAGTAAGTTACACTTTGTGAAAATTGGCAGGAGAAGGACTGTAACTTAAATGCCTTGCGGCCTCTGGAAATAAACCACACTTGTTAACTCGTCACTGCTGTGATTTATTCAGTACATGATTACATTCCTCCCAGGAAAAGTTTACATTGAGTGCTGCTTACAAAGTCGTCAGCTCGGGTAACATTGTGCAAAAGACATGTGGTGCAGGCCGACCCGCGATGAGCCAGTGTAGCCTACCCAGGCGATGCAAGTACTGGGTAGGTGCGAGTGGCGGTGGAATCTCGGGCAGATGAAATTCGTAAAAGGTTCCGGTATGCTAAAGCAACTATTGCTGTGAAATGATTAGTCCAACATGGTGATGTCTGTCCGAGCATGCGAAACACGAGCCACGACGTGATGCGGTACAACCCTCTCAAAGACAAATGACTACTAACTTTCTCTGCTAGGCATGCCGGCTGGCTTGGCAAGCTGGCACCTCGTGCTGTTTTACTTCCTTGCATATAACATTTGCAAATCGGACACATACCTTGCATGCTGGTTGTTACACATTGCTTCTAAAATTAACCCTATAAATATTATTCATTATACCAAAACATTGCACTGTGTGGATGATGTGGAGATGAAAGACACATGAATGAACATTACAGAAAATTCCAAAAAGACTCTTCGAAAACACCGAGGGCTTTTGGGCTGCAAAGGCAGGCATCTTTATTAGTTGTGTCCCCTGCATGAACTTTCCTTGCCCTTTTATTGAACAAATTAAATAACAGAAATTTCCCACTGTCGATTTTCGGGTTCCTGCACCACACGCACGTGCTTGCTCTCTCTCTCTCTCTGCTCTGCACTATTCCTTGCGACACTGCACTGCACTGCGCTCGAAGAGCGCGCACACACACTACGCTATGGAACCTGATGCGGCGGTCAAGTAGGCTAAGGAGAAATGGGTCACTTGTGCACACATTATGCAGCAAGTAAGTACATGATGTACATAGCAAGAAGGAGGGCGTATACATACAACATTAGAGAGTAAGTAGCAAGCAAGTGATGCAGTAGCATATGTACATAGCGAGCAGGAGGAGGATGTACATAACCGCAAGCAAGTGAGGAGATTATTAGTATGTAAGTCGCAAGCAAGGAGTAGGAATATCATAAGTAAGTGAGTAGGAGACACCACATATACATTCTGAATGGGCAGAAGAAGGGCGAGGGTGCATCGGGACATCTGCCTAACCCTGGGGGCTGTCGACGAGGAGGTCGGTCCCAGTGTGTTCCGACCCCATGGCGGTGTAAGCCGTGACGAGCTCAGGGAGGAGCGAGGTGAGACACGGGGTGTGGCAGCACTTCAGGGGGGAGATGCACTTAATTCAGCAAGAGGGGCATGAAGAAGAATATACAGAAGTAATTCAGCAATAGGAGTAAGGAGAAGATACGCAAGTAATTCAGCGAGAGGAGCAAGATGAACACTCGCAAGTGATTCTGCAGGAGGGGCATGTGCCCACATATGTTAAGCAAGGGACAGACATTCATACAATTGCAAATGTTGTTGCAGGGGCTATTCAGCCGGGTCGCACCTGGAGGCAGTGAGTTTAACAAGAAGACAGCAGGAGTGAGGAAGGTGATAGCAAAGACAGTGAGTCTAGGAGTTCGCTGTGCCTTCGGCGATCATGCAGGCGGACACACCCGCCACCGCAATGTCAACAATTCCGGCAGCCGGAGTTGCCTAGGAGGAAGGGGCAACCACCGGCATTGTATCATGCGGCAGGGACACAGGAGCAGATGTAGTCATGCAGGCCTGCCCGCATCTGCAGCTGCTGCCAGTGACATCAGATGGACTACAAACGGTCTCGAAAGGGGTCACCAGAGCAACCAGGCACAGAGCAGATGCAAGGGTGCGCCGGCACAAGTGCAGCCAGTGGTTTCCATGGCAATGCAAGTTACTGCAGAGGAATAATTAGGCCAGTACATTGAATTGGGATGCTGTAAGGCCTAATTAAAGACATCGCTGTGTTTGTCCAATTAAAGTATTTATGATTGTTTTGTGTTTATTGTTCTATCATCTCTCTGCAAGATGTGTATTTATTTATTTCATTTTTCCACCAAGTGCTTTGTCCACATCATTTCACCAGGGTTTTATGTTGCAAGTGTGTTGATGTAATTTTAAAGAGGTCTATTTATTGTTAACGAGTCAGTTTTAGTTTTCAAGTCATGCCATAATGTAGTCCCAATTCGGCGCGAGGGCAAGCCACGGCGAGCCCCCGGGTCGGGTGGGAGAATCAGTCAGCACGAAGCATCCACTGGAGGTGGCGGGCATGTGTTAAGCTCCTGCATTTTCTAGTGCACGCCAGGCATCCATTATCATTTTGCAACTGGACATGTAACTACAATGGACTTAAAGTATTTCGAACATTTTTCATGTCTCATCGCCCGGTAAGCCAGCTCATCTCCCCAATGGATTAGCATTGTCCCTAGGAGTTTAAAGTCTTACACAACTATTTAATTCTCGTAAGACATTTTTCTGTTTCACCACACGGCCCATACAAATAGCCGCAAGTGTAATTCATGTCAAGTGCCCTCATCGAAGTGGTGTAGTTTACCATAGTAAATATGTGTGTGTGAACTTTCACTATGTTATTTACTTATGTCGAAGTATGCATGCCAGGGGACGGGCCCTTACAATACCTGCTCATTTTATTTATGTAAGTTTCTTTATCCGCAAGTGTTCTGAATTTGTTCCGCATTGTTGGGCACGTGGGAGGCCCTGACAGCCCATGTACATGTTAAGCGTTAGTCATTTCTACGTCAACAATGGTGTATAGTCGGCCTACCAGCTATTACTTCACAAGCACCACTCACGTGGAGTAATTCTCAATGGGGCAGAGGTCAACAGTCATCAGTCATCATCATCGGCAGGAGATTTGGTCCGGGTGGACGGCCCGAAACCCTGAGATCGAGGAAGTTGACCATCACTTTGACTTCGCCTCGCCGACGTCTGACACCCCCAGGTAACCACCATCCAGACCTCACTTTCACTGCCCCTGAAGATCTATTTCCATCATTTTCACCATCCCACAGGTGTCGCTAGTTTTCACATAGAGAAAAATTATTGTTGTAGATTATTTATTATTTGTGACTTAACAGCATTTATGAACTTCCACAGTAAGAGTATTGTCTTATACATTGTGTGTGGAAGTAATAGTCGCATAGCAATCTCTAATATTAAAGTATTTCAAAAGTGATTTGTTTCTCACACAAACAAAACTATTTCGCATCATACTTTGTCATCTGCCAGTTGCATGTGATAAGAACCGACTTTTCATCCTCAGAAGATTTACACGACCATAACATTGTAATTAACACATTACAATTTCCTAACAATTACTCTAAATGTAATAAATAATCATAAGAAAAAAGATCAGAGACATTACACGATGCTTAAGTTATAGCGAATAACTTTCAGCAGTCGCTATAAGGAGAGTTTTGTTTTCTATTTTATCTCTCGTTTATGATTACATATCGAGCATACATATCACCAAGGAAAGTTTTTCGTTATTATATTGATTATATAACTGAACTAATAAAGATGTTTAAAAAAAAAAGTCCCTATAGCATATTCGAACCACTGAACTTTGATTTTGGAAGTCACAGCACTAATCACTCACCCATCACTACTGCTGTAAGATCGAGCGCTACATACTGTATAAAACAGTAACAGATTTTTGTACAGTTTCTTTCCTGTAACATTGTAAAGTACTTTTAGTGCATATTAACATGTTTTATTACCAAAACAGGATTTTGACATGAAGGTCCTGTTGTACGATGTATATACTGTTCCATTTCTCACCTTACAATTTATACAATTGTATATTAAAACAACAAGATGGAGTGCCTATAATGCGGACGCTTGCCAAGTTCGATCTCGCATACGACAACGCTGGCCCGAATCGAATGGTCAACACGTATGCGAGAGGTTTTCTATCCAGCATAGCAAATCTCGCACATATGAAGACATATACAGAATCACCACTACTTGGTGCGAATGGTCTCTGGAAACCGAACGATTTCGAGCATGAGGCCCCAGGAGACTTTCCTGCTTCTTTAATGTCCCTGATGGGCGTCGTGGCAGGAAACAGGCATCGGAAATCTCTTCCATAGCTTTTCGGACTGGTGTTGCTGGATGTTGTTTGCCTTCTGGGTTTGGCATCGCGATGCTAGGTGCTTCGACCACCAGGCGATGGTCGTCGCGATGTGCAGCTATCCTTCTCTGACTACCTATTCTGACAAGGTATGTTGTCAGACACAGCTGTGGTTTGGTGTACCAATGCCTACCAGATACGCAAGTCATCACAGCATCTGCCCTTGTATTGGGTCCTGTTGTCAGTGAGGATTATCTTTGGTTACTCCCAGGGGGAAAGTACTCTGTCTCCAGTGCCCATGCTATATTGCATGCACGTGCACTATAAACTGGGCATGCCGCTGTCCACCTAAAAAACCAGTCGCTGATGACCAAGATAAACCTCCTGTCAGTAGGAGTCTGGATGTATGGGCCCATCAGGTATAGGGATACTGTATCCAATTGTTCCTTGTGTACTCAGGGCTGTTGTGCAATCTCATCAACCCGCCCACATTTGAAGTGGTTGCATGTCATGGATCCATTGACGTGTTGGAGCACGTCTCTGGTTGCACCTGGCCAGTGAAAATGTTGGAACAGGTTCCTGGCTGTCTGTGTGGGCCCTGGATGACCAGAGTACTTACTGCTGTGGGCATTATAAGCACTTGTCAGAGTTCCTGTTTGGGTACATATAGTCGTCAAGGAACATCAGGTTGTTAGTGCCAGATCTCAATGCGTGTGTCTTGAACACACCACCATTTGGTGAGGTTCTGAGCAAAGTCAGTCATTTTTTTATGTGGTTTCGCATTGTTGCAGACGTTGTTGCTCCAAGGTGCCATCAACGATGGTTGGTGCTCTCGGGGTGCTGCCCAGACGTAACTTTCCATCGGTGATTATCCCTGCTCCCATGCTGCTGTAGTGACTTATTCAATTGGTTTTCTAAATGTTAACCTATCAGGGCTGGTTACACGCCCATACGACTGAGTCATTTTGGCAGTAAAATTATCTGTTACTTTACTTTCATTGCGCTGTGGACTATTACGGGCTGACCACACACCCATTCAATGACATGCATTGCAAAGCACTTTACACAATAATTACAATAAAACATGATGAACTCTTGCAGGAAATTTGTGGGTATTCTAAGGGCCTGTGCTCTGACAAGCCTTGTGGCTACCGAAATTAATTGCAGACAGATAAGTTTTCTGTTGAATTTATTTGGTAAACATTAATACCTCCACACGAAATAACTTACATGCTTTGGCAGCTTTTAACCTGCCATCGTAGGTAATACTGCGAAACGGTACAATACCAAAATAATTATGGATGTAATTTATGCTTCCCCAGGCAATGCGTGCTCTGGGGAAGTGAGGGATGGTGTCCAGGGCGGCAGTGCGAAATTGGTGCCAGAAATATAAAATTATTACATGTTAAATGATAAGTCTTAAAAATGAATGTATGCCACTGGGGTGCAGTAACTTGCCAAACGTGGCGACATGCAACCAACCCTCGGAGATTATCGATGCTTACTGTTCATCCATCATGGCACAGGAGTCGGAATTGGCAGGCTCACACACCACATGGATCTACTTCCTTCCACAACTATGCTTACACATGTGGCTTATCTGATCAGACTAAACTGCCGTGATGCACAAAAACAAGCATTCAACCCTTCATACAAAAACACTTGCAAAAATGACAGTGGAATGAAATGGATATAATGTGCATGAGTTGAAAGTAAACTAAGAATTTCAAGAGACAATCGTAGGACACTGGGCACAGAAAAGGATGAGGGCCGACGTCTTTATTTGTCCTTGTTGTATCACTCTGTACTTCAGAGTCTCTGGCCTGTCGGCTAGGCAGACTGCTTGTGGCACCACACTAGCTTGCCCTGGTTTGCACTGACACTCGCACACATCTCAAACACCGTATGCGCTTGTGCACACTGGTAGAGCATGTGGATGCTAACTGTGGCGATGTTATGAGTGTTCAGCCGGGCAAATGGGCTAAGGATAGGGAAGCTGCACACGTAAACTGCCCCCTTTTTTTGAGATAGGTCCTAGGTGGTAGACCACTATGTACAGCAACTGCGGGGTCTCGGAGGCCGCAGAGGCTGCACATCGTAGTCTCCTCCCACATGCTGTACTCTGCAGTGTTGGTTGCTACTAGTGTTGCTGGCCACTTATCGTGCTGTGAGCTACCTGAGCTCACTGGCACTGGTGACATTGTTGTGGCAGGTGTGCCTGCTTGCATGACCAATGGAGATGGAATGAGCCAGCTGACCCTCGTCCCTCGCTCCCATCATCACTACTCCTGCTATTCTCCCTGGTGCCCTGCTTGCTCTCTTGCTTGCTTTGCTGCCTCTGGGCGCTACCTGGTTGACAGGGCCCAAGGGGTCTGGCTACCTGCCGATGTCGCCTTAGTTGCCTTCTCCCTTGCTTTGCTTGTGCGCAATGTTTGTCCCTAATCGCCCACAGTTAACATATAAGAAGGCTGCCCTGACACCGTCGACATTGTGTCTGGGTGCTTCCACATGACACCTGTTGCGAACGTATCTTTCGACTGTGTTTCTGCTACTCTGGCTGGCATCGCGACATCGGGCGTCGTGACTGTAGTAGATGCCTATTCTCCTTGCACTATTGGTACTGGTGTGGGTGCTGGGACACAATGGTGGCGTTTGTAGGAGTTGTGCCGGCGACATCTTCTGGGTGAGCTGTCAGGTGCTGCCTGGAAGGCTCTGTGATGCTGGGCAACACTGGCTCATTTATTCCAGCTGTTGATGCTCGCCCTTGAGGTACTGTCATATCCCGCTCATTGATATCTCCCGTGGGGAGCTCGGCAGCGGCGTCTCCGTCGAAGGTCGCACCAGGTCATATCTCTCCGTCGTCCCACTGGGATGGGTCCAGTATGGGTCCATCTGCTAGAAGTGTTGCAGAACCTTCCTGCTCGATGGGTGCTCGTGGGAACTCGGCACCGCCATCGCCATAATGGGGCTGAGAATCTCCGGGACAGACTTTGTCATCGACGGCACCTGCTGTGATTTGGATGTCATCCCGATGCACTCTCCCCCTCCTCCCAATGCGAACCATGTAGGTGGTGGGTCCGTGACTGAATAATTCGATGTGGGCCGCTCCACTTCTCCGTGAAGCCTGTACAGATGTCATTGCACGTGGAGGATTGTAGATGTGCTCTGACAAACTTCCTGGCCCACTTGCAGCACCGGTGGTGGTTTCGTGCTGACTTGCAGCCATCTTGTGACTTACTTCTCGTGCTGTTGATGTACTTGATGCCGCGATACTCTCCTCACCCTGCGGGCAGTTGGTATCGCCCGGAAGTCGAAGGTTGCGCCGTAGTAGTACCCGAGCAGGTGATTTACCTGTAGCTGTGTTGATGCACCATCTAAGGGTGTACAATGCGGTGGCCAGGTGTTCCGCCCATGTAATGTGTTGCTTCCTCACTAGGAGTCGCAGTTGTGCATTCTCCTCATGATTACGACACTCCTTGGGGTTCGCACTGAGGTGGTAAATTGCCGATGTCATCAGGTGTACCCCCCTACTGGGTATACAACTCCATTAAATTTTTCCTGGTAAACTGTGTCTTATCTGTGAGTAGGTTTTTTTGGGAAAACCCCACATATAGAAAAAGTCCTCATCCAACACATGTGCAATATTGCTGACCTGCATGCTATTTGCCAGGTTTGCATCTACTCACATTTAAAAACTGTCCGTCACCACTATGACAAACAGTGCTTTCCCCCAGAGTTCTGGAATATTGCCCCATAATGTCCATTTACACTGTTTAAAATGGCTTATGTGGAACATGTTGCTGCTTCTGTTGTTTGCCATCAGACCTGTGTGATTTAAACAAATTTCACTTATTACCCTTTTGTAAAAACTGTTGCACATCTTTGTTTAGTCCTGGCGAGAAAAATGTTCATGCACATTACGTACAGTTTGCTCAACATTGGGGTGTCCCATAATGCTGCCACTATGCATATAGGCTAAAACATGATCCATTGCACATGTGGAGACAAACACACTCCACCTCCCGGGTTTCTGTATTGAGCACATTTCTATCCTTCCACCAATAATGCGCCACTCTTTACACTTCCTGTTGTGCACATTTGTTTACTTTTACTTGCATGTATTGGCACTCCTGTTACACTTACTTACCTTCACGATACAAATCCCCTATTAAGGCCTATTTGTTGTACATACACTTCCGTTACAGGGTTACATGCTTCTGGCAGTAAGATGTCCTTCCATTCTGCCTCATCGTGAACAATTACATCCATATTAGGGGCACATGGCAACACATCCGCTAACTCATTCTCCTTGTCTGGCACATTTACACAATGAAATCGCATGATTGCAAATGCAATGCCCATCTGGTTAGCTTGCTTCTGGCCTCTCACATGCTATGCAACCTTACTAGGAATTTGTTGTCTGTCCTCAGCATAAATCTCTGATATTCGAGATAGGTGCGGTAATTTTGACTGCCCAAATGACTGTCATAGACTCAAGCTCATTCACATTGTAGTGCCGATCCATCTCGCCGAGCTTGGTGCTAGCGAAATCGATCACGTGCTTCGCCCCGCTGTCATCGACTTGGTACAACAGGCTCCTACCTTCTTCTGGCTTGCATCTGTTTGAATGCACAGATGTCGATTGGCATCGTACTGTGCGAGTGTTGTACACAACCATAACTTTTGTTTGATGTTGGTAAAAGGGCTTTCAGCTTCTTCCATCCATTGAACTATTTTCTGCGGTGAAAACAGGTCGGTAAGTGGTGCAGTGATTACTGCGAAGTTTTCAATATGTTCTCTTAACCAATTAATCAAACCAAAGAATTTTCTAGCTGCTTCTACGTGCGTGGTTGTGGGTAACTGTCAATCAATTTTAACTGTTCTGGACTGGGCTTGTTCCCCTCTTTATCGACCACATGACCAAGAAAATTCTATACAGGTCTTTCCCACCTGGCACTTTTCTATTTCACAAGTCAGACCATTAATTGTGAACTGCTCCAAAGTGACTGATAAGTGGTGTACATGTTCCTCGCAGCTGTTTTACCAGGTTATTATGTCATCCAGAGATGCCAGTGAGTATTCACCAATCATACTATCTAGTACACGAACCAACATCGATTGAAGGGTGGCGGAGGCACCCTCCAGCCCAAATGGTATGGCAGAAAATTGAAACTGCCTGCCATCGGGTGCATCGAATGCAGTTTGCTTCTGGTCTTCTAACTTTACTGGCACCTGCCAGTAACTGCTCTTTAACTCTAAGGAAGTCATGACTTTTGCTTGTCACAGGGAACTCAGTGTATTTTTGACACTTATATAGGTTGGGAGCACGCTACACGTAACTTGATTAATAGGCTGGAAGTCCACACAAAACATCCGTGATACATTTTCCTTAACCGCGAATGTGAATGCCGAGTTATACGGGCAATTTGATGGCTCTTTCACCCCATCATTCAACATCTCCTGTATCTGACATTTTATTATATGTAGCTGGTGTGGCAGGTACTCTTGCTATTGTTAAAGGTCATACTTGGTCGCTATTATTGTGAGGCGGTTGAATCCGGATTCCACATTAGATTTGAATTTCTCACACTACTCGTTGCCATTTTGTCCAGTTGCTTCTGACCACTGAAATTTTGTGTATTGGTGGGCCTGAACTTTTCTTGAATGGTTTACCTTGTTGCTGTCCGTAAGAATGGTGCTGTTGCTGTGTTTGAGCACTGGTGATCTGTCCCTTTCCACTACCATCCCGTTGCTTGTGGAGCCAATGTACGACACTCGGATCGCGATGCGGTTGTTCGTGATTGCGCTCCAATATGATCGCGGGGTGCATCAAGTCATCCAGTGTGCCATTCAATAGTGGAATCAAAGTGGCATGGAATTCTGGTCGTGCCGTCTCTGCAACAACTTCCAGTACTTCCCTTTCCGGTAAATGCAGGTGAAAATGGCGAACCAGGTGACTTTTACTGGTTATGAATGCTGTTAAGGATCCATCGTGTTGGTGTCCCTCCAGTTATAATTTACTTTGGGCTTGCAAAGATATGAACACTCCTTTGAACTGACACTGAAATGTACACTGAAACTCCTCCCACTGGAGCCCGTAGTAGTTTTAAGTGTGCCAAAAAGTGCATACTTTTCCTTAGAGTTGCTCACAATAAATTATAGACTTATAAAAACATTCTTGTATAGGTTTTCGTTCCTTTAATCACAGAACACTCTTTACTCGAAAAATAAAATTGAACAAAGCTCTCATATTAACTTTCTAATTAGTATTTAAAAATCCAGAGAAATCGATACTGTTATGACACTAAACATGTATATAGATATATTTAATCTTCTTAAACATCATGACTTACACGTATTTGTATGTATCAAGATATTGTGTGCGATGATCAGAAAAAAATATATTTGGTGAAAAAATTAATAACATCATCAATACACATTTCACTCAGGTTAGACTTAATTCTTTCTCCCAAACAGGCTATTATAAGGAGAGCCCGAATAACGAATAAAACCAAAGTCTTTCGTACACTTTAACTTTATTCAACAGACTTGTCAAAAATACATATTGTTGGTAACACACTCAAACATGTTCTTCATTCATCAAAAATATTTACGATTTAATCTATTTTTAGAACAAATTCGGTCGTGAGCAGTCCAGTTACTCCACAATTATCACATGGATACATCTTGTATGAGGTGCTAAGTATGCAGTTACTAATTTCATGTTGTCTTATGTCAGAGCTATTCGTGAATGACTTGCTACAATATTTGCAGATGCTCGATACTGTTGTGTAACTTCAACTTTCTGAGTCCGAGGGCTTTCGCCTTACCACTGTCAATGTCTACATATCTTTACCTGCAGGAGCCTTATTCATATTATAATAGCTTACACGCTACGCTATCAGTAGATGAATCTACTCATGACGATATGCCTTCCGACATATCGATCAAAGAAGTGAAAACCTTCTTACACGATGCATGCTTATACCCTCTTATCACTAAAGAAAAATCATTTTATGTTAACCATATCGAGTGTCTCAGTGTATGTCTACTGACTATGAATATGTAAAAGCCACAGGATTAATCAAGTGTTATACGAGGTCTAATCCACCCGATCTATATCTAGTCTGCGATGTCGTCCATCAGACAACCAATTTTCTTTAGAGTTTTACATCTTTCAGTTTTGGAGGTGGCTTATTTTTTGCTTATGCTGCAACACTCTCCCGATGTATCTTACACCAGCTCATTGGATGTGCTGTGTGTGTAACACTACCACTTCCCTGAAAACCCTCTAAAAATGGGAGAGAGACAATAATCTCTTTATCTTGTGGCAGATAGATAGATGTTTTATAGACAGATTGTATTTCGTGTCATGCATAGGCGAGAAGGAATTCTTTAGACATGTATGCAAGCCCAACATCTTTATCGGACTGAGTGTATGGGTATCGTCAGATGTATTGATCTATTCATATGGAATTATAGTACTGTTAGTCGCAGTAGCGGCCGGTGATGTCAAATAATGGGTGTTCACACACACATTCACACACACACACCTACTCTCCTTTCCCTTTCTGGCACCATTATAGTGTAGCAGCTAGAGTGCTCGCCTGTCACTACGACGAACCGGGTTCAATTTTCGGTGGGATCACTCCAGATTTTCACAGGTGGCTATCGTTTATAGTTACCAAGTGTCCTTCACGTGGTAGTAGGTTCGAGCTCAACCGAAAATGATCAATTTTTTTCTGATCATTTTCTGTCTTAACTCCAGGCATATGTTGATGCAATTCTTAAAGAAATCAATTTCAGAATCTCTACCCATCTGAGTAAGATTAAACCGCTTGCATAAAAATATTCGTATTATTATTTTGAAGTTATGTAATTTTCGTTAATTTTTACTTACAAATAAAGTGAATGTTAATTACATGAAAAATATACATGTACTTTCTGCTGAGGTAATAACTACAAACAAATGCTAGTAATTGCATTAGACATTCACCTCCATAATTGTTTTACCTCGTCACATATGTAAAAAAATATGTGTGAACAGCATACGACACGTAAAAGAGTATTTATTGTAAAAACAAATGTGAGAATATATTGAAGAACAGAAAAAAAAAATACATACTACCTACACATATACATTTTCAGACAGATTTAAGTCCATTCGGACTTTCCAACAGCGACATAATAACATAAGTTTTTCCACCTGAAGAAGGACTGCTTATTATATAATGTATATTTGATGGTAAATGAATGCCATGTTTCTGTTCAATTACATTTCCTTTTGTATTTACAATTACTGGCAGATGTACATTTGGTTTTATAACATTCATTTCTACACAAATAGACTATAACGTATTGTAATGTACTAACATTTTGTAACATACTAACATAACATAATAATGTATTGTAATGTACTAACATAACATAAAATATTGTAACATATTACATAAAATATTGCAATGTATTGTAATGTACTAACATAATGCATTGCAACATATTCTAACATACTAACAATGTATTACAATGTATCGTAACATACTAATGTAACATATTGAAATGTATTGTAACATACTAACATAACATGTTACAACATATAACATACTAACATAGTGTATTGCAACATATCATAACATACTAACATATCATATTGTAACGTAATAGTGTAATGTATCGTAAGGTAAGATAATGTGTTGTAATATATTGATGTAATGGAGTCATGTAAAACTGATGTAACATACTAACATAAAACTATAAATGTAGATCTATATATAGCTTCGCATTCAGTTGAAAACAATGGCTTGTACTAAGCATATCAAAAACCGACGTGGTATACTGAATACATTGATTAATATATTACCATTTCAATTACATTTACCGAAATACAATTATTGCGGACCAGGTACTAAACTTGCAAAACATTTGGCACGAAACGATTAAGGAATAAACTCTTTGTATAACGCGTGTAAAGAACATGATATAGTTTACGTTCGAACAAAGAATTTGAAAGAAAGACATATAGCGGATACAATTCTAGCTGATAAAGCAGCATATATAAGGAAGAATCCATCTACATCTACAGGTGAAAAGTTTGGAGCTTGGATTGTTGATAAAGTTATCCGCATGAAGGTGAAGAAAGGCATGGGTTTAAAACGCAAAACAAAACGAAAAACAAAGAAAGGAGGAATCATTCAGTTCCTATTTCCAGCATTAACAGCTCTTGGATCAATCTCGGAGAGGTTTCGGCAATTAGTAGAGCAGTTTAATCAAAAGGTAAAGGAATGTATTTGAAACCTTATAAAGTTGGACAAGGACGAAAAAAACTCCAAACGTGGGGAAAAAATGCAGAAAATCCTAAATATCGTCCAAAATGTGCATTAACAAACAGAGATATTAACCAAATCTTCGTGAATATATGATTGTTAATTTAGATTCGAAACAAAATGAAGGAACGCATTGGATTGCATGAAATAAAAACGTAAATCAATCACTCTATTACGACAGTTAGGCGATTTACATCCTCAAATTGAAATACGCAATTATTTAAAAAACACACAATTAAGGCATAATTACAAAACTGAGCAATTACCAAATACAATCAATTGTGGGCACTTTTGTTTACGTTTTTTGGCTATAAATAGGGTATGTAAGTAATTGCATTAGTAAAACATATTAGTAATATGTCAATTACATTGATATTAAGTGGAATTCGTTGCAATTACGTGCAGTATATTTCCATGTGTTGGAGTTAGATGGAGAATGGCAAATAAGTCTAATCGAATTCGTTACATACAACAGCATACCAAACATTGATATGCATAACCAATCATTTACAGCTAATATTGGTGAAAAAAACATACAAGATTGTGATACCAGTAGGATCTTATTAGTTGGATGACCTTGAAACATTCATTAAAGTGGCATTACCTGAAGATGTACATTTCTTATTACGTGGAAATCCAAATATGTTAACTAGTGCAATGTATAGTAACGTCGATATCGATTTCTGTATCGATTTCTCGGAAGACAATTCAATTGCAAATATGTTGAGTTATGAATGGAGGGTCTATCCCCGTAATGAATCACACGAATCTTCAAAACAAGTAAATATATTATCGGTAAATATGTATTGTATAAATGTTAATATTGTAGGTGGTTAATATTTGAATTGAAAACTGAAAAATACATTACATGAATTCACGGTGCTGTAGCTCCACGATATAAAATAATAAAAAAACCTAATACATTGATATATCTTCCAGTAATAGTTAATAGTGTTGATGAAATTGTTGTTACAATTGTCGATCAAGATGGTAAACATATTAATTTTAGAAATGAAGAAATTACTGTTCGTTTACATTTGAAAAAAGATATAAAACAGCTGCATTCCGTTGCGCATTACAGTCATAATGGGTATTGTGTATAATAATAAAATCACATGTAAAGTAGGCAGTTCTTTTAAGAAATATGTTATTAAGGAACGTATTTCGAAGAAAGAAAGTATAAAAAGATGTAAACGTCAACATGAAATGCTTACTTCAAATAAATTACCCATGAAGTTAACACAAGGCAATGAATTTGATGTAAAAGATTTCGGATATACTGTTAATAGAAATGGAAGACATACTTAATGTTGAAGAACTGATCACTTATGAAAATGCAATCACCAATATGGAAATGCATGTGTATGAACCTTTCCGAGCAGGTCCGTATACATTTCCTTCGGAAATAAGGATTTCATTACAAAATTACGATATTTACACATTATGATGAAAATAAAGTTTAAGGTTTAGAAGTACAATTAAAAAGATAGCCTATGCAAATAATCCACTAACTACAAAAATAGTAAGAAATGTAATACTTCATTTAATCAACAGAATTGCATATCTGCTAAATAGATTGGAAATTGATCAAACACGAGATGTTGGAATTACCTCCACGATAAAGAACTAACTCTCAGGAACTGTAAACGAACTTTATACAGGGATTATGGCTGGGTGGAGCAATGCTAGTGATTACTCACTACAAATATACCAAGGTGGAAAATACGAAGTTGTTATACCGTTAAGTATGGTTTTGGGATTTGCTGAAGACTACAAACACGTCATATTAAATGCTAAACAAGATTTAGTTATTCTATTCGGCTATATGGATTTGAATGCTATATGAGATTCGGGCAATAACGATGAACGTGTAACATTTGAATTAAGCAGAGAGGAACGGTTGATGCTGCATATAGAAATTAACACTTGTGAAGGTGTAAAGTTTTTAAAATTTTTCGAAAAAGGGAAGAATCTTCATATTGCATTCAGATAGTGGGGTTTGGAGACGTTTCTAACTCTACTAAGAGCTCAAAAAATAGTGTGGAGTGTGAAATCAAATTTTTCGTCGGAAAAACCAAGATACGTTGTCATTTGTTTTCAAATAAATCGACAAAACAATTTACAAGCTGATAGATCAATATTCGATCATTGTGATATGGAGAATTTTAAACTGTATCTAAACAGTCAAGCTTGCCCCTCTGTGGATTTAAATATGAACTTTGGTACTGGTGAATTCCTTATTTTGTATGATATGCATACAAAGTTTCAGGAAACATATTATAAGCAAAACAGTTCACCGATCCCAGAACCTGAAACATTTAAAAGTAGAGGAGAGTTATTTGTGTTTGATGTAAGCAAACAGGATGACACATTTACAAATAGAGTGATTGCAAACACACCAATTCCAGCAAATACACAAGCTTACGCTCTTATAATTCACAATAGATTAGCGAGTTATAATGTAAGAGGCAAGCTGGTAAAAATAATTAATTGAGTCAGTAGACGACGAACCATGGTCACAACAAGATGTTTTGCAATGTGCAAGGATTTCAGTCATCAGATAAATGTATCATTAATCAATTATTACTGATATGGAAGAGCATACAACTGTATTCAGCTTCAAATCACCATTTGACTGTAAATATCTAACTCCCAAATACAAGAAATCAGATAGATGGGCTACTAAATATCACCACTATTTAAAATGGGAAAGTGGATTTATAGAGTATGAGAATATTGAATATATTTGCAAACATTACCTAAATAATTGTGAAATATATGTAAGTGGAGTTGAGTAAAAACACATTTTAGAAAGTGTATAACAGGAAAGTAATAGATATTCAAAAAGAATACAATTGCCCCTCGTTTAAACAATTATGTAAAACATATGGTTCTAATTCGACAGTCTTCTCTGCAGAGGAAAACTCAAAATTAATGCTAACTTGGGCAAAGATTTCTGACTAGGGTGAAACAGAGTATAATTATTCTCCTCCCGAATCACCTGTGGATATTATTCGAGTCATGGCATTATTTGGGATGAGTGAAAGTTAATATAAAAAGTAATTCATTGTACATAATCCAATATTTCTTAAAGATGGATCAACAAGACAACGAAATCACCTGTTCGTGAATACAGAAATCCAAATGTAAATTGAATATCAGCAAGTTATTAGCATGGTGGTACAAGCCATTTCGATTTTGTTTCGGAAATATCTAGTTTTAGTATTTTTGTGACGTTCCTACTGTAAACATGTCTTTCTTCCACCCAACTGGTATTTACGTCTATGTCACCCCTGAACTACTCTGTTTGTTTAACGGAATAATACATAATTTTGGAGCGATATGCGATGGGCTGTTTTATTTCAAAAATATCAAATGTCCCTTAGAGGGTGAAAAATGTAATGAATGTATATCTTGTCCAGATCTGAAAAAAATGTCCTGTATACCATGTGTGTCCGAATACAAGTCTACAAGCGAGCATCGAAGAAGTGTATTCGCACTTTTATGAAACGTTTCCTTATTTACCAGAATGTATAATATTACACGCACCCAAATACACAAAAAATTATAACAATCAAACAGATTAAAAGGTTATAAATATTGCCAAGGAGAAGATATGATGTAAAAAATGTTTTTGTAACCACACAGTGATGAGAAAATGTATTCTGTAAGCAAATGTATCGAAATAAACAGTTTGAAAATATTTTTCTGTTTTAATGACTTTACGAATGCATGAATTGTATGTAATATTACCATATTCTGACAATCAAATGTTATGTAAACTTTGTGTGCTTTTAACATTCAAATCTAAATGTGTTTGCACATAAAGGTTTGTGTGTGGGATAGTGATTAAATAAACCTTTAGTAATTTGAAAGCAATTTAATGTATAAACTATTTAAACATACATTCTGGGATTCAAATGACTTATGCTTAAAAAATGCACATTAAACACTTACAATTCAGACATATTGTGTTTAAAACGAATAATGTAATCTAATTGCTTCCTGGATTTTCTTATAACTACCTATAAAAGGTGTACACTTTGCAGTTTCATTACAATCTTCGAATATGATGGAATAAATTATGTATTTGCTGTGTCACTTCTGTGGTAAAGAATTTACAGCTCTGTGTAACTTATGGCATGAAAGAAGTAGCTGTGGAATTAAATTTAAGAACAATCAGTTTTAGTGTGAATTCTGCCAGAAACTATTTTCTCAGAGTGATAATTTAAATAGACATTGTAAAACTTGCAACACTGGATCTCCACCTCCACAATCTGCTCCACAATCTGCTTCACAATCTACACCACCTCCTAAGCCGCCATCACAGTTAGCTCCGTAGTTACCATTACCAACTCTACAGTTAACTCCACAGTTAATATTTCCAGCTCCACCCATTGAATTACCTCCACAAATTCGATATGCTAATTCAGGGATGAAAAGTAATTGGATTCCGAAGTCTCTAGCTTCAGTGAAAGGTTCATCATCTAGTCTCAAATTCGAGATACTGGCTAGCTGATGCGGAGATAGTTAATGATAGGTTTGACAGTGATGTATACTTTTCTAGATTCTTCCAGAGGTGCAGAATTCCTTTCATAGACTTAACTAAAACATCACCCGACCTATTAGAATTAGTATATCAGTAACCTGTAAGTATTTGAAATCCCTCACAGCGGAGGAAAACGTTTCGCAAATCTTTTATTTTCAAAGTATTTCCCTCCTTGTCCTACACTCATCCGATGTGGGTGAACTTTATGACAATAACATAGCCCACTCCTAATAACCAGACTTGAAGAATTTAGTGCTCGTGGCAGCGGGTGGACTTTACAACTGATAACAAAAATGGATGTACATGTGAGCCAATACTGGCCGTTCACCACTGGTGGTAAATAATCCAAGTTTATTAGCGATAAAAAGGCTTGACATCCGACGCTGCTTCATTACTCGCCTCGCTTCACCCTTATCGGCTCTCAAGACCCCCATTTTCGAGAGCCGCTCAAATCTCTTCACTCGCTCCGATGTACAGAGAAATATTGTTTTACAAGATTTTTATACAATTGTAAATATGTAAATTTTTCCTGTTCCATGAAAACCAGAAGGTGTGTAGAGCCTCTGAACTGCGAGTCTTGCTTCATATCAGTATGATGCGTGTGTGTGCGCATGTCAAATTTCCTACGCAAACATTACACTTCTTGTATTTCAGTGTTTAATTCGGTGCTTCATTCAGTCTGCTGATGTATGACTGTTTGATATTACAGAATTCTTGTCTACATTTTTTCCGCAACCCTACACTCAATACCATAATAATTTCAGCTCTGCTATATGCAATAACGCCAATGGGGTAGTTAAATGACACAGTAGCATCTACAAGTTAATTAAATTGTCAGCTGTATCAAGAGTGAACCAATTAACTGATAGATGATGTTTTAAAATAACTTATCTGAAATTCTAACAACCAGCAAGCCATTCTAACAGCTAGCGAACCAACACCTCATCTAGAATCCGCTGTGAATAACAACTTCACACAGATTTGAGACTAACGAGTTCGTCTTCCTGTAACACCAACCAAATGTTACCAACCTCCTTCCCAGAAAAGAAGATTGAGTGTTTTTGTATATGTTAATAAATATTTTAAGAAGAATGTGATTTTTGTATGTATAAATAAATATTGTGTTTGTTGGAAAAATGGGGTATATTAAAAGTGTATTTTAAAGTGAATGTGTGTTTCATTTATCTCCAAACAGTAGATCTGGAATTTTATAAAACATATTTCTTAGAGAAATGAGTGAGTGAGTTAATGTTTTCGCAAAAAATAAAATACATTTCACTACTTTATCAATCAAGTTTCGTAACCTTACACCTTATTTGTGTGAAGAACATTTATTTATTCGTGGGTGTGACCTTTTACATCAACATAACAAAACCAAAATTACCTGGTTAACTGTTATGTTTTAAGTGAGCAGAAATATTTGGATGTGAACTAAACATGTACTTTTTCCTTCAGTTGGTTTAACAGGTGTCTGTTTGTTTGCAACAATTGGCGAATCACTTTGTCTGAGCACTTTCCATAACAGCGAACAATACTGTCTCACTGTGAAATCAGTTTGCGTGAATATCAGCTAAATATAACGAAATCATTAAAGATTATGGAGATTTACAATGAGTTAACGATTTTGCATCTTAACAGAAAACAAGACGTAATAAATAATTTACTTATAGTATCCGAGTTTTAAATATAAATGCAAAATGCAGTTAATGGGTATTAACAAACAAAGACGATTTTCACGAGAATTTTTAAAACACATAGAAATATCATTTACTCAATATCTGCCTTTATTGTGTAAATCAGTTAATTTAGTGTTTATTGAGAAAGCAAATGTGTTTAACACTTTGCATGAAGTCTGTAGGATAACTACAGTTGGGATGGGTTCAGGACATGTATAAGCTAAAGCATTGCTAGCAGCCCTTGTCCCAAGTGAGATAGGCTCGTTGCTTGGAGACAGTTTGCCAGGGTGTTACATCCCCTTGGCAAAGGAGCGTGGTCGACACTCATCGGCTAGCGGTTTGTTACAGGATAGAAAACAGAAGGACAAAGTCGTGGCAGCCCACAGCGGTGACCCCTCCTGTTTACGAACTCACAACGACCCCATGTTTCGCCAAGCTGCTCCCCAACCCACAGTGCTTGTTAGGTGATATCATCACCTATCTACTTGGGGTTCACACCTCGCTCACAGTCTTCATTCCACTATTTTTCGAAATATTTCCATTTTTCGCGTATTTAATGCTCATAACATAAAATACGATAGGAGTTAGAATATTTTAATGCATGTTAATAAATTGATTTCTTTTTTAATAATCATTGATTAACATTCGAATTCAGTTTCTCTACTAGTGTTAATTACGGGAATCAGTAAGATTTTATTTCGATAGCTTATAGTGTAAAAATCTTTTGGGTTATTTTAGAGTTTGTGCATGTCTATTATTTCTTTTAAATAATCGTATCTCATTCGGATTTTGAAAATGTGGTTTTCCGAAGCTAGTCCATGTGTGTTCGTTACGAGGATTTTTTTAAAACTTTCTCTGCAGTATGTTATTGATGGCATTTTTGTTAAAATTATTTCAGATCGATAAACTGTGTTTGTGTTAAGTAACTTAGTATTGATTTCATAGTTTTTCTTTCCGTGAAGTTGCAGGAACTCAAATGTTTTCTAGATTTATTCCTTTTTTTCCCCAAATTTATATGTATTATTCATTCGCCTAGATTGTGATTAGGTAGTATTTGTACATTTTCTCACAATTATGTGCAATAATTAAATAGTGGGAGGTGTAAAAATATATTTGTTTGCAGCAATTGTTGAAACAGTTCAGAGTCTAAATGCAAGAATAATTCAAACTTCCCATATGCATAAAGGTTTGAAGGTTGTTGACTAGCTCCAGGTATGGCGAGTCAGGGGAAGGGGTGGGTGTGGGAATAACTAGTCCTCTCACAGAATCGGACAGGGCATATTTTTGGGAGAGTTCACAATCCATGGGTAAAGCATAGTTTTTGCAAACAAATAAAGGTTTTGGAAGAGTCCAACATGGTGTCTTGAGGGGTGTCTAGCAGTTGGAGAGTCGTTGAAGTAGTTGTTGGACAAAATATGTGTTCTGGGCTGACGATGAAGGGGGAGGGGTGGTAGGTCTGAGGAGCATGTTCTTGGGTCGAAAGTGAGGGTGTGTGACCTTGGATAGAGCATCCCTCTGAAAACGAACTCTGTGTTGGTGTGGAGGGGGACCAGGGCTGCATGTAGTGGTCGTTTCTCTGGAAACACATGCTGGGCTGATGGTGAAGGGAGGGGGTCGCGTGATTGGTCTTGAATCGACCATGATGGTGCGTGACCTTGGAAAAGAACTCTCGTTTCACATAGTCATCTTCTGGACAAAGTGTGGAGGGTAGGGGGTGTCTACAGGCAAGCAGGAGCGATGTGACCATATCTAGTCAGTCATCGCCATCTTGTTACATTGCTCAAAAAAATTGACATCGAGGGCAGAGGGATGAGTATACCTCAAGGATAGAGTAGCATGCTCTGGTGAGGGGTGGGAGAGGTCAGTAGCCATCTGCATCCCTGTATCCAGTCGCTGCCATATTTAGTTGCTCATAGAAGCTTGGACTAGATGGATCTATACCTCAATAGCTCCTTCATATACACCGGGCTTCGGAGTGGGACAGCTTCGATTCTCGTTAAACGATATTATGTGTGATAGTTGCGATTCTCGTTAAACAATATCATATGCTCTGGGGTTCACATCTCAGTCACAGTCTTCATAAACTATAGTGTGAAATATTTTTTTAAATTATCAGGAACAAAATATACATTTTTGTGCGGTAGTGCGTTTATCATGAAAGCACGTTTCTGTGTTTGGTCGATGAAACTTCGTAGCATTTTCAACTATGTTTTTGTTACCAAATGCCGTGAATTTCACAGACTTTATGGAAATCTGTAGTATGTCCATTATTTTAAAAACAATTTTCTCTTCGGAGATGTTTGTGCATTTTTTTATATTATATATAATGTGATGTGGAATCAAGCTCTACGCTTCGATGCAAGCTGATTATTTTGAAACAAATCATTTGGGGTAAGACTTTCTATCGTAAATTACTTTCTTGTAGATTGTTATATATTTTACTTATCAGAATATACAAACACTATTGTGTTTGCTTTAAATCGTAGGTCATATTCAGAATTTTGCCATAGTTTCAACTCAGTTGCCTTTAAGACGCCGGCCAAGCTACACGCAGGTATAAGCAGGCTATAAGCAGGCGCACGTCATACCATCCACTCGTTCATCGTGTGTTAAATATATTCGTAAAAATCGCCTATCTACCACCAATATCACTACAA
This sequence comes from Dryococelus australis, assembly GCA_029891345.1. NCBI lineage: Eukaryota > Metazoa > Arthropoda > Insecta > Phasmatodea > Phasmatidae > Dryococelus > Dryococelus australis. The sequence continues at coordinate 59,616,156 of CM057003.1, read as the reverse complement.
ACACATCAAAATTAGCAAAAAAAAAAATAAGAAAAATGACTCTTAGCACACTCTTGCACTCAACTCAACACCTATTTAACACATTTCAACCCACCAATCCGGTCACTGGCCTCCAGGACACCACACCATCAACATTGTACAGAGCTCCTGCTACCCACAAAAAAGAAAGAAAGAAAATAATAAAGTACAACTATACACTTATCACACAAGTAGTTTTGACTGATTACTTAAATTAAATTAATTGGATCAATCAATCAAATTTATATACCATTTATCCAATGAGAATAAAGAAATCGATCGTATTAAGGATTAATACAAAAATTAATCTGATTAAAATTGGATTAACAACTTTCGATCGTATTAATATCGGATTAAGGATTAACTCCTTTGGTATTAAATCGATAATCCCTCAATTAACCCCTATTAAAAAAGGCGGCATCCTCTGAGTTAGAACCCGCCCGCTTCTACTACTTGTGATGTACATCCGTGTATGATGTGTGGTCACGATTAGATATGCGGTCACAGTCCACCCTGAGGGTTCTTCAGTTTGACTTCTTGTGAGGGAACAATGTTTGGGAAAGTAGTGAGCAATTGTCAGTGTGGGTGTGTGGTTACTCCTGAACTTTGGGGATTAAAAAAAACCTTTTAATTAATGACATATTTATAAGTATTAGTATATGTAGCAGAATATTTATACTAACTGCTGAATGTTTGTGATTTGGGATGTCGCAATAAATATACACATGTTTATATCTCTACAGACCTTAAAAGAGTGACACTCAACGAAAAAAATTTAGGTTACAGAATTTGTTTTCTGAAATGAATCCATATTTGCTATATGAGAAAAAAAGTATAGAAACAACGAATATTTAATTTTAACATAGAATGGCGTTTCACAAGTTATTAGCTATTTGTTTTCATAACTTCCTATGCTAAGCATGTCGGGAAGCCACGGTTTGTATTCGTTAATGATCTGAGCGAGGCGATTATTTCATTCGGAGTAATGTATGAGTTTCGATTAATTTTAATGCTAATATGTAAGATGCTTGAAAAATAATTTTTTAGAAATATTTATTCCGCTGCATTGATATACTTCAATAAGACACGTAAGGAATTTTATTCGTAACATTATGTTATCGTTCACTAAGCGCTACTCTTCGATGGGTGTCTGAGGTTGCTGTGCACTCTGTCGTGAGAAACACCACCACAACAGCTGGTAACGTTGCTGGTAAACAAACCACAAACACATCCTCTCGCCTGTCTCGCTGCGAAGTTTGGGCGGTGTGGTGGCTTCGGCCGATGGGAATAGAATGGTCTCTCCTGGACCCACCGCGATTTCCGCGCTCCTGTCATCGATCAACGGAACTACGTTTGACCTAGGCCCCCCTTTGTCATTCTTCATGGAGTGCCCCCCCCCCACCCCCCCGTGTTGTATGCCACGCGTTTGTCTTTCGAGTGAGGATTCTACGCTGCCTAGCACTTCCTAGCATGAACAAATGTTGATACTTTCACCTGATGCGAGGGATTCTCCTCTTGCAGTTTCCCTGATTTTTAATTCTTGTTTAGAGTATTCCGACACGACTTCGGCGTGGTTATGAGTTGTTATTTACACAATATTAAAATAAAATCACATCTCTTTAACACAATGTTTGATAAAGTCTGCATTACCTATAAATATATTACCCTCTTCTTTAATGTCCAAGCAAGATGTTTGGGGTTTAAACAAACGTTATTAGTGATTTTTATATTCCGTCTGCACCCAGGTTCCGAGCTGTTTCGTTGTGTACTTCCTCCCTATGTGTCACTGTGTATTTACTCTCGATATGCAATTACTGAATCGGTATAGGCCTACACTCATTTACCCTTACCGGGGTTTGAATCAAGGAATGTGCGAGTATAAATATATTTGCCCTCGATGGGGTCTAAGTAAGAAATATCTCAATATAAATGTGAATATGTTTTAACGTTGGTGGGATTTGAACAAAGAACTAACCCAATACAAACGTAGTTAAACAAAACTTACCCTCATTGGGAATCGAAGCAAGGTTTAGGTTAGTACAAATGTAACTCTTTTCCCTACCCTCGATCGGGATCGAACCAGGATCTTGTGCAGTATAAATGTATCAAGGGTTTAACTATCCTCGACGTGAATCGAAACAGGCAGTAGATCGACATAAATGTATTTACGTTGAACTTACTCATGATAGGATTTGACACCAACCAAGATGATGGACATATATAAAAAACATATTGGCAATTCACAGCTCAGTTGAGAGCGAGTAGTGGCTGGGATAGGACATGTACTTAGTGTGTACTTAGTCTCAGTACATGTACTTATTCTTAGTACATGTAATTACTCTTGGTACACACTCATTATGCAATTATTTAATATCTGGTTGCGCATTACACTTAATTGTGTATTATGCAATTAAGCCTAATTACTCTCTATGGGTGTCGAACCAAGGACTGACTCCTCAACCCTATTACTCCCCTTACCATTATTTAACAATCTCGTCACTTGTGTATGGGCAGCCGATGGGTAAACATGTGTACTTAGTGTGTACTTACTATCAGTACGTACTCATTATGCAATCACATGTAATTACACCTAATAACCCTCTACGGGTCTCTAACCAAGGACTGAGCGACTCCTCAACCCTCCTGGTGCAACCCTACACCCCCTTACCAAACCTCCAACATCTCGTCCTCCAAAATTCCTCGAAAATTTCAAGGTCCCACAAATGTCGCTTGGGCGCTTTGTGTACTAAAAGGGTAGCCCCACGGCCAACAGCCAATCACAGCACACCTCAGAAGGGGTGGGAGAACAAGTCAGTCAATCACAACACACCTCCCTGAGGGTGGAGTGGGGAGGGGGATGATCTGATTTAACCTTGGAAGGGTGCCACCAATTAGTGTGCCTCTGGGAGAGATCCCTCCCAAAGTTAAGGCCACGATCCTTCATTTCTACAGCTTTTGCGAGAATTAATATTTTGTACCCAAACGGGACCCAATATTGTAAAATCCTCTTACGATTTTGTTACAAATTGTTTTCATTATGTAGTCTAATTTTCCAAAACAAAAAAAGTGTACACTTTTATCCAATTAATTAAGTAACGAAAATTTTGTCTATTTAACAATTAGTTCAAATTATATTTTTTTGTGTTGAAAAAATTTGACTACGTATTGAAAACAATTTGTAACATAATTGTAAGAGGACTTTACAATATTGGCTCCTGTTTGGGCACAAAAATTAATTCTCCCAAAAGCTGTAAAAAATTAAGGATTGTGGCCTTGATCAAATGTCCCTTACGCCACTATTGACTCCCTATAGCCTAGTAGTGCCCTCGTGCTGCCCCTACTGACACCAGTATTTATATTTGGGAGAGATTCGAACGTGGCCTTAAGAGGGCACGGGACATAAATTAATGCTATTGAGGTTTATCGTATTTTACCAATTTTACGGAAGCCGATTGAGAAAACAAAGAAAGGCAACCATACAGAATAGTTTTTACTAATTACGAGAGCAAATATTTTACCTGAGTGACGTTATTCTGCCGAGATATTTCAGACGCCGTCAATTTTTGTGTTTTTTCGTGGCGCAAGACATTCTGCTAAATTGATACAGTAATACTGCAAAATACTTGGTCGTTAAGCTGGCAAAAAACTGTTATCTAGGATTGCAATTTTTACTTTTTTCTATGATGGCTCTCAAAAACCAATTAACATCAATTTACGTTACCGTGGAAGTATGAAAATGTACTGGCTACAACCGCAGTAAGAAAACTGTTACGCTGCCAACCAGAAATGAGCACAAAAAAAAAAGACGGACTGTACATGTATCGCGGATATTTACAAACAGTGTGTTGGCTACCCTGATATTTATTTTTGTTTATCTATTTGTGATGAAAAAAGTGTCGCGAGAATTGTATTTCGGAATATTTAAAGTGAAGTATACATGTTTATAATTGCGTTGACTATTAAAAATGAACGGAAATCTGAACTGTACCGCAAAGTTCATTAAATAACTATGTTCTGGTTACAAGCTTGCACTGCACTGACTCTCGTGGTTGGAAATGTTGTCTCGTGATTGGCCGACGTAGAATTCGACGTAACCGAATTGAAAATATTCAATCCTCTTTACGCCGCTACCGCGAGCAGGCCGCCATCTTACGCCGTTATGCTGTGTTGTATCTGGTCCCATATACAAGCGTGGGTTCAATTTCTTATTGTTATTTCTTACGGTGATTGTAGCCGGGGCCTTTAGCCTACCTGGCGCTTGAATTGCGTTGCAGAATTTTTGAAATCCGCATTTCCTTGCGAAACCACCAAACGTGTTCCCATTTTACTTCAGACGAGGTACGTTTAATACGGTCATTACATTATGCACATTATAAATGCTATTACGGGGCCCTCCAACGTAGCTAAACATTTTTTTTTTTTCATTGCTCTATCCCATACACTAGTCTGAAACATGCGAAACTATTATATGAACCTGCACTGAATTTTGCTTTAGGCTTTCCACCAATAAAATAACAGGGTCACCGGTTAAAATCCCATAGCTACACGCGACACGACGAGAACACTGTAAGACAGTTCACCGCGTTGCGCGTAGGAGTGATGTGGCACTAGGCGCACATGTGAGTGTCGCCCTCATCGCTCCCACACTTCCCTGCCTTAAACGCGCGGACGACTGCAGAACATCTTATGCTGCTTATCAGTCTAACGGCATCACGCGTTGACACGGCGCTGCCAAGCTGTCATTCAGTGCGACGCTCTTTTAAAACATATCGACATGAATATCTTGGACAGAATGAACGCTACGTAAATGCCGTGCATATTTGAATCAATCTTTTTAATTAAACTATCTCTCTTTGAAAAGTCTGTGTGGTAGGAAAAAAAGGCGTTTTACCGTTTTATACCCAGTGGACTCTAACATGCAAAACAACACGAAAAATTCAGGGCGATACTTTTGACACGTCACATAGATAGTAAATTAATTTAAAAAAAATGTAATATTACATTCAACATTTTCGTAAAATGCGTATTGAGTATTTAAACTTAATTTCTAAAAATAATAATTTAAAGCGCGATGTTTAAATCCAGCTAAAATGTTTCAAAATATGGAACATGGCACGACTTATTAAAACAGATATCTTACTGCTTCTCTTTCTAAATGAAAATATCAATAACGCATGTTTTTCATCAACAAGAAACCAAAGCTTCTGCAGAACAATGTGTTTGTTTTTATTAATAGCCGCACATTGCAAGAAGTTGTCTTCACACAAACCACCACCCACAATAAGATATATAGTTTATTTACACATTCAACACGCGGCGAATCTGAGCACATACATGTGTGGGGGGGGGGGGTAAGGGGGGGGAAGTATGTTAACTTGTCCACCTATTTGTGTAGTTAAATCGCCTACAGAGGTTTAGAAATAGATATATTGTTTGATTATATTAAGTGGGACCTGGGTGCGCAAAGTTGAGAAGGTTGAACATCTCATACAATATTTTTACAGTTGTATCCACTTTAATTTAGCGCGTGAGTAGATATTATGAGAGATCCTAGGGTGGTTTTTAAGTACGAGTTTTCAAGTAGGTTATATCAAATTTAAAGTGATGAAAGTGTGAGTAATAGCCTATTGTACCGAGCGAATTGACCATTCAGGAAGAGATTGCTTCGACTCCCGACTCGTGTGGTTTTCGGAAATCGCTTCATGTGGAAGTCATGATGGTACCTCACTAAGTGCCTCGACTTGTTCCTCTCGCGCTACTGATTGTCTGAGCTCTTTATATAACGGGGCCGCGTTGGTTAAGTGGTTAGGCTACTCGTCTCCCACCGACGTGAACCGGGTTCGATTCTCGATGGGGTGGGAATCGTGCCGGACGATGCCGCTGGTCGGCGGGTTTTCTCTGGGATCTTCCGTTTCCACCCCCCCGGCCTTTCATTCCGGCGCCGCTCCATACTCATCTCGCCTCACCCTCATCGACTATCAAGACCTCGATGTTAAGGGTCCTGTCTATTGAAACGTTTTCTGTGAAATCGTTGTTTGCGCGTAAACGCGTATCTCGGTAAATAAATGTTCTGGAAATACGAAGTTTTGCCAGAAAGGATAAAAAAAAAAAAAGTATTGTCCATGTCGCTATATTTTTACTTTTATCATATTAAGTGTATTAATGGAGAAAAATCGTGAAAGTGGTCAAATATCGCATTCTTAAAGCTTGCCTATGAAGTTTCTTTGATCGGTAAAAGAAAAGCACTATTATACGCAGGTAGTTTGATCTGTGTACTTCCATTGCGTGTAATAAAACTCCACAGTTACAGATCTAGTTTACACAGTAAAGCGTCAGGACGGAAACACTGCACGCCGTGCGCGTAGGAGCGATGAGGCGCTAGGCGTACGTGTTAGTGTCGCCCGTATCGCTCCCTCACATCTTGACCTTGAAAATCTCTTCACTCACTCACTTACTCTTCAAAGTTTAGACCTGGAAATGTTTTTTCCCCGCTTGCAACAGAAGACCTCGGTAAATTTGCCACCCCTTGCCAAAAGAAGGGTCTTATTTCATTTTTGGTTTCGATATAAGTATGCCATTGTTTCAAATATTCCTTGGCCGCAAGTTGCTGAAAAGTGCAATGTCCTCATTTGTTCCATGGCATCACACAAGACGACGTCACTTCTAAAATTTCACGACTTATTTGAAAGACATTCAAAAATACACCCACAAGTTACAGAACCGGTAATGTTAGACCACCCTGGGCGATTTTTGCCACAGATATAGCTGCAACACTTCTTATTTGCCTACGTACGGACCACAAGGCACTTTATTAGAATACGGGAGAACAATGGACGTAAATATAACATTTATACGTCATGTTATGCCAGTTTCGTATAGGAGAACAATATTTTCCCCCAGTTATCTCACTGGAATAAAGAGTCTGCAACAAATAATCTTAAACTAAATTTAAGGGCCTGTGAAAATCATCCTTATCTAAACGTACTATAAGAAACCAAAGTAAACATTTTTTTTTTTTCGGTGCTTGCTGTTATGACATGCACAGTTGGCTGGCTCCCTTAGTTTCAAGTCGCTGAGAATGATCATACTCTGAAAATGAATTAATGCTTCTCAGCGTGTCCTTAGTTTAGCAGCTGGTAATACTGTTGTGCATGGTTTACTTTTAAGCTCGGTCTAAAAATTTCATGCTCGTAATCGAATTCATTTAAACGTAAACAGTAAAGGATATGTCAACAACAGCGTTTCCATCAGGTGAGCCATTGTAGTTCCACGATATAAAAATGTTTCTAAAAAGTATGAATAGTAACAGTTAAAATTTATTTTCATGAAAGTAATTGGGAGATTTGGCACGGCAAAAGGGTATTTGCAAAGGTTTGACGATGCATTTGACCGGCGTAAGGAAACCAGCCGTTAGTTTCATGGTAGTAGGGAAATTGTTAAACGTGTTCAAGGAAAGTCACACAGAGCAGGTAGATGCATGCGTAGCTCTTAAGAGTTTTAGGCTGTTCACAGTAAAATGAGCCCTTTTGAGAGCCCTGCTTAAGATCTACTTGTTTGCACGTTGTGTATTATTCCGCCTAATGTAAAATTAACATTGCCATGGGCTTCATCACTATTCATGCGTTGGTCAGGTGAAACTTAAATGATTAGAAAAGTAAATATTTTTAAAATATGATAATTTTTACATTTCGATGCATTAAAAAAAAACAGAAAGCGAAAGAAATAATTTAAATTATCACAAATGGTTACCTAACACTTTCTATTCGACGTTAATACATAGAACCACTTTCCCTCCATCGTTACCAACTTTACTGGGCGAATGTCACTCAGTGCACCCGTTAAATATATGTAGGTTGGAGCAGTGACTTTTTTCTAAGGTTGATTTCCAAAGTGCTCACTTTACCGTGAACAGCCTTTAGTAGTCCGGACGTAACTTACTTTCTGTAAAATCCTTGTCTGCGCGTTTACTCGTATCTCAGCGAATAATTATCGTGGGAATACGACTTCTTGCCATAAAATATATAAAAAATTATCTAATACCGTACAATTTCGCTTTTATAATATTAATCTATTATAAGAAAATAAATTGTAAAAATATAGTAAAAAATCCGCATTTCTAATGCCTGCCTAAGCAATTTCCTCGAGAGGTAGGAGAGAAGTAAATATGCACAGTCGTTGTTTACGGGTTTTCATCGTGTGCAATAATATTTCACTGTTACCGATCTAATTTGCATAGGAAAGTGTGGCGACGGAGTACTGCATGCCGGTTCAGCGTCTTGCGCGTATGGGCGATGAGGCGCTGGACGCGCGGGCTACTGTCGCCCTTATCGCTGTGCCGCGAACCTACCAATCTAGATAGTAGGTGGAGTATGAATAATAATTACTATTAATATAATTTTAGAAACTAAATTACTAAATGTTACTCTTGAGACCTCACAAGTAGAACATCACGTACCAATACAAACAGTAATATTCAGTGCATTGATGTCGAACTACCCACACACGACATCGATAATACAGATACACGCAAGAACAAATAAAGTGAAGAAACAACACCTACACTATACAACACTCACACAAACAACATTACACTGACACCGACACAGACATCAAACGCACGACGGACACACCACAAAACGACAATAACCGTCGGCCCCCCTGTCTCCGGAGAGGATGGCGGAGTGAGGGCTCAAGGGCGGAGGCAGAGGAATTTTAACTTTCAACATTTTAAAATTATAACGTAACTTTTTCTTTTAAACTTTAACAAAATAATTTTAAGTCTCTGTTTTAAAATTTAACTTGTTTTCAGATGATATAACACGACAAATTTTATGTTTCGGCTACTTGATAAGTTAATTTCAAATTCGAGTAACTGAGACCAGTTATGGCCTTCGGCTGGGCACTGGTGCCATTTTGATATGTTCTTTCCTGTTCTGTGTTTCAATAGTTTATAACAGTTTGCAGCTTCTTCCTGCCTGTGCCGCGAACGCGTATGATATATATGTACATATATAAATCGGGTCCATATATTCTCAACGTCTTGTCGACAGCGAGAGGTCATTATAGGCGGAGCCAGTTGCTATGAGAAGGGAAAGGAATGGGCGATGGCCTCTAATGCCTGGTTTACACGTACACCGATCACGCACAACAGAGTGGTAGACTAGAACAGCCAGTCAGAAGCCGTCCTCGGTTTCCGCGCGAGTGGCGCAGAAAAGTTGAGCTCATGCCGATATTATTTGCTCGCGGCAAGAGCAGACATCACCGATATTTCCCAGAAGTCAACTGGTTCACATACATATTTTATGCTACCAATTGTGTGAATAAGCGACGTGTATTGATGTTAATGTATAGGACAGTTTAACGTACGTTTTTATAATTAAATACACGAGTAAAAGAGTTAATTATATTCAACAGTTGCATTAAAAAAAAAGAGTAGTATGAAAATGAACCGAAAGATAGCACTAAAGTGTAAAATATTTTTGGATGTAAAAGTACAATTACAATCTCTTGAAAATCATTTAGCAAACAAGTCGGGCTATAATGGAATTAATAAACTAGAGTAGAAAGATGACAGCATCTAGTTTGTTATAGCTAATGTATTTTATAATCTTGGCGTTAAAAATCACGGATTCAACAGCAAAATGGCTACACAGAAAAACTTGCTTATAGGGCGTTCACGGTAAAGTGAGCACTTTTTAAGGCCCTTCCAAATTTTTCTTTTGTGCTAGTTTTCATATTTAGGCAATATTTTATTATCGCATTGTCACGTGACTAATAAATACGGTGTATACTCTCACCGCTCTCAAAAGTTAATGCCCGAGACTGCAATAAAACATATTAAGTAGTGGTTAATGACTGTTGGGAGCACCTTAAAAAGTGCTCACTTAATCGTGAATAGCCTATACATGTGAACAAGCATTCTGCCTGCTCTGGCTGTGCTCCAAATAGCAAGAAATGCGCACTCTCATGCTCTTGCACTCGGCAATGACGTCCGAGAGTGCTGTTCCAAGTGTTCTTGGAGGGTGAGTGTTTGTTTACGAGTGTTGTGCACATGCATGCTCTGTCCATGCTCGCTACAACCACCATTCTTTTGTTTGTTTTCTAACACCAGGGAAAATATATAAGCTGCCTTAATTTCATTCTCGTTCGAGTAACTTACGTAAACAAATATATTATAGGCCTATTTTGGGATACGTATTACATCTTACGAATTTATAAAGCAATACAAATGACTGAAAACAGTGGAATGGCACAGGAACAAGTATTCTTTCACTGTACAGCATTTTCCGTAAATATTTAATATATGTATAAATTCGGAAATTACTAAATCATAATTTTAGAATATACGGTGCTAAAATTCCAAACTCAAACTGTTGATTTCAGATAAAATTTATACCTGACTCTTCATACATTACTATCATACTCATCATCCATACTAATCAATCCATTGTTAATTGAAATGTAAATATAAATGAATACTTTTTTTTAAAAGTAAATATTAGAATTATTTTTGTAGAGTAACAATCGATTGCAGATCGTATCGATTATTTTGAAAAGTGCGAGTGACGATAGTTCCATAAGAAGGGAGTGTGTGTGTGCGAGAGCACTAGTGGGCGAGAGTTCAAATACGAGCGTGAGTGTTGGCTATTTGGAACACAACCTCTGCCTGTTTGGCATGATCGGCGTACATGTGAACCAGGCATAGGCCGCGGTTACACCACTGCTGTTAAACACATTCAGCTAAATACGTTCGGTAGCCATATCTGAACAAGTTTAAAAACCGAACGTGTTTTCGCGGTTACACATCGAAAGCAGAAAGAAATCAATGGAAATTCTAACCTCAACAAACCTTGAACTTAACATGTACGATATTTAATTATAATAGCCTCCAAAATTTATCACTGTTGACCTTTTTAATTGTTATGAAACCTTGACCTTTACTGTAATGGCATAATGTGTGGGTATTTGTACATCCAACCTTAAACTTAAGTTAAGTCAACAAGTGCAGGAATTCCCGCCAAATTCAGCAATATTTATTAAACTGCTTGTTTACTTGGAAGCAGCCAATATGAGCGCAGCAGAGAAGCGAACTCGTTCGAAACGACATATGAAAACTGTTCACTTTTAACGAGAAACAACTGCGAACAGAACTCGTTCGAAGGCAATGCAACCTCTTCAATAGCTTAACTTGTTTTGGCGAAGGAGTTCTGCATCCCGTGTAACCGCGGCCATAATAAGGACCACACCAGAATTTGCCTGGAACGAATTTGGAAAACCATAGAAAATGTAAATGAGGATGGCCGCACAGGGAACTGAAAGCAGTTTCTCTAGAATTCCGAGGTGAGGCCAGTGGCTGACCACCGCACTTCAAAAGCTACCGCTACCTAGGACGCCAATCGGCGAGCAAAGCTCCAGGAAAAAAACCGCGCACTTGTGTGAAGTACCCACCTGCAGAATAAGTTTGGGATACATTTCACGTTCGTAGATCAGTTTCTTTCTTCTATTTACGTCTCTAAGTGGGAGTTGCTGAACGGGCGTTTTCACAGTCATTTTCATGTAAAGGCTGTTCACGATTAAGTGAGCACTTTTGAAATCAAACCTAAGTCACAAAGTTAGTAAAGATGGATGGAAAGTAATTCCATATCTTAACGTCGAATATAGTGCTAGGTAACCATTTGTGATAACATGTATTATTTATTTCGCTTAGTTTTTCTAAAACGCTTCGAAGTGTAAAAATCACAATATTAGAAAATGTTTATTTTTCTATTAGTTCCACAGTTTCACTTGACCAACGCATGAATAAAGCGATGTAGCTCATGGCAATGTTAAATTTACATAAGGCGGAGGAATACACAACGTGCATACAAGTATATCTTAAGACGGGCTTTCAGAACAGCCTACAAAACTGAAAGGGCCGATTTCATCAACAAGGAATAAACTAGGTTCCAGCAAAGCGATACTTAGCTTAAGTGTTTCTTAAGGATGTCGAGGTGTTTCACCATTGTAAAACTCAGTTTTATATGCGCGTTGCTTAAAGAATCAAGTTGCAAATATTCTCAAGTTGGTAGTGGCGCATTGTGGTCATGTGACTAAACGAATCAATGAGAATTATTTCTACGAAAGTAAAAAAAATATTATTTCCCCCTGAAATGCTGTGTTTGCTTTTGTTATGAGCATTCGAATCCTAACCAGATATTTGTTTTATAATAAACAATTAAAGCTTTATCGTTTGCCTGACGAATAATAAGAATCAATTAAAACAAATGTCACTGCATATACGAAAAATATATGTGTACTCGATTTGTTCAACTAACTACGAGTACCAAAATTTATTTATGTTAAAATTGCATTCGTGAATAGATAAGTTTCTAATTTTTCGAGGCTTATTTATTATCGTGGAAGTGTTGTGTTGCAATTCTCTGATGATTTATGATCTCGTTTTTATTCATTATCAGTTCCAAGAAGTGTGATCTTCGCAGCAAAAGTTACAACGAGCCTGGGCCGTTTTTTACTAGTCATAATGCAATTGTTATATATTTTATCTACTCGGGCAATGTTTTTGACTCGTTACATATATTTAACTAGCTTTCGTCAAGCATTTACATATGATATGCTTTATAAAAATAATACGTTAGGTTAATGATAAATTTTTAAATGAAACCGTTGTCTTGTTTAGGCACTGATTAAATATTCTCAAAACGTAATGTATATTCCTTGTAAAAATCGCATTGCCCTCAAAAAAACAACACTGGGCCTACATTTACTACAGTTTACAAGGCCATCCAGAATTTTTTTGCTTAATAGAACTGTTTTATGTTTTACGTACGACATTACTGCTATATCTTAAATATTCGGTTTGGCTTTCATCACTAACCAGAATTGAACTTTCTGAAATTGCGATAGTTTGTTGATAATAACATTGACGATATTCATGTGCAAATTTAGAAATGCCCAGTGTCCGAATTTGAATAAATATGATTATCACGCTACACCTGTGTGACACCTCTTTAATTGGGCCCTCATTAACTTTTTCTAATTCAAAACAAAGTCAAATGTGTGCAAAACTCGTACTGCAAATTTGCCATGTGTATAGTAAAACGTAGGTGTAAATGCATTATATTATGTCCAGTTTCAAATTCAATCAAAGTAATCATATATTTTTATGCCTACATATCGTACATACATGCAGTCTAGTGAAGGCAAACATTTTTTCCCCTTTATTTTGAATAGGTGCTTCCGTAGCTTATGCGTACTCAATAAAATCATATTTTATCAATCAGCTACCTGCCCTTACACTCAATTTCCTATGTCTATATTGGGTTTGCCTCTTGAAAATACATGGAACATGTACATAAACAAATATATGGCTGCCACGAGGTTTGTTTTCGACCATCGTCATAGGTTATTTCAGTAAATAAAAGACTTGCGCCCACACTCAATAACTTTGATACAGAATAATTTCTTACATTTATTGATCAAAAAATTTAATTTATAAAACCAAATACTTGATAGCACATTTGGGGTTATCTACACACAACTTTTTCAGTAGCAGCCAATTTCCATTATGGTACCGGGCCCATCTATGCATTGTCGATGAGAATATAGCCATTTCATGAACACTTCTCTGCAGAAAATAGATCACTCGACAACAATCTTGGCAGAACATTGCATCTCCTCCAAGATTGCATGCTGGCATGAGTTCCTCAACAAGCACCACAGTAAAATTAACTTGAGGATTTTTTTTTCCAGAGACAGCTTGGATTGGTCAAGAAAAGTGCCTGTTCTAGCTGACAATTTATAATTGCACTCGATTCCGTCCGAATTTCGTCTTCTGCACCAGTAAAACACTCCTTTGTTCAAAACCAGCTTGGCAGGGCCACGATCCCACTTTTGACAGTCTGTTGCCGGAGCCAGGATAGAGTGATTGACAAAATAATTCACCACCTTCTCTTGGCTTCTTCCAAAAACTCTGTGAGCAGTCAATAATGTCACGCTACAGCCCGCGCACTAACTTGCCATGGTAGTACTGGATACGCAATACGGAACATAAAACCATTATTTCTTTCGCTTTCTGTTTTTTTTTCTAACGCATCGAAGAGTAAAAATGAACAGATTTGAAAAATTTACTTTTTAAATAATTTTACAGTTTCACTTGAACGACGCATGAATAAAGTGACGAGGCCCATGGAAACGTTAATTTTACTTAAGGCGGAAGAATACACATCGTGTATACAAGTTGATATTGAGCAGGGCTTTCAAGAGTGCTCATTTAACCGTGAACAGCCTATAATTGCATGTATTTTAATGGATTTACTGAGACGTGCGCCCAGTAAAGTTGGTAACGATGGCGGGGAAAGTAGTTCCACATCTTAACGTCGAATAAAATACGTTAGGAAACCATTTATAAAGTCTTAAATTATTTCTAACTTTTTTTTTGCACTGAAGTTTAAAAATTAGCAGATGTTTAAAATGAACAGTGCAGTAGCACCCGTGCATGCAAATTACCATAATGACCACCGTGTGAAGCGCCGCCTTTGTTTGTTCTCTAGCCGCTCGGGCCTCCTTCTCCCTCCTCCCACCCCTTCCCTTCACCATTCCCCCTCCCTCATAGAGAATACTGAATTAACATTTGCAAATTTGTTACTAATAATGAGTTATTCTCAACTATTGTATTCTCTAGTCATATACGCCTACTTTGGTGCTATATTATGAATTAACACTGTAATAAAATTCTGAAATTTGCGTGCTGTGGCGCAGTTAGAGATAAATTTGGTAAATACCGATTGTGGCATGTGAAGATGGTTTGATGTTTTGAATTAAGCACCTGTTACGACATATATACAGTTATACTGCTAGCTGAGGAGGTTAAAGTAAAATTTTTTATCTTTGAAAACTCATTTGTACCTGACTTACAAATGTTTATATGCTCCCCTTGCCAAATAAATGCCCCCAAGTGATTTTTCCCTTTTTTTTTTTTTATCAATTGTGCTAAACTTAGACAAAGCTACTCTACTCTGCTTGTATCAATACAAAATTGTATTCTTGTTTCATGGCTACCTCCATATCAACCAACGTGAGCGTGGGGTTCGTGTACGGGCTACCTTGGGACCAGCTGATTGGGTTGCTCCAAGACTTGGATGTAGAATTTGACAAGGACAACACGGTGGTGCAATTACGACGGTTAGCTGTCCAACTTCTCCGTGTTTTGAATGCTGAAAGCAATACTTCGCAGCAGCCTGCTGTGCAGCCGAACCCGGCGGTGAGTCAGAGTTAGCTAGCTTTAGCTTTTGTTCGGATGATCATTTGTTAAAGACAACAGCTATTAAGCTGGAACGTTTCATCCTACAGTTGTTGCGCGAGGAATTAGCCGACTTAGAAGGGGGCACCTTTATGAGATTTAAGCTTCGTGTACTCCACACTTTATTTCCACCGTGCGTTAGGTGTCATTGCGAGACGGAATTTGTTTTCAGGTTTCAAAAACCCGATGAATCTATTTTGGATTTCATAGACTCAGTATGTCCACATCATGATGCATTGCATATGGCAATGAGTGAGTACGAGCTGACGCGTACTATTGCCAGCAATTTTGCTCCCCATGTTAAAATTCATTGTGTAATGCTATTTGCTCTGCAGAATTTCAATGAGCTTAGGCAGTTGGCGGTGGATGTTCAGGGCGGCATTGATGCCCTAGCTCAATACCGAACCAGTTGCCCACCACCTACACATACTCGTAACAAGGCGACATTACACACATCATGAAATATAATGCCGTTACATAGTACTGAAAGGTTGGAATCTGCTATGCATTGCACCAATTGTGGTCTTAGGGGGCATATGGTGGCTATTGCATGGAAGAAAAGCGCACTCTCACAGAGCGACAATGTTTTCGTTGCGGCGAGAAGGGACACTTGCGACGTGTTTGCAAAGGCACGGGAAATGATCGTTGACTGGCCGGAAGTGGGAGCGGACAAGTCAAGGGAATGTGAGGGTCCCACGTAACTTTCATAACTGTACCTTGATGGTCACATTAGGTGAGCGGAATATTCCTGTTAGATACTGGTGCCATGCACTGTGTGATTAGTGAGGTGTTTTTCATTCAGCTGCTCCAATCGAGGGTAATATCTAACTGGCGGGTGAGCATTGTTCGAGAGAAATATTTGTGCATAGCAAATTGTGACATTGTGAAATCTGATGTCCTGGTGGATCTCCATTTCAAAAATGGTCGTTTTGCCCGGATGTTCCCATTTTGGGTAATACCACAAATTTCCCGGCACTTGATTCTGGGTTTGGAGTTTTTAGGAAAAACCAGGGCCTTGGTTAATTTGGACACTTGTCACCTTTCCGTTGGGTTTGCACCGAATATTTACATTAGTCTGTATGTCGAAGATGTGACAACTATTTTTACTTCTTTAGCTCAGGCGGGTCTGAGTGAAGTAGATTTTAAGCCATGGTTGGAAGAATTTAAAAGGGAATTTGGTGATGTAATAACTTCGCTCGTAGGGAAATGCGACGTGCTTCTCTATAAATACGCGCTCACCGATGACATACCCATATGGGATAAACATTTTAGGTGCCCACCGCCCAAACATCAAGCTTTTAAGGAGATAATTGATAAGCTCCTGGCGACTGGAGTAATAGTTCCGTCTATCTCTGACTATTGCTCACCTGGATTTTTAGTAAAAAAAAAAAAAAAAAGATTGCGGCAAATACTGACTTGTCGTCAATTATCCCTTAGTGAACAAGAAAATTCACAAGGACCCTTTTCCTCTGCCTGCGATCGACTGTGCCCTTCAACATCTGGGTAAAGCTAGAATATTTTATGTACTTGATTTAATTCATAGCTTCCATCAGTATTTGTTAGACCTGTCTTGCCGGAAGTACACAGCCTTCAGCACACCGTGGAGCCAATTTGAATTTACGAGAATCCCTGTGTGTTTAATTTTTGGCAGTCAAGCTCCTTCCCGTGTGATTGATCATGTTCTTTCGGACTCTAAGTTAAAATTCGTGTTCAATTATATCCGTGATATAATCATATCTAGCGACGACCTGGAGTGGCACCTAACACATCTGTGGCAGGTTTTCGGGCATATGCATGAGGTTGGTCCAACAGTCAACCTGGAGGTGTTCTCGGGGTCCAAGAAAGTTAAACTTTTCGGCTACAAACTTACTGAAGGACACCTCTTGATAGACCCATATTGTGTCTCACACATTTAGGGATTTCTGTGACCCAAGACTCTGAAAGGGGTCCAAAAATTTCATGGGATAATGGGCTATTATGCCAGATTCATCAACCATTATTCAGAGAAAGCAGCACTCTTGAACCATCTTAAAAAGAAAGGCGTTGATTTTAAGTGGGGCCCTGAGCAAGAATCCACCTTCACACCCTAACGGAAATTTTATCTTCTCCACCCACACTTCACTTGCCGGACTTCTCCAAGTGGTTTATTGTGCAGGTAGTTGTGTCCTCACTGACCTTGGGTGCGGTCCTCAGCCAAAGAACTGAATGTGGTTTAGCCCCTATTGCATTTGCGAATCGGAGCCTTTCCGAGACTGAACGAAATTTGGGGGTCTATGAAAAGAGACTTTAGCTTTCATATTTGGGTTGGAGAAATTCGCTGCTTACGTTGAACATGATGAATGCTTAGTTGGGTTTTGGGTCATCCGCATCAGTTGGGAAAACTTGGACGTTGGGTCCTGTGGTTGTCGAGGTTCCGATTTAAAATTCATCATGTGAGAGGATCAGAAAATCAAGTGGTGGATGTCCTCTCACGTATGTGAAGAGTTTGAGATCATCCCAGACGAGACACTGGTGGCCTCGTTGAGTTTAATCCAATGCTTTCCGGAATTTTTTGTCAAGTTGAGATAGGCACAGCATGAGGACGACTTCTGTTCTAAGGTGGTAGGCGATTTAAAATCTGGTGAATCATTACCTTACATCTTGGAAAAGGATATTCTTTACTTTACCGGCAATAATGGGCGTGCATGCAAAATTGTTGTTCCCTCGTTACTGCGACCGATGGCCGTGTCATTCCATGATTCAGTGTTCGGAGGCTATCAGGATGTTAGCAAAACCTTCCAGAAGATCGCCTCACATTTCACCTGGCCTACCTTAAAATCGGAAGTAGCGGAGTTTGTGTGCACCTGCGACGAGTGTCAAAGATGCAAGCAGGCTCGCCAGGCCAGTCTGGGACAGGGCATTTTGCAGTTACCTGAGGTGCCTTGGGAGACTGTCCATATTGATATCTTTGGACCTCTCGTTCGATGTAAGAAGGGGAAAATATGCATATTGATTTTGCTGGAAACCTTTTCCAAATTTGTGATCCTTTTGCCCTTATGGAATATAAAGTCTACAACTATTGTTAAAACTCTCAGCGAACAGGTGTGGAAGATCTTCAGTGCTCCTGCAAAGATTCTCACAGACAATGCGCGGTACTTTACATCTATAGTTTTTAGAGATATGTGTTTCAGATGGGCAGTGAAGCATTTCTCTTCAAGTCCGTACTTTCCTAAAGGGAACCAAGTGGAAAGGTTCAATAAGGACCTGAAGGTATGCCTTACGACCTTCTGCAATCAGGATCATACATTATGGGATCGGGATCTAGATCTCATAAACGTTGGCTTTAATAGTGCTGTTCATGGTTCGACAGGGGTATCTCCTTCTCTCCCCTTCCTCGGTCGTCCCCTTAGTCATCCGCTGATCAATATCTGGAACATTCCACGTATTCCCTCTTCCTTGGATGATTCATCTCGGGATCGGTTGTTTAGCGAGATGCACAGGCGGCTAGGCGCGGCTAAGGACTCTGTGAATGAACGTTTGAGTAAACATAGAACCGCGACGCAGTATAGGGTTGGGGATCTAGTGCTTTGCCACAGTTATCAGCTGGCCGACCTGGGTGCCGATTTATCTAGTAATTTACTACCAATATTTCTGGGGCCCTTCCTGATCCCGAAATTTTTGGGAGTGAATACTGTAAATTTAGTGTCCCCCTCGTCTGGTAAAGTTTATAGGAAGGTGCAAGTGTGCCAATTAAAGGCTTACGATCCCAGACCTTAGCAGATGTCGCCGACTGTTTGTTTGTATTGTTTATATGTCTCTGTGACTGTACCCCTTTGCTGCCTTGTAACCTTTTCCTTCTCTTTTAGTTGTAATTTGAACTCCTCTAATCATTTCCTATTTCTTGGTTTTACCTTTCATCCCCCCGAGCTGGACGAGACTGTGGCCTTCGGTGAGAAGACTTCGGCGTTCCGGCTGGTGGTGATGAGTGACCGGTCTGCGTCTGCTGCACCCTCCCCTGAGATCACTCGAGAAGAAGCCCTACTCTGGCAATGGGTTCCCCTGGTTACCCACCGATTGATCATCTCGGGATGGACTTCTTCGTTATATTGTTTGTCAAGAAACTAAGAATTGTGATTGTTGTCTAATAGTTGTCTATATGATGTCTAAACTGTACTGTACTCTGGGACTCTTCCCTTTCTTTTGTTTTGATATCTTTCTTCTTGCTCTTCAATATTTGTGATTCTGAACTGTGTATTGTTAATTGATGTGTGGTAGCTGGCTGCTCATGAGTGTTGGGGAACTTTGATAAGAGGGACTTTCAGTAGTGGAGATAGCACGTGGCAGTAGCACGAGTGCGTGCAAATTATCATAACGACCACCCTGCGAAGCGCCACCTTTGTTTGTTCTCTGGCCGCTCTGGCTTCCTTTTCCCTCCTGCTACCCCTTCAGTCTCCCCTCCCTCGCGCCTGCCATCCAGTCCTTTCTTGTAACGAGCTGCTCGCCACTCGCTGTCCGGCCTGCTTAAGGTCACCAGCTTTCTGCGCCGACAACGTCGTACTTCGAGTCGACATGGATATCGACTTTATTTTCAACCCATAGGTATCGCACCTAATTTGCGCGCATGTCACGTCGGCATCTGCGGCAGTAATACAAAGATTAGTTAATGTAATTATTTTTGTTAGCCGATTTTAGAGTTTAGTTTATCCCGCACGATCAAAATTCGTTTGGTTTAACCTGTTTGAATTTACCCATCTTGTTCGGGTGTTGTTTTTTCACTTTATAGTTCAATGGCGCTGACGCCCCAGTTAGTTATGCATCGGTCCCATTGATTTTGTTGCCGTGAGTGTCCACAACTTTTAGTGAACGTGTTTGTAATGAAGTGTAAAATATTTTATGATTAGGAGCTTTAATGGGCTTTAGGAATGAAATGTTAGCTGCCTCCTAGTCAGGGTTCATCTTTAATGTTAAATTTTATTATGATTTTAAAAGTAGCTTTTAGTAATTAGCCCTGTAGTGAGATTTATTGAGACTGTTACTCGTTAAAGAGTTTTGTACGACTCGTTATTTGAATCACGCCATGTTGAATGTCTTTTACGAATATATAAATTTTTTTGGTGGTGAATGTCAAACCACAAAGGAAGTCATGTCAGTAATTTAGGCAATTTGTTGGAATTGATGTTTTTGCAGTCCACTACGTTATTGAGGTGGTGTATACCTTCTTAATATTGAGTGCTTTATGTTTGCACTAATAAATATAGTCATGTATTCCTTCTTTTACGAGCTCATTTTAGGAATATTAATAAAATAGGTAATTTACATTAATTCATCTGTCCTGGGTGGTGATGTTATACTGCTAACTGAGGAGGTTAAAGTTGAATATTATAACAGTGTAAACTCACTTTGTACGTGACTTACTAATATTTATATGCTCTCCTTGTCAAATAAATGCTTTGAAGCGATTTTCCCTTTTTATCAATTGTGCATAACCTGTACAAAAATACTTATACTTTTCCAGTAATTTTACTGTTTCATTTAACCGACACATGAAGAACGCTACGAGGCCCATGACAATGATAATTTTACATAAGGCTGCATAACACACAATGTACATACAAATAGATTATGAGCAGGGCTTTCAAAAGTGCTCATTTTACCTTGAACAGCCTATACAGACTTGACACAAATAAAATTCTATGGTCACGGGTGAGAATGCCACAGGTACACGCAGCACTACGAGAACACCGTAGAGCCGTGCGCGTAACGACGATGGCGCACTTGTAGCGCGTGCCAGTAATCCTTAGAGCTACCGCGCTTCTCCGCCAAAATAGAAGAAACACGACACAAGCAGACGGGAGCGTTGATTCACTACGAACACCTGAGCATAGCGACAACCACGCAACGAGCCCCTTATTGAGTTCAGCGTGTGCTGCCTTTAATGAAGAACCAACTATGTAATTCTGAACAAACACTAGAAGAACTTTGGTCTTCTCGTAACGCGGCTTGTGCGGTGCTGCATTCACTTATTTACGCAAGGGTTTGTTCCGCACGCTTCACTCGTTGGCTTACAACGAAATTCTACAAGATAAAACTCACTTATAGTCTATATTCGCATTACCTTTACACTTTATGAATCAAACCTATGAAAAATCACTCCACATTTGACGGTTTTGGTTGTTTCCTAAATATCACGTAATCGTAAGCGTTTTATAATTCTGTTAACATAAATGTATTTTATTTTTTGTCAGACTGAACTTTTACTTATAACTTGTCTATAAAATGCAATACTACATTTATAACTAACATGAATAAAAACAGAGATAATATAGGTGTGTTGAAAGAAATTTGTTCTCATGTTAAATATTATTAAACCGAGTCCAGAAAAATATTGGTGCGTTCTCCCTTTGGTGCAATTTTCTATAGGCTGTTTACGGTAAAGTGAGCACTTGAATCCCTAGTTATTTTTTATTTCAGCCATATTTAATAATTTAGCAATGTTTTTTCAATAAATATTGCCATGCAAATAATAATCACAGTGTTTATTCCACGGCACTAGGAAATTAACGTCTAAAGATAAAATAAAATATATTTACTGACCATTATTCCAAATGAGGGGGCTTTCAAAAGTGCTCACTTTACCGTGAGTAGCCTATAGGGTTAGTTTAAAGTTTGTTTGCATGAGGCGGGTGAATATCCGGAAAGTAGAAATTGAGCAGCACAGTGTTTCAGATAGGTTGGACGTAGCCATGAATGGACTACATACAATAATAGATCTCACGCAGTATTTCACACATTTATCGATTCGTTACGGTTTACGATTCTCAGGTCGATACAAACCTGCTCAGCACAACTAACCCCATCTTCTGTTTTATTGGTGTATAGCGCCCTGAGCTGTGGCGCCGTAGAATAAAACATGGTTCATATGTGCTTCGATAATGCCAAACAGGCAGAGCGGAGCGCTTTCTCCGTGTTTGAGGCCGAGAAGCGTGGGAGCGATAAGGGCGACACTGCCACGCACATCAAGTGTACCATCGCCGCTAAGCGCAAAGCTCTCAATTGGCGCACAGTGTTCTCGTCCCACTGCGTGCGTGTACCTATGGGTCCTTCTGCGTCGACCCTATTATTTTATTGATGGAAAATTTGTAGGAAGATTCGATGCAGAGCTCTTGAGTAGTTTTGTATGTATTTGAAGCGTATACAGGTCCATCGAAAAATAATTGTTCGATTTCATATATTTATAGCGACAAAACTATTTAACCGAGTTAGTTGATTCCTGTACCAAATTGTAGTGGAAGGACAAAAGTTTTTTTTTTGGGGGGGGGGGGGTATTTAAGAGTTGCACACCGACCTTGAGATTGTGGCAGGGGCGAGAGGGCCATCTGACATCTGCGTCGACCCCTCCATTGAGATGTCGACCGTGCATCATAAAGCACAGTCTGTTCTGAGGTTCGCGGAGTTCAAGTATGTAGTGACTGTGCAACATTATTTCAGACGGCGGTATTTTGGACAACGTGTACCAAAAGAGAGACCTATTTGTAATTGGGTTAAAAGTTACAGCTAAACCGGTACTGTACAGAAAAAAAAAACAATCACCAGAATGGCCATGAATGTCAGACGAAAAGACTAAGTCTATCTTGTGTGCGCAACCCTAAAAAGTCAATTGCCCACCGCAGTTTGGAGCTTGGCATTCCGAAGACTACCATGCAAAATGTTCTTCATGAACATTTGAGATTGCATGCCTACAAGATTCAATTGATGTATGAAATTAAGCCGGAAAATCGGCCCAAACGTTTTGCATTCTCTGCTTTCATGTTAAAAGAGAAGGACGCGGAAAGAAACTCCAATGTTACCACTCTATGCTTTTTATTTTGGGGACATGTCGAGGACATTGGCCACGCTGTGAAGATTCGAGATTTGGAGCATTTGCATTAGAGAATCGCTGCTGCCATTGAGACAATTACGTCGACAGTGCTCCGGAATACATGGATGGAGGTCGAATATCGCCTGGACATATACAGAGATACAAATGTAGCACAAACATAAACATTTTAAGGCAAGCGAAACTTTGGTTCTTTCTGTTCTTTTTGGCACAAAAACAAACCAATTCGGTTAAATAGTTTCGAAGCTGTTATTTTTTGAAATTGTACCATTCTCTTTAGATGATCCTGTATTTTGAGATACACCGCTTCGAAAAAGTAGTTTTTAGCAGTTTTAGAGTGCTCTGAAATGGTGTTTCTAATGTGCGTTACGTCCTGAAGGCACTCAACAGCCCTCGCCTGATGCGAGTTCTTTTCGTAGAGCAGCCAATGGATGCGTGTTTACAGGGACCCACACACGTGCCGGCCAAACCTCGAGACTGTAACCAATACTTCAGTGTACGGCCGGCGATGCCAACATCGAACGGCGATATTTTAGCGCTTATCGGTTGCTTTATCGCGACAAATTCCGTTAGAACACAGCGGCGCCTGGCAGTGGGCCAGTGGACAAGCCGCAATCTTGGTTCCACCATCGTGGATGACCTCGACCTCTTGTCCACCATATTGTTTGTGCCCATTACCTTGTTTTGCATCTACCATCTTGTTTCAAGGATGGTCCAGTTAATGCTCGTGTCATTCTGCCTTGGTACTTCCTACACTGTCATTTCATGCTACCATTTTTTTTATAGAATTTTCCAGGAATTACATCATGCTCTGTTATTCCACATCCACATCTCTCTCTCACTTGTTCTCTCTTACTCCACCCACCATGTTTGATGTCTGTAAGCCACACATTTGTTTAATTTGCTTTATGCCACCATATTGGTTCTTTTATCGTCTGCTAGGTGGTGTTGATGTTGGCAGCCATTTTGGATGTCGCTTACTCTCACAAGGGACGCCATATTGGTTTTAATACCATCTGCTAGATGGTGCTAGTACTGGATGCCATATTACTGCACACCGGGGGTACCATATTGGTTACCCCACTATCTGCTAGGCAGTGCTAATATAGCTTAATGTCGTTATCGGCTGCTAGGAGCGCTGGTGTCAGTCTAAGGGCGATGTTTCCTGTGCTGTATGCAGATACACACACCTATCGATGTGATATTAATTAAATACAGTATAAAGGGCTGTGGGGATGAGGAGCGGCGAAATGCCGGACCTTGGGTTGGAAGACAGTTGCCCTAGTCGACTGAGCCATCAGGACATGGGTGCCAGTACAGATCTAAACGATGTGTGTATCCATATGTATGTATGTATGTATGTATATTACAGTTATGGGTATACCTATTCGGGGGTACATTTCAAATATGGTATTTATGTTAATTCGTTCAATAGCCACGTTGGCGAGATACTGAAAATATCATTTGTTTTTTTATCACTACAACCAGCACTCGTGATTTTTTATCACTAACATAACACGCAGATCCTGGGGATGCACATATCTCACCGACTATCTTCACCCGCCTGCTTCACCCTTTCTGTTTCCGGGCAATGAAACACCAAAAAAGTATTACTGATAAATATATTACATAACTCAGTCCCACACTTGTCATCGCCATCATCACTGCTGTCTCCGTTTGTACGAGAAGCTCGAGGCTTATCTTGATCAGCCAGAAAACTAAATCAAAATACAACCGTGTAGAAAATTAGACAAACAAGGATATTTACTGAAAGATGTAAAACCAAATTAAGCTTACCTTAACAACGTCAAGTACCATTACTTCGGTTTATAGATTTCGGCGCCTGCTGCTCCTTACTTGATCGAAGCCTTCACTTTTTAAAATTTATTCTCTATGCGCACTCCACAGATTATTTTCCTGGCGTTTGTGTCCACCTCTTTCAATTTTTCGAACATCAGAGTGTAGCCCGCATATTTTTTTTAACACTATCATGATATTCTTAACACTTCACTTGCCACTCTCGTATATTCGTATCCAATATTCTAGAAACTCACGATTTATCGTTGTGTCTTCATCAAAAGCTGAAAGCGAACTGACGGAATACACTGTAACCACAGTCGGTGGGAACGCAGGACGTATGTAAATGACCACATATAAGGGCGCCAAATCATGTAATGTAACACACGACAGTGCGGCGTGGCACTGGGTGTGTAATATTCATAGACACAGTATTCATGTAAGGTGTACGTACGTGGACCCCAGAAAACACTGTACATGTATAATCAGTAGTACATCAAACTGTCATAATTATGCCCATTGGACACATTTATACGTTAACTGAACTAGGGGCTTTAGGGTTGTGATTTATGATAGGGGCTGTAGCTAGTGGTTGACAAGGGTTGATTAACTGTAAAACTGTCTTAGGTCGAGAGTCTGGTTATCATTGAATGACTGAATATTGCAATTACATAAATGCAGTTTAAATGTACCGGGGGAGCGATATGAGATAGTGAAAGACAATTATTGCTCGACTAGAATCATGCAACACTATTGGGTTTGTCCTACCTTGACTGCAGTTGTTCCGAGATTGTTGGACATGACGATACGGGGAAGGCACAGCTGTTATTTGTAGTGGGCCTTCATGGAGAAAGACAGTGGCCGCCACTCTGCATAGCTAGATATTGCCGTCGCAGTGCAATCTGCACTGGTATCTGGTTCGTAGCGGGGGGTTCCTGCTTAGACACATTTCGAAATGTATCGCTGTCCTGGATTCTACTGAATGTGAGCGGGTGTGTTCAGGTGCCGATGTAAATCATAGGCGCCTTCACGCCGGCGTAACAATACACTTTAAAAATTGTGTGTGTGAGATGTGCATTAATAATAACTAAATTATTTATTTGCGTTAACCACAACCATAGGCACCGCGATACAGATCACTGCGAGCGAATCCAGCAACTTAGAACGCTGTACCAGGCCGTTCGGTAGAGTGAAAATTATAGCTGCGCTGAGTGTTTTTCCCTAGATAGCAATTGCAAAAGTAATTTAGTTGGAAGCTAAAAATCTATGATCATTGAGTAGCCATTAATGTACTTAATGCCCAAAATACCTAGCGTGAAAATGTCTTCATACTTGCACTTAAAAGAAAAAATTAAATCTTCAAAAAAATTACGGTTCTCAGAAAAATTACGGTTCTCAGAAAAATTATTAAAAACTTGCACGAAACCTTCCTGGTCTAGTCCGTGGAAACACAAAATTCTGTCTCGGGTTCGCCATGGTCAATCGCTGGGATACGCACTCTTTAATAGAAATCAAAATTGCATCGGTGCTAAGCTTCTAGATCAAATGAATAGGCGATAGTGTTACGTGTTACTGGGAAACTTTATTTGTATTTGCCAACGAACTCAGTCTTAACTGTTGTAGGTCGAAGATCTTGCAGAAACTTCTTTGATACACAGGAACTCGTCGAAAATGGGGGCCTCTACCGCAGCAGGATCAAATAGCATAGGCTATAGGGCGGTCTTCATACAGGCTGTTCACGGTAAAATGAACGCTTTTAGAAGCCCTGCTCAAACTCTACTTGTAAACACGTTGTGTATTATTCCGCCTTATGTAAAATTAACATTGCCATCGGCCTCATCACTTTACTCATGCGTCAATCAAATGAAACTCTGGTGTTGTAAAAGTAAGTATTTTACAAACCTGCTCATTTTAATAGTTCTATGCATGAAAAGAAATAAACAGAAAGCGAAAGAAATAATTTAAGTCGTCACGAATGGTTACCTATCACTTTATTCGACGTTAAGATCCGGAATTACTTCCCATCCATCGTTACCAACTTCATTGAACGCATGTCATTCAGTGCGCCCGTTACAATATATGCAGGTAGGAGCAGTGACTTTTTATACGGTTGATGTCAAAAGTGCTAACTTTATCGTGAACAGCCTTTACACGCATGCGTACAGCCTACGGACCAACGGTCACCTACGGCACCTTCCAACTCCTGTCGAGCTAAAACGTGGAGGAGGCGCTCGTTAGCCACCGTACTCTCCTCGCGACGTTCATTAAAACTGAAAAAAAAACTCTAACCAGGGTTAGGTACGGACTCAGGTCGTGCGCACACGTGCGGACATAGACTGCGGCGGCGTGTGCACTGATGCATATACGCCAAGCCTTCGTGGAACGCATTTGCGGCAACCGCCGCGTTTCTTGCACGCCCAGTGGACTTGCGGTACCGCAGCGGCGCTGTAGCTACGTGTGCACTGACGCATGTACGCCAAGCCCTCGTGTACGTGTGCACTGACGCATATACGCCAAGCCCTCGTGCATGTGTGCACTGACGCATATACGCCAAGCCCTCGTCTTACGCTTTCGCGGCACCGCAGGGGCACCGCGCGGACATCGTCCGCACGTGTGCGTCCGGCAACACCCACTCTGGTGAGCAACCTGACGCAGTCCTGCTTGCACTGCTGAGGACGTATAGAAGAGTGACTACTAGTATACTAAGTTAGCCCAACTTAATGAAGGGTTCGAACCTTCTAGCCAATCGGATGGCTGCAAATCCCAACCTATTCAAATGGACCACTCCAACGATCCTAACGTCCTAAAATCCTAGAGTGTAAGGTCTCAAAATGGCGAAAATACAAAATAAAAACCCTGTAACATTAACAAATACGAAACCAAAAATAAATTTTATATATATATATGGACACACACAAAAACCCTGGCTAATATAACCTATTTAAATACATAGATAATGGCCATCATACACGCTAATGATAAAAGAAAACGTGATGTTGAATATTAAAAATACGAAAATCATTTAAATTTAAATAAATACAAATTGTAGGTGAAAAATACAAAAAAAAAAAAAAAATCATGAAGGGCGCGGGAGACGCGTCTTGAACGTCGCGCGCCCAAGAAGAACGTGCCACGTTCCATTTCTAGTGAAGGAATTTCACGCGTGTGTGTGACGTTGTTGCCTGTCACTCACACACACACACACACACACACGCGCGCGGGTAAACACACCACACGCGCAAGTATCCAGCCTATATTGTAGAGTGTAAACATAGAACCATTATTGTGTACCGAGTGATGTTATATACAAAACGTAATTAGATAGTGAAGTGGTCATTTTCGAGGTGCAAAAGCGCCAGTGGTACAAGAAACAAGGAATGTAAACTCAGAGATAAGAAGATAGATTCTTGAATGTCTGTATCTGCGGCTGTAGTGGGGAGAAACGTGGAACGAGTTGGACGCAGTAAACAAATCCACATGTGGTTAAGTACTAGTAGTACAAATTTTAATACTGTAGCTTTTATTCTTAAATAAGGCATATTATGCATTCCTAATCACCGTCTACAACAAAAAAACCTTCTCATTCGCCTAGCTCTCTGCTGCTATAGGCCGTTCACGGTAAAGTGAGCAATTTTTAAAGCCCTTCAAAAATTTTTATTTTAAGCCAATTTTATGTTTAAGCCACTTTTTGATATCATTATTGTCACGTGACTATTAAATAAGGCGTATACTTTCACCACTCTCAAAAGTTAATGTCTGAGGCAGCAATGAAACGTGTTTATTAGTCGTTAATGCTTGTTGGGAGGGCCTTGAAAAGTGCTCACTTTATCGTGAATAGCCTATACCAGCAATCTTGATCCTTCGTCAGAGAAACCTACCTTCACCTTCTACCCGTCAAGTCGTGGAATCATCTCCTATTGAAAGTAACGGGAGATCCGACGACGACTCTTTCATTCCATTGTTTACTTTAGAGGCTTCTTTTATCGTACCTTTTTATTGTACTTTCATGTCTGTTTTGTTCGATGTCATCACATGACGTCAATGTTAAATAACACTTGGCACAACAAATCTTACCTTAATGCTAACGCGAGATTTTCTTCTGCAATAGACAAAGAGCATCTACAATGTGGAAATTTTTATCTACGTGGACGACCACGCCGCCTATGAATAACAAACGCTGCACGCAATACATTTGTATTTATAATGATGTTCTGTTTGTAATTAACGAGGCGCACATCGACGATGTTGCCAGTGCTCACTACAAGGCGCACTTTGTCGCAGATCCTCGCATCGTGAAAACACGCTGATGTGACACAGTTGATTGCGAAACACTTTTTTGGTCGTTATTTCACGCTAGATGCAACATGAAATCACGTACGTGTGGCCTTAAAGCTCCTTACACAATAGAAAACTTCAGCGTTAGACTTTACGTTTCCTTTCTTCAGATGAAAACACCAATACACAATACAATATTGCAAAGTCAGAGTTCAGACATCGGTTCTGCGAGCTTCGTAAAAATGTGTATCTTGTTATGTAAATAAACATGTTTTCCAGGAATGTATTTTACGTGCCATTAAAAAAAATAAATTAGCTTAAAATTAACATTAAGAGTTTATAAAAAAAAAAACTAATTTGTTAACTTTATTAAAATATGTCAATTCATATATTTCCTCTTCACATTATACTTGTTTGCCATTTGTTTAATTTAAGACGAGGTTTGCTTAATATATCGAGATTAAAATCGCTCTACGATAAAATAACGCACTTTCCAAATAACCTCTGTTAAATTCTCGGCACAATGGCTGCTTGACTGACTTCAAATTTCAACTTTTCGAAATCGCAATGCCAAGAGTGCTTGACTTTACCTTTGACAGTTCCACTGTGTCAAGCTCCGTAAGAAACAACATGTCGGAATCAAACGTAAAGACAAATGTTAAAGTCAAATGTTAAAAGTTTTCAATCGTGTAAGGGCCTTTAGCCTTATAGGCTAGGATTGCCAACTGTCCCGTATTTTACGTTATTTCCCGTGTCATGAGACTGGAAGGATTTTCCCCTACGGACGTAAGACGGGACGTCATATATGCCGTATCATAGAATCCTTCGGAGGTGGGGCGCTCTACAATGACGCGCACGCATAACACATTCCGTTTCGCTCTACAATGGCGCGCACGCGGAAGAGGATTACGTACGAATACACGCAAAAAAGCTGGGCAACTCTCAACTCTTCCGTATCCGTGAATCCGTGTAGCCGATAGGAACAGAGTATGTGGTTTAATGATATTCGTTCTCGTAGCCATTGCGCTACACACGGCAACAAGTGCTTCGATATGCCGTGGCGATTATTTATTTATTTATTTTTTAAATAAATACATGAACATTGTACGGCAGTAGCATTTACGCATTTTTAAACGCTGTAAATAGGCACAAAACGAAACGTGCATATTATAAAACCTGTATAAGTAATTTGCAACAGCCGAGTATTTTCGATTTCGTAAGTTGCAGGACTGTACGTTTCTTCGTAATGCAGAATGGTCGAAATTCATGCCGAGTCGTCGGTTTGTCCCGCTTGCGTTTCATTCCGAGTGCGTTATATTTCCTAGGTATACGCGCGCATCGTAGATCGGGCCTAATAATCGCTCCCACAACAATTTAAATTACTTTGACACTGCTGTTGTTTTAAGTCAATGACAGATTATTTTGTAAGGATACAAAATTATGAGAAATTACCATTCGAACCCACCAGAGAGGCAAAAATCTTAATTTTCTACGGGTAACTAATATTTTGCATGCTGCATATGTTAGGATAAAATGTTGATTGATGTGTATAGGCCATTCACAGTTACTGCACATTTTTTTTTTTCCGAAGCACTGCTGAAGTTCTTCTTCCGGAATATTCCTCCGGCTCGTGCAAACAAATCTTAACCGAGTCTAGAAAATTAAACCAAGATAACGCATCGCGTTCGTGCGCACTCAGTAGAATAATGTTTTCAATAAGAACAATTTCTTACTCGGTATTACCAACACGCCCAAATTTATCACTGTTTTAATCATATTAATTCTAAATGAAAATGTATAGATATTGGATAAAATATAAATAAAATTTGAGTTTAACAAAAACTAAGATACTTAAAATACTTACATAGTGGTACACGGCATGTTTAGGACACAACCAGACACGTGATGAATTGAAATCTTTTTCAAATGTTTGATTTATCGAAAAGTGTGAAGAAACCGCGAACAGACTATACTACTGATATGCTCGCATCTCAGATAATGTTTAAATCTGTCTACGTCTGAAATAAAAATTTTCCCAGGTAATTTTATTAGGATCATATGTCGTGGGTGGAGTTGTTGGATGTGGGACGATTATCGCAAATGTAAGAAAGTTGGCAGCTCTATTTAAGGCGTTGCCGACGTGCGGGTGAATACGTAGGGTGGCACCTGAGCTACTTTTGGGCGCGCGTTCGAAACCCCGCCGGACCCAAACTTTTTCTATCATTAAATTTTACATGCGGATAATATCCCGGCACGTAAAGAAAAAACTGTATTTTGCAACCGGTCAGTAATTTTCGTCAATATTAAAAATAATATACCCCTACTCTTAAGCGGATATCACACGATACCTGCTGCCGTACTTGGTTCTTGTACAAGTTTCTACAAGGCCTGGTGTACGAGCCTGTACACCAGCCGCTATATGAGCCGCCATGGAAGATTCATATTACACGACAGCAGTTTGCGTACTAGCATTTGGCACCCTCGGTGGGTGCGCAGTCTGTGGTTTGTAGTAAATATGAAACCCATTCGTAGAACTGCTACTAGTAAAGTTTCATGTATTTACTTGAAAATGACGCGCAGTCACTAGAGTATGAGTGAGTTATTTTTAATTTTGACGAAAATTCCTTTCCGGTTGCAAAATTTACTTTTTTCTATACGTACCGGGATATTGTCCGCATGCAAAATTTAATGTTAAAAAAAAAAATTCCAGTTTGACAGAGTTTTGAACTCATGTACGAAAATTGCACTCTACTGTCAGACGCCGCAACTTTACCACTGTTTTTTTTTTTACCTTTATTTGACGTTGTTGTGACATTTTTTACGTTTACGAAGCTCTAGTGAGACCGACTTGTTGACGAATTCCCAGTGCGACAGTCGAACTGAGCATCCGCCACGTCGGAGGCACCGGGGCGCCAACCCTCGACCCTCCGACTACAAGTCGGCCACCCTACCCTTGAGCTATGAGGGCAGGGCAAACCACTATTTTTTAAAAAATAGATTTATTATCACACACGATATACAGAGGCGTTTACCCTTGAACTATTATATACAGTACACATTCAACCCACAATATAAACAATAACAAAATACTCAATAAAATATCTACACAAAACGATATGAACATTTGGTGAATTTGTTTTACTGACAAAGTCGATGAACACATAAAAAATTATTTAACGTGAGGGGCAGCGCACGGCGTACACCCCGACACGTGACACTGACTTATAACACTACCACCTATCGACGATTACTACTGGAACATTAAATTGTACACTTGTAAGGACCGAGGGGTAGGCAGCGCACGGCGTACACCCAACCTCGGTAATATACACGCACTTCCTGTAGGCGTGAACGTCAAAATGAAAACTAATGCCGTACCACTGAGCAATGTGGCACGCCGCCCCATGTTCCACCTATCTTGACGAAGAAGCTGCGCAAAGTCTTGATATGTCACCGGTTTCGAATGGTCCACCAAAAAACCGATCACATGAAGTATATACCAGGCCGCAGCTCTTCGTCGGACTGAGGGGAAGGTGAATAAATAGCAATGAAGCATGTGCGTGTTGCTGACATCTCGACGTTCATCGCGAATTATTTTTCGTACTCTTACGCGACACCACTGCCAGATGGGAGCTGCATAAACACAGGAAATTACCCTATGAAGGGCCGCGTCGGTGTTGCCACACATCGGGCATGTAGGGTTAGCTGTCAGGTGAATGCTGTATTTACGCTGCTGAGTTGCTTCGATATTATCGTAGAAGCTGAATGCTGCAGCTCGAAGATCCGAGGAAAGGTTAGGATCGGCAAGTATTTTCCATGGGCGCCTCCAACAGATGGTATGTCAGCCGAAATTTTGGAGGCCCGAATGTACAAATATCTCGCTGATGCGACTGTCCCTTCCGGTAAGTGTTCTACTAGAGTTGCGAGTGCTTCCTTTGCCTGACAGTATTGAAGTGGCATGCGTCTAACTTCAGACCACATCATTTTCTGTAATGCTGCGTAAATGTCCTCTGGGCGCAAAATTGTTGCAATTGCTGAAGACTGATATAAGGCGTCACACTTCAAAATGTGATTAATTAGACTCAGGACTCCGTCTTGCAAGGAAAGATAAAGTTGCGGCTTAGATAATTTAAATATATAAGATTTCCACAACATGCGGCCAACAATCTGTAGTATTTGTGCACTTTGTTGACGAGGTAGTGGGAATAAATGTGACCCATACAACAGCTTCGCAAGTAAGAATACATTTATTAAAGTAACCCTCTGTATAATATTTGTACGAACGATAATTCATTTCTATTTGACGAGCACGGAGCTTATTTATTGTTAGGTTTCAATTATAAAGCAACAAATGAGTGGCGTCTGCATGGAAGTACATGCCCAATATTTTCACAGTTTCGGCCCTCCGAAAGGGAAAAACGTCGTCAAATGGCTCGCTGGTCGTGCTGAGCTCCAGTACGGCAGTTTTGTTAGCATTCGCTCGCAGATTGGAGACACTGCGAAAAAGGTCCGGGCATTCCGCTGTCTCTTTAATTTCGCGCTCTGAACGAACGACACATGTGAAGTCATCAGCAAAAGCATTTAATTTTAAGGACAGGTTCGCTACGGGGAACCCTTGCTAGCGGGCACTGAGCATTCTGCAAAGAGGCTCAATGGCGATAGTAAATAAAATCATGGATAGCGGGCATCCTTGTCGAACTGAACTCTCGATCTAAGTAGGTGGGTAAGGAATCCGTTAACCAACAGCCGTGACCAAATCCCGGTACACACTATCCGCACTAACTGTACTGCATTGGCTGGAAAATCGAAATGATGCAGAACATGAAGTAAAAATTTATGATCGACTCTATCGAATGCCTTATCCATATCAATACTCAATATGGTCATTTTACTGTGTTGTATTGACGAAAGTAATTGAATGTCCCTTAGGACAAGCACGCCTTGTAAGATGGAACGTCCTGGAACAGTACATGTCTGGCTGGGACCAGTAATATCTGACAATCCCTTGGTTAATCTGGTCGCACAAAACCGAGCAATTATTTTATAATTGGCACATAAAAGTGTAATTGGCCTATAATCTGCGGATTTAAGTAGACGAGATATTTTGGGTATAAGAACAATTATCACTTCTTTATGAGACTTGCATAACTCCCCTCTTTCAAGCACATCGCAAACAACTTCGCAGAAGTCGGTACCAATAATATCCCAATAAGTTTTGGAAAATTCGTATGTAATACCGTCAATACCCAAATATTTTTTTGATGGCAATAGCTGTATTATTGTATTAACTTCCGCATCTAAACATGGCGCCTCCATGCCCGTCTTGCTGTCACAGCTAACTTTGTTTTCACAAGCCTGCAAAACCGACGGAATCACTGTGCCACCAGTTTACACGCTTGATGTTCGGTTTATATATTTAATATATTCAACATTTTTAAAAATTTAGTTTATCACACAGTGAGTAACTTTTAAGTATTTAGAACGGTTTTAAACAGTAATTAAAAGTTGCTATCGCCAATATTATTCGTCGTCGTGGCATTTTTAATCTATTTGAAAGAGTTTCAACCTTACGGATGTAAATACAAGCTGGAGGCATCCTTTTCAGTTTCTTCATCAACTCGTTTCAAGTAGTAGCCACGGGAGAGCTCTACGCTCTGAAACTGCAATGCGATTGGACAGGTACGAGATCCGGTATGGAACGTGCCACGAGAAATAGGACGTACACCAGGTTTTGTAAAAGCTTGTACAAGAACCAAGTACGGCAGCAAGTATCGTGTAATTTCCGCTTTGCCTACAGTGTGAGGCGGTCGACGTCAGGGGGTCGAAGCTCTGTAGGGATTTCGTGGGTCACTGAATTATTAATTAGGTAGTACGACTTCGCCAACTGTCGAAAAAATGAAAATAATGTTCTTTAATAAAGAAAGCTGTATATTTTATAAAAAAATGTAATTTATTTTTTTTAATATACTTGACTCGCAAGTAAATTAAGTTTAATTATTCTCATCATCATTCATAAAATATATAATTTTTATGTAGGCATGCACTGTCAGCGCCTTGGCGATGAGTTGTTCATTTGTTTTCTTTCCGTTGTAATGTTCGTTGCTGGTGAAGGTGGAGATGATGTTTGCAACCAATTGCAGGAATTGGAATAATTGAGTTGTATTGAATTTTCAAATGCTGATTGCCTAAGAATAAATTATACAAGAGCTATTGATACCAGCGACGTCTTTTTAAAACATATAAATATGTACAATATAGCATCTTAATAAACGATTATGCAGTTAACAGAGTAGCCAACCTATGTATTCTCTACCATCGATTGTTAAACACAAGATTAGTTCCATCTTACCGTTTGTAAATACGGCATTTAATTATAACATTTCTACCAAATTGTTATTAGCAATAACTAAAACGTCTGCCAGAAAATTGAAATAATTTTGTTTAAGAGTTGTACGGTTGGCAGCAAATTTTATCTAATAGCCCAAACATAGAGATAAAAGTAACGACCCACCAAAATAGCATTGAGCTTCTTATCTTTAACTTACTTGCTTTGTTGTCGACGTCGTCGCTGCGAGCCGGTCAGCTGGCGACTGAAGAGCCGGACGCTACGAAGCCTGCTGCTCTTGGGCGCCGCGTCGTAATACTCTCTGTAGGCCAGAGAGGGGGAGGCACAGTTGCCGAGGTTTGCAGAGGTGTTGCCAGATCGCTGGGTTTGTCCCATTACGGAGGGTGCTTTTCTGAAGAGGATCTTTGAAATGGGATTGTGACATTTTTAGCCTACTTTTCGAAGGAAAGATGGGCTCGTGAGATCACTTTCGTGGTTGCGTGCGTGGCTGACTGTATGTATGCCCCTCGCATAGCATACAGTAAGCTTACTTATGCCCAGTTGCACCACCGTGGTTCAGAACTCGATCCTAGATCGGATGTAAGATTTTCACAGAAAACTGTTGCACTCTCTTCTAACATCTTTGGTAGTTCAAGTTTTTAACAAAAATGTTAGAAGCGGGTGCAACAGTTTTCTGTGAAAATCTTACATCCGATCTAGGATCGAGTTTCGAACCTCGATGGTGCAACAGTGCATAAGTAAGGGCATCCGACATTTATAGTTTTCAAACACGATGCCTTATTTTAAAATTGTGGCTATTAAAATATTTAGGGTGATGTGTTACATCTCGGGAAACATTTAAGCGCTTTTAACCTAATGTTGTATTGGGCAGTGCATCATAGAAACATTGAATTTAGAGACGGCTATAGATCTTAGTCCGCCACTTTAACAGATAGCACTACATGAAAAAATAAGGCTTTTACCTTTTATCTCAAAAAACACCGAAACAATTTTGGCCAAATTTGGCAAATAAGTAGTACTGAAATAGACATGTCAACATATACAATTAAAATTAATAATGACACTTCTTTTCTAAAATGGAAGCCATACAAGTATTTTGTTTATTTGCCATTAGGCCAATTTCGATTAAACTTTATATGCTTAAAGTATCTATCACAAACGTCGTATATGCCAGCACATAATCACTTTGTCCATAATTTTGCAAGACAGCATCACATGAATATACACATGTTTAATGTCATATCTCGGGAAAAAAATTAATCTATTCCTATCAAATTTTGCAAACAAATAGAAATACGAAAGGTGATGTAAAAAGTATGTTTTAATTGGCCCGAACACTTATTTTCAAAATGGTGGCTATATAGATTTGAGCTTAGTTTGCTATATATTCGAAAGTATGTAATAATTGTCAATTTAACTTAGTATGCTAGCGGCATCTATTACAACCAACAAAATTTTCTACACAAAGTTAGTCATTTGCGCCATTTTGTAAGATAGCGCAACATAAAATAAGAAATATTTTGTGTGTTATCTTGGGAAACAATTCACCGATTATACCAAATTTCGCAAAGAAGTAGTACTATGGCAGGCCATATTAATTATTATTGTTTATGAGTACCAGACTGTTATTTTCAAATGGCGGCTATATAAACATTTTAGCTTAGTATGCTATTTATACAAAACCATGTACCCAAATTCAACTTAACCTTTTATGTTAGCAGTATCCATTACATACATCCAATGTGTCTACACAGCCTCTCTTCTGTGCGCCATTTTCGAAGACTGTGCCACACTTAAAATTATAGTTTTTACGTGACATCTAGTGAAATAATCAACCGATTCCTGTAAAATTTTGGAAATAAGTATTGAAATGGTAGGCCACAAAATATATATTTATTTAACTGGGTGGGACACTTATTTTTAATTGCGACTATATCATTTTTTGTAGCTTAGTATGTTATATCTACAAAACCGTGTAATCAATTCAAACTTAACTTTCTATACGCACAGTATCTATGCAAGCATACAAAGAGCTTATACATAAATTCTTTTATAAGCCATTTTCCAGGTTAGCACCACATGCAAGATTATATTTTTGTGTCTTATCACGGGAAACAATTATATAATTCCCACCAAATTCATGCGCCGAGGTATACTTTGGCATCCAACTAAATTAATGTAATTTAAGGAATTATTCACATATTTTAAATAACAGCCATTCAAATATTTTTGCTTAGTATGCTACATGTCTAAAACAATTTCAACCGAACTTCATATGCTGGTAATATCTATGAAATTTATCAAATGTGCTGATACATTATCCTTTTTGTCCGCCATTTCTATAGATTATTCAAAGAAAAAATGGAGTTTTTATGCCATATCTTGAGGACCAATCAACCTATTCCCCCCAATTTTTATACGCAAATAGTGTTACGTTAGGCTGTGAAAACTTACATGTTTTGGGTGAGACAGGCTGGTTTTTTTTCTTATGTTAACAATTTAGATTAGTATGTTGTATTTATTTTAAAAAAAATCAAGAAACTTCAACGAAATTTTAATATGCTGATAGTATTCATTTGAACTATCAGTTATGGGTACAGAAATTCTATTTTACCGGCGTTTTTTTTATAAGATATTGCCAGACGAGAGAGTGGAACACTGATGTCAAATTTTTGGAACCATTAAACTAATTTCCACCAAATTTCGCACACCATTACTGCTACAGAAGGCCACGTAAACTTACATGATTTAAGTGGGTTGGAGAATGATTTTATAAATTGCGGCCATATAAATTATTTAAAAAGTTGGCAATTACTAAAAAACAGTACAACCAAACTTTGTACGTTGACAGTATCTATTAGAAACGTCGTCTACAGGAATTTTTAAAATGCTTTTTTGTACGATATAGCGACATGAGAAAATAAAACTTTTATGGCATATTTTGGGAACCAATGATCCAACTTCCACGAAATTCTTCACACATGTACCACCACGGTAAGGCATGTAAACTTACATGATGTAAGTGGCTTGGGCACTTAGTTCCAAAACGACGGCACAGTAAATATTTCAGACTGGTAAACCCTATCTACCAAAACGTCAGACTGATAATATCCCAAGTTTATATATCGAATCCTACCTCCACAATGCAGTCGGTTTCACGGCAGCATACGGATACGACGGTTTCTGGCTTCGTGACCCGGTTAATGTACGTGTGTATTTGAAATCGTCTCACTAGTGCTGCTTATGTTTCTGGTTCATTATATAATGATATTGCTTTACTGAGACGTCAGGGCCTACCTACCGTCGAAGCTTTACAGTACTTCATTAAAAATTATTTTCCCCCATGTTGAGGAAAGTGGGCTTACTAGTTATATCAGCAAATTCGTGTTATTATATCTCACGGCTTGAAACTACTTTAGGAAGGGAAAAAAGGCTTATGAGATAATTTTCCTGTCTGCGTGTCTGTCTGTGCGTCTCAGCCCATCCCCCTTTTTTCCATTAAACGTTTCAACCCTTCAACCTTATTGCATCGACGCTGTTATACGTTTAGTACTAAAAAGGACGTTTGAATAGTATAGTCTTCAACTATGCCATATGCCCATTTTCAAAATTGTGGCCATTTGAATATTTAGGGGTTATATTATATCGTATCTGTAACATTGAAATGAATGATTGACAGTGGCGAGACCTGGCTGGCGGCACAGCCCCTCCTCCTTCTCCTGCTGAGCAACCAACAAACGTAAAGCAGGTGCAAGGGAATTCTGGGAATTAGGACACTCGGCGCAACGCGCGATTTAGAGAAATTTCTGGGTGATGTCCGAGGTGTTCGTGGTGTGCATGGACGGGAGGGCGTGAAACCCGACGAGAGAAGGCTATTTAGCGTGAGGGTGCTCGGAGAACTCAAACTGGCAGGACAAGGACTAAACTGAGGTGGGAATGAGTGGACATGTAATACGGATTTTATTGCAAATATCGGAACTGTCAAATATGCACATATACTTTATAAAATAATTGAATGGGTTTTGATACATTGTCTATTGAGACTGATTTTTTATTCGTTAATTTTATTTATTTATTTGAGGTAATTATAAATTGCATAAATTGAAGTAATTAATTGCAGAAGTAAGTGATATCAATTTGTTGTGAGATGTTGATTGGAGAGAACTGTGTTTGTAGATATTGTAAATAAGATTAAGAAATTTTAATGAACACTTTTATTTAACTAAGACGTCCATTCTCTAATGAATTTGGTTTAGCCCACTGAAATTCAAGAGAGGATTTGGGATTTGTTAGAGTATCTATCACAACCATGAAATGAGTATACGCAGAGCCTGTTTCTTCAGCAATTTTGAAATATAGCCCAACAGTAAAATTAAGTTTTTATGTCATATATCTGGAAACAATAAACCGACCTCTTCCGAATTTGCAAACAAGTAGTCCTATGATAGGCCACTGGTTTTTAACGTTTAAAACAAGAAATTTTCCGTGGGAGAAACTCCCGGACCCCCTTTCCAAGTTTCGAGGGAAACGAATTAACGTAGCACTGAGCCAGCTGGAGGTACCGGCCGTCTATGCCCGAGTGCGCTGAGCAGTCGAATTTTATT
This sequence comes from Dryococelus australis, assembly GCA_029891345.1. Lineage (NCBI taxonomy): Eukaryota > Metazoa > Arthropoda > Insecta > Phasmatodea > Phasmatidae > Dryococelus > Dryococelus australis. The sequence continues at coordinate 59,575,963 of CM057003.1, read as the reverse complement.
TTTCTGGCGAATCTTACAATTGCACCAAACCAGCGTAGCAGTCGGGACGTGTGGATGCGTCTCAACAGTACAAGACCTATGCTATAGCGTTAGGTTCGGTCGTTTTATCCTTTACAAAGTAGTTTGTACGCATTGCGGCTAAGCACGATTTCCTACAACGTTAAAAATGTACGTATATAGGTGAGAATGTTTAAGGAAATATAGAGCTAATATACGGAAACGCGGTCCGTCTATCCATAGCGTAGCTATGTTTTTGTTAGAGAGTAGCAGCACGTGCTAATCGTCATAAATAAATACAATAAATGTTTACACGTTTATTTAAATGACAAAATCAGTAGTTTAATCTCTTCTTACCTGCAGTAAATATTAGCGCAAAATATTGTCCCTTAACCAAGAATTCAAGAGTCCAGTGTTACCAGAATTAAACAATTTTAACCACTAATTAAACCAAATAGTTTTTTGGCTAAGTAATGAAACAATTAAATGTTGTAATATCTGCTGCACCTCTCTTTCCTGGAATAATAACAGAACAGGCGATTTGATGGGTAAAGGCTGCTCACGATAAAGTGAGCACTTTTGAAATCAACCTTAGAAAACAATCACTGCCCCTACCTACATATATTTTAACGGGCGCAATGAGTGACATGTGTCCAGTAAAGTTGGTAACGATAGAGGGTAATGTAGTTCTATATATTACCGGCGAACCAAAAGTGTTAGGTAACCATTTGTGATAACTTAAATTATTTCTCTCGAGTTCTGTATTTTTAATACATCGAAGTGTAAAAATGTGCAGACTTGTACAATATTTATTTTCCTAATAATTTCATAGTTTCACTTGACCAACGGATGAATAAAGCGCTGAGGCCCACGGCAATGTTAATTTTACATAAAGCGGAAGAACACACAAAGTGTATAGGGCCTACAAGTAGATCTTAAGCAGGGCTTTCAAAAGTGCTCATTTTGCCGTGAACAGTCTATAAGTAGTATAGCGACGGGGTTCTACCCCACCTTTTTTGACCTTGACCTTTCAGACGTAGTCCCATAAGAATAACCTAGGGCTGAAATCTCTGTACTTTTCAGATCACTTTGCTCCTCAGTTAGCTCCTCAGTGGCTCCTCACTTAGCTTCTCAATTGAGGTGCTAATCCCGTGCTGTGATTGGTCCACACCTAGCACCTCAACTAGCACCTCACATAGCAACGAACCTAACACCTCACATAGTACCACAACCTGCTCCGCATGCTCCAACCCCTTCACCTACCTGCACCCACACCCCTCCCTCATCTTCCTCCTCTCCACAGATATGATTAACACCCTCCCCACACCTCTCCCATACCCTCCTTCCCTGTGAGCTGGGATGTCTTCAGTTCCAAACTTGAAAGATAGGCAGCACTGCTGTAGTCATCATAGGCCACCATATTAGTTGTAGAGTTGACCTCCAGGAGCGCTGTTGTCTCTTGATGGCGTCATCGGCCGGTAGGTAGTGCACAAGTTCTCGCAGTGCCTGCCAGAGAGCAGGCGAGTCGCTCGCGCTCCAAGAACCAATCTTGCTAATACTATTAAATGTTATTATAACTGTAAGATCGGCTGGAAGAAGGCCATGGGTTCGAGTTCTTCACACTGAGCAATACAGGGGCAGTGGAAGTTGTTACTCAAACCAGCACCACGTGACGTGTTGGGTTCGAGAAGAATGTTCCGGTAGGGTCCGCTAGGAGCAGCACCGACGGTGTGTATCGTCCAGGATCTAGATTTTGCCTACTGCGGGAAGTCACGATAAATGCAGTCAAAACGCGGGATGGGGTGAGGGAAGAGAATAGGATGACAAAAAAATAGGGGGAAGGGGGAAGACTACCTGCTTGTTGGGTGGAACGGTTCGGCTCTCACTGACACACACCGCTTGTCAGCCAGAAAGAAACCTGTTTCTACATACTCTTGCGTCTGCATTTTGAATAGATCCATTTTCATGAAAAATATACGCGTTCAATTTTCGTAATTATTTGTCCAGTTTTTAATTCAGTAATTCAGATCAATTTATTTTTTATTATTTAAGGCTTATTTTTTTTTATGGAGTTAACAACTCAACAGTGAAACAAATACTCTATTCACACATACCAATTGTTTTTTGTGTTTAAATGACATCCGGGAATACGTACACAAAGAATTAATATCATCACAATACATGGTGTGTGTGTGTATATATATATATATATATATATATATATATATATATAAATATATATAATATGTTGCACAGATATTATAAGTGAGCATAGTATAATTGCACGTGTCGACTTTTTTTAATACAGTTAAAAAAGCAATTAAATCTTGTGAACTTACTTAATTCAACTATGTAGAAAACTATTTACTATAAAATTAAATATAAACGCTGGTGCAAAGTACATTCAGATACTATATAGTACTTTCGAGAGCTTTTATATGGTACAGTTAGGGTGTATTCAAGAGATTGCGAAGACGTTAGACATGCCTCAGCATTTCGTTAACAACCTATTAGAGCTCGCTATTTATTTCCGCGACAAGTATTTACTATAATTGATGTCGATTTCGTTAATCAATAAAATAATTTATAATGTTTGCAGATAACCATTTCTTAGATTCCGATAAATGAACAGCGAGCCGGGTAACAATATATTGATTTAGTTTATGTTTATATATATATATATATATATATATATATATATATATATATATATATATATATATATATATATATATATATATATATATATATATTCTGAAGTACCAAGTCTGGCAGTTAAAGTTCTGTATTCGAGAAGGCTTTAAATTCTTATGCCACGTAGGTTTATCATACGTTAATATAAACATTGTCTTCCTATCCTGGTATAAGTGAGCGAAGTCTCCATGGCAAGGTCACAGTAGGCGGCCTGGTTACTTTGTCCTTCGAGCCATTTTATTCTTTAAACACATTTTAAAATAAATATTGCCATGTAATTAATAATAAACACAGTGTGTATATTTCATCGCACTCGGAAGTTAACTACTACGGCTAAAGCATATTGTCTTTACTTCGCTACAGCAAAATAAAGCTTACGTAACTAAATTAAAGAACTTTCATATAATATGAAACGAACATGAAATTGAGAATTTAAAACAAAATAATCACACATCGATAGTTTGTCAGTGCAGTACTCACTGCAAGCAGTTCTCATCTGCCCGTTACAATAAACATAAAATTATGGCCTCAAATTATATTTCAGAACATTTTACCTACGTCAACAGTATGAGGCGGTAGAGTTAATCATTTAATTATTAAGTTTACACGTGATTGATATTTCCACTTTCAAAAAAATACTTACTGAAGTTTGTGACTTATCCGTGCGATCGCAAGGGAAGATTTATTAACAAATCAAACATGCGTAAACATCCGAAAAAATGATATCTACATGAGATTACAATTGTGTTGCACCACGACGAACTTCAAACAGTACGATATACACAACCATTTTACACAACAATATTACACAACAATGAATAACCACACAGTGTTTTACGTTACCAATCACATGAATGATAGAAAAAATGACGATATTCAAATTTTTTTTCCAAGTGAAATACAAAAAATGTCGAGACACTTCTTTACAGTCTATGCTTGGAGCTGGATAATGTTTTGTATTGCACGTTTCATTTTTTTTTTTTTTTACACAATCTGTTCTTTTAAAATTTGTGCCGTACCGATGCGTTACGAAAATACGTAAGTTTAGAAATATTGTAACAGTCCTGGCTATAGTCAGGTTATAAACCAAGTTTTTCGAACACAAATTCAGTTAATAGACTTTTTCGAATTTTTTTTTTTTTTTACAGAAAAGAACTGAAACACCTCAATTGACCGAAAACAGGCTTTTACTTTAGTAAAATTAAATCAAAACTGTTAAAATAATGGTACCACGACTATTTTACTAAGTTAACCTGTACTAAAATTAATTGGTCTCACTGGATTTTGCCCAACTTCGCACTTTTATAGTGTCCCATGTTCCCTTGTAGCAGTTGCGATGATGAGATCAAGTCGTGCGACATTCACGATCCCGCCACATATGTTCGCACACCCCCCACTTGCATAATACACCGGCCCACTTAGTACTCTGTATTTCTGCTGAACATAACACATTCTTGTGACCTCTACTAAAATAGGCTGAACTAAGGCTGTTCCCCAATCTAAAGAATACTCTTACGAGAGAGCACTGCCTCGCCTTCTCTCACGCTCTCGCTCAGTGATATTGACGCAACCACTCTCTCGTTTCTCTGCGACGTTGCGCAAAAGCAGACAGACGATACCAAAAGGCGGGAGATCATGTTCAGCTAAAATCGCGGTCATTGATATTGCACATACTTTATATGTGTTAAAACAATTCGGCAATAATTAAAGGACTGCTAGAATAATTACTAGCGTATAAAATACCATCATGTTTGTCACATATTAGTCATGTTGTAGCAAAGTGACAAAAAATAAGAGACTTTGTGAAAAATCCTTATTTATATCCTTATGAAAACGTGTTACGTAAGTTATTACGTCGACTAAAATAGTTACAATCAAAATGCGACGTGGTTTTGGCCCACAAAGCTAATATAACCTTCTTCGAACACGATAATAATGTGAACAAATATGGCGTATGGTCAGAGAGAGCATCGACGAGTATACAAATCCGCGCTCTCGCTTTTTCGCGCTCTCTCGACGAATCGAGACAACCTCAGAGCGTTCTCTTTGACGTTGATGACGTGGTCGCGTGAGTAAGAGCACGAGAGAGCGCTCTCTGAGCCAAGTGAGACACGGTCTAAGCAACGGGCTAAACGGACGCCGCGGATAGTACGTATGGTGTAAACTGCCAACACATTAGTGAAGTGCCGAACACCGAACGTTAAAAACTAGGGAACAGCTTGAAGTACTTTAAATGTTTTTCTACGTATTCAAAAATGACATTTGGCTGCAGTAAAGTACGAGAGACCGGGGCTAGGTGTCACAAAATTCACTTTAAAATTTTTTTCTTTTAACATGGTGCAATTCTATTACAAATACTATCTTTTTTAAAATAATTTATTACATACATTCGTCTGTCACATAATATTTTTTTTTCAATTGAAAACCACAGTGTTAAAGTACAGTTATTCGCTTTCAAAAGGAAGTCGACAAGTGTGACAACTTACCCCATTGTCGGGGCTGGTTGTCACTTAAGATGGGGCTAGCTGTCGCATACAAAACATACAAACACACATAGTATAAACTAAAACATGTTAATTGCTACACAATTCCTAAGTTATACAAAATTTTAAAAACTATATAGGAAGGAATACCTTGTGAAAAAAGCAATTAAGGCTTCCATAGGAATTTAAGGTGGACATGTGTCTTGTGACATGGAGGCTACTGTAAACTGTTCTGCAGACACTAAACAAATCTCTTTTAAACTTTGATAATCAAACACATAAATCTTAAACTATAGTTTAGTCTGAAGAAACAGAGTCACAGTTCTGGCAAACAAAATAAAACAGCTGTGATCAACTTTTCTGTGTGCACTTTTCATGAGACCATGAGTGACACTGAACACACCTCGCCCATTCTTCTCCTCGAACACTCAGTCCAAACGGCTCTTCACGCACTAAACACAATGTGTCTTCAACTTCAGATGATGCATACGGCAGAGTAGAGCTTTCGGTCCTTTTATTCGGATTTTAAAGACTTAATATTTCCACCGAGATCTAAATGCGAAATTTTTCTTTTCCCTTTCTCTGCAGCTAATGCATCTTTTACTGGCGTGTCTGTCAGGATAGCCGATTTTCTTGTTTTCCTTTTGGGGGCAATCTATTTTCTTTCGGGAGCCTTGGCAAACGGTCTGATATCTTGTGGTGAAACATGGGAAGTAGAAAGTTCCGTGCTTAAATCCTGCTGTGTACTTTTAGGAGCATCGGTAGAAGGATGCAAATCAGAACTGTCTTTTTGTAATGCAAGAACTAATGAAGAAGGATCTGGCCTGTCTGTCACATAGCTCGGAAGAAAGTCTACTTCAGAGAAAAATGTTTGTATTAAGAAGGCAGCTTTTGCAGCTCTTAGTAATAAATAAGGGAATTGTGTTTTTCTACCATTTTTTTTGTATGCCGTCACCATCTGCAAAGCTAAATACGTTGCTTGGTTATGCATATATTGTTTTCTATAACATTTATAATTACTATATTTTCCTATTAAATGATGAGCTGAACTATTAGGTTAAGTGGGCCTTTATACCTTATATTATAATTATGAAAGTAAGCTCATCCTACTGATATAAACATCAAACAAACCTAGTCTACGCGAAACCTTGTTTTGGGCATATGCCACCGTTTCCATTTATTTTCGTAGTTCGACTAAACAATAAAACTATACTGAGTAAATTACCCGGTACCTTTATTTTTTCCTTTTAGAGTAAAAAAAAGGGGGTGAATTTTGTAGTGAAATCTCGAGCTTTAAGTATATGAGCACCAAGACAGAAATAGGTGATTCGGAGTATCTCTTTTTATGAGGTCCCATGTTTACATTTTTGCCCATAATTAGGCTATCTCAGTCGAAACTTACATATTTCAAACACAGAAAGTACTTATTTTCTACACAATTGCGGATTAAAATTTTCTCCGAGTTATACGGGGCACGTTGTCACAGTGGCAACTAACCCCGCGTTTTTTGTGACAACGGACCCCACAGCGTCACATTTCACTTGTTATTTGCAGCTTTCTACAAAACTGTTAGACATGAAAGTTCAGCTACACGTTTTTAATGCTAAACGTACGTAGAATATGATAATGTAATTTAACATAATACCGTTTTGCAGCAAAGTTGTCACACTCACACACGAAACATGCTCAGTCTTTTTACTAACACACTTCTAATCCAAACAAATGTCCCTTCTGAAGTAGCTAGAGCAGTGAGTAGCAAGTTGTTCATATTCTGCCAGCTAAATTGCGGCTCTTGTTACGTATGCACAAGACTTCATAGTTAAAACCATTCAGAAACTGTAGATTTTACAATTCAATTTGACACCTTGTACCTGCGACAACTAGCCCCGGTCTACCCTACAAAGTACTAACAAAAAATTCTTCCTACATTATTTACAAATGGTAACTTGACAGATTTGGTTAGGTAGTTTTCCTAAAATCATAGCGGCGTCCAATATACATACTAATGTACGTGTAAATTTCATGTATGTTTATAATGCAGAATTTTTCATTCTCACCGTGACAAATTTATTTGTGGAAAATAGAAAAAAAATTGTCAGGATTTCATGTTATGTACATTTGGTTCAAAATGCACGACATATTTATATAATGTTCAGAGATAGAGAAAAACTAGATAATAATAGGAGAGAGTAATTTTGGTCATGCACATCAGAGGAGCGTGGGCATCAGCTGTATAGAGCAAATGCGGACATTAACAGAGAAATGTAAATGACGCAGAGAATTTAAGGGCGAAGAAGGGTAGAGGTAGATACAACGCCAGGGAAACAAAACGATGGCGCGGAGCAGGAAATCCAAAGTTGTGAGCGAATTAATACATGCAGCTATCAAGAGCAAACCAAAATATTTGCTCGGTATTGTAGTATATACACGGTTCATTGTTCTTGACGCATCTATGAACAAGGTCTAATGGCAATCGTGGTAGGCCGAATACTTAGTATCCTTCGACACTAAAAATAATGATAGAAAAAACACTCATATGCTTTATTGTTATATGTAAACGGCATAAAAGCTTTAGGATTTACAAAAACTATTCATGTGTAAAACATATAGTGTTTTATTGGCACGGGTCCAATTGTAGCATTATTATCTCATTCCTCTGAAAGCGACGGATTGTATCTAATACATAATTATTTATTTTCCTAACAGCCACGTTCAACAAAATGTACTAGCAATTACATAAGTTTTAATTACGGCATCATTGAATTTGATAAAAAGTTTTACGATTTAAAGACTTCTTTTACAATTTTAAAGACATGTTTTACGATTTTAAAGACTCATAATTCTGTTTGTTAAAAAGTTTTACTATTTTAAAGACTTGTTTTACAATTCTAAAGACCAGTTTTACAATTTCAAAGACCCATCATTCAATTTGATAGAAAGCTTTACTATTCAAAGACTTTTTTTACAATTCTAAAACCTTGTTTTACAATTCTAAAGACTTATTTTATAATTTCAAAGACCCGTCATTCAATTTGATAAAAAGTTTAATGATTTAGACTTTTTTACAATTATAAAGACTTTTTCTTTCGATTTCAAAGACCCATCATTGGATTTGATAAAAAGTTTTATGATTTTAAAAACTTATTTACACTTTTAAAGACTTTTTCTACAATTTCATTTATTTTGTCTGGGTTTTTCGGAAACTTTTCTTAAAATCGTTAAAATTCGAAAGCACTTTTCTTGTAATCGTAAAACTTTTTAACAAATTGAATGATGGGTCTTTGAAATTGAAAACAAGTCTTTAGAATTGTTAAACAAGTTTTTTAAATTATTAAACTTTTTTATCAAACTGAATGATGTGCCTTGGAAATCGTAAAACAAGTCTTTATAATTGTAAAACATGTCTTTAAAATCGTAAAACTTTTAAACAAACTAAATGATGGGTGTTGAAATTGTAAAACAAGCCTTCAGAATTGTAAAAGAAGTCTTTAAATCGCAAAACTTTTTGTCAAATTGAATGATGGGTCTTTGAAATGGTAAAACAAGTCTTTCAAATTGTAAAACAAGTCTTTAAATTGTAAAACCTTTAACAAATTCAGTTATGTTAACATACTGAATTATGTTTATTAGACATTGCTGTAGACGTTCTCGACATTGAAGGCAACGTGGCAGAAGTTACTGTAGACGTTCAACATTGAAGGCAACATGGCAAACATTGCTGCAGACGTTCTCATTGTTGAAGGCAACATGGCAGACATTGCTGTAGACATTCTCGACATTGAAGGCAACATGGCAGAAGTTACTGTAGACGTTCAACATTGAAGGCAACATGGCAAACATTGCTGCAGACGTTCTCAATGTTGAAGGCAACATGGCAGACATTGCTGTAGACGTTCTCGACATTGAAGGCAACGTGGCAGAAGTTACTGTAGACGTTCAACATTGAAGGCAACATGGCAAACATTGCTGCAGACGTTCTCAATGTTGAAGGCAACATGGCAGACATTGCTGTAGACATTCTCGACATTGAAGGCAACATGGCAGATGTTGTGTAGACGTTCTTAACGTTGAAGGTTTTATGATTTTTTTTTTTGTAAAATTACAATTTTATTAAAAGTTGTGTTTCTTTTTGTTTTATACAGTAGAGTTTGAATATTAGCTTATGATCCTATACCATCATTTTATGACATTAACTAACGAAGTGGTTAACACTTGAGTTTCCTCAGGATGTTCCCAAATGCGAAGGTTTCGTGTTTTATTTCTGTAAAATTATAATTTTGCTAAAAAATTATGTTTCTTTTTGTTCTATACAGTAGATTTTCAACACTAGCTTAAGATCCTACGTCGTCATCCTATGATATTAACGAAGGAAAAGGTTTACAGTTTTCATTATAATAAAACATTTTCTACAAATGTCCGTTAGGATGAGTGGGTTAAGGTGTTAGATTTAAGCCCTGCTTTCCTGTATGGGATCGTTGGTTCGAGTTCCACACCTGATAAATAATTTTTGAAAACATATTAAGGTAGGGTAAATGCTGACTCTTTCTCTGACCGAGTTCGAGTAATACATAAACCAATTGTTCTGTTGTGAAAATAATATACAATCGTGTGTTTTGTACGAATATTTTCACTTCTTCGACGGTTGTGATGGAATTCAGATCGTTATGAGTGGAATAATATAGTGAAAGTGTACACTTTTGTAATATGAAGATGATAACAATGGTTGAAGACTTACCATCTGTAACACCTTCAGCAATGGTTTCTGATGAGTCTCTAGAAGCAATACAGAAACAATATTGTTATTGTGGAAAACGCTTTTACTATAAGTTGCCATGTATACTGACCTGAATGTAGCTATGGTTTGTACAGTTCAGCATACTGGTCGTTCCACTATGATAAGTGCGATACTGTGTTTACTCGTAGTGATATCGTATACAGACATAGGAAGAAGTGTAAAGGTAATGTTTGTCGATCATCGGGAAGCGAATGCAAGTATTGCAGCAAGATATTTGTTATTAGGTTTAGCTCTAGACAACATGAAGATAATAACTGTCCGTTTGCAATTAGTTATAAGACCTATACGTATGTTAACTGTAATGTTGTATATGTGAGTAGGGAAACCTTGAGTGGTTACTGCAGGAAATGTTGTATAAATTTAGAGCAAAGCATAAATACTTTGATTGAAATGGGAGTATGATTGAGTGTATGAAATTATTAGTACGTATTGTTTTATAATTTTGTGGAATAAATATAAAGTTTATGAAAGACTATTAATTTTATTCATTTTATCCCTTCCAACTTTTAAGTGTTGCTATGAGCAAACGCTTGTAAAAGTTAAGAGAATGATAATAAGGACATCAATATAAAAATGTATGGGTAATTGAATGTCTATATAAATATTGATTCTGGCGATATGTATAAATTAATGGAGACAATAGGTGAAACATTTTTCTTATATGTATATAGAGAGGGCTTATAAACCTGTGGATTGGTAAATATTGTTGAAGATTGTTTGAAAGATTGTTAATGATTGGTAAGGATTGATGGCCAGATTGTTAATGTTTGGTGTGTGTGACTTTGTGTGTGTGTGGATTGATGAGATGATGAGCTCTCTGTTTTTTTGTAAATGAAGCTTTGACAACAGGATATGTAAAGCGAAAGAAATTATTATTAATATAAGTCTGAAAAAATAACTGAGTGTATCAAACAATTACAATGTAATGTGAAATTTAAATTTTTAATTAATAAGTGAATATAGTGTGTAGGAGATGAGATGAGTGTAACATAAGTATTTATTATAGAAAATGTTCTCTACTAAATGGAATATCATGTGTGTGTGTGTGAGTGTGTGTTGGAATATATCTATGTACATTTTGTTGTATTGCATTAGCTTATTAGATGTGTCCTTTGGAGAATAAGGAACAATTTTAGAGGAATAAGGAATGATTTTTGATACTGGGGATTGGGGAATGATGAATGGTATGTAGAGTAGTAATTTCATACATAGTTGTACGAATTAAAAAATATATATAATTATAACTGTATGCTTTAATTACATATATATGTAATGAAGTTTGTGGTTGCATAGCCTTCCTAGATAAAGCACTTACTTGTATCTTTTCTGCGGGACCGTTGTTCTCCTACCAGAGATGACGTTTGACTGATGGAGACCTGTGTGGATGTGTATACGGGATTCTTTGTTGTTGATGAGCTGTGATAGATTGGTTTAGAGAGATGATGAATGCTGTATGGGAGTTGAATATAGAGTGAGATAGTTAATTGAAAGGCATATTGTTTAGGTGTTTGATGTGTAGTGTGTTGCAAGTTATCATGTGTATATATTATGCATAATATGAAACATATGTTAGTCGGATTTTAGTTTTGTTTATAGTAATATGAATACTTAGAGTGAAAATAATCATGTTAATTATTGAATATATAAATGCTAGTACATAAAGTGAGTTTGACTTGCAATGAAGCAATGAGTATGTCCTGAAACCTACAATTCTATTCCTTTCTTGTTTTTTTTTCCATCGGTCGATGGGTATTTGGCTTCAACTGGTTACATCAATGCTACTTTCAGTTGGATATTCATTATGCCAATACTTCGGTTAATTTACTTGATACGCGATTAAAATAATTATATATTTATCTTGTATGGTTCTTGTATTGCTACGTATATTCTAATTATATCTAAATATTCTCGCTAAATATGCAATTTTGTTATGCAAATATACATATTTTACTCGTGATGATTAATAATGTGTGTGTGTGTGTGTATGTGGCCAACTCTACCAATGCAAACCTAACCTACCATGAGCTATACCATTTTTTTTAGAGTTTCTCAAATTGTTAAGCTGTATAGATAGCAATTAAACATGGTGTTTTTCGGAAGCTTTCGAGAATTTTTCAGCCTTTGAGAAACAGTTTTCCTAGCATAAATAAAAATATTGATTATAATAGGTTATGTAAGGTAATGCATCGACTTGCACTATGAAACATTGATGTTTGTTGCTTAATGAGTACTTAGTATTTGGTTATTTCACTATATTAAATTAGCATGTCCTAGACCAGATAAAAATAACGATAATTTTATAGGCATATTTAATATTTAAGATGAGCAGGTTTAAATAAATATCGCGTACAGTGATTTATATATGCATATTTACCTCGTTGGGAATTGAAATAAAGAATATGTTATTATAACTGTCCATGCCTGCATTTAGGTTAAATTTTTGACTTAATCAGTATGTATGCTTGAATTTTGATGCTTTTCGAAGTAGATAAATATAAATATATTTGCATTTAAACAACATTTTAGCTACTTGTGCCATGAAAAAAGGTTAAATTGTGTAAATAGTTGTTGTGAAGATATTAGCTAAGTATCCTAGAAGGAATTAATCGAGTGTTAAAAAAAGCAGACCTTAAAATTATTTCATTAAGTGTTTTTTATGAAATATACAAGTTTTGATTGCTCTATGCAATATGGGATAACACAATTTGAGTGAGATCAGTGTTTTATTAGGATATTAATCTAGTTTTAAATGGCGTTATATAGAAAATTATAAAAATGGAATCTTAGTAAGGCTTTTTCTTTTTTTTTTTGTATATCATTATACTTCAGATAAAATATGCATGATGATGTGTATTTGTAGACAGATGATGGAGACTTGTTCATTTGTGTTGTATGATATGTTGATATAGTTGTCAAGTAATTAGTTTTGCTTGTTAAGTTTGATGTTAGGGGTTTTGCAAGTGGGTGTTCTGTAGTTAGCAATATAGTTTGAAGTGGTTTCATAATATGATCGTGTCTGTTTTTGTATGCTTTTTCATTTGAGTTGTATGATATGTTGATATAGTTGTTCAGTAATTAGTTTTGCTTGCAAAGTTTGATGTTAGGGGTTTTGCAGCTGGGTGGTATGTTGTTGGTAAAATAGTTTGAAGTGGTTTCTTGAAATGATCGTGTCTGTTTTTGTATGCTTTTTCATTTGAGTTGTATTATATGCTGATATAGTTAGCAGGCATTTAGTTTTGCTTGTAAAGTTTGATGGTATGGGTTTTTGCAGTTTCCTGGTATGTTATGTGAAAATGAGATGCATGAGTGTGTGTGTGTTTTGGAGTAGATTTATGTCGTTTTGGGTGAATTTTGGGTTGATCTGGGTTAATCTGGTTCATTATAAGCAATTATTGTGTGGAGCAGGTTTGTCTATTGGAATATTATAGGTTTTTTTTTTGTATGTGAGTTGGTGTTATTCCATGTCTGTGTGCATGTTTTGCTATTACATGATGCAATGGTTTATCAGAGTAATTAATTGGAGATATTCTGTCTGTGGGTGTCGGTATATAATGATATTGAATGCAGGTTATTTTTCCTGGTAGTGTATCTTGACCTGACAGCATTAAGGCATGGATTGTTTTTGGCTTGAAAATAACCTATGGACAATATGTTTATGGTAAGGCTTCAGTCTTGAGATATCATTTTTCGGGAGCGGACATATGTCTCTCTACATATAATGTGCATGCTTGATAAGTGTGTATAGTGAATGCTAGCATAGTGTAAGTGCAATACCTTCTGCCCTAGATAATAATAATAATAAATAATAGTAATAATTGCAAATTCTGAAAGAAAAGAAAATGTATATTACAGTTGAAGATTGGCTGTTTTGCTGTGATGATATATTACTTTGGTGAATGTTTAGTTGTTAATTAATTATGTGTGTACATGCATCCCTAGTAAATACTCATTGCATGTTTATGCAAGTATGGATTATCACTATTCTGTATATAAACTGTCACTTCAAATGACTGCATTCCCCTCCAACATTCTCGACCTTCAACAGTTGATATCGAACATGCAATACATTAGTTGAGCAGTATACACCGATCAGGTAATATGACAGACATCGAGCATAAGCGAGTATTTAAGATTACATTTCCCAGAATTCTTTTATAACTATTAAGTGAATCGTTGGGAATCGATCTCGGTAATTGGAAAATAGCATTACATTAATTACTAAAAGCAGGAATACAACTCTCAAATAACATCTGTTTAAATAGAAAATAAAATAAATATTATGTGGGTATAAATGTCTTTGATGAGTATGCATTTGATAAGTTTATGCTTAAATATGCTTATAAAGGTTTAAGTTGTTTTTGAACTTGTAGTCTTGTGTGTTGTTGGTTTGATGACTATGTTATAAATTTAATGATTGTAGTTTGGTAGATGATAAATTATGTATTAACAATGCTTATAAAAAGGCTTTAGGTGTGCTTGACTTTGTAGTCTTGTTTGTTTTTGGGTTTGATGTGTATGTTGTGAATTTAATGCTTGTAGCTTTGGCATATGGAAAAATATGTGTAACTATTCTAATAAAAGGGTTTTAGGTGTGTTTGCGCTTGCATTTTTGATGTTGGGCTTTATGTGTATACTATGAATGCTATGATTGTAGATTTGGTATATGGGAAATTATGAGTTACTATGTTTATAAATGTCTTTAGGTGTGTTTGATCTTGTTGTCTTGTTTGTTGTTGGGTTAACGTGTGTGTTATGAATTTTATGACTGTGGCACCAAGTGTTTGGAAATTATAAGTGACTATGTTTATAAAAGGGTTTAAATGCATAATTGGCCTTGTCAGAAAGGTGTTAGGGATTAAATGACCTTAACGTATTGATGCATGTAGGGTATGATCTCTATGTTATGAATTTGATGACCATAACATTAATAGTTCGGATATTATGAGCAACTATGCTTATAAAAGGACTTAACTCATAATTGCCCGTGTCAGATAATTGCCCATGGTTTAGGTCTTAAACGGCCTGTTGAAAGATAAACGGTGTGTTGTATGTGAAGTTCGAAGTGGCTATATAATTAATTTAAAAATAAATAATAAAGATTGCTTTTATGCTTACTAAAATTCAAGATGGCGATGGTTATAGTTACGTAATAATTTTTTCTGACGATGTATTCTGAAGTGTCTAATAAATACGATTAATGTGACATATCACTCGGTTATGATTGTTTTGTAAAAAAATTAGTAAATAATTTTTTAACTGACTTTTTTTCTAAAAAAAATACGTTTTGAATATTTGGCTGTTTGTTGTGAGTCTCTAAATTAAATCTCTTTTAAAATACGAGTTCGTGGATGTATCACTTCATATATATATATATATATATATATATATATATATATATATATATATATATATATATATATATATATATATATATATATATTTGACCATTTTTTTAAAAATTTTATATACAAAATATTACTTCAATTTCTAACTTTTAGTATATACTTCTGCTTTAACTAACCGATTGTTCAATCATGATATGTACTATATATTCGTTTTGAAAGTTCGAGCTAGTCTGCGGGATCAATTTTTTTTTTAATACAACCTTTAAAATACTAGTCCTACAACTGCCACAATAGACCAGTCAACTTTAGTCGCCGCAGAACAGGAAAGGATCAACGTCACCATCGAACAAGCCTTCGACAACTTGAAACTGGTAAGAATTCTAAATTGACCAGTTGACGGCTTGCGGGCTGTAATGATATATCCCGGACAACTACGAACGTGCAGTTTCTGCCAGTCTCCTATTTATGAACGAATTGCGTGTCCTAGTTTGTAAGAAAGGGACGCACGTGCAATACGCCGCTGGGGGATGGATAGGGCAACGGAAAATCTCGCAGCTGACACGCCTACACTGTCCACCCCACTCTCCACGAGCGGATTACCTTCCACGCACATGCGAGCAGTAAGGTCCAGTACAAACACCTGTCGGTGACTCAACTGCTAAGTATGCGGTCAACCTCAACACCCCAGTGACCGCGCCACGCCAGATACAAGGTGGGAGCGGCTCAAAATACTGTTACTGCTGGCTCAGGGCTACCACCACACACACAGGATGTCTCGCCGCCACACATTCCATTGTTCCCTGCTTCATGGGCGGACAGCATGGATGTAGAAAGCGTAAACAATGCAACCACACGACGGGAGCATGTAACAACTGCGGATGAAAATATGTCCGTAAGAGAAAAGCGACCTTACGAACGCGACGCCCGGGCCACAAGAGTAAGTCCTGTTCGCAAAGCAAAGGTGTTATTGCAAAGTGAACAATCACAGTTACAGCACAGGAAGGAATCTTTGGAACTAGCAAAGGCCGTTATAAATAAAATGGGTGCCTCTAGCCAAGAACGTCCTGATAACCAAACTAACTAACAATGCGACCGGCAGATGTGTGCATCTCCACCTGTATGCCCTATTACCGGCCCCCATTTTTCTTTGTCCACTTTTCCTTTTTGTCCACCTTTCCATTTCCTTCTCTCTAATACTATCATTACATTTTTCAGGTACACATGATAGAGTTATTGACAATTTTAACTTTACATAGTTGTGCAGTTTCGGCCAGTGCGCGATTGGCGGCCCTAGAGACACTGATTCTAACACAGGCAGTTGACATTGCATTCTTGCAAGAAGTATCGATTCAAGATTTTATAGGGTTTCATACCTTCAATGTGTATACAAACGTTGATCGGGGACGGGGGACAGCGATTATTTCACGTGCGGGGCTGGAACTTGAAGACTTGTGCTACCACCCGTCAGGCCGAGTGATGTCAGGACGAATAAACGATGTGTCGCTAGTCAATGTTTATGCTCCCTCCGGCTCCCAAGCGAGATATGAAAGAAATCAGTTTTTCTCCGTGGATTTGAATCCGTTTTTCCATCTACCCTGCAATCAGTTCATACTCGGTGGAGATTTTAACTGCATAGTTCACCCCCATGATCATCAGGGTGGCATTTATCCTACAAACGCTGCCCTATCTACTTTAATCACTCGCTTAGATTTGTGTGATGTTGCATCTAACTTCCAAGGAATACATTACACCTATTTGACTTCACAGAGTCGGTCTAGGATTGACCGTTTCTACGTGAAAAAAACTGCATATACATAAGGTGCATAGGTATGACATTCTTCCAGTAGCTTTCAACGATCACTCTGCAGTGATATTTACGTATGAAAAGATTGCGAATATAATACGGTTTGGCAGAGGGACATGGCGTCTAAATACGTCTTTATTAGACAGTTCAGAAGTTAAAGAGGACTTCCTAGCTAATTGGGTACGTTGGCATAGCAAGAGATACCAGTTCTCCTATGTGGCGATGTGGTGGGATGTGTGTGTGTGTAAAACTGAACGTCTTGAGGCTCTTTAAAATGCGTGCGTACCGACTGGCAGAAGAGCGTAGGGGAACACGTGCATTTTACGAACGAATGCTACACGAACTTCTCCTGCAGGCAAACAATGGTGCACACGTAACTCTACGTATTAGAGACACGAAACAGAAGCTTATACATTTATTCAGTGAACAGTTTAAAAATCTTCATATTATGATAAATGATAAAAGTCTATTCGCAGAAGAGATATTTAGCATGTTTAGTCTCATTAAGGCACAACAGCAAATCCGACGCAAGGTTATCAACCAGCTTACTGACAGTGATGGCGATATTGTTCGGGACCGGCCGGAAATAGTGCAAACGCTTTGCAGTTACTTTGCAAATTTATACTCGAAACAAGACATGGACGATGCTCTGCTTCCATCGGTTTTACAGGATTATGAAAACAGAGTTAGCTGTGAAAGCAAGACGGGCATGGATGCGCCATGTTTAGATGCGGAAGTTAATACAATAATACAGCTATTGCCATCAAAAAAATATTAGGTTATTGACGGTATTACATACGAATTTTTTAAAAAATTATTGGGATATTATTGGTACCGACTTCTGCGAAGTTGTTTGCGATGTGCTTGAAAGAGGGGAGTTATGCAAGTCTCATAAAGAAGGGATAATTGTTCTTATACCCAAAATATCTCGTCTACTTAAACCTGCAGATTATAGGCCAATTACACTTTTATGTGCCAATTATAAAATAATTGCTCGGTTTTGTGCGACCAGATTAACCAAGGGATTGTCAGATATTACTGGTCCCAGCCAGACATGTACTGTTCCAGGACGTTCCATCTTACAAGGCGTGCTTGCCCTAAGGGACATTCAATTACTTTCGTCAATACAACACAGTAAAATGACCATATTGAGTATTGATATGGATAAGGCATTCGATAGAGTCGATCATAAATTTTTACTTCATGTTCTGAATTATTTCGACTTTCCAGCCAATGCAGTACAGTTAGTGCGGATAGTGTGTACCGGGATTTGGTCACGGCTGTTGGTTAACGGATTCCTTACCCACCTACTTAGATCGAGAGTTCAGTTCGACAAGGATGCCCGCTATCCATGATTTTATTTACTATCGCCATTGAGCCTCTTTGCAGAATGCTCAGTGCCCGCTAGCAAGGGTTCCCCGTAGCGAACCTGTCCTTAAAATTAAATGCTTTTGCTGATGACTTCACATGTGTCGTTCGTTCAGAGCGCGAAATTAAAGAGACAGCGGAATGCCCGGACCTTTTTCGCAGTGTCTCCAATCTGCGAGCGAATGCTAACAAAACTGCCGTACTGGAGCTCAGCACGACCAGCAAGCCATTTGACGACGTTTTTCCCTTTCGGAGGGCCGAAACTGTGAAAATATTGGGCATGTACTTCCATGCAGACGCCACTCATTTGTTGCATTATAATTGAAACATAACAATAAATAAGCTCCGTGCTAGTCAAATAGAACTGAATTATCGTCGTACAAATATTATACAGAGGGTTACTTTAATAAATGTATTCTTACTTGCGAAGCTGTGGTATGTGTCACATTTATTCCCACTACGTCAACAAAGTGCACAAATACTACAGATTGTTGGCTGCATGTTGTGGAAATCTTATATCTTTAAATTGTCTATGCCGCAACTTTATCTTTCCTTTCAAGGCAGAGGCATGAGTCTAATAAATCACATTTTTAAGTGTGAAGACTTATATCAGTCTTCAGCAATTGCAACAATTCTGCGTCCAGAGGACATTTACGCAGCATTGCAGAAAATGATGTGGTCTGAAGTTAGACGCATGCCGCTTCAATACCGTCAGGAAAAGGAAGCACTCGCAACTCTAGTAGAACATTTTCCGGAAGGGACAGTCGCATCTGCGAGATATTTGTACATTCGGGCTTCTAAAATGTCGGCAGTCATACCATCTGTTGTGAATCGCACCCGAACCATCCACTGGAGGCGCCCATGGAAAATACTTGCCAATCCAAACCTTTCTTCGGATTTTATAGCTGCAGCATTCGGTTTCCACAATAACATCGTGGCAGCTCAGCAGCTTAAATACAGCATTCACCTGGCAGCTGACCCTGCATGCCCGCTGTGTGGCAACACCGACACGGCCCTTCATAGGGTAATTTCCTGTGTTTATGCAGCTCCCATCTGGCAGTGGTGTCGCGTACGAGTACGAAAAATAATTCGCGATGAACGTGGAGATGTCAGCGACACGCACATGCTTCATTGCTATTTATTCACCTTCCCCTCAGTCCGACGAAGAGCTGCGGCCTGCTATATACTTCATGCGATCGGTTTTTTGATGGACCGTTCGACACCGCTGACAGTTCAAGACTTTGTCCAGCTTTTTCGTCAAGATAGGTGGAACATGGGGCGGCGTGCCACATTGCGTCAGTGGCACGGCAATTTTTAATTTTCATTCTGACGTTTATGCCTACAGGAAGTGCATGTATATTACCGAGGTTGGGTGTATGCCGTGCGCTGCCCATCCTTCGGTCCTTTCAAGTCTACACCTTAATGTTCCAGTAGTAATCGTTGATAGGTGTTAGTGTTATAGGTCTGTGTCCCGTGTCGGGGTGTACGCCGGTCACTGCACCTTCACAATAAATAATTTTGTGTGTATATAAATGTGTGTGTGTATTTATATATATGCATATAAAGTGATTAGCATACAATAGATAAATTTAACACAAAAAAGTGGTTAAAACGTGTGTCTCACATGCTCAAAGTCCTCGGTTGTGCCATGTAGTGGATTGTGAGCAGCCTACAAAACTGGGGCAGTTTTCAACACCAGAGGATACCAAAACAATAATGTTCCATTATTGTCAGACAACACTGAAGTTTGTTTCTTCGACTTTGTCTGTGAAACCAGTTCACCAAATGTTCATATCGTTTTGTGCCCCCATGTAAGAATTGTGTAGATATTTATTGAGTATTTTGTTATTGTTTCACAGCACGGGATTAGCACCTCAATTGAGGAGCAAAGTGAGGAGCCACTGAGGAGCTAACTGAAGAGCAAGGTGATCTGAAAAGAACAGCGATTTTGGCTCTAGGTTATTCTTACGGGACTGCGTCTGAAAGGTCAAGGTCAAAAAAGGTGGGGTAGAACCCCGTCGCTATACTACTCCTATACACACAAAGTCCTGGTAAGTTTATCGGACTTCAACTCTCTTGAAACTTGTTAGGTGGGAAATATAAGAGGGTACATTGTTGGCTGGTAAGGGGGGGGGGGGAATCCACTCTGTCTTGGGTAGGGCAGAAGGTTCAACTATAGAAAAACACAGCCTAGCTTGGCAGAACTCCTCAGCTTTAAAATTTTTACACGTCAAATATAGTTTAGAGTTGGGTAAAAATTATTTTTCGCAATTAATTTGTCTTCCAGGAGGGGGCGGGGGCACGACTCCTCTGGGCCGCCCCCCTATCACGCTGTGCAACTGCGTCACGATGAGCTCCGCACATGCAGAACTCTCGCGCAATTCTTGTAGTTGCGCGTCTCAGTTGCGAACAATACCGACTCTAGGAGAAGCTTTCTTCGCCTCTTGTAACACTGAAAATGATCTTTTCTGCGGCAGTTAGTAGGCATATCCACCCTACTTCACCCTTTCTTTCCCATCTTAATTTACTTTTTCAGGTGTTTCAAATAAGACGTTTTTGATGCATGGTGTACTTGTACTGACGATGAACTTGTTTCGTTATTACAACAAATAAGTCGCGGGCTTTGTGCTCGGCGATAACCAGACATCACGTAGAGCAGTAGCACGAGTTGCTACTATTCAGTCACCCACGAGGCAGGCAGATTATTGGCCACTACAGTGCCCAGTAGCGGCTAAACACGCCCTTACTGTGCAATATCCATACAATTAGACAATTGTCTACACTGGATATGAAAGTGTTGGAAATATTCATTCGAAAGTCAAAAACTAGTACAAGCCATCAGTAACACACTGTAAAAAAAAATTGAGGTAAAATTCTCTTATATGAAGCTAATTACCTCTACATGTAATATAAAATTACATCTTAATTGAAGAGTACACTTACATAACAAGTACAGTACTATTCCCTAATCGTACGGTAAAAGTATCTGTCAAAAGTGGGGGGGGGGGGGGATCCCATTCAAGTAAAGGAAATATTAACTATATTGTATTATAAAATTAAATATAAAAATATCCCGGAGTATTAGTACTGTTAATTTTTCTATTACCCATATCCTCTGACGAATAGTAACCAAAACCTCAACACTAAAATCCTCGACACTTGCTGGTGGATGGGCGCGAATTATGGTGCTCTATCTCGATGGTGCTCTATCTCGATAGACCGATGCGCCATCCAACACATCACGACAATAGCGTAACAGCATCAGTGAATATTAGCATGTTTAAGGATTGTTTCGTCCTCCCATCCCCCCACTTAGCTGTTGAGACAATGCTGAAGAGGTGCACGCGTCGCAAAGTAATTTTCTCATCCATGTATGGGTTTTCCACTACCATGTACGTGAATTTTGCTCCAGAGTGCGGTAATTTTACTTTACCTGTAAGGAAAACTGTTTCCCCCACAAGTTTGCGAATATTACCTTACACTTGTCAAGTAATTGTCCCATTATTTTTACAGTGCAATTTGCAACACTCCAGACAATCAAACATTACTATGAATTGAAGAAGTAGCTGGTATCACTTTTCTGTACTCGAACATATTGTAAGAGAGCGTTATATTAGGGCGAGTCAAGTTTCATATCAAACTGTGCTCTCAGCTGTCTATTGTCTTAATATAACGAAGGTTCTTCCATAGTCGTTTACCATCTTCAGTTTAAGCAAACGATAGCAAAGTAATAAGAACCCATGTTTCTCAATATACTACCCTTTACATTCAGGTCCTGATTGGCTTGTGTACACGAAAAATAATCTAACACAATCGTATTTGGCATTATATTTTACCACAATAACGTCAGATAAGTTGCAAATTACTTTAACATGACTGCACGTAAAATACTTTTTTTTACAATCAGAGTAAATTGGATATTGTTTATTGTCTATGGTGACTGCAAAATAGAACAAGCGTATAAAAATTCACTACATTAGTACATAGTATTACAACAAACACCGCTGAAATAAATATAACATACGGAAATGATAACTCACAGTTGAAAATATTCCCCCCAGCCCCCAATTTTCTTTCCTGTTAATATTTTGAGTTTTTATTGTAAGTTAGAAATATTTCCTCCTCGTACTCTGAATTAATCTTCACTTGGTGCCGTTTTGTAGTCTCTGTAAGCATTACACAGAACTCGATTGAATTATGAATGTAATTCATTTTCAAAATGGCAATACAATAGCTTCAAAAACGACATGTTCTGTTTATGCCCTATGCCCTGTTTATATCCTATGCCCTAGAATATTAATATCCTTATATTTTCTCCCCTGGTCCCAGTTCCCCTTCTCAAAGGCACGAGATAGGGGAACCTTTGGACACCCCTCTTGTTTATCCACTTGCTGTCTGACTGCAATGTTTTCGTGTCGTGTGTTCACATCATGATTATACGAGAAGGAAAGCAACTATCGAAGAAAAATCAATGTTTTCAACACTTACCTCTCGCTTAGAACGTCGACTGAGGTGCGCGGATGCCCTAAAGTCATATAAATCGTAGAACGTGCTAAATGTTATTTATAGGCTGTTCACTGTAAAATGAGCACTTTTGAAAGCCCTGCTTAAGATCTACTTGTGTGCTCGTTGTGCATTCTTCCGCCTCATGTAGGATTAACATTGCTATGGGCCAAATCACTTTATTCATGCGTCGGTAAAGTAAAACGGTGAGATTATTAGGAAAGTAAATATTATACGAATCTGCTAATTTTTACATTTTGATGCATTACAAAAAGTGAAAGCGGAGGAAATAATTTAAGCTATCACAAATGGCTACCTAGCAATTTATATTTGACGTTAAGATATGGAACTATTGTCCATCCATTGTTACCAACTTTACTGAGCGAATGTCGCTCAGTGCGCCTATCAAGAAATATGCATTCAGGGGCAGTGATTTTTTTCTAAGGTTCATTTCAAAAGTGCTCACTTTATCGTGAACAGCCTTTACTTTAACGTAAGTAGAGGCTGCGGTGGCTGAGTGGTTAGACTACTCGCCTCCCACATAGGCGAACCGGGTTCAACCCCGCCCGTAGATTTTCGCAGTTGGGAATTGGGCTGGACGATGCCGCTTGTTTCTCGGATTTTCTCGGGGATGTCCCGTTTCCCCCGCCCTTAAATTATGACTAGGGTGAGAACATATAACGAGATGAGTTTGTGAATATTCCCATGGCCTTCTACTTGAAACAAGTGGCAACATTCTGGGTAAAAATAGGTAATTACAAATCTTTGTAAATATTCATGATATAATGCCACAATTTTACGAGCAAATTTGATCTAAAAAATAAAGCTTTCTCAAATACGTAATCGTAAATTTAACATCTTCAAAGCTCTTGTTTTTATTCGTTTGCTTACGTTGCAGTTCTGCAAGGAAAAGAAAATTGGAAATACTGATTTTTGCACGCAAACTGCGCCGATAACATTTTAAAAGCAACGTTTTGGTGCAGGACTAGATTATTACCAATCTTTATAAATAATTGTAGGTCTACACTAGTATTAACGATTTGCCACAGTCATCTATCAGTTTACGAGAAAATGTCTTGCCGAGGAAAAACAAATAGTACGAACCAGATACTTTTTTTATATGGCCAACCTTAATGGTAACGTATAAATATATTTCTTCTTTAGGAATGAATTTCAACTATTCCCGATCATTTTGGCCGCTGTAGTTATATACGTCCCTTTTCTTTTACTTTCATATATTTTATTGTGGATGTAATAGTAGTGGTCCATCGGAAGGGCGGAATGTAGCGCGGAATGTAGCGCGGGTGAGAAGTAGGTCACTTTCCAAGGCAAAATGCCTCCGCGCAATTACGACGGACGGCTCCAGATTTATCGCCACGTGGTGACGATTGTCTCCCTTAGAAATTACTAAATCCCTTCTGTTCTCTTAACCCCAGGATTAAATCCTCTGCTCATAGAAAGGGTGAGTACGTCCGTTTATTTTTCGTGGAACATGTCCCCGATTTGTCTCGTTCAAGGCTGGGGAACTTGTTTTGTTTTTGCACTCCTCCGACACAATGGCAGTCAATTGTGTTCGAAACGCGTGTGTGCCAGACAGTAGGGAATTAGTGCGACAGCTATAGTACTATAGGCTGTTCACGGTAAAGTGAGCACTTTTGAAGGCCCTCCCAACAGGCTTTATCCACTAATACATATATCTTATTGTAGCATTAGGCATTAAATTTTGAGGGTGGTGAAATGTATACACTGTGTTTATTCGTCATATTGCATGTTAATACTAAAAAGCAGCAGGGAGATGGAAATAGGATGAAAGGAAAAATTAGGAAGGGCCTATAAAAGTGTTCACTTTACTGTGAACAGCCTATACTAGCGATGGCTTCGAGGGCGTCGCACGCCGACTGCTAGGCCGTGTTGTCAGTGTTCTGGGTGGGAAATTCTCAAGTTGAGTTTGGGCGTGTCCCATACAGCTGAGAAATGTCCCTTCAATTTACCCACTAAGGCGTCAAGGTATACACTACTGAACCGCACATCACAAGACGATTCTTCAAAGGATGCGAAACATTTGGTATCGTGTTGCATTACACCGTGGACGTCTCAATGAGCCAAACTTTCATTTATACACGAAGTGTTCGACCTATTAATGTGTACAACAGATCACGAACAAGTACTGTGGGGTCACGGTGGCTGAGCGATTAGCACGCTCGTCTCCAATGAAGGCGAACTGGGCTCAATACCCAGCCGGGTTACCGGACTTTCGCAAGTGGGAATCGTGCCGGACGATGCCGTCCCCGGTGGGTTTTCTCGGGGATATCGCGTTTTCCCCTCCCCCTCCCTCTGGCGCCGCTCCATATTTACTTCAATCACCTTCATCGGCTCTTAAGACCTAGCTTTTAAGAGCCGCCCAAATCTCTTCAATCATTAAGATTTATTTTTAAAGATACATTACTCTTTAAAGTACACAAAGTTATTTTGAGAAGAAGAATACAAAAAAAATTTTAAATAAAAATATTTAAGGTTATTGTGTTAACTATTTAGAAAACAATAAAGTACGGTGTATTTTTTTTTTTTTTGTATTCGAATGGGCTTATTAACGTCTCCAGATTTTATGCCTGAAATCCTATTAGGAAACGGTTTACAAATTAACTTTTGATCTAACTTAAATTAATGCACATGCCTTACCTATAATTCGAATCTAGAACCTCCCGCACTGCCCACTAAAGGTTGGCAAAGTGCGACGAATAAATACTTAATGGTTTTTCTCGGTATGTTGTTATAGGGCTTTATATGTGTATATTTAACTGAATGCGCAAATGCCTGTTGATTTTTTTAAAAGTGATTTCTTCTTAGCGTAAAGTTCAAACTTTGGCTAACAGAAACAATTTGGAGACGTATAGTCCTAACAATATCTTTAACGAAACCATATGTTGGAATGTCCAGCTTTAGACAAGAGCAAAATAACCTTAATATCCCAGGTGTCTCACATACACGTGAACAAGTTGATAGACAAATGTCTCATACTAAACAAGAAGTTGCCGACATAACTAGTGAGCCTACTATCCTCTACGTGGAAGCAAATCGTCTTAATGAAGCGCTTTAAAGTGTAGATTTTAGGTAGGCATTGACGCCTTATTGATAGAGATATCGCTAGACATGAAATCAGCAGGAACATAGGCAATGCTAGTGGGACAATTACAGATTCACAGGTGCCATATGCCGGGCTCGTCCCCGTAAGCTGGCGTGTAACAGACTGCACTGATGAGGCAGCATTATGAACATCAACATCTGTTGTAATGAGTCTAATGTTTTGGTACACAGGGTTTCATAATTTTAGATGTTTACAGGAAAGTAGTTTTGAAAATCAAGTATGTGAGTCACTTTAATCATGAACGTTTACATGCCCCACGGCTCTATTCGTGTTAGTCTCATCTGAAAATACCAGTTTTGTAATTAAATACCTAAGCATACGTCAGAGATATATGGTTTTAAAAGGAATTATATTTGTGAGATAAGAAAACACCATAAGGCAAACTTCGTCCCACATATAAGACAAATATTAACTTCTTTGGCAGAGAAAAAACTGTTTTGAAACATTATAATTTCTGATATTTTATCAATATTTAAACCCCCCCCCCCCCCCCTTCTCTCTCTCTCTCGCTTTCGCTTTAAATCTCTGTGCTTTGAAACACTCGTGTTAAACGTCTGAGCTGCTCTCTTCACCGCTCCAAGAATCCAAGCAACTGTCTGTACATGTTGTTACGAGATAGAAAATCCACCATCATGTCATACAACAGCAGAATAAATGCTTAGTGACTTGGCATATCTTAAGTTCAAAGGTTAAACTAAAGATATTTCAAACATCTACCTGGACGATATTTTTTGTGCTGATTAACTAAAGACTAACTAATCTGTATAGTATATTAGTCTAAAAGGTACTTATTGACATTATTACGTTAGAACAATAAAAAATATGCCACACACAAAAAGATAATCTCAACAACACGAGCAGCAGAATTTCGTAATCACGATTGCTTCAGATATCAACTGCATTATTGCCAAAACGAATTTATTAGTTTTTAGGTACACAGTGATATAGATTACCGAATTAAGTTTAAGCTTTTTGTACGCAGACATGTATAGTACAATATTAAATTTGGCAAAAATTATTTCTAACGAAATATTAACTAGTTTACAATTCACAGTCAAATTTCCATTTTTAAAAGCAAACTATTTTTTATTGTAGTAACACTTGAAACTTTGCCTGGCCCTTCCAGTGTGTATATTTTAGAAACATGTCTGACACTTTCACTAGTATTCCCGAGTTATGGGAATCCAAGCACACCGAACTGCCAAGGGAACTGTTTATAACTTTCCAGGTGACAGTCTCGCAAGACCCAATCTCTTCCTCTTCAGATGATGGTAAAATTAAGTGATGTGTTTCTCGTTCATTTCAATATTTTTATTCCCTTGGATTGAGAGAAAACTATCGCCTCTATTATTTAAACGTAGATGTCAAACTTAGGGTGGGGACAAATGCCTATGTTGTCCCACCCCACTATGATAGGGGAGGGGCAGTGTCACCCTACCCCCCCTTTCTCATCCTCCACTGGTGGGCACTAGATGTCAAAGTTCCCTTACAAAAGCCGAGAAAAGTTAACAGGTACATACTAGTCATGACAGAAGTTTTCCGAAAGTACATGTGCAAATCTCATTAACGAGGTAATACATATGGATACCCACAACAAATATTAAAGATAGGGGGGGGGGGCATCATTTAATAACGAGTTAAACAACAGAATTGACAAAGCAATTACAAATCAAGAAGTTGCAGATTACAGCATACAACCCAGCATGTAATGGGCTAGTTGAAACTATGAAAAAGGTATCAAGACAACAGCTAACAGCACGTGCCTACAAAGATCCCGCTAGTTGGGATAAATACTTAGAATTTGTAGTATTTGTGCATAACATTACTGCCAATGCAAGCAGGACATTTCCAATTTTTTTTAATTTACTGCACGGAGTCGAGGCAACACAACATTCACATGTTATAACCAATAAATACTTACAAATAGGGCAAGATTGGTGTGAAAAATTACATAAAGGTAGACAACAGTCACGAGTGAATATAATGCAAGTGCAACGAAAACAAAAAATTCAATTCGACAAAACACCAATCCAATCAAATAAAAATGGGTGACTGGGTTTGGGTGAAGAACAGGGCGTGCAGTAATGTACTTGCATTCAAGTACAAGGACCCCTGCCCAATTACAAACATTATTGAACCCTCCCCAATATAAATACAAATAGGAAAACACGGGCGCAATAAGTACGAAACTATTAACACAATAAATATAACACTGTTGCATAAAAACATTAAGTCCCTTTTGTTGTGTTATAGGTAAAAGATGCAAATGATGACGACTACCACAAGAAGAATTTCTGCCCTTTTACTAATCGCTTTTGTTCACTCAATAAATTTTGGTTCCTATAGAAACAACACTGGACTTTACTGGAGAAAAGTAGAGACAAATTTCTATAACGAGAAAAAATATCCTACTGATATATCGAATACCTGTACAGAACCCAACACCGCCACAATCGCTTGACACAAGGCTGCACAAAGCATGTGCAATTAATTCAACAATAGTATCTTCGAATGCTAAAGCAATTCATAAATACACCAAAGCAGCAGAGGACAGTATATTGATGCAGTTCTTGAACGAGACTATAATATTCACAAAACTAAAGCGAGGTATACAAATAATTGGTGAAATAGGTAATTATTGCTGCAACCTACTTACAAATAAATACTCGCGTGCACTGCTTTCTAGTGACGAACAATTGGCATTGCAGATGAATCAGCTCACAAGTATGGTAATGATGTGGCATAGGAATATCTACGTCTCAATCGAGGCAGTTAGCACAAACTAAAACACGGACAGAAATAAAATTAATGAACTAGCGCAGGTTGTAAATTCAATCACTAAGACATTAAATGCACAAGGTAGAACTACAAGCAAAACTGAACCAGCAATAGTATAACAACAGTTAACTACCACAAATTGCTACACATAATAATGTAACCAATGAACAACAAATCTGGACATAAATTGCACACTGCTAAGAAAATCACCTACCAATACAAGGGATAATACGAGAACAATTGGTACAAGACCTTAAGAATCTTGAGAAAAATATCAAAGGGCTTTACCTACAAATCAGCTTACCTACTACTCACATATGAACTTATTATTAAAATTCAATTACTCAGTGCACAATTTAGACCATGAAGATACTAATCAAAATCCAAGTACTGCTCAAAAGCACAAATGCAGAGTGGCAAATCTTCCAAATAACTGATATAACATACACATATGAAAATAAAACCTGTACTATAGATACAGCCAATACTTTGATTGCGATTGAAAGCCAATCTAAAACTGCCAGAGAGATTCTGGCAACACTGGAAAATAAATATTTTATATACCAAAAGAGATAGAAAATGGTGAAAAACATGATTGCGTAAAAGTAGCCATCGAGCTAGACAGCGTTCATAAATTAGTAACGAAATGTAAATTTTCATGCACACAAGGGAGACAGTTTACTATTAAGTCAGTGTTCCCACACCAATTCGTCCTTACTAAAGCACCCCTCAACTTACGAATGGTGTACACAAATCATACGCTGAACGCGGACATTCAAACACATGTGGTTGGCAGTACAGAATTACAAATATCACGTGGATGCAAACATGTGTTAAACGCACAGGTAATCATAGAAGCCACACATATTTGTGACACACGCATGCCACTCGCGGCGATCGTGCATACAGTTGTGCCAATTCACTGGCTTACCGAAAGCGAGTTTGAAATCAAGCAGCTCGGGTTAGACGAGGGCATTCAGTTCTGCAACATAAATAAGACCCTGAACACACACTGGAAAATCAAGCATCCCAACCAACCAGACGTACCAACATACAACGAAACTAACAACCTACACCACTTTCAAACAAATAAATTATTCGTGTTCTTAAAACAGAGGTATTATAATTATGTCAATGGCATCATATATATAGTGTTGACATTGGAATTAATAATGCTCTATATAAAAGCAATAAAAAATTCAATCTTATTAAACAGGATATCACATTACGCATAATAAAATATATAAAAGAGACCCAACTTCTCCAGTGAAAACCAGCAGGATAATCCCATCATCCACAGCATGGGCGGTGGAACCAGTTGGTCAGAGGGGTCAAATGACCCCCTAATAATCTGCTGTGAGGGTCAGGTTCTTTAAAGGGATACTATATTGGGCACAGAATAATTAAGTAGAAAACACTGACTGTGTACCATAACATGCTTTGCACTACACCAGTTTGTTTTCATCTACTTAACGTGTATCTTCTTTTACGTAGATAATAACCGTAAACTAAATAACCATATGCCACTCTAAAGCCGAAAGTTTACAGAAACACATTTAATAAATACCATTGACTTTGGCAAACAACTTCTGTCCAAAGCCCACCGAAGAGACTAAATTTACACGCAGTATAGTAGCATTTCTACGGCCTACATGTGTGTTATCGTTCTGCCGGATCACCTTACATTATCCACCCACTGCAACTTAATACTCTTCCTTTCAACCTGCAACGGCTACACAGACTGTAAACATACACTCCGCAGCAGTTGGCAACCTGTAACTGGCAGCTCTGCACTGTGAGCCTGTACCATCCATCATATTCAATTGTATGTTTATTTTTGTTATGGATTCTTCCTTGTTCGCGGCAGGTGGTAACTCGGCCTGTAACAAGCTGACACTCGCTCGAGTAGTATGTTGAATTGGCAGTCAATACTGTGCGTCCGTGCCATCTGCCAGTGTCTTTTAATGTCTGTTTTGTTGTATATTTAATTCCGGCTCTGAACTATTCTGAGTGCTTATATAATTAATGAAGACGTAGTCATAGACAAATAGACCATACAATGAAAAGACAACAGCAACAGGTAACCGATTTCTTTCAAAGAAAATCTAAATGTATTGAAAATCGTGACAGTAGTGCTAGTGATGTAAATATTAGTGATAGTGAGTGTAATATTTTTGCAGTGAAGATAAAAAGGTGCAATACTTATAACTAATTGTAAACCAGAGCCAGCCAGCACTAGCAGTAACAATAGTAAATGTGATGCTGTGAGTATTCGTGATCGTGAATCTACATCTTTGTGTACTGAAGATACGGATGCTGTTCTTGTAAGTGATTCTAAATCAGACATAGCAACCGCAGACATAATTGGAACTTCAAGTTCGCCTACTGTAAGTGGTAACTGTACACAACTTTATCCCAGCCTTTAAGTATACAGTAACCAACAATATTAAAGTGGAGTAGCTTGTTCTTTTAAAGCAGAATGGTACAAGAAATGGCCCTGGCTTCATTGGGATGATACATTAGGAACTATAAAATGTTTTGTTTGATTGCGAGCTAAGGAGCTTAACTTAAAAGTTATCACTACGTCAAAAGTTGACCCAACCTTCATTTTTTCTGGATTTTCCAATTGGAAAAAAGCTCCCGAGAAATTTCCATATCATAAAAATAGTGAATCTCACAAAGGTTCCGAAGAAGCTCTTTTAGCTTTCAATCAGAAGCCAGTTTCAGCTAGGTTATCTGCCAAAGTTAGCAACGAAATGGAAAAAGCTCACAAAGCTCTCATTATAATTATTTCAAGTATCAAATTCATAGCTACTCGTGGTCTTACTGTAAGAGGCAAACAAGAAAATGAGGGTAATTTGTATGAACTACTTGAATGAAGAGGAAATGAAATACTTTACATAAAATATTGGTTGCTCAAGTGGCATAACTGGCTTTCCCATGATATCCAGAATGAAATACTTCAATTATTGTCTTTAACAGTAGTGCACAATTTGAATCAAGACATAAAAAAGAATAAGTATTTTGCTCTTATTGTAGATGAGACGACCGATAATTCGACAAAAGAACAAGTTTTCATTTCTTTGCGACATGTGAATGATGATTTTGATGTATTTGAGGATTTCATTGGGTTGTATGAGACATCCTCAACTACGCGAGACACTTATGCACCTATTATTGAAGATGTTATGTTGAGGTGAGACTTACCTATAGAAGTCTGTCGAGGTCAATACTATGACGGTGCTAAAAATATGAGTGGCAACATGAAAGGCGCCCAAGCTGTAATGAGTTCCAAAGAGAATATACCTATTTACATACATTGCTTCAGACATTCTTTAAACTTAGCTCTCACACATGCTTCTAGCACCGTACCTGAAATTTCGAACGTTTTGAAAAATGTCCATTCACATGCAAATTTTTTTAATGAATCTGGCAAAAGAACTGCTATTTTCCTCAATTACAATACAGATGATGATCCTGCTTTGGCAAAAAATACTACACTGAAACCTCAGTGCCCTACAAGATGGACTGTGCGATCCAAGTCTTTGAACATAGTGAATTCTCAATATGAAACAATACTAAGTGTACTTGACGGCTTGATATCCAAAGAGTTTGTTGCAAATGGATTGTCTGCTTTCTTTGAGAAAACCAGCAGTTTATTTTACCTTGACGTGTCAGTAATAGTTTTTGGTATTACAGAGTTACTTGCTAGAAATTTGCAAACCTCAGATATCAGCATCACATCCGCCTTGAGGCAAACTGAAATAGTTATGGGGCGTCTTACTGACCTTAGAACAGAGGAAAAGTTCACTGAGTTGTGGGAGAAAGTTAAGAAATGAGGGTAAGATCTAGATTTACAGCCAGTTAGCCTCCCTTGTGTCCGAAAACCTCCAAAGCGCTTAGAACAC
The DNA here is from genome assembly GCA_029891345.1 of Dryococelus australis. Classification (NCBI taxonomy): domain Eukaryota; kingdom Metazoa; phylum Arthropoda; class Insecta; order Phasmatodea; family Phasmatidae; genus Dryococelus; species Dryococelus australis. The sequence goes on along the minus strand of CM057003.1, from coordinate 59,543,143 downwards.
AACATAAATGCACCACCACCAGTACAATATTCAAGCCCCGAGCAGTTCTTGAGACAAAAGTACTTTGCCGTTATCGACAGCATTACAGGTGAAATCGAAACACGTTTTCAACATCCAGGAGTAGTTATTTATAAGGCAATTGAAAATGTTCTTGTAAAGTTATCGAATGGGGAGGTGGAAAATATTAGAGATCAATTGCTACAAAATTGCGAGCACTTCAAGGGGCATTTGAATGTCGAGAGGTTTACGAGGCAATTGACTATGTTGACAGAACTTACTGCTGATAGGAAAATAAATAGCGCTCATGATGTGTTAGATTCCATAAGAAGAGAACAGCCACAAACCTGAAGATTATTTTCAGAAGTGTGTACTTATTTAAAGCAGCTGTTTGTTTAACCAGCAACATCGGCGACAGCTCAAAGAACTTTCTCCGCTCTGAGACGTTTGAGAACATGGCTGGGTTCAACAATGACTCAACGTCTAAATCACATCGCTGTATTGGCTGTACATCGGGATCTGGCAAAAGATGTTTCCAATTTGGATATTGCCAACAAATTCATTCTTCAAAAGAATCAAGGAAATTATTTTATAGCCACATCCACATGTAAACTGTGTTTAATACACAAAAACTATAATTTTTTTTATTAATATGTGAAGAGACACGAGCATTATTTTCAAATATGATTTATTTAAAATTTGAAATTCTTTTACTTGACGGTGTATTGGTGCAGTATTTGTAGAATATGTATAATCTGATTTCCGATATTTGTTTATAATCGTTAATCGACATCAGTTTCAGCTAACATGTTTTAAAAAATGATGTGTACATCCGTACATGTATTATGCACGTTTTGAGTAAGTGTTGATATCAAAGACGTTAGTAGATTTTTCTTCCTGTGATACTGCGATACTTCCTAGTGCTTATTTCAATTTATATATTGCACACTGCATACGCAAAAATTATTTTTTTCTCAATCTTGGTTTTTGACCTTGATCCGCTAATTACGTACGAACACCTTCCGCCGCCTCTGATCCACAGCGCAGTACCAGCGAGGCACGCAGAAAGTCACCGCAGAACCAACGTAAGTAACGCAGCAAAGGAGCGCGCGCGCGCGCGCGCACACACACACACCATCTTTAGTGACGTCATGAAAGAATACCAGTGTGCAATAGACAGCACATCAACAACATGTGTATTAGGAAAAAAAAAAAATGGAACATAATTCCTTTGCCTCAAAGCAGCTTGCGGAAGTTAAGCCGGCCTGCACACAGAAATAGCTTAACCACTTTTGTGTACAATCCAGTTGCAACTGTGAAAATAAGTTGAAATATGCAGGTATTATAACAGTGACTACCGTATATTCAACATGCAGCAGAGTAACATTTGGATGTGTTACACGTCGCCAACTCATGGTGATATTTAAAAATGCGTGCTAAGCCTTTTTCGTGCTTGGGTTTGTAAACTTGTCAACAGAGCTCATCAGTGATAGCATAGGAGGAGGTACCAAAAGCAAAACAGAGACAAATATACCCTGGGGTTGTGTTTTTCAAAATCAATATGAAGTTAGGAAAGAATATATGTTAATTAAATATAAATACCACAACATGTGATGGCGTAAATTAACTTAAGAATATATTAAGGGAAAAGGATACATTCATATATGCCACATAATTTTATAACGCTTAGGATATACTGAAGCATTATAAATAAATATATCAAGACACTAACACTGTGGTGAGTCGCATTATAATGCGGGCCTAGTAACCTGTAACTAATCCATATTCCTGGTGATCGGCGCCCTGGAAAAGTTTTTATGGGTCAATTGGTGTCGACCACACTCCCCTTTCCATGTGGTGACACAAAGCAACAAAGTAACTAGTCATTAAATAATAAGGAAAATTGAATACTGTAAACAGGTGAAAACTAGAATGTAAATGATAATAATAAAGCGTGTATAAATTATAAAAGATGTAAAATACCTCAATATGATATTAACAGTTGTCAACTTTTATTGTCAATAACTACGCAAACATTCAGGAAACTAACAAATATAGTAATAATATATATACGGCATATTACATTAGTTTATTGATATAACAAACAACAAATGACCTGGAAAATTTAATTTCAAATAACTAGGGTAAAATGTACATATATAATTGTCAGTCACAACAAACTGTAAAAAATTAGATCTTATAGAGCCTAACATAATAACTGAAATCTGACACAACAAAATATTAGGATGAAAAATGTCTAATGCACTGTTAATTACTTATGCGGAAATGTGAGATTTTATTCACTTATGATAAAATTATGGGTTGCATAAAGCAAAACTTCGTATAAACTCTATAAAGCTTGAATCCATTATATAGTCCAAGATAAAAGCAATTAGCTCAACATTTTGAATGATATTAGGAAATCTTTTTGTCAAAACAAAGTAAGTGAAAGAAAAATAAATCATACGGCCTAAAAATCATAGACAAATACATCTCGCGCTTACAAGGAAATTAGGTACACAAGTAGGCGAGGACACTTATATAGTTTTGAACGACACTGCAACGTAACATGCCGTTACTGCTAGAGCGAGGAAGAGAGCTCTGCGTCATTCAGCTACAGCAAGCAGTCCATACTTGCACCCGCTGGAACCTCCTACAACAAGACGCCGACTCCTGCTGCACATCCCAAGCCACACCACCTTTCCATGGCGATCAGGGACGATCGCTTCTCCACGGCGTGTCGGGCCGTGGGGGGTGGGGGAGAGGCCCTTTTGCGGAGGCGTGGTTGGTAGCAATGCCGAGGGCCGAAGCGAGTTGACGAGGTGCAGTGTGTGGTGTTTGGAGTTACTAGAGGTAAACTAGGGGTCGGTAGGAAAGAAGGAGACCAGTGGGTGCGTGAGCATTTAAGAGGGTGTTGCGAAGACAACCCCCCCCCCCCCCCCTCGCCACTTGACAAAGAGGTCTCAGGACACCGCGACGGAGAAACTCGGTCGAGGTCAACGCAGTTCGGCGGGGTCCAGACGTCAGCTGAACGCTACATTCTAAACTTACACAATGGTGAGTGAAATGCTTTCATAAACGCTAGGCGGGGCTGTCAGACAGGGTAGGCCACCACGAGCATTGTCAGTTATAAGCTGTTCACGGTAAAGTGAACACTTTTTAAGGCCCTCCCAACAGGCTTTAACCACTAATAAATATATCTTATTGCATCATAAGGCATTCAATTTTGAGGAGGGTGAAATCTATACACTGTGTTTATTCGTCACAAAGCAATGCTGATATTAAAAAGCAGCAGGAAGATGGAAATAGGGTGAAACGAAAAATTTAGAAGGGCCTTACAAAGTGAGCACTTTACCGTGAACAGCCTACAGACATTGATGTAATAAGTTGCCTTCAGCACTAACTGTTGGTTAGGGCGTAACTGAGTAGATGAGATGAAGTGCACGAGAAGATGTCTTGTTTGTAGGAAGAGTTGTATTAATTGTGAAGGAATAAATCTATGGGTCAATTGTAGTGTAACTTGTTACTTGTTATTGGTGTTTGATAACCCCCCATTTTTGGTAGGAAGTAAGTATTGAATTGTCCCCCCAAGGATACCGTAACAATGTGTAAAACGCTTGTGCCATAGTTAGGAAACAACGTAAAACGTTGTACATAGGGAGATTTTCAAAGGTTTGATTCACAAAGTGTGAAGATTCTGTGAGTAAGCTGTACGCCTTTGTACGTTGTCAAAGAATGTCACTAACGAGTGGTACTCACCTCCGTGGCACAGTTCAATGTGTGCCGACTTGTGAAGGAGGGTTTCTGGGTTGGAATCCCGGGCAAGGCAAAGGTGCAAACTCGTTTGTTTGTGCATTTGTCTTCCTGTACGGGAAAATGCCACCCAACCATTTCAGAAGTCAAATACACTAACAAAGTATTATTTAAAAGTTTGGTTATTTGCAGCAAATAAGTAATACTAAAAATAATTTGCCAGAGTCATGGACTTGATAACTTTTATTGATGTTCAGTTGTCATACCAGAACAAACCATTTAAATCTTTTAAAATTTATTTTTCATACCAGTGATATAGCCGCAAAACGATAGTCTCATTTTTTTAAATATTCATTATTTTTAAACCGGAAATACAGAAGAAAAACTAATAGAAAATTTATGTAGAGGTTGTGTGGATCCACGGAATGTTCAGTGAATTGTATTTAATAATCTCTTAAAAAAAGTGTCCGTTATTTCTACAGAAAGTTCTTGATAACTTTTTACCAACAATTTTCCTTAAAATAAAGGCAATCTTTTTTAACAGTGTAGTGTATCTGATAAAATCCACGAACCATTGGAAATTATCTTTTGTCGTCGCGGGCGAACAGTCAGATTTATTTTTGTTCACAACATGTAAACTGGTTTTGAAGAATGCACACCATAACGAAGCTCTGTTTTCATAATATCATGGCTGTGTGCACACTTACAAGAGTAGTGTGTTTTTCTTTCGGAAAACACACTCTCACAGTCATATACCAAAGAAAGATTTACTAGCTTTTTTCGACGTCGGTAATTATGGCAAAATGGTTATTGCATACCTATTGTTAACAGGCAAACTGTGTTATTGCATACACATTGCCAATCAGTAAACAACATTCTGCCAACACTGGTTACCTGTGTTTTAAATAAATGTTACCCAGTAACGAACAATTAAAAATTATCGTTTTAACCCTATTAGTATTCATCACTATTCACTTCGTAGTAAAAGTTTCCTCTATGAAAGTTAGATTCGAACGCGTGCCGTTCGGATTATCAGCCAGATGTCTTATCCACTACACGAGTGTAACTTATTACAATAAACGAAGTAATACGCACATACTACAGTATTGCACTTTAGTATTCTGTGTGAAATTTTTATATTTATTTAAGTCATATTTTACATATTTGAAACTGAATTTAAAACCTACCAGTTACATCAATAAATTTTCCAACTAGAAACCAATACATAACCATCCACACACAGTTTATTTTTACAGAATCTCTGCGGATAATCCTTAGTCATTAAGCAAATAAATATCCTATGTTGGCATAATGTATGCAATGCAACGCTGCTACAACGTAACTAAAAGTACCTTTCACCAACTGTTATGTTCACAACATTGTCTCAACACACGAGGAACAACCCACAGTTCAAAGAAAAAATTACATTTGGTAAATCTTCATATGCTGTGAAAATTACTACTTTCATTTATAACGATAGTTTTGTATTAGTGAATTGATGTTGGCTATGCAATATTGGCCTAACTAAAGTTTGTATACCGAATGCCGACAGTACGTCAGAAATATAGTAATTAACTTTGTTGGCATTATGTTAGTTACACAGTATTGGCCAAAAAAAGTTTACACACCAAATGCAAACAGCATGTTTTCCAACAAGTAAGCTACACATTACCAACGAAGTCAATTTTAAATAAAACATGATTTGTGTGTTTAAAAATTAGATTCCAAACAAACATAAAAATTTATTATTTTATTTAATGAGAAATATGGCAGTCACGATTATAAGCACAATTTTCGTTACACAATGTTGTCCCAACGTAAGTTTACACATAAAATGCCAACAGTATGTTTTTCAACAAGTAACGAACACGTTATCAACAAAGTAAATTTTGTGTGTTAAAAATCATTGCTTTACAAAAGTCATGCAAAATTAAAGTATTATTTCATCAGACATAAGGCAATTACCATTGTTGGCATAATGTTTCTTACACAATGTTGGCCCAATTGATCGGTTAGGACCAATTACTAACCGATATGTTCTCAACATTGACACAATATATAACCAACTAAACATATTTTAAAGAGAGATATCCCAGGTCATGAGAAAACTTCATAACATATAAAATAAAAGAAATTTGCATGGTTTGTTTAAAACAATTAAGTTTCATACTTTTACATAAAATGTGGTTGTCTAACGTTGACAAAAAAAAAAAAAAAATTCACACATTTTACCAACAGTGTGTTTACCAACTTGTTACCAACTATTAACCGACCATTTAAAATAAAAAAATACACTTGTGATTCATTCCCCGGCCGGGTTACAGGATTTTTGCAAGTGGGAATCGTGCCGGACGATGCCATTGATCGGCGGGTTTTCTCGGGGATATCCCGTTTCTCCCGCCCCTTCATTTCGGCGCCTCTCTATATTCACTTGAATAACCCACGTCGGCTCTCAAGACCTCGCTGTTAAGAGCCGCCCAAATCTCTTCACTTCACTACACTTGTGATAGGTTATGGCTTTTTAAGATTTATTGCCATAACTGTCTGGTTCGTGCTAAGTGATCTCGTAACATTTTCGTGTTAGCAAATGTTTGTCGTTGGGAATGTGGCAATTAGTACGCTGCAATTAATTAATTAATTATAACCTTAAAAAACTTCTTAACTTAGTCGAATGATGAATTATCAAACAAAACACGTTTACCGGACATGACATCACACGAGCAGAGGTAGGACGAGAGGAAAAAATATCACCGGAAAAATAGATTTTAACAGTTCGTTAAGAAAACCTTGGGCTACAAGTAGCTACGAGCAATTAATTAAATCTAGTTGCTCTGTGACGTAGTAAGGTGAATGCTACCAGATACTCAGTGTTCACACGTAATCATCTTACTCGCCTCGGCATATAACGAACTTGTGTCCTGTGTTGCACAAGTCCACAGTCAAAAAGAATTTTAAAAAGTTCAGTTCTTTAAGTTGAAAATTAACTTTTAAAAGTTAAATTCTAAAAAAATTACTGTGTTATTTTAAACTTTTCGTCAAGAAAATACATCTCAAATTGAATCGGTAATAAGAAAAAACTACATATACATTTACACACAATCTTTAAAACGTGTTAATTTGGCATTATATGTAAGGAAAAATGACAGAATTACGGCAATAAACTGATTGGTGACAAGTATAATAATTATCTGATTTGGGCACATCGGCGTTCGGCGTCGGAGCTGTCATTCGAGTTCTCCGCCATGTTGGATGTCAGTGACCTTGACCTTTGACCTTAACCCCGGTGATATTTGACCTTGAAAACCCAAAAAATTCCAAACAATTTATAAAAATATTATTGAAAAAATTATTAACATTTTTTCTTTAAAACCACTGTAGAATTTATTATTAAAAATTTATTAGTAAAAAATTATTTAGAGAAACTTACATTTCCGGAGGTCATCCCCACCATTATGCCCAGCAGGCGACTGACCTCCACTGCTCCCTACCAATATATTTAATTGTTCAATTGCCACACCAATTACTTCACCCCCACCCTGGATTCTCATTGGAAAAATGTTATATAAAGGATTGGTTCGCGGGAGCATACAGTAGTTGATGAACAGTCGGGAGGGGGGGGGGAGGATGGGGTAAGAAGCAGGAAAATCTTGTGCGGAGTAATTCTTTACGGCGCGCGGAGGTAACCTGTCACACGCACGCTGCGAGCTGATGGAAATATTGCGGCTAGCTGCGTCTCCGATCTCATACATGATTAGCTCCGCTCGAAATCAAAGCTGACGGCTAATGCAGTTCCGCTGGTATCCTCTCTAACCCGATACCTAGAAGCTGCAACGTAGCTCTTACGGAGAGGAAAAACTCCCACCCCATTTATTAGCCTTTGGCCGTCTCTCACTACGTTACATTATTGTTGGCCATTGACCTGACAGAATTTCGTTGATAAAATATTAATACTTTAATGACAAATATGTGTATGTTTATTTTAAAGGAAAAAATATCTTATTTAAGGGCACTGTCTACCTAGCAATAAAATTGAATATATAGGTATTGTATTATTCGTAGGTGTACAGACACATGACGAAGGGGAGGCAGGTTGTGCTGGGGGTATGCAGAGCATTGTAGGAGGGGATGGGCACTCGCTTATAAGCTTAGTATGGGCGTTGATGATCCACGTTGTTTTACTGTATCAGATCGTGAAGGATATGTCGACGCATATTACGAAGTACAATGTGTGTTTTGGAGGCCAATGTAGTGGGTGCGATTGGAACACGACCGAGCCCAGCTACCCTTCTGAACAGCACTCGCGAATATGGTGTGAGTCGCGCAGAGCTAAGAAAGAAGATATCGTAGCGACGAGAGAGAGAGAGAGAGAGAGATAGAGAGAGAGAGAGAGAGCGATGCCATGACAGGGTGTAAAATTTGTACGTCGTTACAGGAAATCTCTATTTGAAGCCACGACCTACGGCCAACAATTGAATTCACCAAACACAGTATTATCCTCCGCCGCCATCTTCTTAATGTCATCGATCGATTTCTGGTCCGAGATTGATGAGGCTCTCCTAATTAATGAGGAGAATTATTCGATAAGATGGGCGCCTCAGTATCTGAGGTCGATGCGAAGCTGCACCATTGGAGACCATGGTAGAATCCGGGGCTGCACCTATAGTAACAGACGGCATAGCGAGGCCCTTCCGGAGCACCCATTACGGCCAGTGGCGTTTATTCCATAGACGCAAGGTAAGCAATGCTTATCTTATACATATCGTAAATATTTGACAATTTATAGTTTTATCCTTAACATTAAATTTAAACACATTTAATTCTGAGTTTCTTGTTTCCGGTTCGAGCAACAGCGTACTGTACACTATAGTGCTGCTATCTAGTGTATATTTCCACAAACGGGAGCTACTAGCGATGAATCGAACTCGCAAGCGAGTTACCCTGCCGCGTTCCTTCGGCAGGGTAAGCAGTCGTTCTGTTTGCGTCCTCCAGTCCTACATCTTTCCTTGGAAAGTGGATGAAAGTGTACGAGAAAATGGTAGTTTCCTTACAATTTGTAATATGCTATCTAAATAATATTCAATTTAATTATTATTACATTAATTTCGTTTCAGTTTTTATAACTAATGTTAGGTATTATAAAACGGTAAATACATGTAGAGAGTTAGCAAAGTTGGAACGTGCGTTTGTTAGTAGAAATTGAAAATGGAACCACAGTCCAGCACTAGCAAATGTTATGCAAAACACTCAGATATGTGGGGCTATTATATTGTTTACCCTGTAAAAATCTCACTACACGCCACTGCAGGCAGCACCCTTCCAGGACTCCCAGACGCAGTCCTTTCGCAGCTTCCTGACTTGTGAGTTGGCTACATGCGACAACGTAACCGAATGTTCCCTGCTGCTGGAAGCTGGAAAATGGATCGCCCGAAACGACTGTTCTACATGTGCAAACAGCTGGGTCTCTTTCTTCCAACGAAGTGACGGACTCATCCACGCCTGTCATCCACACCTGTTCAAGGTGTAAATCGGTGACATCTTTACGTAACGCGCGTAAAATTCCTTCACGGTTATTTGAACACTGGTGAATCTCATCCTCGTCAGACCGATGGGAGGATGGGTTAACATCGAGAGGCAACGGAGACCACAAGTCCTCGCGGCAAAGGCATCTTTCAGCGTATTTGTAAGTAATATCAGATACCGGAGATAAAAAGCCTTGTCTGGAAATAATAATGGGCAAGAATAAATATGATAATGGCCAGCTTAACGAAAAAAAAAACAAAGATGCTTTATGGGAATCTGCCCAGAAACATTTTTAAGGTGCTTGCAACATGTTTGCTCAGCGATATCATGCCGGACATATTTTCGATGATATTCGTCTGTTATCCTTAAAAATACAGCGGGCCATTGTTTTTTTTTTATAACAGCTAGCAACGTGTCTCAAAAAAGACATCTCACCATTGTCAGATGGCTACCTTCTGGCATTGAAGCGACCGTTGCCGACATCACAGGTATCGGGCCGACAATTTGCAAACAGGTTGTGTTTGCTGGGTTTCCATTCATCGTTACCAATTTTATTGGATGCATGCCACTCAGGGCGCCCGTTAAAATATACGCAGGTAGGAGCAGTGACTTTTTCTACGGTTGATTTCAAAAGTGCTCACTTTATCGGGAACAAACTTTAAAATTAATTGAGCCCCAAAGAACATCAGTATGACATCAATACCAGTGTAGTGAAACTGCCGCTCGCCCCTGTCGACCACCGCAGCAGACACGGCTATGAAGTACTAGTAGTGCAACGTTGCCACTTTAATAGATGGTCAGGCTGATATGATGAAAAAAAGGGGGGGGGGGGGCTAGAACGTCGAACATTGTCCTTTGCTTTTGTTGCTATAGTACTCAAGTGTCGCGTCTCCTACGAATGTTTCTGCTATAGAATTACTTTCATCTCAAATAGGAGTGCAAAAAAATAAAATTAAGGAATGCGAGAACCTGTAAAATAAATGACGAAGTTCAATAATAAAATTAATATCTTTTGCTGTGAGTAATTATGGTCTCCATTTAATTTTGTGCTTTAAATTTTAACAACCATAATCACACAGTGCCAGAACAACAGAAAGCCATAACATTATAGATGCATATAAACATGGTGACTATCTTTTGTGGTGTGAGTAAATTTAGTGCCTTCAGAGATAGTATATTTTAATTTCATGCAAAAGCCAACTTGTAAAGTATGGCATTGGAACAATAAAATTATTGGTTAGTGAAACTTTGACACAAAGAAACTAAACGTTGTTTAGAATTAATCGGATACAATGTAAGTTTAACCTGTGAACAATAAGTGAAGCACGTAAAGAAGAATTGATATGGTATTATTCTAGAGAAACGGAGATACCTGTAATACTACACCCGCTATCGACAATATCCACCACAGTTCTTGTATGCCAGTATTCGAACCGTGTTAATGTGTCTCCGAGATTCAGATGCAATGCCATGGGACTGGCTCGTGCACTTAACACTAAACCACCACATCCCCTTCTTGAACAACCACAGAAAGAGCGGTTAATAATATATATATATATATATATAAATCTGGAAAATTACCTCGAATAAAATTATTAATTTAAATTTCTAAGTCTTTATATAGTTGGAAAATATTCTTCATATTAACCACTGAAATAATAATGCAAATTTGTATTGTAAACCCTTTTCGTTCCAGACCAAAAGCATTGTAAAATTAAACTTTCAAATCTTAAACTTAAAATTTCAATGCTTTGTTAGAAAAGGAAATTAGTTAGAGATACTTAATTTTAATTGCAATTGTTACTTTTAACATACATTTTTCAATAAGCCTACGACAAATTTAAGAACCAGCAATAAGAACACATTATATTCTTCAGTTTTATGTTAACAACACTAGTATCCAAAAGTAATGATAACTATTATTTTTATAGACCATGACATAACACATGTAATACTGAGGGCTACATTTACCATCTGACAAAAGCATGAGTGATGTAAAACTGCACAGTATTTTGAACTGTTAAGCAGTACCACAAACTGTCACTATAATGTATTTGTCACCATTAAAATGCTCACTATTTTAGATATTGTAAACAAAGTGTTTGGGATAAACGTACATGAAGTAAATGTGCGTATTGAGTAATCGACAATTAAAAATTAAAGCGGCGACATACCGAGAAGCACTTTCACAAAATTTTACTGTGTATAAACTTCCTAAATACTTTTTTATATGTATTTAGTTCCACAGTGATAGCTGCTTACCAAATGTAGGTTAAAAGCTAACTATTCACCTATAGCTAAACTTACAGTTATGTGCAGCTACTGATACTTTATATTCGTTATTTGTCTATACCATCTGAAATGAAATTAATTTCTCTAATCCAAGTCATGGATGTATCTCACCATCTACAATTTCCAGCAATATACTGCATATTCGTTGTAAAATTTACGCATTAGGGGATGTGATATTTAATCCTATAATTTATTGTCATGTTATATACCTCCCACAAATAGGCCTGCATTCTATAATACGATGAAATCGTAGCATTTCCTGCTTGCAGTTCGAAAGCAACCCTGTATCTGGAAGTCAGCCTAACAGTCTCTTTTTCTTGCTCAATTTCAGTTTCCGTTTTTTTTTGCCATTGCAATGCAAATGTTATTATCCCATTCACTAGTGACATATTATAACATTTATTCACCGGTTTTTTTTTAAACAATATATTCCTCAAAGTCTGTCGTCTCCTACAAGCCCAACAAGTACTTGCTGCTACTAAATTTGTCTGGAATAAAAGCGACTGTCGTAGAGGGTAGATTTTTTCGTTTGATTACATTCCTGAAAAGTTTAGCTGTTAGCTTGTACAACCGCGATGTTGTACAGAATTCATTGTCTACAGAATTTGTCTATAACTGAGCACGATTGTGTTGAGGAATTACTTGGCCTTCAAGATTTTCAATATCTTCCTTACATATAGTTTTCATACATTTCATAGCTGTCACGATCAAATGGGGTACACTGTTGTGCATAGTTTGTATCTCGTTGTCGTTATTGTTGTCTTTAGGTTGTGAGTATATAATTTCGAATAATATGTCGTATCACTGAATCAGCTGAAATGTATGAGACTCACGAGTTTCATTACAAGTTTCTACAAAATGCCAAATCGCAATGCATATATCAGTACAGAAGAAGAATTGAAATAATATATATAACATTCGTTTTATCCATTTGAAGAAAAACAAAATACAATCTACACTGATGTTCATTGAAGTACGGTTTATTTTATTCTAAATTAACCTCCTCTGATCTAAAACTCGGTACTACTTTTCATTTTCGTCTATAGGAACTTAGTGCACTTACGCATCATTATAAAATTATGTAAATATATTATTTAGAGAAGAACATTTAAACCAAGTAATGATTTTTCAAACATTTAAACTAAAGACAAATATGACACTATCTAGAAAAAATTCAAAACTAAACCAGAATTAACATTAGAATGCCATAAAACTGTTTATTACCTTCATTTACTCTGTCAGACTTAAAACTCTAAAAAAAAGTACTGGGCGAATGACCGTATGAACACTTAGGCAAGCTTGCATCGCTTATAAAAGTAATACACGGATTTCCTTATACAACATTCTGCTTCCTGATGACACTTTAAACATCTTCTGATGCTGCCTTCATCTGCAAGATGCTTCTCCAAACATGGCATGCATTGGAATAAAATAAAACTGCGCACAATGGATATAATACGCCAGAAAAGTAAATATTATTTCCGAAACTTAAAATGGCAATCTTAACTTACATAATATTAAAAAAAAAAAAATGTAAATACAGTAATCTGTATTGCCCGTCGTGCTCGGTGAAATTATTTACGTTTAATAATAATGTTCTTGAAAGAATGTTGAAATTGACCACATGTTTTTAAATACAGCACTGAATAATTCTTAGGCTACAATTTTTTAAAGAATGTGGCAACATTCATATAGGTACATTTTCAATTCGTATTAGTGGAAAACCACTGATTCACAGTGAAATTAAACTGCTCGAATCAGTGAAAGTATATCCACTTAGAATCGGTGGAAAACCACTTATTTTTTCAGTGAAACAATTTCACTGATTGAATACATTAAAACCAACTGCGTGCAGCGAATTAAATATTGTTTATATTGAATTTAAGGAAGTCATTATGAAAAATAAACATATTTCCAATATTCGCTGTTCTATATTTTGGAATTTTATGTAATTTCGATACCGAAGTAACAAACATTTTGTAGTGTACGGGATATCAACATAAAGCACCCAGCTTATGGACCGTTATCTTACAAACAGTGCTACCAAGTGAACATTGACCACAGGAAGGAAAATATACTACGTATTATAATTACTTTTAGAAAATATGTAGCTTTGAATTGTGTACCATTTCTTTTCGGTTTAGAATCATTGGTAAAATTAAGGATTGTTAAAGCCCTAATGTTTATATACAGCGAAGATCACAAACATTCAAACATCCTGTTCCTTTCACGACGTCTGTACAGTAAGGAACTATGTAGATACACACGTATGCGTCCAACTGTATTTTGTATTCCATTTCATCAAATTCAACAAATAAAAACAATCCTTACAAAAGAAACAAAGTAATATATTACACAATTGTAAATAAATGCGCGTTTTCCGAATCAGAAATGTTCATACACCTTCGTACGAAGAACAAATGTTTTCGTACATCAACATAGACAAAATAAATTCTCCATTTAATATTTAGCATGCCCTCACTTTTGCTTCAGAACGCTTTTCAAACGCACTGGCATTGACTTTACTATGGTTTATATGGCACTGGGAGGGATATTGTTCCACTCACGAAGGCTTCTCTCCTTCAAGTCCCGCCGCATGCTTGAAATATGATGTTTTCGTAGCTTTATGTTTAAGTATGCTCAAATATGTTCTATTGAATTTAAGTTTGAGGGCTGGGGTGTCGTTTATATTACACGAGGACAATTATACAGCAGCCATATTCGTGTTGCACGGGATTTACGCTTAGTACCATTATCCTGGTAAAATTCACATTACTAGATCAAGTTGTATGGCATTATGTCGCAAATTATGTTTATACAGGTCAATATATATATTTTATTGATCCAATCGTCAATCTATAAATGTCAGTTCGCCTATGCCACATGCACTCATGCACCCTCACACCATAACTGAACCCACACCATGCTTGACGGTAGGACGAGAATGTTGGGGATGTATCTCTTTATTGGATTTTCTCCACACTTTTGGCGAACTCTCATGACCGAAAACCTTGAATTTACTCTCATCTGGAAATTTTACATCAGTCCAGTAATCGTTCTGAAAATACACATTCGTGAAGTTAAGTCTCTTCTTATAATTACATTTGCTTAGACACAATTACTTCTGTGATGTTCTTGCATTAAGCACTATAGTCACTATTGCTGAACACTCTTCTCACTGTCATTGGTGACAGTGACTTTGACTGTATTTCGTAGGTCTCTTCTAATAGTGCATGGACTGGTAAAAGATCTCTGACGAATTTGTTTCACAATATAACTTTCTTCTCTACGCGAAAGTACGTTTGACCATCCACTCCTCGGTTTGTCTCAGCATGTTTGTACTTTTTTTTTTTTTTTACCATTTTACGATACATTACACAGTCGCCTAGATGGGTAGTACTACGGGAGTCATTAGAGCATATGCAAATATTTGTTACTTGTAACAGTTTGTATGAATTCTTTGGGGTTTAATTATGTTTGTTTTTGTAAGGCGTTATTTTATGTTTTTGTATGTATGGACTCAACATGTTTCTCAATGCTACAATTTACTGAACCGATACACTTTGTTTTATTCGCTTTGATTTTTGTTTGTAAACCTTTCCTACAAAATGTCTGAATTATGTATATATAACAGCGTGCTTTTTGTAAATCATTTATCGCCACTGTATGTCTTTTCTACCTCCCACTTCACACGCACAGGGATAGAATGCATTCAGTTTAACTGCAAAAACCCTCTCGCTGTGGTTGCCTGCATTTTATAGGCCATTCACGGAAAATTGAGCGCTTTTGAAAGCCCTTTTATCTGAAATAATAGTCAATAAATTTATATTATTTAACCTTAGACTTTAACTTCAGAGTGCGGTAGAATATACAAACTGTGTTTATTACGTACATGGCCATATTTATTTAAAAAGGTGATTATAGGTAAAAAAATGTCTGAAAGAAAAAAAGTAACTAATGCCTCATAAGTGTTCACTTTACTATGAACAGCCTTTAGCAGATATGTACGTAAGTCGGCATGCATGCTAAAAATAAACAATACGTAAACTGAATCCCCGCTTTCTTTATGACACAAAATCGAGCCACTTCACTTTCAATGTATTTTCGCCGTGGTTATGACAGATATTTGCTTGATATCTTGTCCGCATGATCAGGGGCAATTTAAACGCTATGCCACTCGCCACGCGCCTCGTAGCGCGAAGTAATGGGTTGTCGTAAGTTCCAGACATTGACTCAAATGGGTCTGTACACATGGCAACCCAGCGAGTTTCTCGCTCCCTGTACACACTCCCCTCTCTATCTTCGTGTATGCTAACCACATTTATAGCGTTAGTTCAGCTGCAGTGACATTCAGAGTTTACAATGTTTAGTATTTAGAGCATCCTGTCAGACACATGCTTTAGCAAAATTTTTTAATCTGCATTTTTTTTTGTAATATATTACTATAAAATTGTCCCGTTGAATTAATAGTCTTATTTTTGTCTCTAGGATAACTGACATTTTAAAAACAAAAATTTTATTTGTTACATTAAAAAAATAAAATTTCAAATTCATTACCATTATTTTTGGTGTACAAATCTTGCCAGAGTTGTTGGATTCAAATTGTTATCTCAAACAAATATCAAAATAACAGGGATCACTATTTCCTTATGTTAAAGCCGAAAGGACAAACAAACGTAAGAAGAAACTTGTGTTGTTATAGTCAATAAGAGTAAATGCTGTTCATGAATGCCTTGGGGTAATGGACTGCATTCAAACATTTTTAACAGTGTCTAATTTGTACTTCATTTCTACCCCTTCGAAAAACTTAAGCAAACCATCATATTGTTATATAATTAATGTTGCTCAACTCTCGCAATATCGTCTTCTATGGCGATTGCCAACTCCCAAAGTAGAGAATATTGTTTGTGTAAACTGATTTGTGTTGTCTGAGCATTTATAGTCATAATGCTACTGGAATATTTTCAAATGTGAATAAAAGCTCAGGTTTGTTGGTAAACGAAATATAAAGAAATGAATTCGCCATTGTTATAACATGTTATTTTAGCAGTTCTCAACATGATTTGCAAGTGTATATTTATGATAGTTCTGTTTCCAAGAAATGAAATAAATGTTGCTACTCAGAGATGGTTACTGTGCAGATGGAATTGGTTTCATATCCCAATTCACTCTTCATTGAAAATGATATGTGAGACAATTGACCGCGGCATAAAGTGCAATAACACAGTATGTACGCACAGAGAACCTCGTAAGAAAACATAACATAGAGTGCTATATTTCACTGATTATTTAATTATTGAACCTGTTTCGATTTAATAAATGTTTGTTGAGAATGTAAAAAAAAAATTTTTTTGTCAGTGGGACAGGTTAATTTTTATCCATACTTTTTCGTTTCGTAAGTTCACAAAACATCATCGAGGAAACATTCGAACAGTCTTCATTTTCTTAGGGATTTGAATTTGGACAATTTATGAAATGGGTTTTAGGTATTTATATAACCAACCGTTTAAAGCAAAGATCATGGCTATATCTTATTGAGTTACTGAGCTGTTGATGAGTTTTCCAAAACACATTTTACTTCTTTTGGTCCCCTAAGATAATGACTTTCAAAAAATAACTTACAATTAATTTTTAGGCACTTTCGTAGGTAGCCTTTTGAAACATACAGAATAACAATATATTATCGCTTAAATGTGCGATTATGGAGACGTCGATAGCATATTTGAACTCGTTTCATCCTCTTTATGGTTAAATTTTAAAATATGTTTATATGTTATCGTTTAAAGTTAAGAGCATAGCGATATCTCATTAGGTTAATAAGTTATTGAGGGATCCTAGAACATATATTTTACCGCTTTTCACCCTCTCAGTTGTTGGATTTCAAATAATGCTGAAATGAGTTTTGTGGTATATGTATAGGGTAAATTTTGAAGCTAAAAGCAGAATCATACCTCGTCGGATTAATCAGCTATTGAGGAGGCCTCAAAAACATGCTTTACCTCTTTTCTCCCTCTTAGGGGTTAACTTTTGAAAAATCCTTTCTCAGTGGGCGCCTGCATCCAGAAGGAAAGACAACACTTCATTTTCAAACTTTGCATCTAGCCGTCTTGTCTCTATCTTGGTGAATGAGTCAGTCAGTCGCTAACTTCATTGTGTACTAAGATATTTTAATTCAAGAATTGACAATAAATTTCTTGTTATCGTTTTAGTTCGACTGTACAGTATATTGTTCCATCCAATGTTCACATATTGCCAAAACAGAACATCACTTATCCAAATACATATACATCAACAAAGTGTCAATATCAGGCAGCAGCCTCAAATTCTGCATGATGATATTGTGAAAAATGGAAGTCTGTCGTATTATAAATACAATAAAGAAAGTAGTTCTGATAATTTCATGAAGACCATGGAAGGAGGAATATCATACAAATGTATAATGTACAAAAATTTGTTTTTACCTTCATTTCCGGTCCAAATATAAGTACATGATGTATATCATCCTAACATGTGCGTCCAGTGCGAGTCCTGCTATATTATGTTGTTTTCAGTTACACACCATACGATAAATATTTAATTTACCCGCTTAATTATACACCTATTTGTTTTGACGATTTTAATACAGGATTCACGAACGCAGCTCTAAGTCAATAATTATAGATTACTGATAATCTGTCATTTTGGTTCTGTAGCAGGCCTATCTACTGGCTTTTGTGACCTTGGATTTGTTACATTTTCACCCTGAGAATTTTTAAGGAAACACTAAATAAACAGACAATTCTACATCGAGTTCAAAGCATATCAATAAAAATAACAAAAAAAAAAAAAAAGCTTTCCCTCGCTTTACAATTACGGTTCAATGGGCATAATCTTGGAATTAGTTGTTTATTGCGCAGTCAACGAATAATTCAACAAATCCGGAACCCTGTATGGCGAAAGCTTAACTGATGACTAGTTATCTATATATTATATACTTATTCATAAAAATGCACGTAACTGTGATCTCCAAATATCGTATTGCAGATCGTCTTTGCAATTCGAAGACTTAATTTTAAAGAACTTGAGAAGAATTCGCGTGCTGCATGTTAACCTAATTACCATTTTGCGGAAGTGGTAACTGTGAGTAAAATTGTAGCTCTGAGAAACGTAGTGAACTGTAATATATATTGTATACAGTACATATTCGAAACAGCAATATCAGTTATTAATCACTGTGTTTGGGTCTGAGAGACGGTAGCGAACAGCGAACGTCACTGAACTCCACGCCATCAAAACGGCAGTGTAACACTTGGATCTGCGAGGGACCACGTAGACAGGCAGGCTGCTACAACAGCCTGGCCAACTTGGCCTCCGCCATCCAACTACTGTATATGCACTGGCACCTGCCTTGAGCTCTGCACGCGTCGCTGCGTGTACCGCTCGTAATCATGGCAGCGCATACTATATGTTTCTTTACGTAGTCTGTATATTGTACGTTAGGGAATCGAATTCCTGACTTGATACACTCCACACAAAAGTAAACAATCATAAAGTGTGACGTGTGAATTCATCGTGAATATAACCATAAATATGATTCGAACATGATTACATAATATATTGTTCCCATGTCAGAGATCAGTAAATATTTGTTACACTGGTTGCGAAGCAAGAAGATTACTTAATACCGCACGTTTTAGAGAAGGCAACAAAAGAAACACGACATTATGGAGAGCGATTCCAGTAGAGATTTTTGTGTGTGGTTTTACCTAAATTATCTCTCAAGTGGAGACAAACTTTCTTCCGCCAGACTTATAATTCTCATTGTTTTCTTCGGCGTTTTAGAGTATGAAGTATGAAGTCAAACTAAACATTTTAGTTTAAACGGTATCTCATTGCATCGTTGAAGCAACAACATGTTAAGTACATATCATCAAGCTATATTCTTTAAGGGAAAAACGAAAATAATGACATCCACAAAGAATTATGTGAAACCAAGACATGCGAGGAAACCTAACAGTGTACTATAGTTGTACGAAACACTTTCTGAATCCATTTAAACATAAACAAAAAAAAAAAACTTTATACTCAGCTTATAATATTCAAACCATTTATTTATTTTTCTTACGATAAATTTATTTTCTGTCATAAACAATATATTTCGAAAATAGTGTGGTGCTGCTGTATTTAACTGTTGTTTAATAATTCTAAATAAAGGATTTTTGCACCATATTTCCTTGATTAACTAGAAACATTCAATTCAATTTAACTTTAAGCTACTGTCCTTGGGTAAATGGGCTTATGTAATCACGCAAATATCTGTCTGTGATGTACTGTATGTCCGCTCATAATAACATTCGAACCCGTGAAACATATTTCACCTAATTCGGTAGACATACAACTTAGTAAGGACAACCAATTCTGCAATGTTATGCCAAGCCGTTTGATTTTTTTCAATACGGTTGCTATTTTAATACAATAGGGCACTATTTCATATCAGGGGAATTATTTTACTAGGTAATACCAAATATTGTATTTTCACAGGTAATCATGCACGTCTTTAATCTAGGAAGGTAGGTTCTTATTGGTTTGCGATTGTGGAAGGTAGCACATCATGAAAGCAATAAGCTTTTTCAGCATATCTCGGAAATTATGCAATAGATTCCTGCCACATTTTGAAGGTAACTAGTACCTTTAAGGCCTGTAGTAGATCATGGTACCTTATACATTTAAGATTAAGTGGAACTTACTAAATTTTCAAAACCGTGCAAAATATTTCTTTTCAAATTTGATATATATATATATATATATATATATCCACACACATACATATCATCTAATTCTATTATATTTGATATGAAGAACATATCACCTAAATATTATATATGCCTAGAAATAACCAATTTCATTCTCCTTTTTGAAATATAGCACAACACGAAAAAATAAAATCATTGTATCGTAATTCGTAAAACAATCTACACATTCCTACCAAATTTGACAAACAATTCGTACGCTGATATGAATTAATTGGGCCAGGCATTTATTTGTAAATTGGTGGCAATATAGACTTTTGATAACTATACTGTGTCTATGAAACGATGTGACCAATTAAAACCGAACTTTGTATACTGTATCTAATACTATGTATGCCATGTTAACATATGCGATTTAAATGTGTAAGAAACTTGTTTTCGACTTGGTGACTATATATATATAATTTAGGTTCATTTGTTATACAGTGTACCATACTGTTTGACCAATTCCAACCAAACTTAGTGTGTTGAACGTATCACCTACATGCATTAAACATGCTGGTACATTGTCTTTTTTGTCCGCCATATTGTAATGTAGCACTACACGACAGTATATTGTGTCAAATGTCGGGAAACAATAAACCTATTACTACCTAATTTGGCAAACAAGATTCACCACGGGAATAAAATAAACATATATGTTTTACGTGGGTCGGTCACTTATTTTTAAAATGGCGGCCATACGAACATTTTGATTACTAATCTATAACCACGGAACCGTGTAACCAAGGAACAAAAAAAAAAAAAAACAAAAATTGAGAAAGGGTGGAAGGTGGTGGGGGTCATACAATTTTGAAATATTGCACATGTACTAGTGAATGTTATCGGTAATTAGGAAATTTGATCAAAATAACACAGCACATTGAAAATAAACATTCGAATTAAATGAGGCTTTATCAGCGCTTTAAGCAAAACATGTTATACATTACAAAATATCTGGAAGAATTACTTTCTGGGTCCATATTGGTAGGTTAAAAGTTTTTTTAACATGAAATACAGGAATTATCAAAATCATTCAACTTAACTTTATTTTTATAGTTGATATAGTGGGTACTTATATGCGCAAATATATGTCTCTTAGAGTTTAATTTTGTGCATATTCTCAGCCATTAAAATATCGTCACAATGAATCAAAACATTTCTTGTAGAACATTTTATTCTCTATACGATTTCCCACGCAGGAAAATATATTGTAGCGCTTTGTTAAAAACTGGATTAATTTCTCTAATCGGCAACCATTCTGCAATGAGAGACATTCTACAACTAAGATGCCCGAGGGCATCTCGCTTGTTTTCTGACAGCTTTGACAAATTCAAGTGCCAGATTCCAAAACTGTATAAGCTAGTTCACTTAATAGTCCTAAATGTGTATGTTTTCTTAATTTTATGCGATATTTTTTACAAAGCACGGCCCTCTAGGAAATTGAAGAACGAGGGCGAAGGAACTATCTATGGCCTTTTACGATGTTGTAGTCCAAACATAATGATGTGAGTTGCAGCGTTTGTTTCGCTGCTGCATGCATCTCCGACCTGAAACGCCACCTCCTCGCTCGCTTAAAACAGCAGAAGAAATCGGTATATTTGATTACCATGGCTTTATTGGACAGTCTGCATTAAAAAATTTGACATAAAATTGCATTACAACATTTGACTTGGATGGAAGTAGGGCCTCTGCTTCTACATGGCGGTATTCAAGGAAGCAAGATTACTTGCCTTTCATGTTAACTTAACGAAGCACTAAAATACAAGTAAAATAACAGTAATGCGGAACTTTACGTTTCCCTTGTCCCTTTTACAGAATAAAAGTAAAAGTTATTCCTCTGGGAATACCAGCTCGCCAAGAAAAGGGATGTGTGTTTTTATAATACTTAATCGCTTATAGGAGCTGTGGTGTTGTAACTGTCATACTACTCGCCTCGCCCCACGCCAAACGGGGGTTAAATCCGTATTTTCGTGTGTAGGAAACATGGCGGGTGTTTCTGTTGGCCGGTGGGTAGTGTCGGGGTACTCCCGATACTCAATTTTCTGTCGATGCTCCATCTCTACCTCTCTTCGACAACATCAGCGCTGAAGACCTTAGTTGTTAAGCGCCGTGTACGTCTCTCTCATGTCACTGGTGTTTCACCTACATGCAGTATATCACATCTACCTTGATAGTTCAAAGAATTACATTGCATTGTTCATCTCCGTTCTCGATTAATGTTAATTTTGTATCCATCGAATATCATATGTTACTTGCAGATGCCACTTAAATATGACGTTAAATACGGGTTTTGTACGTGCGATACGAACGTTTTCCTATTATCCCTATTATGTTTTAACTTGACGACAGAATTATGATTATGTTCGGAACCATGAGTATTTGTGGATGATTTTTTTTTCTTACGAAACTCGCAAATGCTCAGCTTCGGTTAATCTTGTGGTCTGTAATACATACTCTATTTCCCTTGTTGCTGTTAATACTTCCAGCTCTACAATTAAATGTTTGGTGAGGAAATCAAATCAAGTAACAAAATGGTAAAAGAGAAGACATATGAATGACATGAAAAATATACAGGAACAATTACAATTCACTTGCAGTGTATTACATTATTTAGTCAAACTATAATTTTGTCAATTTAATGTATACGTGTAACTATGAATAAATACATAATTAAAAACAATCTCAACATGTTTGCACCCTAACTTTGCTTTCCAAAGATATTTTTAATGAACAAATAATGAAGTCGATTTTGCTTGAGAATTTGTTTGAGTAAATAAGCCTAGAAACGTCTTTTTATACACGATATGCCTAGTGCCGGGACAAAACGAACACACAGTCAGGTGGTTTCCCCCATTCAACCGATTCATAATCCGTCTGGCTGTATGAGGTACCCACTGCGTGCAGCTCGCACTACTGTCCGCGCCAGACATCGTGACCCTTGAGCTCCCTCGTCCGTCAGTAATGGACTGGACGCGGACGGGCGCTGCAGCGGGCGAAGATTACTAACGGCACGGTTATCTATACTCCTTACTAAAAGCATTTTACAGGGCATCCTTTGGATGATTTCACACTAAAGCCTGGTTCAGTTCACATTCTTACCGATCACGCCAAACGAATCTGTCCAAATGTACACAGATATTCAGCATTGCCGTTTTCGTGCATGGGTGAAAGCTCAGTTTACGAATATAGGATTACGATGTAAATGCATGACAAAGAACTAGAAGCTAAATATATTTTTACTTTATTGTTCGGTATTCAGGAAATGTTACAAATATTTTACGAAATAGGCCAAATTTTAAAGTTATCTCAGAGGTACGTATCCGAAGGAAAGACTGCACACTTGTTCAGTACCTTACACATAGAGACGATGACGCATGTGATGCGCGTGCCTGGGTCGTCCTCAGCACTTCGCCCTTCCGGACAAAATACGTCCTGGTTGGCAGAATGCTTAATGAGCGAGTGAAGAGATTTGGGCGGCTCTTAACACAGAGGTATTAAGAGCCCTTTAGGGTAAAGCGAGATGAGTATGGAGCAGCGCCAGAATACAAGGGTGGGGGAAATGGGATATCAGTGAGAAAACCCGCCGACCAGCGGCATCGTCCTGCACGCTTCCCACATGCGAAAATCCGGGGGCGATCTGGCCGGAAATCGAACCCGGTTTGCCATGGTGGGAGGAGAGTATTCTAACCACTACACCACCGTGGCCCCGCAAATTACTAATGTTCACTATCGGATTATAGTTACGTCTTATATACACAATGACGTCGTAACAGCAAATGTGTACTAACACACTAAAGCCAAGTGTTTTTAAGTGTATTAATATTAGCGCAACGTTTTAAACTGCCATGTCTGCCTAAAAGTGCTCACTTTAAAGAATATTTTACTAACAGAAATAAAAACAACGTAGCTGTTGAAACCAGTATAAAAGAATAGCCGAAAAAAATTACTTTGCCATGCCATGAACTGAAGATAATACAGATAAATTATCTCTAAACTTTAAGCGCTAAAAAATATTTCGAAAAGAGATGACAATGCACGCTCAGTTGCAGGGATATTTGTACGAGAATGACTGAAAGCTTTCCAAATGCCCTATACGATTGATTGGCCTAGTTCGGAGCAGAACATCTATACGTTCGCTCGACCAGGTCCGCGTCAGCGTTCAAGAAGCAAGCTACTGTCTGCGCCAGACCTTGTGACACTTGTTTGAACGTGGGTGAAGGGGTTTGTTGGGGAGGGGTTTGTTGGGGAGAGGTGAAAAACTACGTACGCGGTCCTGGCTTTGTAGCATCCGACCTAGAAACATTAGTCCAACACACGCAGATTAACTGCTGATTCCGATTTCAATAGATGTATGTGAATGTTTAGGAACATATAAGAAGGCTATTTATATAATTGAAAGGGAAGCAGCAAAACGTATGTGTGGGTGTTGTGACCGCGAGGCTAAATAGGTATAAGTGTTAAGGAATGGCGATCAACGAAGCAGCTGATAGGGTTGCCAACTATTCTGGCATTAGTAACAGGTTTATCCAAAGGGTTAATGAAGGTTTGTTGTATAGTTGTCCATTTATATCACCTTGTTTGATATCACGAGTGCTACATATGAATATGGCATATATAGGTTCACCATATTGAAAATTGTAGGCAACTGTGTCTACCAGAAGACATAAAGCATAGTGGCCAAATAGCCTTGTTTGAGGACACAAGTTGCACCTAAGTTATAAAATTGGCAGCTATAACTTCAGTGGAGTGAACACGTCATACAACTATTCATACAAGAATTTTAAAGCATGTCGGACCATATTGCCTTGATAGAGGTCAAAAGTAATACATATGATAATTATATATTAAGTAGTCATAACATCAACTAATCCAAAATGACAGCTTACAATGCTTATCAGACGGCTTAGGATATAATGCATATTTTCTTCTTGAACAGGCTTCTACCTACACCTGCTAAATTATTAATGGCGTTGAACATGTTAGAATAATTAAATATGATGGCAGTAGTCTGTAATGTAATATACTTGCTGACTTTTATGTATTTTTCTCTAGTTTTTGTTTTCACAATCATTCAAGGTCATGGGGTCACGCTTCAGGTTATCTGCATCTAATATGGTGGCAGTAGTTAGTAATGTAATATTCATGTTGACTTTTGTGTATTTTTTTCTCGAGTTTTTGTTTTGAAGGTCATTCAAGGTCGTAAGGTACTTGTTAAGGTTACCTGAATTTTATATGGTGCCCGTAGTTTGAGATGTAACAAGTTTGTTGACTTTTGTGTATTTATTCTCGGTACTTTTTTTCAAGGTCATTAAAGGTCATGGGATCAAGAACGAGGGTACCTATATCCAGTACAGTGTAAGTTGTGTGTAATGTATTATGCTTGCTGACTTTTGTGTATTTTTTCTCGAGTTTTAGTTTTAGATGTCATTCTAAGTGATGGGGTGAAGATCAAGGTAGTCTGCATCCAATATTATGTTTTTTTCTCGAGCATATATTTTCAACATCATTCAAGGTCATGGTGTCAAAGTTAAATGTCGTCTGCTTCCAATATTGTGGAATTAGTAATGTATTATTCTTGCTGCTGTTTAAGTATTTCTTCTAGAGTTCTTGTTTTCAAAGTCATTCAAGGTCATGGGGTTAAGGTCACTGTTACCTGCATCCAATACGACGGACAGGTGATGTCGACCAAGATGGCGGTCACCTACTTAGATGGTGGCCACCTGTCACGATGGTCGTCTTTTACACCTTCCAAGATGGTGGAATGTGTATAGGTGAGGAATGACCTCTGGAAAGTTTATTTTTAAATACTTTTTAAACGATTTTTAAAATATTTATTTAATAATTTTAAATAACAATTTTTAAATATATATTTTAAACGATTTTTAAATAAATTTCAATCAATCATTTTCTAATTAGTTTTTAATGGTTTTAATAATTTATAATATAGTTTATTAATACATTTCAAAATGATAATTAAATAATTTTTATGATTTTTAAAATCATTTTGAATACTTTTAGTAATATGATTTTTAGAATATTTTTATTTTCCTTAATTTTGTCAATAGTTTTTTACTTTTTTGGATTTTTTGGGTCGATCCCGGGGTCTCGAATCCCGGTCACCTGGGTAGATGATCCCTGACCCTGGGTCGCTGATCCAGCTCCCTGATCTTACCCATGGTTACTGATCCGCCTGAGAAATCAAGAATTTTTTTAGGGGAAAAAGAGAAATCTTTAAGGAAAAAGGAAAAAAATGTAGGGACATTTAGTCAATTGTTAGGGAAGAAAGGGAGATTTTGAGGGCAAAATGGACAAAAGAGAAATTCCAACATGGTAGCGGGCGGTTACTCCGCTCCTATCATCTCTCCCTTTGAGTCAAAGTATTTTTATATACTACTCACAACATTACAAATTAAATTGTTATTGTGAATTTATTCCTTTTCTGACTTACACAGCTAAACGTAATAAACGGAGAATAAAGTGTTATAAAGTAGCACAAATGGTTGATAAATCAATAAATAATGCTAAACAACCACTGAGAAATGACGCTTGAGTGGATCAGAATGGACATCCCTATACGACACTTTGGAACTCTGATTCAGTATCATTTCATTTGACTGCATGTCATATTAATAATCTTTACGTTAGTATAACATCTACGGTTTTGGAAGTCAGATTTTGGCAGAGCATTTAATTCTTTATCTCTATTTGTGCATTTCTTACAGACACTGAATACAGGCTTCTGACCGTTAAACCGTTAAATTGGTCAACCAATTTGGACTCAAACATAGAAAATGCTATACTTTATCCCGCAAGGAAGGTAATTCTTAGAATAAACATTTATTTAGGAAATGTTTATATGTGCGAATGTTTCGTGTGTAAGATAGTCCAAGATAACGCAATTATAAAATTTGGATATAATTCGCTTATTTTGTAGTTGTGGGATTGACAACGATTTATAACAAAATATATATAGAATGTTGGCCAAACATGTGTGTAATGACAATGTGGTATATTATTAAACAAATGGTAGTTGTGTACACCACAGTGGCTAGCATTCGCATAACTTGGCGTCAAACATTGAGAGACCAACTGCTAGAAAGCACACTTACACATGTATTCACCAATCAGTTAGACTGGCCAGTGTGGTGTCTTCCAGCCACCAAGTGTTTCAAATTTGGTTACTTAACATTACTAACATGGATCGCCAATGAAGGCAGTTGGGTGAGAAACCATATCATGGCACAATACGTCGAGTTGAACTGTCCAGCTTAGATGTAACGGTACTATAGGCTGTTCGCGCTAAAGTGAGCTCGTTACACTTTTCGTAATGGTGCTATAACACACACATGGCACATGCAACCACTTTTATTTAACTTCAGTTCGTGCATAATTGAAAATGAAAACTGAGTTTATACTTAATACGTAATCTTTATTGACATTTGGGTCGTACACCCATACATTAAATGCAAGAGGCATCAAGAAGTGCTCACTTTAATGCAAAACATTTATTTAATGCGAATATTTTCCTTGGAAATATATCTAGTAGCTAGCTGCACGTGTTCTATTTATGTTATTACTTTTTTTAATGTGAATATTTTGAGTATTTTTAAATTACCGTAGATCTTTCAAGAGACTATAATCACTCCCGCAGATAATATTGTAGTAATTTCGTCTTATAACAATTTAATAATCAATAACTATTTCTTGTAATCCGAATTTGGATAAGACATGTCGGGTAATCATCACGGTTCATGTAAATAGGCCTTTACTTTATGAACGGAACAAAATTGTTTAACTTTTCCGCATTATCATCACATGGAACAGGAAAACTGCGCGGATTATTTTGAGGACAAGCTAAACTTTATACCCCTATAGACGTAATCCACCTTTGCATTGGATTACAGTTAACAAGGCTCACTCAGGAATGTGCGAAGCAAATACGAAACTTGCAATAAAAGACTTCTGGGATAACGTGCTGTGTGTTTTGGAGTAATATTGACCACTTACTGGAGAAGCACGCAGTGAGTATGCAGTAGTTGATCGAGTATTCATTGGACTGAGAAGTCTAGACTTCAGACCGTTGATTCCGACACATTTCATGGTCTCTAATTATCTTACACATGAAAACATTATTTTACATAGTGTATAATTTAATGTTTTTAGTGATTATCACTTTATGTTTTCAAAGATCTCGTGTGTGTGTGTGTGTGTTGGCAAGGGGATTTATAACGTAATACCTCATTTAAAATTTAAAATTATGCATGATTTGGAAGTAGTTTTTTCCAGTTGTTCAGTGTAGTCTTTTCAAATTTATCATTTACTATTTGTTTTCAGATACGATACAGGTAATTTCATAATTCCGACGGTTTTCGCCACTAATTTACTTTACCTGAAATACATATAATATGTTGGAATATATTCGGACTAAACTGAGCTGAAAGAAATATTATTAATGTTTTGTATGCTTTTTCCTCCAAAGCCATGTTCCCTGCAGCAGTTAGGCACGCCCACTCCGCGTCACGCGCCTGTGACTTGGGAGGGGGCAGCCTGCCGTACATACCCGAAGTGGGACTTAGAAATTTTTTTCAGCTACACGAGATCGCTCATTTTTTTGTGACGAGAAGTGTACATTCGGTATTTCGCTGGCTCATAAGGTGCATAGTTCTCGTCATCATACATGTTGTTCGCAACACAGTGCCTCTATACACACTGAGCCACACAGCCTCTTATGCCATTCTCGAGAAACATGTACATGTCATAATAGTTCAAAAGTTCGAGTTTCATGGCAGTCATCTCCAGCATGGCATCAAATGCATAACCAGGTAAACTTATGTAATGAACGCTGTCCAGTCCGTATGTGACTAGGCAGAGGCTGCGGAAGTTTTCAAATACATCGGCAAGTAGTAGTACATCTGTTTTCATGTATATATCTGAATAATTCTTCAAGATTCGGCAGTCAAATTTGCCCCATACTCGCATATGATCATATGAGCATACTCGGAATCACTCATGTTCGCATCTGTCAGCCTATTATAAAACTTCTTCGGTGGTACCTCTTTTTCGCCCAATTTCTCGATGCTGTCGATATAATCATAGGGGACGACTCTCTTCCCTGTCACATGAGCCAGCTCATCAGAACTGAAGAATTAAGATGTACTATTGAACTTGTTTGCTGGCAGGTTCCCTGCTAGGGTTGACAAGTTTCTGGCCATGAAACGGAAACTGTCGATAAATTGAATGCTGAACTTCTCTCCAAGCGGTTTTCCAAATGTAACCATCTTCTCTTCATTATGTGGTATGATGGTGATGTCTTTGTTGTCATATGCTAGTTCTCTAAATAAAAATTTTCATTGTATGCCAGGTTATGCAAAAATACCGGAAGCCTCTTCGGTCGTCTTCTGAGCAAATCGCAGTTGTTACAAGCTGCTCCAATGTACTTGCCCTTAATTGGCAGTGGTCCTGTACCTTCATGTTATCTTTTCCGAAGCTTCCTCTGCAGTGACAGCATCTTGAAGCTTGGAGATAAGATGAATTTTGTGCTGGAGTTAGTGGCAGCATCTTCGGTGAAGTCTCATAGATCTTCTTCACTTTCTCGCCGATCTCAACAATTTTTTAATAAAAATTTTTAGTGTATCCATACTTGCGCAGAGTATAGGTTTTTGTGGCAGTTCTGACGTCAGTGTTGCAAGAATGATATTATTGTCTACATGTACGAAAATACAGAAGCTGTAAGCTTCGTGCTTCTGGTATGCCATCGTGAAAGTCTTCTTAGGATCAGCTCAACAGGTCTGAATAGATACCAAAATTGCTTCGAAATCTGAGTAGATAACAATCGATAGTTTGTACTGGCACTGAATATTTCTGAAGCATAGCACTGGAGGTCTACCATCCTTTTCAGGCTGTGGCATTTCAGCTCGAAGTGTTTCATTTCCAGAACGAAATTTCTTGTGTTTAGCCAGAGACTGTTTACCGTTGAGCCCAGACCCTTGTGGTCGATCATCAAAATGCATCAGGCATCTTTTACATATATGCATTGCGCCATTGTATACTGTCTTCTGGGATCGTACCAGTTTGGATAAATTGGAAATGTGGCAGTAGTGGGATATCTCTTCGTCTGATAAAAGCAGCAAGTGTATTTGATCGCCCTTTTCATCACTGGTCACTCGGATAGGAAAAATCTTTTAATTTTCATCAATGGAGTAAATATTGACCGGTGTTTCTGGGTTCTTCTTCTCAGACAATTTGATCTGACACACTGGTTTTTGGAAATGTGATGTCTGAAAAGTCGTAGATATCTTCAACATTGCTGTTTCTTTTGTCTACATGTTCTAGATGAGTACCTTCCACGAACTTGGCCAGTCCTGCCCATTTGAAACACACGTGGTCTTCATTTTTTGGATTGATTACCGCTTTCTTAGCCTTGAAGGAAGTTGGAAAATCTATCCATGATGATGGCCTTAGGGTATCTAATTTGTTGATCTGGAGTTGGAGCCGAGTGACACAGATGAGCGTCCATCCAGATTCTTTCTTAGTATACTCTCTTTATTAAGTACAGAACTTCTCAATACTTGTTGACACAAGATGTCTTATATCATCAGTGTTGTAGACTGGCACTTTTTTGTCTTAAAAGCTCTTGCATCCATCTGGTCTTCATGTGGCTCTGGCTTCCCATAAGTACACTCCAGTACGATGTTAAATTTAACTGCTCCACGGTTTTCTACTTCTTTTGTTAACTGACCAACAATGTTCTCGTGAATGTCTACTAAATAGTCACATATATCTCTGACATCACCATCATTCTCTGGTACATATGTTTTTAAATTTCCACGGAATGTCGTCTCTGCCTCGACGAAACCATGGCTACTTACTGTGCCAGATCCTTCGACGATTTTTGGTCGGACTGATGTTTTGGAACAGGATGGTAGAGAACTATCTATTGGCTGCACACATCTCTTCTTCTGGGCTGGCTGTGCTGATTTCTCCTTACAGACCTTCAGGTGAATGGCTAGGTTGTCACAGCGGGCAAAATAGACACTGCAGTTGTTACACTTCAATAGGCCACGTTCAGTATTGAACTCGCATCCTGCTTCATGACGCCTCACATTTCACAGTTCAGAAAATTGCCTACGATGTATTCCTCCACCACAGCTGTTCTGCCGGTGAAGAAATCAAAACTTTGAACCCAATGACAGGCATTGAAGAATGGACAATTACCATAATAAGGCTACTACTATAGCTGGCAGGCATTCCGAACTGTTTCATTTTTGTTATATCCACGTAATAGACTAGTTAGGACTCTGTTAATTTTATTGACATGGTAGGGTTAGGCCACATAAATTTGAAAACCTCCCACAATATGAAATGTTCAGCAAAAATTTAACTTTCCATGTAAAAGTTGTTAGAAATTCAATAAAAAAAAAAAAGTGAAACAAGTTATTTAAAGCTCAAAATACATCAAAAATATTCTAACAACAATTTAAAAACACACTGTTTTTAAAATGCATGACCTTACTGGTTACTTCATAATTCCTAAACATGTGCCTAACTTTTGGATGATTACTTCACTAAAATCATTTGATGGCCTCTGATATGAAATAATATACTTGCTGAATTATGCAATTAACAAAACACTCTAAAACAGAAAATTTAACCTTCACAATGTAAATGCCATTTCACTATCACTTCGCAGTAGTTCAGAAAATGGTGGCCCACAACAAAAAAATAAAGTATCTGACACTCAAACAGACAACTTTTTAAGGTGCCTAGGATGAACTAATGTAATACACAAATACAAAAGAATTATTAACTGCATATATGTAGATAAATTATGAAGAAAGAGAGCTGAAAGACATTTCACCAGGATGGTGGAGACCTTCCACATGGTCTATGATTGGAAGACGTTTACCTGTTCATGATGGTGTTGCAAACAAGAATGCTACAATTACTATGTACCATAATCCCATTTATATTAGTTGTTATATTTATATTTAAAATAATTATATTTCAAAACATTTATTTTTAAAATAATTGTGATTTTTTTATTATACATATATTTTAACATAGGTATTTCCACAGACAGACATACACCCCAACTGATTAACCAGACATACATACACCTCCACTGATTAACCAGATATACATACACCCCCACTGATTAACCAGACATACATACACCCTCACTGATTAATCAGACATACATACACCTCCGCCGATTAACCCACATACCTGTGACAATAAACAGTGATACACGTTTCCACAGGGAACTCACTAGGAGCATGCCACTCTTGTGGTGACATGCAGGTGTAATTGAACAGTTGATTTAAGATCCATAATGCAGGCAGAAAGCCTGTATTTTGGCCATAAATACTTAAACAAGACAGATGTAATTATACGAATCTAATTGGTATAAAACTAGAAAAAAATTTTTAATATTATAATGAGTAATATTTTTCTTCTACACCAGCAACCATCAGCTGGCACAGTACTTTGCAAATGGTGGTGGAGTAGTTGAATTGCAAGTTCTCTTTCAGTCATTGAGTACAAACTCCTCTTTGCTTTTCCTTTTTTTTTTTTTTTTTCTGAAAACCATTAATTAAATTACAACCACAGCACACCACAAGGGTGTATTGTCCCTATGATTCTCCTTATAGGTGAATAAATTTTGCTGTAAGTGGTCACAGCATGTAAGTGAATGAGTATTTTTTTATGTGTGTGTGTGTCACTATATCTTGATGCGTCTGTAATAGTAATTCTCAGAACATCAGTAATTAATATTGTAAAATACCTTTAAAATAAGCTAGGCCATAACCAAGAAAACCTGCTGCTTTGTCCTGCTCGAACGATAAGGGGAAGCGACCCCAGAACATATGATTGATTATTCACTTAGATAAAAATGTAAGAAACTAAAAAACAATTATTATAAAAATGAATTATTTTTTTACTGTAAAGAAACCATTTACAAGAAAATAAAATTAATTATATTGCAAAGAAAAGATACAAGGAAGAAATAAATAAAACACTCAAATACATTTACATACACTATTATATATAATAAGGATGATGAACAGGTGTGCCACCAAATCAAAAACTATAAGATTCTCTTACATTACGGGTAACTTGGTGTCTAGTAGTAACTTGTTGATTCACGGTCCAAGAACGGAGCACACCATTTATACAGTAGCTGTGAGTTTCTCCACGCACGTGTCCAGACAGGTTGTGACCTGTGGCAGACATGTCGGTGCTGGTCGTCGTAAAGATTTGCCAGCTTGCGCAGGGAAGGACAGCCATACTCGCACTGCACATCGATGATTTCAACTTCGTTTTTGCACAAGTCGCTCAGCCATTTCTTCTGCTCAGGCCCTGGCACGTTAACCAGTCCTTGTGGATATTGCATCAGCAAGTCGCGCAGCATGTTTCCCACCTGATGGTACGGAATCTTGCCTTTGTCCCACTCCAGTCCGTGGTGGTACTTGGTCTTCTTGTTTTTCTCGTCCATGAGATTCCACGAATAAGGTGGGCGGAAGGAGCACGTGCGCAGTTTGCCATCATCTTTGTAGGTCACTGCGATCTCCTTGAGTATATAGCTGCTCTGGCTCTGGCTCTGGAAAACTTTCAGATTACAGTACATTCTGATACAAACTGAGGTGAGGAGCAGTGATCATCCTGTTTATATATGATTAACTCATCATGTTCACCAGTTCCGAAAAACAGTCGTAGCTCACTACTCTGTTGTGCAAAATCAAACAGTAGGCAGCAGTGTTCGCAAGCACATTTTCTTTGGAAATAATTTCTATACAACAATCCACCACACCATTTTGAACTCGCTCGTTTTGTTTGGTTGTGTCGAAGACCAGCAATGGCACCGTTCAGCGGAATCTTTCTGGGCTCAGGACAGAGTAGGACTCGCGTCCATAATAGGAGGCTTAAAACTGAATATACAGGTAATATGTCAACATAAATCCTTCTTGATCGAAGGAGGTGTTCAAATGTACATACGGATAGCTTTCGCTATTCCAAAATATATTTATGTTCTGGACTTTGTAGTGGTTGAAGGTCGATTTTTCTGCCGAAATGTTGTGTTGCTTGTTCGTTTGAAATGCCAGTATGACATAACGTGGTTTCTCCATGCTTGAAGAAGTCTTCACAACCTAGTGGTTCCTCGTGGCAGATGACAGACCGGACACATAACCAAACTCCAACTCCTGAAGGTTATGTCGATGATGTTTTCTTTCTTTACGTAGTTCAGTAGCTTCAAGCGTTCGCGGGTGCTTGGAGTCACATGCGGAACAAATCCGTCCATGTTGGTCAGGGTTACGGCGACGGGCTGTGGATTTTCTCCAACTTCCAACACTGCATCGAGATGTTAGATGGCTAGTATTATCACCAGTTCTTGCTTGGCTCCTATTATCATCTTCCTATAATCCTCAGTGAAACCAAGTAGCGTCGATAGTGGCACACTCACCTCGAACTTGCCTTCTGCGAAGATGGGAACTTTGTAGCCATCTTCCATTCCCCAGCCTGCCATTTTTATCATGTCGAGATTGTTAGGCATGAGCAAGAGGTAGTTTTTTATGATGGTGGTTATAACCACATCCCACATTTCGTCAATAGTAACACTATTCATTTCATACATTACTCACTCTGTGAGGTGAAGTATACTATTGGAACGAACAACGTTGTGGTGGGGTGGGTCTTGTTCCCTTTCGTGAACGTACTTTTGATGCACAAGAATTACTGTGAAGGTAGAGTGTAGATACCTTGATGCTGTATCGGGATTCGAACCTAACGCCCAAGGGCGTATATGGACCAGTCAGATACGGTTGGTAGCAATGCAGCTCAAACTTGTCGATACTGTTGTCGAATTCTGCCTGCTGGGCCACTTTCAGTATGTTGTCATCTTCCATGTCTGTTCATTTTCAATCCTATGTTACGTAGAAACTGTTTGGTGTCAATTGTTAGCATGTCGGTGTCTCGAGCTCTACTGGCCTCTGGTTTGGCGCTGCACTCGACTTTATGCATGGCACGCCTAGCAAAACTCATCCCATTGTTTCAAGTGGAAGCACAAAGTGATTTTTTCGTTTCTGACGTCTATCTGCTGACCTTCCTGATCGACGATTGATACGACTACTTAGTGTGCGCTCTTCGCGATCACTGGAACATAAATTATGCTTTTCGGAACCTCGACCAGTTTATAACCTAGTGGGGCCATCGACGCGAACTCATGCAGAGCATTTCTGGTCTTACCATTGACGTAGTAGCCGCTCGCCAAATTACAGTTTATGCGTAGCACGTTCACTGAAAATATGTTCACCGGCCACGATGATTGGTGCATTTTACAAGCTTTGTAGATTCGCATCTCAAACCCTAGCATTGGTCCGATGGTATCTGGTTAGCTAAAATCGATATGTACACTGCAAAATATTTCTGCCTTCAGTGTGTTTGGGTTACAGCATAGTTTGAAAGTCACATCTGGTAGCATGGATTTTTTGATGGAATTAGCGATGTCCTTCAGTTCGTATACATCGGTGGGAATGCTTACTTTCTTCATATCACCTTCCACTACATACCGGAATGTAGAAGTCACATTTTTTTCTATGTTGGATATGGAGTTGCAAGTCTGAAAATCCGTGTCCGACAACCCACTCGCCTTCCAGCTGCAAGGGCGGGTAAAACGTCACCCTCAGCTCGGATGTCTTACCACTTTGAATGATGGACACCGACATACTGACTTGAAAATATAGATGCAAACACCTTTTATGTAAATGATTAACAATTAATTATTCGCCAACAATTTATTTTTATTCCACTGTGATAGAAAGTAAAGACACAAATGTCCACAGTTCCATGTGTTAGGCAGCTGCTCCATTTCGTAATTGTAGGTTAGTTTGCAATTTTTCATGTGCAATCGCAGTTAGGGCGGAGGACGCAAATTCCCAAAACTGTCATAATAGTTTCATGTTTATCCTTTTTTGCATATGCTACCCAGTGTGTGCCAGGTCCAGCTATCTTGTTCAGATTAATTATGGCACACTCATTACATTTTGGTTTAGTAGGCAAAGCATCTCTCATGAACACTCCTATAAAATTAGCTATCTTTAATTTTCGTGCAAACAGTTCTAAATCCATGTTCGTGAGCAGCTATTTCGGTAGAGGTTTCATTACCGCCTTCTCCTGTTGAGACCCTTTCCCTTTCTCGCACTTCCTCCTCGGTAGGGCCGTTGTATGTAAAGTTAATTTCCTTTTTTTTAGCTATGGCGATAGCTTCCAGTTTATGGTTGTGGGAACAGTTTTCCTCCAAATGCTTATGTTCGTTCGAGGCTCGTTTTACCGCACTAACGATATTCATTACGGCCCCGACGATACCCCCCAGGGCGCCGATTGCAGGTATCAAAGCAAGAAGGAATCCTGCCTTGTTTTTCTTCCCTCTCCTCTTCGAGCTTCGTCTTGCTTTCTTCGCTCCCATGCCCATTTTTACCATGGCTCTCATTGCGTTGGAAACACCCCACACAGCCATTTTTTTTTAACCAAGTCCAGTATCTGGCGGTTTTCTTATCTCGTCATCCTTTTGTGCAAGTATCTTGTCTGCCTGGTGCCTGATTTGCAGATCCTTGTGCTGGGAATAAGCGATATCGTGCCACTTGCACGCCTCATCCAGCACATTGATGCCCGTATCACTGTGTGCCAACCTTTTGACTAGCTTGATTCCTAGCCCACAGAACCTGCATCCAGGAATGTGTAGCTCGAATAGTAAACTCTCTTTCAGCGTATCGATGAGACCACGACCGGATTTTGATGTCTTTACCTTACGACACATTGAATAAGACTGACTTGAATCTTATAAATATGTCCCGTTTATACTTTTTCGTTTCAGTATCATTCTAGACTTGGAACAGTAGACTTAAATTACTAGTAATGTATTTGCTCTGTCGCTTCTGTGGTAAAGCATTTACAGCTCTGCATAGTGTGAATCGACATGGAATATCGACCTGCAGAATGAAGAGTTCGAGTGTGACTTTTGAATGCCAATTCTGCCAGAAGCTATCTACTCGGAGTGATAATTTGAAGAGACATGCTAAAACTTGTAGCACTAGTTCTTTGCAACTGCAATCATCACCGAAGGTACCGCATTTATCACTGAACTTAGCACTGTAGGCACTACACTTAGCACTGCAGGCACCACACTTAGCACTGGAGGCACCACATTTAGCACCACACTTAGCACTTCAGGCACCACATTCATCACCAAAGGCACCACAATCATCACTAAAGGGACCACAGTCATAACCAATGGCACCACAATCATCACCAAAGGCACCACAGTCATCACTACCTATACAAGATTGTAGGGGCAACATACAGATTGTCAAGCAAGATGTTACTCTACCCATATGCATTCTTGCTGAAGGTGAAGCTATCTCCCACGAATCGCTACATGGAGGCCTATTTCCGAACACTGTGCGCTGCATCATCGCGGGACCATCGGGTTGCGGCAAGACATGTATCCTACTGAGCCTGCTGAAAGAACCGGACGGTCTTTGGTTCGAGAATGTGAACCTGTATTCCAAATCACTCCAGCAACCAAAATATCAACAATTGGCATTAATACTGCAGGCCGTGGTAGGCTTGGGTTATTTCCCATGCAGCGATAACGAAGCCATAGTGTTACCGAGCGAAGCACTGACAAACTCGATATTTGTCTATGATGACATTGCCTGCGAGAAACAGACTTGTATTCAAGAGTACTTCAGCATGGGACGACATGCATATGTTGACTGTGTACCTCGGACAGGCTTATTCGCGCATACCCAAACAACTGCCTCATGATAATGCCAATATGTTGGTACTGTTTCGCATTGATGATATGAACTTGCAGCATGCCTACGACGACCACATCAATACGAACATGACATTTGCAGAGTTTATGGATATGTGTGCCTTGTGCTGGAAAGAGAAATATTGATTTTTTTGTGATTGTAAAAAAGTGGCCTCTATATAATGGCAGGTATATGTGCTGCTTCGATCAGTTTATAACAAGACACTGACTATGAGTCACAATACAATTTCCAAGTTCGGACATGGTCTATGCTCCGATGATGAAGATGATGATGGAAATGTGCTAATGAAAGCTCACCTCGACGATATTCGCAGGGGTCAGTCTCTACTTGGGCTAAAGATTGAGAGTGTGAAAAATGAAATGGTGGAAGATATGGTGGCTATAGACCGGCATGTAGGGGGTGTGCATGCACAAATAATAGACCGGATCAACGTGTCGCATGCACAGAGACAGGAAGAATTGAAGAGACTTCAAAATATGTTGACGTCCTAGCTAGCTGCCAAAACCGATGTTGCGAGAATCGAAGGGAAGAGGCTTACAAGCTGATAACCAGCTGTCTCGATGAACTTGGTCGACAACGCCAGGAGGAAGCTTTGCCTCGGCCAAATATCAAACATGAAATGAAGGTGGAAGGATCGACCTCGACAAGTACATGGAAAAGAAACCTGGAACTGCCCGAATCGGATGGTGGCATCACTAGCGATGAAGATGATTTGCCCTTAACTTTTGATGTGTGCACGTAAATGGAAACGAGCACAAGAGCACGGACCCGAGGTGGGCATGCTGGTTGGGCACTACATCGCTTCCTACTCCGATCAGAACAGTGACAAGATGTACGGTCTGCGACACCATGCAGAAAAATGGTCTCTTGGAAATAAGGAAGCAATGTTTTTTCCATAAGATGTGATGCAGATCGGTAAGTGCAAGGCGAAAATGACACATGGTCTGTACAATCCAGTCATGTTCATTATGCGAACGATAACCTCTCAGGGCGACGATTTAAGGACACGACCCATGAAAAATTCGGCATTAATTCAGGACTGTTTCCATGTTTAGCCGATACTACTGGATCGGGTTTGCTGCTACAGAAGATCGATGCCAAACACAAGGTAGATTACGTGTATTGGGACTATCCGAACGAACTCGTCGATAGACTATGACTACTAGTAGCTTCGCAATCTCCTGGCAACCAGTCGCACACCGACAAGATTATATCCATCATCGAAGAACTTGTTGAAGCTGGCTATGACATGCGATGACGAAATATGCCGTTTCTGGAGAATTGCACAGGTCGGCATGAAGGAATTACCCTCGGAGAAAGTACATCATGAAAGGGCTGAACGATAATTTCCAATCCGATTTGATTGAAATACAAGACTTTGCTTGTGCGAATAAAGACTACCGCTACATTTTGACTGTAATTGACACATTTTCCAAGTATGTCTGGACCAGGCTGCTCAAGTAGAAGAATGCACATGATGTCACCGAGACCATGGCGGATGTGTTGAGCGAAGGACACATACAGAACAATCTCCACACCGACGACGGTAAAGAATACTTTAATGCTACTTTCCATGAACTGATGAAAACGTACGGCATAAATCACCATTCCACGTACTCTGGACTCAAGGCTAGTATCGTCGAGTGTTTTCACCATACTCTAAAAGCCAAATTATAGAGACATTTCATGACGAATGGAAACTACAAGAGGCTTGAGCTACTGCTGAAACTCGTTCACGAGTATAATTCTACCATTCATTCTGCCATTCACACGAAGTCCAAAGATATCAAGGACGACTCCCTGCTTCGGTCTGTTTATTTTATTCAGATGAGGAGGTACACGTACATGTCTAAAGCCAAGATTGGTGAGCATCTCCAAACAGCGCGGCATTTTCCACGAAGGCTTCCATCACAACTGGTAAGCAGAATTGCACAAGGTAGTTTGCATACGAAATTGGTATCCGCGCATGTATTACTTGGAGGGCCTACAAGGCGAACCCATCATCGGAGGCTTTTGCACAGAAATTTCCAGACGTGTATTTGGTGGAAAAGGTGCTGAAACAATACAATAGACGTGTGTACATAAGGTGGCTCAGACACTCGAAGCGAGACGAGTCCTGGGCCAATGAGAAAGACATTCTGAAGTAGTACTTAGCAATGTTTTTTTTAAAGTGGTGATATATATATATATATATATATATATATATGGATTTTTTTTAAAAATAAGTGTGTTTTTGCTTTACTTTGCATTCATTTTATTCTTGACTGTCCTTATATGACATATTTGGTTGGAGATAGCTAGATCTGTGCAGCTGCAGGCTTGTACTTGCTCGTGAAGCCTGATGACTCATTCTCTTTATTTACCAGTCGCTGTGCAGGTACAGACTTGCTAACACTAACATTCCCACACACATGGTCATCGACACCATACAGGTGTGAAATTGACTTGTAAGCACGTACAGACTACAGTTACCAGACACCAAGGGGGAGTAGAAATGTTATGTGCTGACTATGGCAATCTGACACCGTCCAGGTGCGAAAACTGTCAGTAAGCACATACAGACTCCAGTTACTG
The DNA here is from genome assembly GCA_029891345.1 of Dryococelus australis. Lineage (NCBI taxonomy): Eukaryota > Metazoa > Arthropoda > Insecta > Phasmatodea > Phasmatidae > Dryococelus > Dryococelus australis. The sequence continues at coordinate 59,502,402 of CM057003.1, read as the reverse complement.
TGCAGGTACAGACTTGCTATTGATATTTACAAGGTCAGCTAGTCCTCGGATAAAATGAAGGGGTTAATGTTGTGATGAGTTTACATCAGTACCATTCGATATAGTTGTTAAGTAAGACTGGAAGGAGGGGAGGTGAAGATGGGTCTGGCGATGACTAGAGTGTGGTGGTTAGGTTAAGTGATTGTCGAGAGAAATAAAACAAATATATTCAGAGTTATTACAAGATGATTGGGTTAGGTTAGGTTAGGTATGGTTAGGTTAGGTATGGTTAGGTTAGGTTATCTTAGGTTAGTCGAAGTCTGGTTAGGCGAAGTTAGGTTAGGTTGAGTGGATATTGAACAGTTTTTATGGGATGGTGTGGGAAAAAAATTATTTTATGTAAATAAAAATCGAAAAAGTGTGATTAATCAAAGTTCATAATATAAAACACTTAACATATATTTACTAAAAAAGATTTTATGTATGCTTATAAAAATCCAATATGGCGCTTGTCAAAGTAATATAATATTTTTGACGATATATTCCCGTCTGCCTGACAAATACACATATGTAGACTCGTGACTCGATACACATTAAAGTTTACTAAAAAGTATTATATATAAAATAAAGCACTTAAAAAAAATGTAAGTTAAATCTTCAGTTATATATATATACCAAAATAATGAAAATTAAAAAAAAATATATATATATATATATATATAAAAATAAATACTAAAAAAAACCCTTAAAATAAAAAAAATATATAAGAAATAAAAATGAAATGTCTCTAATGAGAAGCAAGATATTATTTATGCTTTACAAGCTATATACTACTTATAAACTCTTGTCCTGGCACATGTCGCAATAGCCGAGTGGTCTAAGGCATAAGTCTGGCAGTTCGATCCTGCACTATTCCAGATGGTACTTTGAGTTCTAAAAAAGTAGCGCCTCTAGCGGCCAGTTCCAGAACCAATATGACAGTGGAGTGCATGCGACAGTGGAGTGCATGCACTCTGGCCAGAACCAATATGGCGGTCGATCAAAGTGAGTAATCAGTGGAGCGAAAGCGACCCCAGCGCTCCTAGTGTCAGATCTAATGTGGGAAACAAATGACAAACTAAAAAACCTAGCTGGCGAGTATAACGGATGTGAGAGACAAATGTAAAAAAAAATGGCGGCTTCCAGTAATAGCCGATGTAAACAAATGATGAATGAGTGGGAGAGAAATGAAAGAAGAGAGAAAGAGAGAGACAGGAAAGAAGAGAGAAGGAATGGAAGAGAAGAAAGAAAAGAAAGAATGCAAAAGAGAAAAAATGAGAGCACTCTGAGAAAACCAGCGGAATACAAGAGCATGAAAAGTGACTAACTGGCTACCAATATGGCAGTGTACTGGCTAACAACATGGCGGAATCCAAGATGGCGGACGTATGGCCGAAATTACAGCGCGGGAAGTCCGGAATCCAAGATGGTGGACAGAGCCCGAGCCCGCTCCTGGCTCCTGTCCCAGCTCTCTCATTTCCATACTACTTACTTGTAACAAAAATTTTTTAAAATCATATATAGACATATCATATTTTAAAAAAAACTTGTAAGGAAATTATTTTATATATAAATACATCATATTTACACATCAGGTGCTAGAAGATATTTATCAACATATAAAGAAATATTATATGTACAAAACACTTAGGAGAAATAATTTACATTATTAAAATATTTACAGAAACTATGCAAAAAGATTGGTAAACATAAAACAATAAGATAATTAAACACATCGACATTTATTTGTACATAATAATGAATTTTTTACACATAGAGTAAAAAAGAAAAATTTTGCCATCACAACTTTTAACTGCGTACGTCAATATTTTTTTAGACTATAGGACTTGTATGTTTCTTCAAATAAAAATTACGAGGAGAATAGAAAGTTTCACCTAGAATTTTTTATAGACGGAGCAAAGCTCCTATGCACAAGCACACACGAGCACCTCTGGCCATGGGTCCGGTGGCGTTGTAAACTCCATAACATCGTTTAGAGCGTACTTGTAAAATATTTCTCATTTTTAATTTCATAATTAAATTCGCAATTTGCCCTGTCGTACTTGTTTGAACGTCGTTCGCCCACAATTTATTTTTTCATTGCTTTGATGTTCGTGGGAAATTTTGTTTGCGGGCAGCACAAAGGAACTACGCGCTCGTCACTGTCACAATCCTGCACTGATAATTCAAGAGTCTTACCATTAAATACACTTCTTTCAAGGAAGAAATTAACATTTTCGTCACACCGCTCCACAGTTACACTAACAGCCGGCTGGTCCCTGTAGGTTACGCCGTGCAGTAGAGGATATTGTTCTGGCCCGTCCTAATAAGGACTGGCACCATACAATGTAAATATTTTGTTTGCAGAACAGGCGACTCCGCCTGTTCAATATGAGCCTGTTAAGACTGGGTTGCGTGTTCAAGACAAAGACGGGTTTCTCCTTAATCGTCTTTATATAAAACTCAATAACTCACAAGCGCACAACACTTACAATCGTTACGTTATGACAAACGGCAGAGTAATTAGTGTTTACTTCTATTCAATTACGTTAAAGCCACTTGTGTTACTTACCAAACTAATGTCTCTCCGACGTAAGCCTTTGGAAGCAGTTCACATTTGTCCTTGTTGCCGAAGGCTGCGTCCCCTCGACGTATCGGAAGCGGCGGCCCCTGGTACAACCCTCTCGCGGTCCTTCTTGAGAACTCGGCCACTGGCTGACGTCCTAACGGCGTCTCGCTGGCGTCTGGCCCCACGAAGAACCTCGCGCTGGCGTATATCGGCGCGTTGTTCGATGTATCGCCATACTGTTTACTGGCTACCGTTTGTCGCGATCACTGGCGTCCTGATTCCCCGCTGAATGTGTTGCTAGGTTCACGCGAACGTCAAGTAAGGGCTCGCTCACACCACAACATTATGCACGTGCATATTTTTTTCTCGGGAATAAACTGATAACCAGGACACGCTCCGTCGTTGCGAGAAGACTTGGTGGAAGGTCGCGGCCTCGAGCCTAGGTACACTTAGCATGCAACCGGTGTGCAGTTGGAGGCCCAGTCCGCGAAACCTTGCCTTTCACCAAATGCATATGACTACCACATCGCTCCTCCCATTTGAACACATAATAATTTTTACTTTTTCGGAAGATTTCCTATAATACACTTTCGTACATTCTTGTCTTGCTTACGTAAACATGGCAATTTTGTTTTACCAACTCCTCCAGCGAACAAGAAAGCGTAGAGTCAGGAAATAAATTGTAAACGTTTTTACATTCGCACGTTAAAGCATCCTGCATATAATAGCCTTAGAAGCCATAGTAGCAGCAGCACAGCCAGTGAATTGAACTGTCACAAAATCGAATTTGCAGAAAGCCTCGAGCATCTCGACAGCTTACGCGTCGGTAGTCACAATTCAGTTCACTCTACTTGCTCAAGTCTTCTGACCTGAATTGAGGAAATTCGACTATATGCACTTCCATTTCAAAGCTGATGGGACTGACTCGCAGCGAAACTTGGAGAGAATAAGCTGTAGGACGTACTGGCCGATGGTTGCGGGTTCGTGCTACTAGACGGCATGGACGAAGTTGCTCCTCCTGCCATAATCGTGGGGATAACCTGAAGAATAATATCTACATTGTCTTCTACGATGCTGTTGGTGTTATTTTATTCTTGACTCAACATCATAACTATCGTAAATCTAACAGGGCCTTAAACCCTGCTAGTTTCTTAATGGTTACTTGATGTTTCCTCTCAAATTAGCGAATAAGGGATGCCGGCGAGAAAATGACTGCTTTCCCGAGGGGAGTTTGGGGGCACCTTAGAAAAATTTAGTGGTGGAGGAAGGGGCCGGGGGGGGGGGGGGGTGATACGCATGCGCTTGCGACTCAAATAAGCCGCTGATGTTCGAAACGAAGGTTTCCTGAAACGCACGAGAAATTAGTCCATGAGGGAGAGGGAGGGGGAGAGAGAGAGAGAGAGAGAGAGAGAGAGAGAGAGAGAGAGAGAGAGAGAGAGAGAGAGAGAGAGAGAGAGAGAGAGAGAGAGAGAGAGAGAGAGAGAGAGTCAAGTGACGTGGTTAGCCAATGAGAATCACTGGAGGGGATGGAGTAATTAGTGGATCGAACGAACTGAGTAGTTAGCCAATGAGAGAGATTGTCACGTGACGTGGTTAGCCAGTGAGAAACATAGGTAGAATTCGAGCGAACGCATCTAATGGGTCGAATGGAGGTTTCCGAAAACACACGAGGAAATAGCCAATGCGTGAAGTGATTTGGATGGCTCTTAACAGCGAGGCCTTGAGAGCCGATGAGAGTGATTGAAGTTAAAATTTAGTGGCGTCGGAATGAAGGAGTAGGGGAAACGGAAGATCCCAGAGAAAACCCCCCGACCAACGGCATCGCCCGGCACGATTCCCACTTGCGAAAATCCGGTGACCCGGCCGGGGATTGAGCCCGGCCTTGGTGGGACGCAAGCGTGCTAATCGCTCAGCCACCGTGGCTCCAATTAGCCAATGAGAATTCTGGGTGAAGATAGAGGGGATGGTAAAATTAGCCAATGCGAATCAGGGTGAGGGTGGAGTAATTGGTGTGGGAACTGGGAAATTAAATAATATTGGATTGGGGGAGTGGTTGTCGTCAGTCGTCTGCTGGGCCTTGTGCCAGGAAAACCTCCAGAAATGTATTTTTTTTAAATAGATTTTTTAATAATACATTTTAAATAATAAACTTATAATAATATTTAATAGTAAATATTTTCGTAATTTTTAAATACATTTTCATATTTTTTGGGGAATTTTTTGACATTTTTAGGATTTTTTGGGTTTTTTTAAGGGATTTTTGGGTTTTAAAGGTCAAAGGTTACCGGGGTCAATGTCAAAATCAAGGTCACTGACATCCAATGTGCCGGTAAGATGGCCGATGTGGATCGGAATGACAGCATGAACAGCTCAGAGTTCCGACGCCGAACGCCGATGTGCCCAAATGCGGATAATTATTCTACTGTGACAAAGGTACGTTTAGGTGAGAGTACAACTCTAAAATAGTTCACTGTTAAAGGAGCCCCACTTTAAGATGAAGAACATCTCCAGAATATTGTCCGAAATGCTTATGTACTAGCACGCCATTCTTGGAGGTACAGCGCCACAAGTTGTGTAAACATATGTTCTAAAACAGCATTTAAAGGTATTCCGGCATTAATTTTTAAGAACAATATTTTCAGGATTGGAAAACTGTGCTGACGTTGGATATCTGACAATGGGAACGAGTGGCATTATCCAGTAATGGTTACCCCCAACTTTTCTAAAGCACTGACAAAGTTCTATCTTCATTCAGGATATTCCTCCGCCTCGTGCAAACAAACAAAACTGAACCATAACGTTACACCAAAGGGACAACAAACCGCATTTGTAAGCACTCACTTCAATAATAATTTACATTAGAACTATTTATTACTAGACATTACCAAAGCATCCATTTTCTCCCTGTTTTTATTCATTTTAAGTATAAATGAAATGTGATAATTTATTGATAAAATATAGGCTAAGTACAAGAACAATTTAACCAGAAATCAGAGTGGAATGAAGTGGAGAGATTGGGGCGACTCTTTACATCGAGGTGAGTATGGAGCGGCTCCGGAATGCAAGGGCGGGGGAAACGAGAGATCCCCGAGAAAACCCACTGACCAGCGGCATCGTCCGGCACGTTTTCCACTAGCGAAAATTGGGGGGGGGGGGGGGTGACCCCGCTGCGAATCGAACCCGGTTCGTCTAGGTGGGAGGCGAGTAGTCTAACCACTACACCACCGCAACCCCACGGGAAGACGGGGATTTTAAAATGCACTAAAAAGAAAATCATAAATTTGTTATATTTAGTTCTAATTTCAGAAGGGTAAATTTTTTGTAATTTTTCTCAAGGCTTACATGTAATTCCCTTTGGTTGGTTCTCTATGAAAAAATTATATCATACCAGTAACTTAACCCATTTTAGAACTTATAATTTTTCTTCTAGAATAATTATTCCATTCTTGTCGTTTCATAAAACTTAAAAATCTTTGTAACTTTTGAGCCGTTTCAGTTACCCTACTTCCCTTTGAATGAATGTTGCAATGGTGGTTAATGACTAGACGGAGAAGTCCAAAATATCTCAATCTAGTCTACCTCCCTTGTTTCAAAAAGGTTCAATTATTATCGTAGATTACGGCAGGATTAACAGGAAGGTGGAATAGAAGAAATTATAAGACCTGCAGCACATTAACTGATGAGCAGGGGAGACCTTAAAACTTTTTTCTGGCAATGTATATTCCTCCATAACCTAATTTGCAGATTGAATATTTATCAACAAAGTTTGCCAAGGTACAGAAAATATCGTTAAAGTTATTTTGAAATCCAACATCTTTTTCTGAAGTGGTTCGTTTTACATCTGAAACTGTAAGAAAAGGTCCATTCACTATTCGATAACTCCTGACCCACGTGGGAAAATATTGATATATCTGAAACCACACAGACTTCAAATATTCTATTAAATAGTCTTTTGTGTCATGTTAAGCTTTGATTTTTAATGTCCGGTCATTAAGTATGATTTAGAAGATTTGTAAAACTATACCCTTAAGAAAACATTATTAATAAATATGTTTAAACGTGGTTAAAAGATTAAAAATATTTGTAACATATTTGTTAAATGGTTTCAGCCAGTTGCCAATTTCAGTACGACATTTGCGCTGTGGGATTATATTCATAAATACATTAAACAAAAAGTAATTACCAACGCGTGTGTTATATTTTACCTTACGCCATTTGCAAGTGGGAGCCAATGTCGGGCAATTATTTGGAACAAATTTAAAGGGGGTTTCTTGTTCATTGCAAGCCGAATTTTCATACACATAAGAAACAATACTCAAAGTCTTCGCGTCCTGTCTGGTTCGTAAAATACTTACTGATAAACTGGACAGTACCCCGCTTTAGGGAATATCGGTTGGCCAAAGGACAAAAAGAGCGAGGGGGAGGGAGAGAGAGAGAGAGAGAGAGAGAGAGAGAGAAGTAGAGAATGAGAGACAGAGAGAAATCTGGAAAGAGAAGGGAGGAAAGGGTAGATACAGATAACTTTCAGAAACCCAGCCAAAGCGAAAAACCATTATTGATATTATAGACTTGAACGACGATGTCAATTGAATGTGCCTGTAAGCTATTCACGGTAAAATGAGCACTTTTGAAAGCCTTGCTTAAAATCTATTTGTATGCACGTAGTTTGTTCTCTCACCGTATGTAAAATTAACATAGCCATGGGCCTCATCACTTTATTCGTGCGTCGGTCAAGTGATACTGTGACATGATTAGAGAAGTAAATATTTTACAAATCTGCTCATTTTTACACTTCGATGTACTAAAAAAAAAACACAAAGCGAAATAAATAATTTAAATTATCATGAATAGTTACCTAACACATTTTAATCGATGTTAAGATACGGCACTACTTCCCATCCATCGGTACCAACTTTACTGGGCGCATACCACTCAGTGTGCCCGTTAAATTATAAGGCAGGTAGGAGCAGTGACTTTTTTCTAAGGTTGATTTCAAAAGTGCTCATTTTATCGTGAACAGCCTTTACCTGCTTGTCACAAGAATAAACTAAGGAGAAATGACTCAGTAATATTTCTAAACAAATCAAATAATGTTGGTTTGGGAGACATGCCTGATATTAAGGGCTGTGTAGATGGGATCAAAAATGTTCTGATTACAATCCGGTCGACAGTTAATTTATTACCAAGGCATATTTTATTTCCTCTCTTTGCCTCTTGCAGTTGTATGTAGGGCAATCGACAGCCCCTAACGGCCCGGCAGTAAATATCCTTGTTGGACCCCCTTTCCTACTTTAAGGGTAACATCCTCCGCCATATTGAATTATTGGTTTTCCTAGCTTGTTTACATTTTAAAGAAAGAAAATTCCGAAAACACCCTTATACCCAACTACTGCAGTTGTAGACGTTTCACAGCAGCACAGTACAGACACAACGACTCAACTATGAAGTTATAATTATGTCACAATATTAATTCTGCCAAATTTGGGCAAAATGAATATCGTGGCGTAAATACAAGTTCCCAGTACAGTTGTTATGTCTGCGCGGCTGTGTAAAATAAAAAGCTAGTTGGGTATAGAAACAATTTCGATATTTTTAAAAGTTAAACATACTGGAAAAACCAAGGCTCTTCACGTTTAAGACGCCCGTCTACCTAGAGCTTTTTTCCGCCTTTGAAGCCGAGGGGCCAGGGAGCGTTAAAGGCGACACTGTCACGCGCATCAAGTACCCCATCGCCGCTAAGAGCAAGGCTATGAATTGGCGTGCAGTATTCTCGTCGTGCTGTGTGTACCTATGGGACTTTCAGCGGCGACCCTATTATTTTATTGGTGGAAAGTGTGTAGGAAAGTTCAATGCATGCCCCTTGACTAGTTTTATATGCATCTGACACGTACATATTGAGATGGAGTGTTTTGAAAAAGCCGTTTTTAGTCTATGTGGCGTGTTCTGAAATGGTGTTTCTAATTAACGCGAGGTCTTGAAAACACTCAACAGCCGTCGTCTGAAATGTGTGTTCTTTTCGTAGGTCAGTACACTGGACGCACGTTTAATAGTTTCGTAGAAAACGTATGTTTCAAACACTCTGCAACGCACTTCCAGCGCCAGGTAGACGGGCGCCTTAATTGAGAATCTTTGAACTCGACCTTTGAAAAATGGCACTGCCCCTACGTACATATATTTTAACGAGCACACTCACTGACACGAATACAATTAAGTTGGTAACGATGGAGGGAAAGCAGTTCCATGTCTTTCCGCTGATTTATAAGTGCTATGTTAATAACTGTGGTTACTGAAATTATTTATTTTGCTTTGCGTGTGCGTTTTTTTTTACGAATAAAATTGTAAGAATAAGAAAATTTGTAAAATATTTCCTTTCATAATAATTTCACAGTTTCACTTCTTGACCGACTCATGGATAAAGTGAACAGGCCCATGGCCACGTTAATTTTAAAAATGGTGGATGAATACAGAGAGTGCAAGTAACCAGATCTTAAGCAGGGTTTTCAAATGTTCCCATCGTGAACAGTCCATAGTGGCAGTGCCCTGTGATATTCTCCGCTTCAGGATGCGTGTAAGACACGCGTGAACCAGTGGCGTGTGGTGAACTGTTGCAAGGTAAGCTGGCGTTAGCTCTGTACTGTGTATCCTGTAGCTTGCTAGTTTACTCTTCCTCCGCTAAAAAGGTAGCTCTGCACATCACGTGAGTAATGGGGCCCTTGGTCGCTCGTTGTAAATTGTCGGAATTCATTCTGTTTCCTACTGAGTGCACCGAGAATGTACAGCAGTGAGCAAGCTGCGACCTACCTAGCAACACAAGCCACTGGTGTGACCAACTGTCTCGTAGTGCGACCTCGGGCACGCAAGCGCATGGCAGCGGAACATCTCCACGTTCTCAGAACATACAGCTGGAATCAACACTACCGGCTTGGTACATTCCCACGCTTCGCCACAGCCACTGGGCGGAATAGTAGCTAGCATGCAAGGACGGTTATAAATCTCTCGTAAAAGTCGAGTGTAAACAATGCCACCTTTAGAAAAGATTTTATTGTAGTTTATTACAGTGTTACACGTTTCTGTCCTGCATCTCTTTCCTTTCCCCATCCCGCTTAAGCGGGGCAGAGTGATGACCCGAGGAGTGCGCGGAGACTTACAAAGGAGTGCCGCCACCGCGATAAGCCTATCGGAACTTATCGTTACAAGAATATCATGGTCGTCGCCCCACCTCCTTCAGCGTGACACGGAGTGCGGACAACCTTCTGGCTAGGGCCAGCGAGACTATTTGAGGCTGTGTCCGAATTTGCCTGAAGTACATAATTGTGCGTACCTGTCCCCGGAAGTAATATCGTAAGTGCTTTCTGAACTGCAAGTGAAGTATACAAGTATACTAGTAAACGAATTAGTATACTACTCGCATACTTGCGGAATATGTGCCACCATTTCGAGGAGCAATTCGTAGGTTACTATTAATTTTCGACATAATTATTTGATTTAAAGTTTAACAGGCAACATTACTACTTCGTAAACATAGAATTTTGAACTGAAAAAATTACTATCGCAAGTTTCACCTTAAAAAAAAAAGGCATAAGCAATTCCTAACCTACAGAAGCTAAAATAAAAAAAATCTAAACTGCACTTATATAGAATAATGCAAGACAATAAATGTTCATGTAAATAAAATTTAAATAATATTTCATACTTTATTTAACCAGCAAAACCTTCGCAAATCATCAAATTCTTAGTCGGAATACATACACATTTAAAGTGGTTAGCTGGCTAATAACTGGCAAAGCCAACAAGACTGTCTCTGCGAATTCATCAAGACTGGTGCGAAGGGTAAGTGAAGTATGCAAGGATGCAAGTACGCAAGTATATACCTGAGTTCGGACACGGCCTGAGCCGCGACGGGCATACGAGCTGACAGTGTAGAGTTTTGGAGGGTTGTACGGCTGTAAGAGCCAGCTGGGCGAAGTTAGCGAAGCGACAGGCATATGAGTTGGCAGTGTAGAGTTGTGGAGGGTTGTACGGCTGTAAGAGCCAGCTGGGCGAAGTTAGCGAAGCTACGGGCTTTCGAGCTGACAGTGTGGAGTTGTGGAGGGTTGTACGGCTGTAAGAGCCAGCTGGGCGAAGTTAGCGAAGCGACGAACCGCGGAGCTACGAGTGGCGACGACAGTGAACGGCGAGAATGAAGTCTGCGGACTGCGAGCATGGGCGCAGTGAAGAGTGAGACTGACGGGCGGGAATACTGAACTGGACGCGTGACTGACAGACATTTGAAATAACGACAACTGCCAAATTGAACATGAGTACGTAATGAGTGTGAATTAAGTGACAGTAACCAATACGAACAGCGATAAATTTTTTAATTAGAACTATAAGAGATATTAACTGCTGCACTCACTGAGAAATACAAGAGGAGTGATAGAGGCAGGTAGTTTAGTCTAGGCGATGTTAACGCCTCCTTAGCCTGAGCACGAGGACAACACAAGCCTCTCGTACAAAGTTCCTTGGAGCAACTATCTTGTGTCCTTGGGAGAGTGGGCCATCAGGCGTCACTCAAGTGGCTTCGTGTGCGGCCGTGTGTGTGTGTATATATATATATATACACACATGGTTGACCAGTTTGTTTTGGCGTCACACAAATGTAGCCGCTACAAAGGTAACTTTTCAGCAGCCGCCCTAAGGTTTGGTGTTATCTGTCATGTTGAATTTTCCACACTTCCCATAGCTTTCTTTTCAACGAAGTAGCAAAACATTCCTTATTATAGCAAGTTTACATTTTACAAATGCCTTCAAATGCAGTGGCCAAATATTATTCCCTTATTATCCGATACTTATGAAAAGTCAAGAATATATTGAGAATTTAAAAATGATGCTGCGCTAATTACTTCATAATTATTTGTCAAAAGGTCATAATTTGTTCTTCGTGCAGCGTAATGTACACTGCCAGACAGTTACAGTTGTAGTTTCGAAACAAGTGTCCCCAAACTATTTAAATAATTAATAAACCAGTATTTCAAAATGGCGCGCCGGGCCAAGCCTTAAGAGTGTGATGTACCCCCGCGTCCAAGGCCGAGCGAGAAGCGAGGGAGTGATACGGACTACACTAGCACGCACTTCTACTACCTCATCGCTCCTTCACACAAGGTGTCGTAACGCTGTACTGTGCAAATTATATCTGTAACGGTGGGGTTTTATTACACGCGATAAAAGCCCACAGATTAAACTACGCCTGTATCTTTGTACTTTCCTCTTTAGCTGCCTGTGGAAACTGCATAGACAAGCTCTTAAAATGCGGTATTTGACCATTTTCACGAATTTTTATCCCCAAGAATACACTTAATATGACAAGAGTAAAAAGGTAAGGGCATAGATAATTTTTTTTAATGTGTTCTGACAAAAAGTCGTTTTTGCAGGAAATGTATTTACCTAGATGCGCGCATTCGCGCAAACAACTATTAAAAATAAATGAGGGTTCCATCCCATTCTTAAGAGAACTGCAAGCGTCGAACAGAAGTAAACGAGAAAGACGCGGTGCTAGTTTTTGTCGAGGCGGCAAACTTCTTTCAAGTGAACTCGAGACTTTTGGAGATTCGCTGTTCCCAGCCAAGTGACTGATATCTGTTGGCGGAGATATGCACTATATTCTATTAACGGTTACTTTAAACTTTTCTGAAGCATTGCTAATGCTCTACTTTCAGGATATTCCTCCACCTCATACAAAGAAAGATCAGCCAGGTATAGAAAATTACACCAAAGGGACATCGTATCTCATTCGTGCGTACTCTGTGAAATAATATTTTGCATAATAACTATTTATTTTTAGGTGTTACCAAAACTTAGTTTTCTCACTGTTTTTATTAATATTAAAAATAAATAAATAATCATTACTTAGAAATAACATGTTAATTAACTGAAAATGTTTATTTTATGTTCAAACAAGTATTATATGCTTGTAATAGATCAGATAATTGGGAAACAACCAATCACGTTATACACGGGGTGATTTTTCAAAGGTTTGATTAAAAGAGTGTGAAGAAACGGTGCATATACTATAGCAAACAAACTACAGTGTTGTATGTTTCCAATGTATGTCTGGTGTGAAATTAAGTACACTAATGACGACCCAAAACTTTGCATTACACAGAAAACCTGGATTTCGACAATCAGTATGCCTTAGTCACCGCCTGAGTGAGGCCGCGTGTGTTTTCCAACCAGCACTTCTCGTCTGAAGTAGCTATCAAGAATCATCTTCGTTGTTATAATTACTTCATATCTGGTACTTTGAGCTTGAATAAAATACACCTCGAGTGGCTTGCTAGGCCGGCTGTTGGTGGGTTTTATATTAGAGCTTCCTTCTCTTAGACCAATTGCTTCCACCTTAGCCAAAGAGCCTGTTCCGCCCTGCTAGTTTTAGTTCGCCCTGGGTATTTTATTTCCCCAGTACCCTCCATATCTACTGATATGGCGAGCATTCCCCTATCCACCCGGGGAGGCGCCCGATGGGGGAATACGAAGCCCACAAGAATCTATAAAGCAGTGATACGCCCAATATCGACTTACGCTGCTGAGACAAGGGCGGATACCTAAAAAACTAAACGAATCTTAGAGAGAAATGAAATGAATATCTTGAGGAAAATTGAACATAAATCCAGGACAGACAATATCAGAAGTGAAGAGATTAGAATGCAGATGAATATCCAAACAATAGGGGATTGGGTAGAATGATTAAGAATGAAATGGAATTAACACGTATCCCGCATGTCATCGGACAAAACTGTGAGCGTGGCAAGATATAATTTACCAGTGGATGGAAAGAGATCGCCTGGGAGACCGAGAAAGAGATGGAAGGACTCTTAATTTATGGATGGAACAGGCTGTAAGCCTACTATGAAGAGAAGAAGAGAATAAGTTATAATTACCACGCGAGAGCAATGATTTTTATCAGCCATGCATCATTATTGTTCAGGGAGGGAGAGAAACCACATTCTCTGGCAAGGAAATAACATTTCTTACACGAGAAAGGGAAAAAATATTATAACAGTGGGCATTCTCTAGGAATCTCCACAACTTGATTCGCACACTGGAGGAAGTGCTGCTCCGCCGGTTTGACATCACTGGGACGCTACTCCCTCAGCGCGGGGGTGGATCGGACCCTTGTGAGGGACCTTGGCCACCCATACGGTTCTCAGATTGTGGAGGTAAGGAGAAGATAACCCCCTCCCCCCTCCACACCCATCAAAAATACTATATGCTGCGGAACAAACATTACTGTACAGGATTCCCAGGGTAGCGCCTGGGAGCTGTTTCCAAAGCTGTGTGTTACTCTCCTTTTCCCTGCCTGTACGGGATAAGGGAGAGTGGTGAAGTTAATTGAATTAATTGGAGAGGAATTTTAAAATTCATGACTTTTGTTGTGCTGTCGCAAGCCCCTGTGAGGGGGCTGGCGACAGTGTAGTAAGAAAAGCGGAAGGTAATTGCCAGATGAAGTTAAAATAATCGATTAAAAGTTCTTTCCCATGACTGGAGTTGCGAAGGTTTAATAATAAACAGATTTCATTGTGGTGTGGTTAAGTTAAGTTGCACGAATATTATTCCAGTGTATTTGTTGTAAAATATTAATAAGTATTGAGAATTAATTAATAAAGTAATAAAAGTAGTTGCATAGTGATTTAAATAACTACGGTATATTTAAATGCGTGAGTGTATGTTACTGTGTCGACCAACTGGGCTGGACTGACTGGCGCGATGCAAGCACAAAGTAGTTTTGTTTAAGAGAGGCCAGATTTTGTCCCGGACCGATCGGAAAATTCCGGCCATGTTCGGGGCTTGTTTGAAGTGAATTGCAGTTCGCACGAACCCACAACACGAGCTACAACCTTACACTCTGCGACTTCTCACAGAACCTTCACACCTCATGATTTTTAGAGCTATCACGCAGCTCCGTAGTGTACTCGTCGCACCTTCCTGGTTCAACGCTCGATCCGAGATGTTATACACTCATTTAAGATAAAGTCAGGGAAGGAGGAAGGACGGGAGTAGTGAGAGCGTAGGGGTGCGAGACCACTTGTGCCAAAAAGGGCCATAATGCCATAAGAATAACCTGGGAAAGGGCCTCAAACAAGAGGATACTAACTGGCGCATGCCCGTATTTGGAGCGAAGGATACTAACTGGAGCCCCCCCCCCCCCAAGCCATTTGACATACTTTTTCGACCTACTTCTAAAAAAATTGACCTAATTTTGAAAATTTAACCTACTTCCGAAAAATTCGATTTACTTTCTATTTTACCATTACGTAATTTAGACATCCGGCGCAAGGCACTTCCTGTCCGATTCCCGGGCAATGCATCTATGGTAATTTTGGAAAATTTTGAAAGTTGGACTTCCGGTCCGATTCCCGGACGACTCACATAATATTTGATATTCAAAAATGACGCAATCACATACAAGAGCAGCTCTCCGACTGATGTCTTACCGCCACGACGTCCCTTACTCGACTGACGTAACACTGTCACAGGTGTAAACAGTTAAAGGTCGAGAGGGGTGGGGGAAATGTATGATGTAATCGCATGTTCGATTCTCTACCAGGTCATATAATATTATTTTATTTCCGAATTTAAAAAAAAAATATGTGGGTTGGATAGGTAGTGGATGTAGTTGATGTAATGTTAAGTTCGGACTCGGGTTCGATTCTCGGACAGAACATGTAATAATATTTGATATCGGAATAAAAAATACTTCTTTTGGGTTTATTTATTGCTATGGGCAATTAAAATAACGTTAGTTTGACATATTCACATTTTGGTGCACTCGGATTCAATTCCCGGGCGGAGTATTTTCTAAAGTTTTTGGAAATTCCGGGTTTGATTTCCTGCAAAGACATGTGAGCAAGTGTTTGGAAATAACGGGATCGTTTCCCAAACGGGATACTTAAATATTTTGAAAGGTTTTTGTAAATTCCAGGAAAATTTCTTTATCACTTACGAGAGCAGCTCCATCGATGTAACCTCGCCGACATCCCGGTTTAAACTGACGTGATACAGCTCGGGTGATGACGTATAATTACGCAGGTACGTCCGCACGTCGATACGCTAAAGTGTAACCGTAAAGGTAAGCGTAAGCATAATTGTGTAACAAATATAGGCTCTTACGCAACCAACGACTGTAGTTAGGTATTTATAGATTAACGAAAGGAATTATTCAGTTGTAGTATATACACGTCCGATATACCAAGGTTCGATGCTCGGGCAGGTTATGTAGTATTATTTTACCTCCGAGATAAAAAAAAAATTATATGTGAGTTGAATAGCTAGTGGGAGTAGTTAATAAAACGCTAAGTTCGGACTTGCCTTCGATTCTCGAATAGGCCATTGAATATATATTTTTTTATTTTAGTTTTAAATACGTACACACACACACACACACACACACGCACACACACACACACACATACACATATATATATATATATATATATATATGTGTGTGTGTGTATATATATATATATATATATATATATATATATATATATATATATATATATATATATATATATATATATATATATATATATGTGTGTGTGTGTGTGTGTGTGTGTGTGTGTGTGTGTGTGTGCGTGTGTGTGTGTGTGTGTGTGTGTGTGTGTGAAATTGGTTAGCTGCAGGGATAGTTAACGTAATGTTAATTTCGGACTCTGTTTCGATATCAGGGCGAATTATTTTTTCTTATTGAATTTTTGGTTTTAAAAGTTATTATTTATGAATTTGATTCCCGATAGGAATACTTAATGTAATGTTAGTGTCAGACTTGGATTCGATGCTCAGAGAGGTCCCTTAATATTATTTTATTTCCGAATATAAAAAATATTTTTGGGTTACATTCCTGCTTAAAACACTTAATATAATGTTATTATTAGAACACCGACAATGATTCTCGGTCAGGTGATGCAAACATTCAAAATTTCCAAAAACAATATATATAAAAAATATCCACACACACGCAAACTAACATCTCTAAATGTTTCCAACCTTCATCGATTGCTAACTGTCTGATTTACCTAAACACGTAAACAATTTATACTTTATCACCAAACCAGTATACAGCCGACAACTACACACTTGCAAACGTACTCTCACCACATTCAGACATCAACCGACAAAGACTACTACAGATTTAACTTATAATAATAATTATTACTAATATAATATCATCATGCAATCACCAGCCTATTGAATTATGCACATATGTATACACTGCACGACAACAAGACTTCTACTGACATATGTCCACCCATTACACAACACACATACATCCTCTCAGCAAGATAGCCAAACTTCAACAGACGAAAATATATTTCTTTATTAATATTATTATTACTATTAGTAACATTATAGAAGGGGATATTACAGTTGCACCATACAAGTATACACCATCGCGTAAGAAGCCGAGAGAGAGCCTACATCCATTCCCTACTACTATCAACCCAAAACTGCAGGTCAACCGGGAAAAGCACTTGCATTACATAATCACGCTTCTATTGCTTACGAAGTATTCGGGTAGTGACACAGAGAATGTATTCTCATGCGTAACTAACGAATACAAGTATAAGTATCGGGTTCGATGTATAGACAGAACATAGTAGGTATGTAATCATTGGAAATACCGGATTTGATTCCCAGGCAAGTTACTTAATATTTCTACGAACTCTGGGAAATGTAACGAAATTCACAATTATGTATGTAGATTCTTCGGAGAAAAAGCAGGCTATTGCACAACCACACATGTTAACACCCCGATAGCTGAACTGCGACTATGTCGTAACCCGTCACCCGGTGCTTCACAACCGACCAGAGATGATTTGGAAACCTACAATACTGCTTAACTCTGACAAACAGCGGCTGGATTGATACGATGTTCTATTCCAAGAGCAGTAAATAAAACTCACGTGTTTAATGTAATTTTAGTTATTTCACTTCGAAAATAAATATATCAAGCGATATGTCCACGGATCTGTATTTTCAAGACGAATTTGTAGTATACGATGACATCACAAACATCGATTATACAAAACATGTTTTAAAAATACATGGTCTATCATTCCATACCATCCAGGTGTAGGAAGCTAACTGATACACTCATCGATT
Organism: Dryococelus australis; assembly: GCA_029891345.1. Lineage (NCBI taxonomy): Eukaryota > Metazoa > Arthropoda > Insecta > Phasmatodea > Phasmatidae > Dryococelus > Dryococelus australis. Next base: position 59,484,677 of record CM057003.1, on the reverse strand, counting down.
GCTGCTCAACTGATGAAACGTATGCATTTGCGAGAGGAAAAACGGAAGATGCGCTTGTAATATACAACTATCACCGACTTCGTGCGGCGAACAAAGTTAAGTTTGGAAAATTTATATTGTTTTGTAAAATTTCGAGAAGTTTGGGAAATTCTGGGGAATGCACTTATATATACATATGCGATCACTCATGTAGACTCTTTGGAGAGAAAAAGCGAGCTGTTACGCATTCACACGTCTACGCTCTGACAAATGCGGAGAGACTACCATGTTAGTCCATATGCATCTACATCACAACTAACTTGCTGTGAAGGGGTTAATGCACCTACACACACACACAAAACCAAAAACCAATCCACACACCTAACAATCTTCATCAAGGTTTATCATTGGCTAACTACTACAGTAATGCTTCAAATTAGTCAATTACTCAAATTCGTGCAACCACCATATTGGATTCCAAAAGTGTTACAAATGAAAGAAAATATATTTAATTAGATTTATTATTATCTCACTCGCATTGGCCTATAAAGGCTTAAAGAAATAGTTAATGATTATTTACTAATTACGAATATATGCACATGAATAAGTAGCAATATGAAATGGTATTTGTTTCTCACATGCATTCGATTACCATCTTAAATTGACTTGGCGTATAAAAAGACAAAACGTAATGTAAAAAAAAATTGTCCACTACGAGTTTGGAAGTTGTCGACATTGGTCTGCGGACGCAAGCTACAAACATCATCACCTGGAACTACTGCAGACAAGTTTCGAACCCATCTACACAATATGCGATGCGGAGAAACGTCCATGCACAGTCATCATGTAACACTTCGCGATGACCCTGTGAGCCAGAGAACAACATGCAGACCACGAGGCTGCCAAATGAAAGAGAAAGTCGTGCTGTTCCCGATACTGACCAGCCAAACACTAGAGAGCCTAGATACCACGTAAAGGAACCATTTTCGAAAGACGTGCCTCTGTGACTGCATTCTACTAACACCATGTATAATGTACAAACCCATTACTTGCTATGGCTACGTGCGCGAAGACATACATCGCATGAAGTATGGTATTACTTAAAAAAAAAAAAAAAAAAAAGTGTTAACGATATTTACAGCTCGATATCCTTTAGGAAATTTAGCGAGAACGTACATTTTCATATGCATTAGGAAGAACTTCCAACAAACGAAACCTTCAAAATACTACACATCTTCATTTGCGAACTTAGTAATTGAGACATTCATCTCCGTGTTCTGAACTTACCAACATCGTGTACCATACCCGGAATCTCCAAAGACATCAAGTACAGAAAATCTTATGATGGGAAACATCATTTTAGAATTATAAACAAAGACATTACATAACCGTTATCCGACATTGGATACACCATATACATTAATTTTGTGTTTCGTATATAGACAAAAACAGTTTCGAGAGACTAGAAATTCTCCGAAAACATTCATATCGATTCAGCCTACACTGTATAAATTATGTAGCTACACTATCTACATACACCATCAAGTTCAACCTATAGGTCCAACATGTTTATCTACACAGATGATGTTGTTCTTCCTTTCGAAACATTAAGAAACTATGATATGTAGACTTAAGGTATACGAAAAAAAAACAGTAAAAACAAATTTGTACGCGGTGTCACTATTTTTGTTATTTTTGAGAAAATGTGAATAAATGTATGTATGGATATATGTAAAAAATCTATATCTTAAAATAACCCATATGTCATGACTATATTCAAAACTGCTATACACTTAAAAGTGATAGGCAAATAAAGGTTAACTAGTGAACAATATTGACAGTTTTCTTTCTTAGAAACATAAATATTAGAAACCGATAAACATAAAGTCATTACCGTACATCTCATATCATTCATTACCAAACTCACAAACCTTCTTACATAATCACACCACACCTCTATGCGACTTAATTTTTTTATAATTATTCTAAGAAAAACCTTGTTGCAATTGACTGAGAAGTTCTGGAATGTTTCCAAAAGAGTGACATAATAAATAATGAATATTCAGCAACACTATTTATACATAATGAAATAACTACACACAAGTAGCATGTACATAGCGATATAAGAAACATATAGTATAATTCGATTTTTAATCACATACCAAGTAAACTAACAAAAATATATGAAACAAACTATCCGTCATTGGATGTATCATAACGAACAAGGATGGAAGACAACTATAGGATAGAGAATTTGATTCATATCCCGTCAAGGTCGCTAAGAAGTAATATTTAATAACTATCACGATTAAATTCACTCTAATTACACATTTCAACATAACCAAAGTATAACTTCCGACCGTCATATGTTTGATATTATGCATAACTTATATGCATGCCATCTTGTAATGCACTACATGAGCATCGACAAACAAAGAACTATCTAATCATACATACTCAATACTCCCTCACTTTATCATCGTCCCTGCAAGGAGAACAATGGTATCGCGGAAAAATATGTAGCCGAGTGCCTTATTTAGAAAGGCTACACAATCACAAACTACATAACAAAAAATAAATATACAAAAATAAAAAAGAATATTTTAAAAAGTTAAATTAAAAAAAAAAAAGTAAAACCAAGGAGACGAGAGTAAATCTACTTCCAACATAGCTGTTAGGGCATGCATCCCAGCGACATGACATTTGGTACCTATCGCCTAAGAAGATCACAAACACCTAATACGACAATCCAGTAGGGAAAGTATACAACCCATGCAAATAGCAACTTCAGCGTTGTGCTACAGAATGTAACTCACATGCTGTCACATTACAACAAAACCTACTTAGATCCCATGCAACATACACACACACACACACACACACACACACACAGAGACCTCAAAATATTCAATTTTTTTGCAAAATTGCTTCACTCAAGACTTGCTGCTATTGACCCAAAATGAATCCAAAATGATCCAAATTGAACTAAATTAACCCAAAAGGACCCAAATTGACTCCAAATTGGCTCCCAATAACGCCAAAACACAAGCAGAATGAAGTAAATACCTAAAACTTCATCGCTTGATACCACTTAGGTTTAGCTAAACACACTATAGTTGATTCACGATAACTTCGGCCTTTTCTGAAGCCCTGCCAAATTTCTACTCTTGGTTACTGTGTTAGGCCAAGGAAGACACGCAAAACACTTCGTCGACGCCATATTAAAGGCTTGACGTTTGGCCTACGTCCTGGTGACGCTACCTTAATTTTGAAGCCTGATACCCATTTGATTACGTATTGAAGTGTTTTGCGAATATTAAATTAACCGTACTTTTGTCCAGAATTAATGACAGACTTGTTCATTTGTGATTTTCATGTTTATTGGAGACGTAATACCCAGTAGTCCTACTCTACTGATGAATTAAGCACCGGAGAAAAATAATACTGATTAATGATCTGACGAACCCAATAAGTTTAAGGAGTGAAGTTTCTATAATATTTATTTTTATCTGAAATTAGATTTGTTTGTGAATAATCAATTTGAAAGCTACAGTGACTTTGAGACTGTGGGTAACGATTTGTATGGAACTAATATGGAGCTCTTCAAACGCTTGTTAGGAAAGGAATCATTTAAGAATTATTTCTGGGAACTACAATTTAAGGTCATTTTTATTTTTGCAAGTTTAAGATATTTTATTTTGTGGCAGATTTTAATATTTTAAGTTTCATTAATTCTTCATCCTTGAAAGGACGGTGGTATAAAATCTGATACACAGTAAATATTAATAGGTCACATATTAATTGATTTAATTTGTCACAACTAATTAATTTTGACAGCCACATAATTTCTATTTATTAAAGTATTTTTCCTACAAGGTCATTGGAATCATTAATCGTTATTTTTCTGGTTTAATGTTTCTTTAATTAGAATCCAATTATCCCAGCGGTTTATTTTATTGGCTTACGTTATCCTAGTGTTCATGTAAGGTACACGAGTTGGTTGTCTTTCCTGCGTATTGCAGGGTTCCAGAGCCTACAAGGTGTTCGAACTAACGTAAAAGGTAATAAGGTTCAGTGCAAATACGATGTTTCGTCTCACACTATTATTCATTAAACACATACAGGTTCTATCTCATGGCGCCCATGCGAGAATTTCACTCTCCCAACCTTTAAAAATAGGTCCACCCATTGAAAATTCGCAAACTAACGTAAAGACTATCAAAGCAGCTATACTTATGTTCATACAAGTCTCTTATTTTGGTTTACATTGAACTTATACTTATATTTTGTGTATATCGATTATAATATTTTAGTTATAATCAATATGAGTATAATCAGTGAGAAAATAGGCGTGTTCGCAATGCCTAATAAGAAATGGTTGTTATGCAAAGTATTATTAAAGTGAGTGAGCTCCAATGCGTGCGTTGTCCCTTCAGTATAATTTTATATACTTGGTTGAGTTTTGTTTGCATGCGGCGGAGGAATATCCTGGAAATATAAGTTTAACCCAAGCGTCAGATAAGTTCTAAGTACCCGAGAACGGTCTGAAACAGCTGTAGACACTCGCGAGATCGCCATTCGCTATGCAGAAAAGAGGAAACTTAGCAAGAAACTCCAAACGCTACTATGTTTGCGGTCACAAAACCATTAAATAAACTGCGCAGGACGAGGCGAACACAACCACGGTTATTTAGGAAAAAAGCATATCTTGCCTCACGAGGATATGAAAGACGTGCTGATTGCACAAGAAACAACACCGACAGTAAACCGTTGTTTATGGCCATGATCACAGACCAAGCCTTACAGAAAACAAAAACTTTACGAAAATTAATGCGAAATGTAGAATCCGCACGAAATAATAAAAAAAAAGGTACAAACAAATAAATTAACAAACAATAAAAAAAAAAAAAAACTCTCAGCTGAAGCTCTTTATAGTATGTCTTCAGCGATATTTTGGTTAGCAAAACTTACACTGAGTCATGAAAACCATACAAATGTATCACATCTCCATATCAGGTGACAACAGAAAGAAGACTTCCGAAAAACAAACGCATTATTAGTATACTTACAAGCACGAGTGAAATATTTGTGGAAGCTTCTATTTCACGCGTAATCTTTAGTCGTTCGAAATGTAATAAAGATATATATCGAAATGTTTCGCATCTATAGTGGCGTAACTTTATTAATAGTCTATATATAGTTGTAGTTCGTTCTTAGAAATATTGTAGGTTTATTTACCACCAGGAATAAGTTTATATGCATGACTTGTCTGCTGTGTTTAGTCGTATACGCAGCGTTATTGAAGCTGACGATTGTAACACCAATGGTACAAGTATGTTAGACAGAAAGTGATATTTTCAGTCTGAATTTGCGACGTGTAAAAGTAGATATTCGTAGCTCAGTAGGTATTGTACAAAAACCCTAATCACACTTTCACTACTTACCGCGTGATTTCAAGAGCATCATGATAAAAACATACTTAAGTAAAAAGTAAGTTGAACATTTTCAATGTTATTAAAAACGCATATCGTATCAAATAGGTTTGGGCAGAAATGATCTTTTCTTTAATGCACCAGCACGTGCTTATGAAGAAACAAATTATTTCTTATATTTGAGTTAATTTTTATAAAATCATTGGTTCACCACGGCATTGACTGTATATACCCGACGTCCCATAGAAAATACCGCACAATGAAGACGTGAATCCAGCACAATGAAAAGTGAAGAGGATAGGTACGCATGTCTGTTATGCAGTTTCATTATACCTACCGTGTCTGGAGAATATGTCTGGAGAATATCTTCAAGGCTCTCGCCTAGCTGGAGATTTTTTTCCGCGTCTGAAGCCGTGAAGCGCAGGAATGATAAGGGCGGAAGTGCCGTGCGCATTACGCCCGACATCGCCGCTAAGCGCAAGGCTCCGAACTGGCGTGCAGTGTTCTAGTCGCGCTGCGTATACCTATGAGACGTTCTGAGGTGAACCTGTTATTTTATTGGTGGAAAGATTCTAAGAAGGTCCAAGACAGGGCCTTTGAGTAGTTTTGTATAAACCCTTCAATGTTGCTTCACACTTTTCTGAGGCCTGGCCAGCTAAAGTTTTACTTTCAATATATTCCTCCTTGTCGTGGTAAACAAGTCTAGAAAATTTCACCAAAAGGACATCGCACTGCATTCGTGCGCACTCAGTATAATGCAGTATTCCATTATAAATATTTCTTACTAGGCATTGCCAACACACCTATTTCCTTCCTCTTTTTTATTCATTTAAATTCTAAATCCAATATATAATTTTATAGATAAAATATAAGTCAAAATTCAATTGATCAACCATTCGGTAGGCCTACTTTCATGTTAACACAAGTATACAATTTTTGTGATACATGGCATACATAGGAAAGAACCCGACACATAGTACATGCGGTGATTTTTCAAAAGTTTGATTAAAAAATCGCGAAGAAACTGCGAATAGACTATATGTATTTGACGGATATATTTTGAGATACAGATCTTTAAGAAAGCCGTTCTTAGCCATTCTGGAGTACTCAGAATTGATGTTTCTAATGTGCGTGACATCTTGAAAGCACTCAACAGCTCTCGTGTGAAGCGTATGTTCTTATCGTAGACCAGAATATTGGATGCACGTTATAGTAGGGAAATGTAGGTTGACTCGTAAGGGCATGGGGTGTCCCTCGGAGCCGGGGCCCGCCATGTTGTTAAGTCATCGTCCTCCATATTTCCCCCTTCCCCCAAAAATTTCCTTTTCCCCCCTCAAAATCGACAAAAATTTACCTAAAAATGTATCTTTTTTCCCTAAAGATTCCCCTTATTTCCCTAAGCATTTCCCCTTTTTCCCATTTGCAAAAAAAAAAAAAAAAAAAAGGAACCCCAGAAATTTCCAATTTTTCCCGGAGCAGGCGACCGGGATCAGTGACTCCGAGCCAGGAGAGCAGGACTCATGACCTTAGACCTTGACCTTTAAACCAAAACGTCCAAAATAAATTAAAAAATATAAAAAAATCCAAAAAATACCCAAAAAATGTATTAATAAAATTAATATGAAATTCACTATCAATCAATAATTAAAAATTAGTAAAAAATATTTAAAAATCATTTAAAAACTTAACTTTCGAAAGGTCACCCCTCCCCCATACCAATTTCACCATCCTCGTAGGTACAACCGACGTCTATCTTGGTAAGCGACCACCATATTGGTAGGTGACCGCCATTTTGGTAGGTGACCACCAGATTGATAGGCGACTACCATCTTGGAAGCCAGTAACTATTGGCCATTGACTTTTGGTGTTTGGCCTTGACCTTTAACCTTTAACCTTCAAAATCCCAAAACATTAAAATAATCACAAAAATTCCAAAAAATACCAAATTTTTTATTAAAAAATATATTAAAAAATTAAAAATCCTGCCCCCCCCCTAAACCCTTCACACAACCAATTAGTCGGCAGGCCTTCACTCCCCTCGACAATACCCAGTAAGCAAGTATATTATATTACTTACCACCACCACCATATTAAATGAATACCACCTTGACCCCATGACCTAGAATGACCTTGAAAAACAAAACTAGAGAAAACATTTTTTCAAATTCAACAAGTGTATTATATTACTAAGAACCACCACCATATTATATGCAGACTACCTTAATATCGACCTTACGACCTTGATAACAAAAACGCTAGAAAAATACATAGAATTAAAAAAAACATTAAATTACTAACTACTGCCGCCTTATTTAATGAAAAATATCTTAACCTTGGCCTTATGACCTTGAATGACCTTGAAAACTAAATCTCGAGAAAAAATAAATAAAAAACTCAACAAGGATATTACATTACTACAACCACCATATTGGATACAGGTGACCTTGACCTTGACTATATGACCTTGAATGACCTTGCAAACCTTAAAAGAGCCCCACAATGGATTACGCCCGTCCAAAATAATACCTCCGTTCACTAATTTATTGTTGTATCTACTGCGCTAAATGATTACAACTTACCTCACATGGAAAAGTTGACAGGTCAAGTATGACCGGTAATTTTTTCGGCATTCGTTTAACGTCCAACATAATGCATTTTGTGAGTGCATTCTTGGCGTGTTGCATTATAACTTTTGATTCAATACCAAGCTGCAGGTATTTGCTATTTTTTGCAGGTGTTTACTGTATTAACTGCCTCTATTTTACCATCTAAAGGTACACGCCATGGGCTGCAGCACAAGGGACAAGGCATTTGCCCACCTCAAGATACTGGATTTTTTAATACGAAAGGTAATACATCCTTTACGGAGATTGTTTATTAATAATAAGTTTTCGGAACCACACTCGTAACTAAATGGAATAACAATTTTCGTAACAAATAAATTGCTTATTAGCGACGTAACTCAAACTCTCTGCTGGGAGGAGTAGCTTGGTTCTTCCTATTTCTCTGTAGTTTGCATTTATTAACAAAATATGATCTTGTTTTAGATATTATATTTAGGTATATTGTATAATTTGTTCACATCATACACTGCAGGTGTTTGTCGCATTTATTATGCGCAAAACCCAGCTGTAAATCTTTCGCTCATCTGCGGAAAACTTGTTCTGATTCTTATGTCACGCTTCCTTTTGGAAATAATAGGCGACGCCGATGGCACAAGCCAATAAAGCCGACCGAGGATGCGCCACTGGAATTTTCATCGAAGCAGAGCTCGAAACAGTCATCCGACATCATCAGTGTGGAAGCGTCACCTGTGTGATCGAGACTTGTAAACGTGTACGTTCATTTAGGGAATCAAACTAGCGCCGACCGCTAAAAGAAAACGTTCGCAAATAACATTTTCCGCTTCGTTCATCTAAATTAAACTCAGCAAGATGAATGCGGTGACGTAAATCCAGAGGCGGCTGAAAACTGTTGCATGTTATAACGGTGCTCGGACACAAATGTACACACTGGTCGCGTAAATGAGGAACCGGTAACCACTCTTGACCTGGATGAAACTGAGCATATTGCAAATACTCACAAGCAAGGTGCGATGTACCTATTGAGGAGTGACTGAAGAGATTTGGACAGCTCTTAACATCGAGTTCTTGAGAGCCGATGAGGGTGATTGAGATGAGTAAGGAGCAGCGCCGGAATGAAAGGGCGGGGGAAACGGCATTGTCCGGCACGATTCCCACGTGCGAAAATCCGGAGTGACCCGCCCAGGGATTGAACCCGGATCGCCCTGGTGGGAGGCGAGCAGGCTAACTGCTCAGCCACCGTGGACCCACCTATTAAGGATTTTACATAATAAAATACTTGAGAATTAAGCTTTAAGAGGGCACGGGACATAAATTAATGCTATTAAGGTTTATCGTATTTTTCAAATTTTATGGAAGTCGCTAGAGAAAACAAAGAAAGGGCAACCATACAGATTAGTTTTTACTAACTACGAGAGCAAATATTTTACCTGAGTGACATTGTTCTGCCAAGATATTTCTGACGCCGTCAATTTTTGTATGTTTTCGTGGCGTAAGACATTATGCGAAATTGATACAGTAATACTGCAAAATACTTGGTCGTTAAGTTGGCAAAACCTATTATCTAGGATTGCCATTTTTACGTTTTTCTATGTTGGCTTTCAAAAACCAGTAAACGTAAATCTACGTATTTGATGTTAATTTATGTCCCACGCAGTAAAACTTACAAAGTATCCGATCGTCTTGGCTTAAATCTAATTATACACATTGACGTTGCAACTTATTACCGATTAAGTCTCACAGTAGAAAAATATCGGAAAACTAAACGTGTAACTCGTCAACTCTTCAGTTTAACCACTCACAGATGAGCAATTCAATTTTGGTTTCAAATAACGAAAATGTAAGATTTATTTCAGCTGGCCTAATGCTAAAAGTAACTGTCGGCTGCAAAAATACATTTAAATATATACCTATGTCTTTTTAAATTTCAAATAACGCACGCATTACTACTGGCCGAATTTAGACGGCAGGATCATTATTAGTTTCTGCTTAATTATTTTTATTGTGTAAACCTCTTTAAAAGCGTGGCATGAACTCATCTGTAAAGCTACGTTTCAGTGGCAGATGTGTGAAGCAGAAAGCCATCAGTTTGCATTGTGATAAAACACACAAAATATAGAAAAAAAAAAAAACTATAGAATAAACGAAGTTGTCACGATATATATAGATTTTTTTTCGTGATTTATAATTCAATTCTTTGACTTTGCCCGTGACGCCATCTTGAGGCGAGCGATGTAACAGACACTATAGTCTTTTCATGGTTACTTCAAACATTTCCTGAAGCCGTGCTGAAGCTCTACTTCCAGGATATTCTTCCTCCTCATGCAAACAAAGCTTTAACAATATCTAGAAAATTACACCAAAAGGACGACGCACTGCATTTGTGCGCACTCGGTTTAATAACAATTTGCACGAGCACTATTTCTTGGACATTGTCAAAACGCTTATTTTCACTCTGTTTTTATTCGTATTGATTATAAATGAAATATAATCATTGGTGTATAAAATAAAAGTTCAATTTGACGAAAATGTATTAATATTTTTATGTTGACACAAGTACACATTAAACGCTCATGATATGTAACATAATCAGGAAACTACCAAACAAGTCATGCATAGTGTCATTTTCAAAGGCTTGATTTAAAAAAGTGTGAATCATCTGCGAATAGACTATAGCCATCGCGCCTTCCCTTCCTCTTCTTCCTGAAGACTACAGAGGACTATACGTGTCATCCCCTTAGAGAAAGGAAATATAATATACCTAGTGTTACGTCAAGTCCTTTAGAGAAACAAAAATTCTTAATTTTTTTTTTTCAAGTTCCTGTTCCTATTGCGATTTCACCAACGCACAGTACAAAATAAATTTAATGTTTAGGCAATTACGAATCAGTTAAACGCTATCTACGTAAATTTGTTAATCGTATTATGAAATCTATATGTATTGCCTAAGAATGTACATGGCATGTGCTTTCTTTCTAAACTAAGTTTTCGCCTCAATGTAAATATATTTCATTTTTATTTTGTAAAACCCATTTTTTTTTTGAGTATTCACTCATGTTTTTTTTTTGTTTTTTTATTATTATTATAGCAAAACGTTCATTTGCCATATATTTAAGTTCTACAAGGCAATATTACTACAAGCTTGGCTCAATATGTTAAAACGGAAATTGACTCACGAAAATCTATGCACATAGAGTATATACCTACCACCTAACCACTAATTGATTCTCAGCAAAATGGCTACTTGCTTTTGAATGTTATCTTATTGAAATCGTTATGTTAAAAGCGATTGACTTTAACTTTGCAATCTCCATTATGCCATGCTCCATGTAGACGTAAAGTCAAAACTTGAAGTTAGGGCCGTGTTCCAAATAGCAAGAAATGCGCACTCTCATGCACTCGCACTCGGCAATGACGTCAGAGAGTGCTGTTCCAAGTGTTCTTGGAGAGCGAGTGTTTGTTTACGAGTGTTTGCACATGCATGCTCTGTCCGTGCTCGCTACAACCGCCATTCTTTTGTTTGTTTTCTAACACCAGGGAAAATATATAAGCTGCCTCAATTTCATTCTCGTTCGAGTAACTTACGTAAACAAATATATTATAGGCCTATTTTGGGATACGCATTACATCTTACGAATTTATAAAGCAATACAAATTACTGAAAACAGTGGAATGGCACAGGAACAAGTATTCTTTCACTGTACAGTATTTTCCGTAAATATTTAATATATGTATAAATTCGGAAATTATTAAATCATAATTTTAGAATATACGGTGCTAAAATTCCAAACTCAAACTGTTGATTTCAGATAAAATTTATACCTGACTCTCTTCATACATTACTATCATACTCATTATCATCCCTACTAATCAATCCATTGTTAACTGAAATGTAAATATTAATGAATAAATAGTTTTCTTTTAAAGTAAATATTATTTAGTATATGGAGAATAACAATCGATTGCAGACCGTATCGATAATTTTGAAAAGTGCGAGTGACGATAGTTCCATAAGGAGGTAGTGTAAGTGCGAGTGTGAGTGTTAAACAGCCTTAGAAGCGAAAGCAGCTGTGCAACGACTGTTACTTGCATTACCGGTCGACGACGCCGGAGGCAAATGGCAAACACAGACTATGTGGACAATCCCAGACGTGGTTTTCACTCATCTTTCTTCAATATGATTACCCAACTTAACATAACTTCTAAACTAACCGCAGATAGAGAGCGATTACATGTTTCTATAGTTTAAACAAACCCAAGTTATAATAACCTGTAATACTGCAATGAGTAATCTTGCAGTTTAATGCTGTGTTTTAAATAGTTAGAATATTCACACTCGCGCACTATCACTCGGAAGTGACGTCTGAGAGTGCTGTTCCATATGACGGAGTGCGAGTGCACGAGTGAGTTTTCTCGATAAATTGAACACTTTTGTAAGCAACCTCTTAGAAATAAGTCACTGTCCCTATCGCGCATATATTTCAACGGGTGCTCTGAGTGACATGCGCCCAGTAAGGATGGCAACGATGCATGGGTAGTAGTTCCGTATTTTAACATCGAATAAAAACTGCTAGGCAACACTTTCTGATAACTTAAATTATTTCTCTCGCTTCCCGCTTATTTTTTTAATGCATCGAAGTGTAAAAATTTCAAACAATTTCACAGGTTCGCTTGACCGACTCGTGAACAATGCGACGAGGCCCCCGAACATTTTAATCTTACATAAGACGGAAGAATACACAACTTGCATGCAAGTAGATTTCAAGCAGGGCTTTAAAAAATTGCTCATTTTACCGGGTAGCCTTTATGCCTGAGTCGCGCCGAACGTGTGACGACAACGGACGGATGGTGCACGGGCGAGGCGCCGCACTCGCTCCTCTTATTATGCAGTTGAGGCCGCCTGCTATCACTCCGTGGTCCACGCGATCCCTCGCAGAGAATGACAGCACACAACATGCCGCACCACTCTGACTACATGGGCTCTACATACTGTAGGTTAATATCAGCGATCATGTCATCGGGCCTCGCGTGTTCGCACACGCAGCGGGACAGGACTCTGTATAGCGACTACAGGCGCCGAATTGTTGTTTCATGACTTTGTATGTCAGTGCCCGTGATCATTGAAATATTATATCTGTACACCATCCCCTCTCATACTCTGCATTCTAGGTTTGTATAGGTTGTTGATGGTAAACTGAGCACTGTTCAAAGCCCTGTTTGAGACCTACATACTTATAAGCACGTTGTGTACCATTCCGTCGCATGCAAAATGAACATTGCCATGTGCGTGATCAGTAGGGTTGGGCGAATATTCAGTTAAACGAAATGAAAACGAAAAATGACAGCTTTCATTTTCATTTCGGTAAAAAATTTGGTTATCGAAAGTTGTAACGAAACGAGAATTCTTGATTACAATAAATGTTTGGGTGTTTAATGAATATTCATTTAGTGCACCAGCAAAGAACATTTTTGCCTGTAAATAATCTTGTTTGTTTTCATTATTTTGTAACTGAAATTATTACATAAAACGAAAATTTTAATGTAGGAGAAACCCCTTGTGGTTAATACTCCATATCCTAGATATTTTTGGTTTGATTTTCCACGAATTTGTTATAATGAATAACATGATTTAATGTCATAAAAATTCGTCAAGCTGAGCCGTAATGCTGTTATTTTTTTATTTCCGTTTCAGTTTCACGACAGTTTATAACATATAGTTCATTTTCGTTTCGTGAGAAAAAAGTGACATTCTTACATCTCTAATGATCACTTTATCTATACGTCAGTATAGAGAAACTGTGAAAGTATCAGAAAAGTAGATATTTTAAAAATTCGCCAATTCTTGCACTTACATGCATTAAAAAAACAAACGCACAAATAAATAATTTTACTAATGACAAAGTACTCTATACTTATAATTAGACGTTAAGGGGACTATATACGGAAATAGCATTGAGCGGCCATTTTGGAGTAGAACTTCCAGATCTGTCAATCCCATCGCTGGCTAGCAAGGTGACGGCGATGCTGGCTAGCAAGATGGTAACCATACTTAGCACATATGGCTGACAGCACAATGGAGTGTGCAATTATTGTGCAACCAATCCCGGCGCCCATCCTGGAGCAGAATCTCCTGCTCTGTCATTCCAGTGCAGGGGTTCCCTCAGTATATTGCTGCACTATTTGGACGCCATATTAGCATTGGACGGCAGGCGGCAAGTCTGGAAGCTTTTCCTATCGATGCAGACTGTTAAAATGGCGACTGTCTCCCTAAGACGGAGCCCCTTCCTGCACTACCTGGCAAAATGGCGGACCCTATGTCAGCGCCACTTAGCTTGTGTCCTTATGTCAGCTCATGTGTCCCTATGTCGGAACCACCCCACTATGATGCTGGCTGACAATATGGTGGCTGTGTCCCTGTAGTGATGCTGGCTGGCAATATGGCGATCGTATAGAGATGCCACCCACTGGCTGTGTCCTTATGACGGAGCCACCCAGCTTGTATCCCTGTGTCAGTTTGGTGTTCCTATGTCGATGTGTGCCTCTATGTCGGTGCCACCCTACAGTGATACTGGCTGGCAAGATGGCAGTTGTGTGTGTCCCACATTGTAGCGTTTGACCCATGAGGGATGCCACCACCGGTGGCCATGTTTCTGACCAGTAAGCCAGTGATGGCCATCTTGGAAGTAAAACAATCTGGCGGACGGCTCGCTGCCTGGCGGCATCCATCTAGAACTTGCACAGCGACCAGGTCTGCTCTATCGGCCATCTTGTCACTGGCTGGCAGAAGCGGCCTGCTCTTTTAATCCGGTCGGCAACAGACTGGTAAGATGACAGTGGTCATGCCAGTTGCAGCAGTCTGCTCTGTCAATCTGCTGACTGACAAGATGTGCGGCCATTCCACAAACGACTCCCGCAATCTTGAACGTCCTGCTCTCTTGCACTGACTAGCAAGATGGTGGGCATGCGACCAACGATGTGGAAACGTCTAGAACTTCCTGCTCTATCAATCCAATCGGCCATCACTGACTTGCAAGGTGGCGGCTGGGCGTCCAGTATACCGACATCGGATCGGTCACCCATAATAGCACTAACTGATAAGATGGTGGGCAAAACACCAACGATGGGGAAATGTCTTGGATGTTGTCCGTAATCTTGCAAGTCGGACTGATTGGCAAGATGGTGGCTGCAGGCAGCCATGTTGTCGGCAGAGAACATCCTGCTCTGGTCTGCCATCTTGGAAGTCACCCTAGATGGCTGCCAGCAACAGTGGGTGGCCATGTTGTCGGCCAGTCGCAGCAACCTTCCTGTTCTGGCAATCTGGTCGGTCATCTTCGAAGTCGCACTGACTGGCAAGATGGTTGCCAGCGGCAGTGTGTGTAGGCCTGTCGTAGAGAACTTCCTGCTCTGGTCGGTCATCTTGGAAATCGCACTAGATGACGACCATGATGGCGGTAGGTGGTCATGTTGCTTTCTAGTATGATGGGGAGGCTTCCCGCTCTATCATTTGGTTCTGCCATGGTAAAATAGAGGCTGTCTCCCTATGACGAAGCCCCACTCGACAGCCTATGATGAAGCCCCACTGGCGGCCATGTTGTCGGCTAGTATTTCCAGGAAAATTCCTGCTCCATAAGTCTTTTCTGTCGAGCACATCAGCTGCTGACTTGCAGCTGTCTCCCTAAGTCGAATCCCCAACCGATGGTGTCCTATAGCGAAGTCCCACCCGACCGGCATCCTTGGCGAAGCCCCACCCGACAAGTGGCCATGTTGTCGGCCAGTATGTCGGGGAAGCTCCCTATGACGAAACTCCACTGGGGAAACAACCCCACTCTGCCCCCTACTGCTGACTGGCAAAATTATGGCTGTGTCCCTATTATAAAGCCCCAACGCCAGCACCAATGAAGTCTAGAAGTTTCCCGCTCTATCCCCGAATGCTTACTAGCAGCTGTGTCCCTATGATGAAGCCCCACCCAACCGGAGGTGGGTGGCCATGGCAGTCGTCAGAGAACTTCCTGCTCTGGTCGGCCATCTTGGAAGTCGCACTGTATGTTGGCCATTCATACCCGAAGCCCCCAATGGAGGCTCTGTGTCATAGTCACTGACCGTCAAAAATGGAGGCCGTGAGTCCCTATCTCGATGCCCCCAATGAAGCCTGTGTCTCCCCAGCCAGAAGCCCCCTGTCAGCCAGCCGAGAAGACTCGCGAGGCTAAGTTTTACATATGTCTAATTTCCGAACCATGTAAGTAATAGTTGTCAAACTTATAATATAGATTTCTCCCCCGATGATGAGAATGCTCGCATGGCTAATTTTGACTTACGTCTACTTATAAGCACAGTTGATATCAATTTCCGAACCGGTTAAGATATAGTTTTCGAATTCATAACAATAGGCATCACCACAGATGACAAGAAGTATCGTAAGGTCAAGTTTGACCTATGACTACTTATAAGCCTAGTTGGCTGTAAGATATAATTACCGAATTCATAACATAGGCATCAGCCCAGATGACGAGAAGGCTTACAGGTTTGACCTTTAAGCATGGTTGGCTGTAATTCCCGAACCATGTGAGATACAACCACCAAAATCATAACATAGTCACAACCCCCGATGACGAGAAGGAGCAAATATATCCTATGCATACTTATAAGCACAATTGGCTGTGATTTCCGAACTGTGTGAGATATAGTTGATATAGGCATCACATCTAACAACAAAAAGAACCAAATTGTCAAAATTGCTTTATGTTTACATATAAGCACAGTTGGCTGTTTTACTTTTAAGCAAAGTTTGCTGTAATTTGCAAACTGTGTGAGATACAACCACCAAAATCATAACATGTGCATAACTCCCAATGACAAGAATGCTGTCAAGGTCAACTATTAGCATATTTGACAGTAATTTCCGAACCATGTGAGATATAACTACAAAAAATCATAAACCTCCAATGATGAGAAGGGCCAAATGACTACTTACAAGCATAGCATAGTTGGCTGTATTTTTCGAACCATGTAAAATATAGTTGACAAATTCATACAACAATTACACACATATTTCAACTATGTATATTCTCTGCATTTAGAAGATGTCAAAACATAAAGAGGTTTGTCTGGGGTAGTACAAAAAACCTGGGGACCATGAGTGCAGCTACCAATGCGAACTCGACGAATGCACAGACCACAATGATCGACTTGCCAATCTGTACACAGTATACATTACCGGCCAAGACAGCAACTCGTCACTTGCGAGAAGACTACTCTTTGACAAAACGTACTTACTTGCTTTTTATACATTTAGTTTGTTGTAATTCCCGATCCATGTAATATATTGTTGTCGTATTCATAACATAGGCATCACCCTAGATGATGAAATGTCTCATAAGTTTGACCTATGCCTAATTATAGGTCATAACTAAGGCATCACCCAAGATGGCGAGAATGGTCGTGGGGCCAAGTATCTCTACTATTATTTGGCTGTGACTTCCTAACCAGTTACTACATAGTTTTCAAGTTCATGCATCACCCCCAGATGGTGAGAAGGGTCGCGGGGCAATTATGTTTACTTATAATCATAGTTGACTGTAAGAATTTGAAGAGGGCTAGCATACACATGGCGATTCTATGATCAAATCTTCACCAAATTATAAATAAACCTCTTTTATTTTAGTTTCGTTTTAGTATACACACATAGTATGTCAATCACTAACACATTGTCATGTTGGCCGAGCGGTCTAAAGTTGTTGAATTAAGCTCTGGTTCCCCATATGGGGAGCATAGGTTCGTATTTTACACCTGTCAAATACTTTTTTTTTGCTAATAAGACTGTATGTCTGCTTCCTTGCTGTTGCATAAAGAATGTTAGATAAGGATTTCTATGCATAAAACAAGGGTACATATGCAGAGACACAAGCTCTCTGGCTCATTCGCAATTCGTTCGTGAGCTCTGACTGACATGAGAGTGAATCTGAGGTCAGCAGCTACTCATCGTGAAAAAATGATGGCTTGCTGTTCCAGCGTCAGAAGATGCTATCAGCTATTGTAGCATACTAAAAACATAACTCACTGGCAGCACTCGACATAGAATCTGAGCTCGTATACTTGCCTAAAGAATTCCTTTTGACATATACTCGACATGAAATAAGATATGTCTACAAACATCTACCTGCATAGCTACAACAGGACGAAGATATACGCGACTGTCTCTCATGTATAGAGTGTTTGCAAGGATGTAGTACTGTTATGAACACCCCATATTGAAAGGGGAGGTGTAATGCACATCGCAAGGATCAAGAGGGAAAATGGGGCATTGATTCGTTCCCTTAGGAACTTACGAAGGACAGAGAGATGTATACCTGGAGCAGCTGGTGAGATCATGTCGACACAGGTTCAGCTGAAAGTCACAGTTCTGGCACTTGGTAGAGGTGGCAGGGTGTGCTCTCGCACTCCTACTGGCGGTAGGAACCAATCTCCAGTTTCGATATATGGGGGATGTATATTTTGATAGACACAGTTGTCATCCATACTTCGAAGAGTGAAGAAGATCGGTTTTTCACATATTTCAGCAACTGATACTAGTTTTATATCAACTCTGTTTCTAATATTTTCCATAGTTTTACCAAACACTGATTTATTCATGAGCCTATATAATCTTCTTCTAAATAATTTTTTGCATTAGTTCTCATCTCTGTATTCAAATCAATATATTTCTTCAACCAATCGGACTGATCAAACGTTAATATTCTATGTATTTTTGTTAGTTTTAATCCATTATTTATACACTGTTCCAAGTTGCGATAGTGAATTACATACTTTTGTTTGTTATCTAAAGTTGTTAATAATTTAAATTGTTTTGTTTTTGAAACTACTTTATTTTCAGGACAAAAAAGGTAGATCTTTATGAAAATTATGTAGTTCTTGTGGATATTAAAAATCAACTTCTAATATATAACCATACTCAGAATCATTCTCCAAATATAATATTTTTTTTACTCCAGTACTCTAAATCATTAAATGTATAATAAACCCATTCAAAACCACCACATGGTAAATATTGTGACATTGCCCATCCATACAAATTATTAGCATCGAGATATGCTAAATAGTAGGGCTCATGGATTGGATTGAAATTTTCTAAATATTTGTTATTAGTTTTAACAAATCGCTTAAAACATTGTGATATTCCATCTCGAATTCCTTTTTCAATCATTAAAATCATATCATAATTATGTAATAAATCTAGTGGTTATTTAGTCATTTTTAACATTGTATCCCACGATAAACCTGGTGCTGTAAAATACCACGAAGGCTCTAAATCATATGAATTTATTCATGTGTTTCTAAAATTTTCGAACATATCTGCTAACAATAATACATCACTTTTTAAATATAAATCATGGTATTCACCAAGATTTTTCTATTAAATGGGTTCCATATACTTTTTGCATTTTCGTATTCATCATCAGATAAGTTATTTTCGCTTAATTTATTGTAAAATGCTAAAATGCACTCTTTGGTGGAAGTTCAGTTTCTTCAACTCTTTTCCAACTATCCATATAATCATAAGGGTAAACACCTTAACTAATAACTAAATCAACTTGATCTTCTGGAAGATATTTTTGTTTGTGTTTCATTTGATATTTATTTAAATTAGATTATAATTTATCTAAACTACTGGCCATAAATTTTAATGAGTCCATAAATCTAATTTTTAAATTTTCTGTTTCTTTCCCAAAAGTAATAAACTTTTCTTCGTTATTTGCAATTAACTCTATATTTTTATCATCATAGCCTAACTCTTTAATAAACAAATGTGCATCATATCCAGCTAAGTTATGGAAAAAGAATTGGTACAAAATTTGATAATTTTCATTTTAAATTACAATTGTTGTATGTTGAATTAATGAATTTTCCACTTATGTGATCATGATGATGTACTTTTTTTTATTGTCCTTAGAATATTCTCACTCGCATATAGCGCATTATTTAGATTTGTTGTAAAGTATTTTTCTTCTTTTGTTATTGGGTGTATTGTTTCAATTTGTTAATGTATGTCACCAATTTATTCTACTTCTTTTTTTTATTGATTGTATAAGAATTGCATGTGCATTTGGACCACGATAAACAATTGGTGGCTTATACTCACCATAATTAGATACAATGTAATAACAAAAACCAGATTCTTCATTAAATTTATATTTCATTGTATATGATTCGTTATTCAATTTTAAATCAATGTTATTTATTTCATCATTAGTAAGTTTATATGTTTCTTTATAAAAACCATTATCAATATCATCTTCAGTTAAAATTGGATAATTTTTTATAAGGCTAAAATTATAAATTTCCTTTGGAATTGGTTTAGTTGTTGATATTTTATTTAGAATTGATTCAAAATCTGCATATATAGCAAGAGGAAATTTCATTGTATGGTAAATATTTTTAAAATTTATTTGTTGGCCTTTAAATGGTATTTTTACAGCTTCATTTTTTGAGCCATTTTCAGTATTATTATTTAATTTTTCTTCAGAATAAAAAAATTGAAGAGACATATTGCATATATAAACTTTACCATGCGTATTATATTTTGTCCTGAAACTAACCATGATAAATCTTTAATCCAACAATAATGAGAGTTTGTATCATCTCTGAAATAAAGTAAATTTATATGCATATTATTTTTATTTTTTGTAAGTTTCAGTGGATATGCCATGAATTTCTTACCTTCATCTTCAATAGAGTGTACATTTATAGAAGTATCGATTTGATTTTCTATTTTTAGTATATCATTAATTTGATTGGATATTCAAATTTTTATAATGCTTTCTCGATGTTAAGACCCAAATTTTTATATTCAGATACTTTTTTTGGGGCTTTTTCTGCAGGAAACAATGCAGATTTTACACCCCAATGAAAGCATTTTTGGTCATTTTTTTAACATTTTTGCATGCTTTCTTAATCTTTATAAACTCAGGTAGTTCAATATATGATGATCCTTTTAATGGATTATACTTATTTATTGCTAATTGTGTTCTAATTACTCTATCTAAAGTCCATCCAGAACCTCTTCTTTGAAATTCAGATAGTTGTGTAAGTAATTCCTGTTTTACAATTTTATAAATCTTTATAATTTCTCCTTTATTTAATATTGTGCGATTATATGACTGAAATGCAAATAATTCTACTTTATTATTTTTCTGCTTGCGACGATCGGTATATAATTTAATGCTTATTTTCATCTCTCCAAAGTTCCTAAGATGATCGCGTATTGTCTCCAAAACCTCATATTTTACTGAAGTTAAAAATCGACATCCTAGTTTTAAAAGCTGTATTAACTCTATAATTTTCATTGGTTCTTTTGCTAACAAACACATTAGTAGAATAGGGGAATATTTCTTTTGATTCGTTTTTATCTTGCTTATATAATTCATTGATATTGGCATCAGCTAAAGGTAAATTTGTAAAATTATTCTTTGTTATTCATTCTGTTATCCGTTTGCTTTTATTTCTAGGCTTTTCAAATACATTATTAGAGAATGGAAATATTTCATTTAATAGTTTTTTAGCTTTTCTATATTTTATAGTGTAATTTGAAAAGGATAAATTTTTAAAGTTTCTTTTTCTTTGTTGATTTATAATACATAGTATAATAGCTCCAATTAAATTAGCATTCCATAGCCTGTACCAATATTTAATTTTTGAATCTCTACCTATAATTCTCAACTCTCTCAATCTATTCTCACCCAACTCAACTGCGATATTGCACGATGTCATTTTTATTGTCTATTTATAAGAAAACACATTTATGAAGACTGCAAAAATGGGGGTAGAAATATAAGTGTGTAAAATCGAAATATGAGCTTAAATTATTGATAATAATGACATAGTTTTTAACTATTTAACTTCTTCTTATGAGGATACTTCTCATTATAGCATATTTTAATATTGTTGAATGTTTGTCCTTGGTAGTTTTATGACGAGAAAATGAATTTATAGATTTATTCTCTTTAAATACTGTACATGTTCTTGTTGAATAATTATCATTTTTAATTTCATTTAGAATATCTACTATTGCATTGTGTAATTTATTATTTTTATGCTTTTCGAAATATCCATTACAATCATATTTTCCACATTCGTATAGTACTCTCTCATTTTTTAAACTTATAGCGACTTATATTATATTCACTAAAGCATTTTTTTGCATTTTGCATTTTGTTGTATATTTGTCTATAGTAGCTTTGTGGAGATAAAATTAATCAATAGATTTATTATCATTGCATACTACACATGTCTTAGTTGAATAATCAGCATGTCGAATTTAATTTGTATTGTGTAGTTTAGTATTTTTATGCTTTTTGAGAGACAGCTTAGAAACATAGTTTCCACATTCACATAATACTTTCTCTTTTTTTTAACTCATATTGATTTTTGCCATATTCAGCACAACATTTTTTACAAGTGATAATATGCTTGTCTTTAGTGTATTTATGCATGTGAAAACTTTCTATATTTAATACTTCGCGACATTTTATACATTGCTTTTCTTGATTTTCCATTTTTTTATTTAATAAGAAAATAATTTATTGAGAGAATGAAAAAATTATTTTTCTTTAATAATTTGTTTCTTTGTAAATAACACAAAACATGGAATCTCTGCTCAACAAGTTGAACAATTCGCTTGGATTCACCAAACTACAAGATCTAGAAACAAATAAATGGTTTACTGCTACAGATTTTGAAATTTATGAGTCTAAGTTTGACAAAAAAATTAATTGTATTCTAGATGGTTTTTCTGCTATGCTTGAGTTATGAAAACCAATCGCCGAAAATGATCTAGGGCTAAAAGTAAATATTTTGCTGCTACTCTAATTTTGTCTCCATTTAGCAAATTCTGTTACCAACCAATTTTCATTTAGAGTCACTCTTATTAGATGTATAACATTTTGCATTGTGACAACACAATTATTCCACATATCGTGAACATACACTGAAACATTACTATTACTTTTTAATTTCGTCAATGCTTGAATGGTTTTCTAGCCCCTAAAAATTCAGAAGTCTCCCCGTGCTAACAACCAACAACTTATTCCAATCCAAAAAATAGCATTCCCTCACATGAACTTATTGTGGATAACCCACAAAGGGAGCCTATAACCGCATATGCATTTGGAAAAACCTTTAGTGTAACCAATAAAAACTAGCTCCCCAATATTTAAGATGTTCCTTGATATATCTTACCACACTTCAAACCATCCTTTTCATCACACCAAATGAAAACCAAGAATACCATCACATTCATATTCATTTCATCTTTAAACACATTATATATGAATACTGTAATACAAAATAGCAACAACTATATACAGAACCCATGAAAAAACAAACACGATTCACTAGGTGTTGTTAAGGAAACATTGCAAATAATCATGTTTCCTTTATGCACTGCCAATCTTTAACAAACATTAACACATGCGGAAAATGTTTCTCAATGGAAATTACATACAGGTTTTATTCTCATTAACAATGCATAGTGCGACTATGCTTAAAGTTTTTATGACAATGAGACACTGAAAGTCACACATACATGTAAAACCAAACAACAGAATTGAATAAATAGCTATACAAACCAAACTTGTATACTTTTTGTGAATTTAGTAACATACAGGTGAACAAAATACCATATGAAAAGCACCCCCTGGGAAATTAAACTAATCTTATTAAACCCCGGCAAACAGGGTTTGCGATCTCCACTGATAGTAGTAAGGGGAACTCAGGCTGTCTTCAACCATCAATGCGTAAACATCTCTCCACGATCCCATCTTCATCGCTAGCTGTCATTCCGGATTGCCTAAACTCACCAAACGCTCTTAATTCATCTAAACTTACTAACATAGGAGATAACGAAATTTCATAAACGAAAATCATCTCCAGGGAAATTAAACTATTCTTTGGATGTAACACGTAAGCTTAAAATATATAACTGTGCAGAACTCTTAAAAATAAAACATTTTCCATATCCTAGTTATGTACAAGAAATAAACAATGTTCACATCACACTCGCTTAACATGCAAAGGTAAATACTTTATTTAAACCCATATTCGGAAGGAATTGGATTCGAATCCCATCCAAAATATTCAGATTTCATTCAGTTTCCCATTGTTTACCCAAATCGCTCCAAACAATAACTGAAATATTTACATACTACGCACCATACAATATTTCCTTAGCTATGGAAATAGCATAAACCAATTCCCTGCTCACAGAGGGATATGATAGATGGATCATCCCATAAAATTGATCTATTTGTTAATCATTTCATTATTAAATTGCAAACTGAGCATATAAAATACTCGCTTTCATTTTACCTAAATAATTGAAAACTGAGAACTACAAACACCCATATACACCTCATATCCATGTGAATTACTTAAATATGAAACTTAATAAAGATACTTTCAAACAAACTTTTCGTTCCAACATTCCCTTACTCTATCATTACACAGGAAATATATTGCCTAACATTTTGGTGGAGCAGCCATCAAACCACCAGCCTCCTACCAAAAATACAACACATAACACAAGCCACCATACAAATTTTCAATAGTTTATCACTCGTGTTAACACACATTTTAAACAATACTGATGTGAGTGGAAAACTCCCATTTAATATACACAAATGCTCATATATCACAGGAAATTTTCGTGAGAATGCCATGTAATAAGAGATTCTCATACTCGAAATTAAAAGGTTTTACTATCCAATCTCTTGCAAGAGAATACAACTTAATAGCTGTATTGTAAGCAACATACATATTTGTTAAAGTAATAACGAGAGGAGATAGATGGGATTTGTAGTTTCCTTTAAGGTGGAATATCAGATGCCATTTTTGCTCGTAATTTGCTTGCAGAGCTATCCACCTGAATCGAAGGCAGATACAAGCGATATTGCACGTACACAGTTCATGAGTTTCCCGCTAGGTAACACTATCTAGGCCTAAATGGGACAGAAGCTGCATAACGTAACAAAAGAAAAAAGAAGGTGTAGCATGGAGCTGTACACTGTAGCCAGCGGTGGTTCCTCGGCTCGCACCATAGAGGAAATAAGGATGGCTCGGGCACGCTAATGTATGAAAGAAATTTGTCATGCTGGCCATTTATGTCTCAAAACTTTTAAATCCCTTATAAACCAGTACAAAATAGAGACATGACCCTTTTCACAGTTAGAAATTTGTTTCATTTAAAAAAATTTATTTTTTAAGTTTACATATATAATCATATACATTTGTTGTAGGTACCTTCATACGAAATAACATACATGGAGGTTAATAATAACTAATCTAAAATTGAAATAAATATCATTTTTAAGCATTTGTTCTACGCACAGATGTGTCTATTTACGTATAATTCTTAAACTTAAATAAAGTAATGTAATGATTTTGCAAAGTGATACTGCCACTGTCGATTTCTGGTTCTAATACGGCCCCTCTATTTACATTAACATACGTAGTTAAACCGATTTTTACAATGTAGGAGTGCATCGTATGATACAACTTGTGAACAAACAAGTTTTACATATTTTACATTGCTGAAAGAACTTGTTTTATTTTACAGCAAATGGACAAGAAATACTTTGATTTCCTTTGACGATTTATATCAACTTTCTCTGTTGGTTTGCAGGTAATTTCTAAACTCATCTTTACTTCTTTGGACCACTGTGTGCCCTTTATTCATATCTGCAAATCAACACTGCCTCGGACATACCACTGAACAATACTCTTACATGACATAGCCTATGTGACACCGATACACTAAACTGTGATACATTTATGTAATTGTTTATGTGTATAAAACAAAACGAAAATGGTCTTAGTTGCCGCTAGTTTGAACAGTGCACTTTTAAGCGGGCGTTAAGATATCGCATAATTTACTGTCTCACAGCCAATATTTCTGTATGCATGCCAGGGGGTGTTTATGTGAGCATATATGCATTTTGGGGCAGTGATCGTTTTAAATGTTACGTTTTTAGTTATGCTCAGTGAAACGCAAATTAGCTACAATTAAGCATTTCGTCTACGTGAGCACAACTGTCTTCAGTGTCTCAAAACAAAACAAAATCGGATTAATGTGCCTTATTAATTATAATCAGGGCTTGAATAAATATAAAAGTGTGAGGAATGTGACCTGTGGCACATGCATAACTGTATGCAGCCAAGCGGAAGTGATTGCTAAATTTAAATACTATCGTGGCAAAACATTTATTCACTTCTCAAGTTTTCGCACAGTATTATCTATAAAGTTGGTATTTTGAAGATATTCGCTCCGATTCTAATACAAATCTACTATGCAGCTTGTCTCTGATGTCCGTCTATGGCTGACAGAGATGCGGTAGTTGTGCAATGATGTTTCCTAAATCCAAACTGGGATTCAGTTAACAGAGTATATGTGCTTTCTTGTTAATAGATTTGTCAATAGAAAGTTTCTATTGCCATTCATATTTTCGAAAAAATATAAGAAAGTTCAATTTATTTTTAAGGCATTGAGGATAATCAATAAAGTGGAAGATGTAGAAACTCAATGAAACAAATAATTTTGCACAGTGAGACATTTTTGAAATAATGAGTGTTTTGGGGTTTATAAATAGGCCGCACCAGGAAATTATGTCCACAGTGTAACCGATACTGATATCGAAATTAACATAGCATTGCCCCTACCACAACCGCCACCTCTCATTTGTATGTCTGTTGGTGTGTCCCATTTACAATGTTTGAATATATCGACAAAATCGAACGAAACTCGGTTTATATATATATATATATATATATATATATATATATATATATATATATATATATATATATATATATATATATATATAGCACGTGCTTAGTCCCGACACCTGAACATTATAGTTTTCGGCAATGCCAGGCACTTACTTTCAAATTAATGACCATTTTATTATTTACGGTAAAATGTCATATCTCGGGAAGCATTCGACCAAGTTATACCAACTTATGTATGCTTGCAGAGCGCCATGTAAGCATTAATTTTTGCAAAAGGCATTATAGTACGGCCGCAATTTTGGTAGATAGCATAAAATGAAAAAATAAAGATTTTATATTATATCTCGAAAACTATCAAAGTAATTCTCACCCAGTTTGGCATGTACACTAATTAATGGCACTAAAACACGAAGTCTGTGTGCTTGTAATTTTACATACACATTTACTGTACCTTTATATTTTTTGTGTAGTTTCCTAAAACAAGTACAGTATTTGTAATTTTACACTAATGTTCCTGTGAATTTAAATATAACTACAAGCATTTGCTTAAAACTTGCGATCTAGAGGTAGGGAGTAAAACTACTTCGAACCCCTTTTGTGCGTTAACAGGAAATCTTAACACCAACTGATGGATTATGCTGGTTTTATATAAAATTACCTATTTTATACGGGTTTAGAAAGTACCTGCAAACCAACAAAGAAAGTATATAAATCGTCCAAAAAATCTACTTGCAGACACATGCAGGACAAGCTACCTGGAATGATGTCATAAACAAAATGAAAAACACATTTCCCACACCAGAAAACAAAGAATATTTTAAAAACCTACTCTACACTGCTAAACAAAATTTGAATGGAAGTGCACAGAAACATATTGAGAACTTCCTATTTTACAGGAGAAAATATAATTCCAGTGTCACAGACACAGACTTCACTAGCATTGTGTGGCTTTCTCTTCTTCCGCCCATTGCAGACAAAATTTCCGGCTTAAAAAACGACCCAATCGAAGAACTACTCACAACTATTCAGAGTTGAGGTCAGGTTATTTTAGTACAACCAGACGATTACGGAACAACAGATTCTCTCAGACAAAGATTCACTGAGAGCTGAGGAGGTTACATTCAAAGAGGAAATCACAAACTTGACATTGCAGCACTAAAAGCCCTTCACGTTCCAAAATCCACAAATGTACAATAACACACAGACACCACAGTACTACGGATACAAAATCAACAAAAGAAACCAACAACCTGTTGTAATCAAAGAATAAGTACAGTCTCCAAAGAAATACTACAACCCCCACCAGGCCAATCGAAAACCACCATGAAATAATAAATTTCAAACAAACAGCAATTTCTGGGCGAACCAGAGACAACAAACTAACCCCCAATTTCAAAACCAAACAAGGCAAAAATACAATCCAAATGAAAAATCAATCAACAATAAAACTCCTACACATAAGGTGGAAATGTCCGAAAATCATATTTACAGACAGGGAGTCCTTAAGAGAAGGAATGAAAAACAAGATACGACCGTGGAAAGATGAACTCAGGTTTCCCCACCACATTAACAAAAGTAATACAGGTGCAGTCAGGGGTAAAAATAACCAGTTTCAGAAACCAATTAAGGAGAGTGCACGTGTACAACCAGAGGTGTAAAGTAAGTGTATAATTGATGCCTGAGAAGCATTATTTAGTAAGAGAGTACCCACATGCACATGCACAAAGATTGCAAAGTTTTACTCCCTAGAGGAAAACTTTTAGCTACCACTGAAAGAAAAAATTCAAGTTAAACAGAACTATCCAAAACATGAAAACAAGGGAAACAGGTCATCTGGCTCTAGGTTTAAAGAAATTAAATGCAGGTCAGAAGAGAACAAGAATAATGCTGACACCTCACACAAGGACACGTCCTCACACAATCATATCACGGTGCCTGTGAAAGCCGAGAAGGTTCACATCATGGAAGCGGCGGCGTATGCCGAGGTTGGGCCCAGGGAATGCACGATTCAGCACGATTGTGATGTCAGCGCACGCACTGCCTTCATAGGACCACGGTCGCTGGCGACCATGATGTGTGCGCTATGTATGTACCAGGGTCCCCGTGACAAAGAATGCCTGCTCTTTCCAAATCAAGTAGCCCACACCCATCCAACACAGATATAAATGAGCGATTTAGGAAATTCAAAAGACGTTTTGACATGAAAGAAGTTAAAATATGCATCCCTAAGGTAGAAAGTATCAACACAAAAACATCACATGACACTATTAACATCAACACGGAAAACTGTGGCAGTGATGAAATGTGATAGCAGGAACTGAGCCACAGATCTGATTCACATTTCATAAACAAGCCTTGCCAAATGGCAAGGACGAATGTCGCAAAGCTATGTGAAAACGTGAATGCTGCGCATTCTTGCCTGGATTGTGGGCACATCATATGTGTTGCTCGACATGGGATGCTCACGATCATGCATAGTGACAACACTTGTACACAAACACAAGAGGCAACCAGTAACTAAACAATTCACACTAGTGGGTTCAACTAGAGACATAGACATACCTAAGTATAAAACAAACATGAATATTAACATAGCAGAGTACAATTTCATTCAAGACTTTTTCTTAATAGACAATTTGAAATTAGATATAATACTGGGAGTTTATTTCATTAAAAAAGGTATGATGTAGTACTAATATTGTGTAAGGATGTTATTTACATACATGCTTACCACAATAAAGACATTGAAATACCAATTAATACCAACCAAGTGTATTGCAACACAAACAATTGCATTGAATATTACACAAATAAAATAGAATCAATGGAAAACTCAAATGAGAACACAACACTAGGAAGCATAAATGAAAACCTATCCACATATAAAAAAGCACAACTCAGGCCTTACTTGAGAAGTACAAAGATTGTTTTACTAGCAATATCACAGAACTAACAGAAACTAAAAATTACGAAATGAAGCTTGAATTAACCACCATCAAACCTATACACACGGTCATGCCAAATAAACCCTCAATTTTACGAACAGGTACTTGAACAAATACAACAAATACTTGATGCACATATAATTATGCCTTCTGATTCCCCTTACTCTGCATCAAGCATTGTTATAAAAAAAGCCAAGCAGGCATAAGTTTTTCAACATATTTTTGACTTCTCAATCAGAACTTTAAAAGGTACAATACCCCATCCCCAGAACTGAAGACATCATAAACACACTTCAGAATTCCAAATACATCTCATCCATTGATTTGTTTAGCGGATTGTATGGAATTCCAGTGAGGGAACATTATAGGGAAAAAACTGTCTTTGAACATTGATGGCATCTGTTTATACGAATATGATTGTATGCCAATGGGATTGGCCAGAAGCCCATATTACTTTCAAAATTTTGTTGGTATAATGCTTGGGACACTATGCTGGAACACGACTGTAGCCTGTATCGATTATATTTTCGTCATATGCAACACATTTGATGAACTCCTGCATAACATCAGCAAAGTCATGGACAGATTATGCAAGTACAAAGTAAAAGCTAACACAAAAATGCCACTTCGCACAACAGGAAACAAATGGCAGCTCCCAAAAACATAAAGCAGTTGCAAACATTATTAGGACTAACGTCTTAATTACAAATAATCATTCTAAACTACGCCAAAATCGCCAAACCACTTACAGATCTTATAAAAGAATCAAAATCATTTGAATGGATACAAGCACAGCAACAGTCATTTGAGAACCTCAAATCAGCATTTCTAAAACCACCCATCCTAGCAAAATTCCAGGAAAACTATATTAGCACACTATATTAGCCTGCGACACATCACAGACAGCCATAGGAGCCATCCTTATGCAGGAGACACCAGGAAGTAAAGAGCGCAGTATTATAGCATTTGGATTTAAAAAACTCTCGCTAAATAAAATAAAAAAATGTTCAGCAACGGAACACGAGCTGTCGGCCATCAGATATTTCGTTATCTATTTTAAACGATACTTATATGGGAGAAAGATTACTATTGAAACGGATCATGCCAGCCTATGGTATTTAAAGAAGATGGCCGAACACAATGTAAGGATCCAAAAGTTAACAATAGCACTTACAGGTTATGATTTCGAGACGAAAATCGTCAAAGGGAAATTAAAAACACTCGCTGATGCGATGAGTGGAATCCCAACAGGGAAAGTAGAAACAACATAAATGTCAGTAGAAAACCAACACCATACAATCAAAACAGAGTACAACATCGTTTTACACAGCCCTTGCCGAATCTCTATTAAAAAACCCAATAAAGCCGGCGAAGTAAAACAAAGTATCATAAAATACATAATTAACAATTGGCAAGAGATAAAAACTTTTATTAAACCTAACCTAGTTACAAATGACAAAGTGAGCATAGCCAAAATAATAATAAATTAAGAATATTTACTCTTACAAGTCATTGCAAAGATCATAAACTTATATCAGGTAAATCTCGAAATCAATATGGAAGCCCACACAAACAAAATTAAATCTACATGTATTGATCCACGACTTAACAGCAAAATTACCATTACAACAAACAACTCCACGCCGTGTTATCACCCATCTACATCCATGAACAAATCATTAAAGTCGAAGACGACACATTTGCAACTTGCACCCATTAACCCAACACAAACATCCCAATTATTGGCAGAATATGCAAGAGATTCACATATTACACAACTAAAAACAGCCCTTACAGACCCACAAAATGCGACACCAAAATACACACATTTAGAGCGAAGATATGGTATCACAGGGAAAGGCGAAATATATCTTAAAGTAAACACCCCCACTGGGGAAAAATGGTTAACCCTCGTATCGCAATACTACACCCTGGAAATTATTACAGCACACTACGATGCCCTATTAGGCGGAGGACATTTCGGCCAATTCAAAACCCTAGAGAAAATAAAAAACCAGTACTAGTGGGACAAAATGGCCAAAGATGTTAAAGATTACATTACGAACTGTCCTACCTGTCAGAAAGTGAAAAATATAAACCAAAAACCTATAGGACTTACGTCTCCTATTGAAGCCCTGCACTAATTCAATTCTTGGGGTCTCGATGCAAAAGGTCCCCTCCAAACAGCAGCATCCAGCAACAAATATATGCTTGTCATGACGGAGCTTTCTCGTGCTATGTAGTAGCCAAGCCCGTCGAAGCTATTGGTGCGAAAACCTGTGCCAAGTTCATTAAAGAAGTCATACTTCGGTATGGATGCCCCGAGTCAATTTTAACAGATTGTGGCATGTCCTTTAATAACGATGTGATTGCAGAATTGAAGCTGCAAATCAAAAAGTTGCAAACCACAGCGCACAACCAGGCTTGTAACGGGCTGACCGAAAAGGTAAATAACATTTTATCACAACAATTGACTGCCTGTGCGAATGAAGACCATGCACACTGGGATGGATGTGTCCCATTCATAGTCTTCAATTACAATTCTACAATTAATAGAAGTACTAAATTTACACTATTCTTTTATATACGGTATTGAAGCAGTCCAGCCGTGCCACATTATAGCATACACATTTTTGCAGTGTGCTGCTGACTGGCATGAACAGCTTAAGCAAGCATGCTAACAAACCCGTGTGAACTTGCAGCAACAACAGAAAATAATTTTTGACAGAAAGTTTCGTCCCAGCGACCTTAAAATAGAACAATTTGAATGGGTAAAAAACCATACAAGACAGATAGCTCAAACCTTTAAATATCATGAGCCATATAGAATGCACAATATTCTGGGACGTTCCACGATATTAATCGAAATCAAGAAAAGGGTTCAGACAAAAATTTACAAAGTCAATACACATAACATCAAACTTGTGAATATCAGAAACTAATGACAATATGCATGTTAAAGGATATTTGCCACTGATATGGGGACAAATGTGGGAGTGCAGCTGCCAGCACTCCAAGTAGTGTGGACGTCCACTGACATTTATTTTCAACAGCTCATGCCGGCCCGGCAGCATAAAGAAAATAGTCTGCATGGTTACAATGCTTCAGCTGTCACTTCGCATCAACCAACAGCCGAAAACAACAATGCAGTCTCAGCAAAATGAGTAACTGCCTCGCTCGGCTGCAACAGGGCGTAATCTATGGCGCGAGGATCAGGCGACAGCACACGGCGATATCCCCAATTAGATATTATTGTTTCAACTAGCTGACCCGACATACATCGTTCTGTCAAAAGCTATTGGACTGTGGCAGTCCTATAAACTTATCTTTTCTGGGCAAGTTCTGGTGTCACCAGAACAGATAAGTTTGTGATACCTTACAGTCACAAATGTGTAATTTAAATAAAAAATTAAATATAAACGTATTTCAGAGTGATCACTTTATTTATTGACTATCAAATAATTACTGTGATATCAACAATACATTTGCATAATGTTTATATACTTTTCTATGTATTTTTAATGCCATAATCATAAACAACAACTATTTACAAAATTCAGTTTTCTATTTTGTACACTGCAATACTTTAGTAATATTGTGTTAAATGATATTTCCATTGTAATGCTTTATAGTACACAATATTTTTTGTTTGATTACCTGGCGCGTAAACAAACAAAGCTGATGGTTTTCCAACACGGGAACAGGCGACATACAATTGGCCATGCGAGAAACATTGGTTTTCAAGATTAATGCCGCAAACACTCAATGACTTCCCCTGGGATTTATTTATGGTCATAGCGAAAGCAAGCCACACTGGAAACTGCAGTCGTTTAAATTCAAATGGTATGTCAGTTGGAATCATTGGGATGCGAGGTATCAAAACGTCTTCTCCTTTATACTTTCCCTTTAGAATGGTTGCTTCGATCACGTTGTTCAGTAATTTTTTCACCGCTAGCCGTGTGCCGTTACAAAGATGCGGTTGGTTGATATTTCGCAACATTATGATCACCGATCCGACCTTTAATTGAAGATTGTGAAGTGGCAATCCTGGCAAATCCAGAAAGTTAAAAAATTCGGGTGGATAGTTGACTACATCATCTTGGTTAATAGCGGAATCAACTGATTTGTATGTCCTCAATTCACCGGCAATTTCATTTTGAATTTTGAAATTTAATTCATTTACATCCATGTTTTTGGCAGCCAATATAGCTCGTTCGCTCAACCAAATATGATCTCTGTAATTTTGAGCAACGTTTGGAAACACCTTTCGAATGAGTTCGGTTTTTGATTCAGTAAATTGACAAAAATTGTCAGGAAAGGTAATGCAACCAGTCAAAACGTCTGAAGGGAATTTGCCATTACCTATGTCAATGAGTTGTTTTGAAAATATTTCTCCAGATCGATCATTTTGCAACTCGACACGCATATTCTTGCTTAAATTTAATATTTTGACATGTTTCCACAAAATGGAGGCCTTTAAACATGCATTAAGTTCATCAGCTGACATTGACCGTGGAATCACTGGCAATGTTTGACGAAAATCTCCTGCTAACAAAATCATCGCACCACCAAATCGGTTTTGATTGTTCCGCAGATCTTGCATGGTTCGGTCCAAAGACTTTTTATGTGCCATCGTGCATTCATCCCACACTATCAATTTACATTGCTGCAAAATCTTTGCCATTGCAGAATTCTTCGAAATGTTGCAGATCGGAGTTTCGTTGCTTTGCATATTCAACAGCAATTTTAGCGCTGAATGGGCTGTTCGACCGCCTTCCAACAATGTTGCTGCAATGCCTGATGAAGCAAGTGCGAGTGCAATTTCATTGTGTGAGCGAATTGTTGCTAAAATGAATGTAATCAAAAAAGTTTTTCCTGTACCACCAGGAGCGTCCAAGAAGTAAATCCCTCTGGTTCCATCATTTACAACTTTCATAAGAGTATCAAATACATATTTTTGTTGTTGGTTCAACAGCGGAAGATTTATTCGAACTGATTCTCTTAAAGCATCGAGATCGTACATATTTTCGCGTTGCAACTCTTGATTAAAAGCGTCGTGCATCGGGCGATTGGGCGCGGCCATGCCTGATTGAGATAATACTTTGTTTGACATCATCAAGCACATGTCCTCAATTGATATTAACGCCTCGTTGTAAATTTCTTCACTGACTTGTAAATTTGGATTTCCTGTTCTAATGGGCATTTGATGCAAGATATCGTCACACATATCACCACTGTATTTTATCCATAAATCGATTGGTTTTGATGGGAAGCATGTTGATATCATTATAGAAAACGTATTTGATACACTTGTGAAGAAATTACAGCATCATTGAGAGTTTGATCCCAATGAGCGTCATTTTCTAACAGTTGCAAACATTGACAGGCTTCTCTGTAAGAGCCACACAATTCGTCATTAACAGTTCGTAAATGTTGGAATGATTTTGGGCCTCGAGCATTGACTAATAGCAATCGAAAATAAAAACACTCATTGTTGCTTGGATGGACTGAATAAATTTGACCTATTGCATCGGTGGAATATACATTTGGGTAACCTGGAACTGGTTTTCCTTGTTTCCGTCGTTGAAATTCATTTGAGGATTGATTCCAAGTATAATATTTTGGCATTTCGGAGTATAGCAGTGTTTGGGTGAAATCATCATTCTGACACATTAAAAAAAAACTGGTCAAGGTTGTAGATGGTGGTTGAACAGCTCATTGTAATGCGTTCTGTGCCATGAAATATACTCTTTGACCATTTTCTAAGTGTATGGCTAAGTGAACAACAGTGGGGTGTCTTTCATGAATGGGAAAAGAAAAAATGTGCCAAATTGCTTCATTACTGCTAACATAGCGGCCCATTTGGTATTGGGTAACTTCGTCATTCGAATTTTCTGCACCAACTCCAATCACAGCCATTTCACTTCCTTTGGTTACATATTTACAAATGTATTTGATAGATTTCATGGAATGGCAAGATTCAACATTGATGTGCGCCTTGAAAGTCTTTGATAGGATCGGTGAATATGGAACAAACCAACGATTATCAATTTCAATGTCTTGTTGATTCACTTTGACAATTGTTGATCTTCCATTGTCTGCAGTCGATTGGCGACGATACAATGGATAACCATCATTTCCAGTAATTGTTTCTGCTACTAATGCCGTGGATAACGCTTCGAACATTTACCATCCACCATACACTGTGAATTTTGATTAAGTGTTCCACAGGGACCATGAATCATGTTTTTAATAACTACCTCATGCAAGCCTGGATCTACTTGTATGTCAGGGATTTCAGCTGATATCACTTCATCAACTTCATTTGGCCTTATCTTCTCAACCAACCAAATCAGAATATGTGCATGAGGCAATCCACATTTCTGCCACTCCACAGAATACATCCAGCAGCGCATCTCGCCAAACATGCTATGTTTCACTATGAAATCCATTAAAGATTTCATCTTTTGTTTGAAGACTCTTGCCGTAATGTCATGGCGATCAATGGGTGATTGACCAGGGAATAAATCAAGTTTGATTTCTGTCCACTGCAGCTTGCACGTGAATGTGATAAATAAATCTGCTGTACCATAATGACGAATATACGACATGGCATCTTGAGCATATTCATGCATATGTCGATGACTTCCGATGTATGTTGCTGGAAGAATTGTCATCCGGCCGACATTCTCTGCATTTCCATCAGTAATAATCGCATCTCGAAGGTGAATATACTCTTCAGAACGGAGTTTGGTCTGATTCAACATGATGAATGTCAATCGCTCTATTTCAGTTTTGACATACATATCAACAGCATATTGGTGAAATAATCGCCGACATTTCAAGATGTGATTGTCTTCATTTTCACGAACCATCAGACGGTATGAATAATAGTTCATTGAACTGACTTTTTTTGTTGGTTTCGGCACCTGTAAATAAATCATTGTTTTATTAACAGTGATTGAATTAGCATATAATACATATAAAATCTCCATTGCTAAACCTAATATTTAATTACCTGTAAGGGGATTTATCATCTTGATTGAGAAGTGATAACAATCTTCACCTTGCCAAAATATGATGGGATATTGTAGCGCATCATATGAGCGGTGTGTTTCATACACACGCTGTGACTGATCATTCCGGCGATGTAAAACAATATCATGGGCTTCCAAATTTTCTCCAACTATAACAATGGCAACTTCATCAATTGTAGGCGCATTGAAATGTCTTGCATGTTGGCCCACAGGAGTTTTATCAGCTCTGATTATAATTTTGTGATTATCAGATTGCATGAGATCCAGTGCAGTTATGAACAATGTAATCAACTGATTGTGTTGATGAAAGAAAGTTTGTTATTCTTCTACAATAGACCTCTTCACTAAACTATTATGTGCACAAGGCAGATAAATTGCTTATGTTAAATTGCCCATGAAATAAATTTGCAGGAATTTGTAGTCGCCTTCTGACACCGGCAACAGTGAACCTTCTCGGTAATATATTTGGCCTTGTATCTGTAAATTAAAAAGACAGGTTTATTACTTTTGTTACAAAAACTATAAAATAAAATAAACAAAGAATACGGTGGGTAAGTCTGTTTGTTATATGTTACCTTGAACGTTGGCATGAAATTGTCCCGAACTACATTTGTTGCCCCAAATGAAGTCATTTGGAAGCAATTGTTATATTTTTGGATATTTGTAAGGAAATGTATGGAATCCGTGCCTGTTCCTGAAACCAATGAGTACAATGATTCTGGTGGCTGAACCAATGGCACTAATTTCACTTTGCCATTTGCACAACACAATCCAGCGGTTTCATTTTTGTATTTCAATGCCTTACAATGTGGGTAAACTGAGTTCATAGATCCAATAGCAACGCATTGGTAGGCACTGTAGTCAATTGAAACATCGTAACTGAAAGTAACTCGTTTCAAACTTGCAAGATTATTAGCTGAATGACGCGCTGCACAGGTTTGTGATATCCGAATCTTTCAATTTTATTTCGCTCTTCACGTTACTGTGCAGTCCGATTAGACTGAAAATTAACTTGGTTTCTAGCATTTCGAGTTCTTCGACTCAAATTGCTCCGCCCGCGTCTTATAGGCGGCATGAGTCTTAAACTGAGTATAGATGGAAACACACACAGAATAAACCAATCAACCAAAGATAAATCGAGGAACTTGTTTGTCGATTGAGAAGCGAAGATTTAAAAACAGCGAAGAAAATAATTGAGACTCTACTGAAAAAACTATCAAAGAAAAACTGTTTAAAGTAGAAAGAGAAAGTGCCAAATCTACGGATGCATTCAAGTAGTTTATAGTAATTTTAAGGTTGCGTTCATAATTATAAAGTTTCTAATTCAATTTTAAATGTTTTTTCTTTATATTATGGTTTGGTACTCTTTTGTTTTAATAAAATAAAACAAAACAGTAAGACAATGAATCGAAAGTCGATTGGTCCATCCGTTCTCGAGTTTTGCGCTTAGCAACACATTTAGCCATTCATTTTTATTTATATAGATTAAAGAATTATAAATTCTGTGTACATTCAGTGCAATGTGTGTACCCCATCATTTTGTTACAGCTGCAGTGTACGAGAGAGAGGAGACAGTGATCAATGCCAAGTGTGGCTCAGGTGAAATTGGTTAATACATTAGCTCCAACATGACAGTATGCCTTCGCTACTTGTTTTGCTCCAGTATTGCCAAGGAAATTGAGTGAGAGAAAAGTCATTTTTAAGATACTAACTTCTCTTCAAACGAAGGCATTATTTTACCTAGAATTTAGAGACAGTAGTTAAAGAATGGAAAATCATGCACGAAGAAATCCCTACCATACAGTATACAGAAAGAACGCCATCTTTCCGTTAAACACACCTATTCTCCCTGTTAACACAGGAACATTATAACTACATAAGTTTCTCCACAATTATTGTCTTGATTTTAGCTCTTGCTCAATATACTATAAGTTGATTAAAATAGCTGAGTTAATGAACCACATGGTACAGGCGTAATATTCATAAGCTGATGTACTTCAAAAGGGAGGCACGCTGTTCAGTAATATAACAGTGATTTAAAAGTTCGATATTGATCAACATAGAGAACTTAGTTTCACATTGTAGCACAATAAAAAGGAGAAACGGACGTATGACTAGTGCACATACTTCATCCGAGCTTAAGCTCACTGTCATTGCAAATGAATAATAGGTAAATGTAAATAAATCATAGCATGCGTAAAGAACTTAAGATACCTGGTAACGCGTGCTAAGATAGAAATTGTGCTATAATACTAGCGAAAATTGTGCTTATATATATGTATATATTTGACTGGGAATCACTGAGAATTTTCCCACTCAGCGCAGGCAGGACGCGTAAGAAGTTAACGAGCGACAGCAAATCAAAGCTTACAGCGAGACCTAGGTGCATGAACTATAAGCGCATTGGCCATGGGTGCAACTGCAGGCAGGATAATGCAAAGAAACGCCTGCAGAGCGCAGCAGCTGACACACACAAAGCTACTGCAGAAGAATTGAACAATTCTAGAAAGCGCTAGACAGCACTTCGATGCCGCATGGCATCCACACCATAGTTACGTGTCGGGGCCTCACAAATGTATATACCTTCTATTTAAATCAATGTTATTTCATGTTTAGATTTAGCACAACAACATAACTTGTTTTTTGTTTCATATGTCTGTCATTAGGTATAACAGTTCCTTTCAAAGTGTATAATGGTACAGTACATATTCGAACACAAGTTGTAAACTATAACTTTTTAGAACATTAAGTCACAAACATATAATTATACTTATGATACACAAATATAAATGTTGAATGAATATCATGATGTTTTTAAGAATTTAAAAGACTGGCAAATAACATGGCGCTATTGCAGACTGTCGTGTTTCTTAAGTACGCACAACCTTACTTCTCACCCTTACGTGTTCGATGCCGGGTTTTAATTATTTTCAATTTCTTTTAGAGGGGTTCAACTATAGTAACAGAGTCGAGCACATCCGTACCAATCCTGAAGAACCAACACCAACCAATAGCACCCTTAAGCTAGTTAAGGTGCCAGCAGAAACAATATTAAATTATAATACATAATACGGAATTCATACTTCTGTAGCATATAAGGTAAAACTTTTCATTGTAATAATTTTGTACATAACTATGTCATGTCATAAGAAACCACGATTTATTTACTCTTGCACAATATAAAAATATTCCATGTATATAGGATTAGCAATATCTCATAGAATAAGTATGCCTACTGAGGCACAATCAGTCTTCGGACAAACATGTTGTAGTTACAACAAGTGTAAATTTTTTATACTCTAAATAACCAGAGGTACCAAGCTAACCTGCAAGTATAGACTAATATTTATCACAAAAAAGAAATTGGTGTAGCATTGCCATTCTTATAATAAGGCAACCATTTTTGTAATGCATGCCCGACCCTTCATGCCTGACATCGCCTTAAGTAGTCCACATTTTGCGGAGGGGGGGGGGGGGGGGTAAAACATTTTCAGTCAATCAGTCGTCACACTTTTTATTACCACTGTAAACAAGATAAGCTCTTTCCGGTTTGGTGGACTCCGCTGCTATCACCAGGCAGGGCAACCCACTGAACCTCCATGTCACCTCCCTGCGCCGGCCGCCTGACCTGACCCAGCCAATCCCTCGGGCCGTTCAACCCCAGTTTCAGGCGAAGGCGCCTGGACACTCCTGAGAGGGGGGCCTTGCTGCGGATGGTCTCTGCAAGGGTTACAATGCTGCAAGCTGAGGCAAGGCAGAGCGACCTCTGCCAGCCAAGCCGTTGTTATAGCAAACAAATTACGGGAGCTTGAGCGCGAGGTCAGGAAGGGAGTATATAAGATCGGAGCAATGGCGGCTCCGCACGCCATCTTGCCAGCATCGCCGGAGGCCCTTCCCGAGTCCTGCCAGACGAGAGGGCCACCTCCTGTGATCCGAGTTCGTCACCTGACGAGTCCGCCGTTGAGAGAGCTTCAGCGAGACGCCGTCTTCTACATTGTAATTATATTCCTTAGTAGGGCGACTGAAGGCACGTTAGAGCTCCGGACTTGCGAAGGCATTTAAGCTCCATCCGAGCAGAGTACCGCCTATCTAGGTTAAAGCTAATTGTAATTGATTTAATGGCATCAGCGCCTCTTGTAGTATATATTGTTGAAATACACATTCATATCGCTAAATAACTGTTGTATTTAATTTCATTATGTAGATACATGCTTGATGCGTTTTTGTATTGTTAAAGTTGAATAAAAGTCGTATTTTGTATTAGAGTGTTTTTCCATCTCGCTACCCATATCCCCCTAGTTAATGTGTGACCTGCTCCGCTCAGGGATGGCCACAGCAATATGCTCATTATTACATTATCCTGTATTCACACTACTACGACATTCGCATCGTCTCTAATGACCTCGCTGTTGGCGAGACGTTAAGCCCAATTACGTACCTACCTACAACTTTCGCGGGGGTAGCAATTATTTACATTTTCCCCGACCCAAGTGAAAATTCCCTGACATTTCCTTGATTTTCCTCCATCACATGAAAT
The DNA here is from genome assembly GCA_029891345.1 of Dryococelus australis. Lineage (NCBI taxonomy): Eukaryota > Metazoa > Arthropoda > Insecta > Phasmatodea > Phasmatidae > Dryococelus > Dryococelus australis. The sequence goes on along the minus strand of CM057003.1, from coordinate 59,443,391 downwards.
TCCCTGCCTTTCCCCGGTTTTCCCTGTGGATGTATAGTCTGGATTATTATAACAAAATTTACTTCACAATATAGTTTACAGCAATTATAATTTTATCAAAATTAAAGGCCGATTAATAATTTAAATTCTAATAGTTGTCATCCGTATGGAAAAAAAAGGGGCGAGGGGGGAGGTTACAACACCCATACCCCCCCCCCCCTCCTCGGTGCTTCACCACTGGTATCGCTGTATGCAGTGCATGAAGTGTCAAATATATGATAGTATATTTCCTGTCTGTCATAAATAGAAAGCAATTCTGCTTTGCAGGATTTGCGGTATACCGGTATCGTATAAATTCATAATTCCTTTAGACCTAAAATATAAGTAGAAACATTCTGTGTGCAAACTCTGCCAGAACATTGTCACTTCAATCAACTTTAGAAAAGTCGATTTACCTATTGTTTCAAAAAGAGCGGGAATATAGCTTCACAATACTACACCACGATGTTTCTGAGATGGCAGTATTAGTTTCTTTAAATAACGGAGAATTTAAATACTAGGTAACAAATACAATAGATATACCTATTATTCTCTCTTTTTATTACAACACAACTTACTTTTCTTTCAACTCATTACAACATTTCAAATGAAAAGCCGTGTTAAAACAATTACATAAAAAGCCTCTTTATTTTCTTTAAAATAATTTACCACCATGCACAATAAGAGCACCATTTGATGTACACATGTGCAATTTGCTCTCCATTAAAGTTTATAGGAAACACAATAATCATTGGTGCGTGCTTACAATATGCTGAAAACAATATACAAAATTATTAAAATACTGGTGGCTTAAAATGCAAAACATGCAACTGAGGCTGACCATTTAAGAACACAGCGCTTCTGTTTCAGAATTGGGTATAATTATACCTCACGTAGCAATAAAAAATTATTATCACAGCTCCTGACGAATTCTAAACATTCGTTCGATTAATATTGCATTAACCTGCAAGCCTATCCATGCACCAATACATCTGGCCTTACCCACTGCAATAGAAAAATAGGACATCACAATGCGTGTCGCGGCCAAAGCCCATCAAAGAGCACGCGCATAAAAAACGTTTTAAAAACCATTAAAATTGTAACGAAATGGCTCGGCAGGAAAACTTTCCCCTATTAAAGCGAGCTATTTTAATATACACTTAAATGAATATTAACCACTAAAATTCTCAAGCTCCATGAGTGATGGCACACCCACGAACGGGCATAAAATTGGGCAGGGATATTGGGCTACCAACAACAAGCAACAGTATTACTCAACTCCTTCAAACCTTCTACCACAATGCGACACCTACTGATTTTGAACGTGCGTTCCTAGACGTATTATTAACATTCAAAACTACAGCACGCCTACAAATATTTTGCACTTCTCACAATAATTTAACTACCAACAGATCTAAAGCCCATGCGAAAATATTACGCTCGGTGCGCTATGACTCACCACTTCCAATTTAGCCGACTCTCGTTGCACAAAAATGACAATTTTAAATACATTAAGCGTGAATACTTTCAACACTGACAATATTCCTCGTCGTTCAAAATGCAGTAGTACAATAGTCCCAAGTTGTTCCGGCCTCCAGCAGGAAGATGAGGCTACGTCGTAACCAGGTGGACAGTAGCTGATTGGTCGATGGACGAAGCAAGAGTCGGTACACAATATTAAAAATTACACACAATATAAGCAATTATAGTGAGCCCCGATGATGGGAAGGGGAGGGATAGGAGTTTGACAAGGAGAAAGGAGGGGAGACCCAAGTCTCCTGCGAGGTAGGGGAAGGCGTCACGCCTCCACCGCACCAGCAGCAAAGCTGAGAAATAAGGCGGCGCGCAGTTCAAACAGCGGCGCTATTATTTAAAAAGTAAATATTCCCAAGATTTTCCTGACATCACACTTGATTACATGCTATGCAAACAAAAAACAAAAATCCAAATATACCCTTTCAGTTTTCACACACGTTTACTTAATACATTTTCTTCTACTTGAGAACACGGAACTACATTCTATCTCGTCGTCGCCAACATTACTGGTCACCAGCGCGCCAGTGCTCAGTAAATATATAACACGACCTGAAGACGTGAAATTGTTTCTCCTTCATCGTTGCCAACTCTACACGGCGGAAGTACATGCGTGTGTCCGTTAAAATATCTGCACTTTAACAGCAGGCACGTCTTTCGAAGGAGATTTTCAAACGTACTAAACCAACTACAAAGTAGTTATATAATAAATTAAATTATACACTCAACTTAATTAGAACAAACAGTTGATTTCAACTGGTTTCTAAAAAGACGGTATTGCGAGCTTTAAAACTAATTGGTAGTTGGTCGATATAATTCACCTGTCTCTTACATCAAAACAAATGGCTAAAATTATGAACATTAAGTGAACTCCTTCTTTTTTGATTGAACAGGGAAAATGCAAAATAGAAAGCAATTCAAAGTTAAAAAGTTGAGTCACGCAGACAATCATATTTTTTTTTAAATACCGAAAACGTAGATACAACTACAGATAGGTGCAAGTTTTCGAATATTTTAGGTATGAGCTGCACAAAATTTGTATCTTGCAATCAGCGCATCTACAATCCCCTCATATCCTTTCTGTTAATTTTATAAATCTAGACCTAATTTTCTTTCATCAAAAGTGATAGAGAATATATATATATATATATATTCTCTCTCTCTCTCTCTCTCTCTCTCTCTATATATATATATATATATATATATATATATATATATATATATATATATATATATATATATATATGCAATTCTCTATCACTCTTACACTCAAACCGCGCACCTTTCACAAATGCGGTCGTAATAATGCAATTTACGTTTTTAAAAAACATCTAAAATTAAAGAAATCTGTTTGAAAGATTAACTAAAGGAAGTAATCAGTGTTAAAAAAATGTAGTTAATGCTCAGGGTCTATCTTCAATTTATAACATTTGGTCTGTGACCTATCACAATATGACCGAAAACAAAGAGGATCTGGACGTAATTCATCTGAATCAAACATAGTTTTATATGTACATCAATGTGCAGAAAAGTCAGCTTTTAGGAATTTTCAACAAAATTCTATAACTGAAAATCCGATGAAAAACACTCCATCGCGCGTAGAATGCCGTTGACAACATTTGATCAATTCTTGATGAAAATAAAAGCATAGGTGTAATTTGTTTATAATGGTGTGCCCTATTACTTGAGTGAATATATTTGGACGAGGTCTTGAGAGCTCCTCGTTACTGTTTAATGACTTTCACAGTAGAGCGTTTCGTAAACTATAAGTACCAGTTATTGAGTCCTACATATACCCCGTCACGGAAACATACAAGATTACATATTCTACTTTGTTATCGAATATTGAATTTTCAAATTAATCTATATTTATTGCTGTTAAAAAAAACGTTAAAGCGAAAATTGACTTGAATTTAAATTAACTTCCATTTAATTTTTAACAAAACGTTTTATGGCGGGTTTCTACTGACTGAAAAAGAGGGAGTGTTAGATATATTCCGAGTTCTACTTCTGCGAATTTATTTTTATAATATTTTAGGTAAAGTCAAAGTATTCCATATAAATATAATTTTAAAAATTAGAAACCATAAAATATTTGATTATTGAAGAAAATTATATGATTTCTAGTTTCTTTATAGAAAGCTGTATAAACAACACTGCTGGTTAGTCTTCTCATAGGTTCTTATGAGATATAAACTCTGCTACGACATTAACGTTTTACTTGAAGGACTTTGTAACAGTCACATAAATAATTATAATAATCACTGTTTGTGACAGCTTACAATCTGCTAAACACTACATTATTCAAATGAGTTTTTTTCGTATGTTAATTTTCGTATAGTGAGAAATTGACCTCGTTGTGGCATTCTGCCATGTTTCTAGGAAACATAACAGCTAACAAATTATTTATTTGTGTGACCAGTAACAAACACTAAGACCGTGTCCCAATTCCCCGAGAAGGTATTCTCTCGCTCACTCTTGACGTCACAGAGAGTCCGCTCTGCTGTCCTAACTCGATGGAGAAAGTGCGAGAGGAAGAGTGAACTACGATGTACACTCGGTGCTCACTCTCGAACCCTCTCTGGCAGCCATGTTGTTTTCAAGTTTAACCTTAAATATACAGACACATAATTTGTTGTTTCTATAGTAATGTCAGAAATATTTTATCGACTTTACTTAATCATTGCGATTGTGAAATGTGTAATACCAATATTCGGTTTGATATGGAACATATCAAATTATAATATGTTATTATGTTAACGTTTCATTTAGGTTAATTAAGTGCATATTATTAAATACTGTGATTTGCACATATAACAATTATGTTTTTAATCATGCAAAAATGTAACAAAATAAAATAAGTTACTATTTCATAAAATACTGTACATTCATTTGAGGGAAGTGAAAGGTCAGCAATATTTTATCATTCACACTATTTACTACCTTTTCTGCCAGAGAAATAACGCAGATGGCTTACAGAGGGCACAAGTCTCAGTTCGCTAGAGTGAGCCAGAGTGAGAGTGGCGAGTGAGATTGAGCACACTTTCGAGTTGAGACACAGCCTAAGCTGTGCAATAAAACACTACGCCAACAACTATATAGACGCGGCTTTCATATTGTTTGCCATAAAGATAGCTCTGTTTACTGCTGCACTTTGCACGACACAACGGAACTACAAGGACCGTGCGTGTGATGTCATCGAACAGCGTTGCCAGTTAGTTTTCGATTATCCTCTGCCACGGATCTCGGGCGATAAGTTGCTGTCATCAGGCCCCTTCTACAATGCACGGATTCGTAACGAAACGAACTAGAAACACGCAAGAGGAACAAGCAGACGACTTGGAATGAATAAACTATTACACAATACGAAGAAACACACAGTCTTGTAACTAACGAAATCAAAAATTCTCAGCTATTGCAAATAACTAATACAGGTTTTTATAATGCACACATCTAATTTTGTATATTTTTGTAGTGTTTAACACTGCGTAAATAGTACTGCCAAACCATACGCACATATTTATTAATACAAAAATGATAATCGCCACGGCAAACCGAGGCACTTGTTCCCGTTTATACCACAATGGCCACGAAGACGCATATAAACGAACCAAATACTTGATTCCTATTGGCTACAAGGATTCACGGCCACGGAAGAGTTGGGAGATGAGATGACCAGCTTCCTTACGTGTATCCGTACGTTATCCGCGTCCACATGCGTCTCATTGTAGATTGAACATGGAGTGTATTACGAGCTCCGCTTCCGTGATCCATATCCGCATCCGTATCATTGTGGAACCCGCCTTAGCAGTCAGCATTTGATATATTTACATTTTCTTTAAGTACGATACATGTTTTTATTTTTAACTAGGCCAGTTATGCTATGTACTCTCAAAGGCTCCAAGGCGAAACATTTAATTTTAATTTTCTATATGCATCTCAGCCGACTCACATAACGTAATTTACGTATTCACATGCGGTTATGAAAATAAAAAAATACAGCAGCACTGTCATTAAACCAAGCGTAGCTCAAAACCAACCTAGTTAAAAAAAACTGTACGCTAGTATTGGTTTCAGATTACGTTCGTGCTTTACGAAATGGCGTGCAACTTGTTTACGAAAGAGAATGACTAGGTATTGGCAAGAACTTTCAGCAAATATGCAGAGCAAATAATTTTTATTTGCTACTTAGTAGTCGAATTAATGGATGGGAATAAGATGGATGAGTAGGGACAAATGAAAGAGGCGCAAATGAAGAAAAAAATAATTATGTATTAATTAAATCAATGAATATCAGAGTCAATGTTTAGGACTATCTTAAAAATTTATTATATTCTTATTACTTAGAAAAATTTTAGACATTAACTTTCAATTTTCAACTCAAGGAAAAATCTAATATTTCAAACTATTAAGAAAACTGAATATTTAACTTTCTCAAACATTATACCTAATACCTACATATACCATTACAAATCAATAACTAAAAATTGATACTAAATTAACAAATAAACACATGAAAACCATAATAACTATACAATTCCACCCAATAATCAATTAACATGCATGGCTTTTGAAACTCTGTAAAACTATCGTTCTCCTCTGGGACTCTTGCATTATCGCAGATCAAAGAAAATTGTGACTCACCAGTTAATTTGATGATATATGTTCGGCTCATACATTTAAACCTTTTACATTCATTACATAAATGGAATAAGTAAGGCTTCTTACTATAGCCTATTATAATTTCATACAATACATATTCCATCGACTGATATCATCTCTTCCAGAATGTGATGAAACATATATGATATTAACTTTTAAACATTCTGGTTTATAACTTGTCCTTTAACTAGTACACACACAAGGGAAATTCATTTTTTTTCTGTTCACTGTCAGAAGTTCTATTTGTACATAAGAACAGATTTACTTGTTTTAAAGCATTTTTCCAACATTAACAGTATAGAAAATATTGGCTCTTAGCACATTCATGGATGAAAGACAATAATTTTAACAGACTTGATTTAAAATATACAGTAACACTTCATTACTCTGCTAAGTGTAATTAAAACTTTTCTGTTTCACATAAGCAATTAACTAATATAAATAATAAATTGTTTCAGAATAACTTATATTCAGATATACAAATAAATTAGAATTCGGGTAGGGGTCTGTAGAGAAAAAAAAAATGATGTTCGTGCCAATTACTACGTTTACAGATGGCTGTCCCTAGTATTGGGAATTTTGAAACATAAGTGAAAATTCTCAATGCTATTAACTCAAGGGACATAAATATAAATAAATACTAACATCATCATCTACCATTGGTATAGTCAAACTGCAACTATATATAAACACAGTTACATGTTAACGAGGTTATAAACAAAAATTAGTTATCAATAAAACTAAATGTACTGATTTCCTTGAACAATTCAAATAAATATGTAATATTTAAATTGTTAAATGTCTTTTAAATATTTTCAAATCTAGGAAACTTTTAAATACGAAAATCCGATTATAAACTTGTTTGCCGATGAGTCATACAGTTTCTGTGGATGCCCTTTCTCTCCTGGTTTTCCTCGGTGAACTCGAGTCCTCCAGGTCGTCTCAGGTCCCCAAGTGACAACTGCCAGGAAGAGGCATCTGCGATGTCATCGTGGCGTGGTTGCCACTCTGACGTCACAGCAGATCCCTTGACTTTGGCTGGAACTCCTGCCTGGATCGTCCTAATGAGATGTGGAGTATACAAAGCCTTGCTGATTATTATCAAAAATCATACATATATTTTCTTCTACCAAGTCCTCGTGACATTAATATAACGGCAAATTCGTTCTTCTTTCAAATCATTCATATATACTTTGTTAATTTTTTGTTCATTCTTGATCAACTAAATACTTTTCTCGAAAAGTCTTTTAAATTAAATATCAGATGGAAATTATAGTTCTCACTCGTCATGTGCTAAATTAGTACACCTAAAAAATAAAAAAATACTTTCCTTCTAAAAATGAAAAATAATTGAAGGTACTATCAAGCAGCTAAATGGTTAATACTGAGTTCGAGAGCGACTACTCCAACCCCAAACAACGCAGAACAATACATTTTTCAGGATGTTAATGTATGTAGGTAGCCAAAATAATATTTAAGCAAATTTTACTTCATTTCAGTAATTTTAATAACTCTCATTTTGTAACCTAAACGTTAAGTATTGCAGATCTACATCCAGAACATTTTAATAGCTTTTCTCAAATACCTACGTGTTCAGATTGTCATGCTGCGAATAAAAACTTATTTCTGACTAACTCAGTGTTGATATTTACACTGAAGTTCAGTCGCACAATATCCCTCCTCAAAATTGTGAATACAGCACTAGGCTTGTTCTCAGGTACCTAATGAAAAACTGTGTTTCAGTTCAGAGATGTTACAAAGAGCACCAGATAAGCAGATGTGACCTACAGCAACAATATATTAAACGAACATGTTACTTACACACTAAAAAGATGCTCCACCTACCCAAGATTGAAGACATCATAAAGTTCATTTTCCTTAGCGATAAATTTTGGAATGTCACAGTTCCTGCTGATGCATGAGACACTTCTTTATAATGTTGGAGCACCTTCGTGGGGTGCTTAAATTGAAAGATTTTTGTTTGACAAGCATGTTGTAATTTATTTGATATCAAAAAGTTGTTTTTTCAGTGTAAATCCTGTTTATGTGAATTATTCTTCTGTTACTCTCACAATATTCTTAACAACGTATGTTAAAAACATATCAACGCTTTTAATTTGCAAAACAAAAATGCTCAAAACGTTTATGAAAGACTCCAACGTTGAAACCTACATACCATTATGTTACTTTCAAATACAGCCTTTAAAAACAGGAAAAACCTTTAAATTTATTTGCTAACAAGTATCCGTGCGTAACAAGTTTTACAAATATTATATAAGTTCTAAAAAAATACAAGTGATACAACTTACAAGTTTGTATGGCCAGTAAGCTTTACATTTTGAAACCCTCCATAACCAGAGTGTTAGAGTTTCAATCAATAATAAAACACACAAAAATGTTCATAGCAATGAAATGCGGGCACAATTAGGGTATCATATTTATTTTATTTCGAAGGAAAAAGGAAAAAGTGAGCAGAGTTTGGGGGGGGGGGGGGGGGTGTGGTTTATCGTCTTTCGTGAGACGGATTATTTTGATGTTCTTATGATGCCTGAATCACATAGCACCAACGTTCACGACACGACGGCCAACAGCCAATGAAATAATGAAATACAAGATAGATCGTCATAAGCCCGACCGATTCTGTCGTCCGACCAGCAATTTTGGATTAGAAATTATTTATATTCTTCGGCGTGTCGTGCGGCACAACGCACAGAATGTAAAACGTTGCAAAATGAAATTGTATTGCAAGCTTTCCCTACTATGGTAAATACGGAGCTTAAAAGAAAAATAAATTGAAACGTACTGTATGCAACTCTTAAAAATTATAATTTTACTTTTGTATGCATTAACGATACCAATTTGTCACCATTTTATATTACAAACATCCCTCTCATTCACCGCCTTTGAGACTAACGTATCCTATCAGCGCCTTCTAAATAGTTAGGTTAAATGCCGAGAGCGTGGCGTCGGTCGTGCTGTAAATTCAAGTAGTCACATTGAAATGTGTCGTGGTTGCGTTTTTTGTCGTGTCGTGCTATGTTGGTCAGGGCTATGTGATTCCGGCATTAGTGTGTGGCATTTTGGGTTGCATATTGTTTTGATGGAGCAGTGGAAAATTTTGCTCGTATGGAAATAACATTTAAATTATTTAACTTCCAAAATTATGACTTTAATGAAAATACAAAACGCGATACATACGTCGGTGTTCGTATTCGTACATATGCAGCAATATATACACGCACACACTTTGACCGAAGTTAACCTTACAATTGAATTTAACATGTAGACAAACATATTTACTCACTACAAAAGTGTGGAAAGTGCGTCATTTTTCAGGCCACGTACATTTCAATAATTATATTGACGGTTTACAAATACATTTACAAAACATGCAAACTTACTGTTGTAACCTCTTGAACACGTGTTTTTCTATGGCAATCCTTGCGAGTTTACTTCACTAAAGTCACATTTGTTCGTCACTAGCATTAAATAATTTATTTGCAAAATCGTTCAGTAAAATCTACACTGCGCACGTTTCCTGATACAAACAAACTTAAACTTATATACGGAAATTATATTCGTTTGGGGAAGGCGGTTAGGAAAATGGCGGAACGAGCAGTTTTAATGACGTGCCGATTAATATTACATTCCACTCAACAAAACGCACTACAATGGTACCTACAACCAACTATGTTTGGAAAAAGCAAATAAAAATAATTAACTACCAATTATATATTCCGACAACACCAATAAGATATTCGTATAATAAACACGATGAAAAAAAAAATCGCACGCTGGGCTGGAAACTGGGAATATAAACATGGCTTGCCATTGGCTGGAAACGCTTACTGTTCGTATATGTGTCGACATACTCTGTCATAAATGTAGAACATGCTTTTAAAGTCCCGTAACTAATAGAAAGAAAATTTAATATTGCTTTAGAAACATAACTTAAACCATAAATATTGTCAGTATAATTAAGATTTTAAATTACAACTTTTAGTTCCGAATACTATTTTCTTCCAAAGACATCATCAAAATAGCCAACCTAACAACACGGATCCCGCAGCAGTTCGTCAGCTGATAAAATACTGTAGGAGCGAGAGTATAGTGTGTAGGTTGGTCACATAGTCTGTCATTTTTGAGACCACTTATACGAAGTGGACAATACAGGTAGATACTAAGCACGACTTTCAAAAGCGCTCAATTTATATCGAAGAGCCTATAAAAATGCAATAGTTGAAGTTAGTAGGAACTGAATTTGTTTCATAACATAGATAAATGATTGTCACTTCAGTGGCATATCAGTGTTCCCAATAATCTCGTGGTGGTGTAGTGGACAGACTACTCGCCTCTCGCCCAGGCGAACCTTGTTCGATTGCCGCCGGGGTCGGTCCCTGATTTTCACACATGAGAATCGTGCCGGACGATGCCACTGGTCGGCGGGTTTTCGCAGGGATCTCCCGTTTCCCCCGCCCCTTATTTCCGGCGCTGCACCATACTCACCTCAATAACCCTCATCGACTATCAAAACCTCGATGTAAAGAGCAGCCCAAATATCTCCACATTTCCTTCTCCCCAACAATCTCGCAGCCACGCTTTACAGAAGCGTGAATAAATTTATCGGTCCATGGCAATGCGAGCTTTATCACGGAAAGATCCTACACGGACATAATAAATCGCAAGGACGGCTCTCAAAATGCTCTGTCAACTGCTAACATCATGTACATACATATCGTGAATTATAGCGGGGTTTGATAATACTGTGGTTCTCACCAGCTGGAAGGACGTGCTGTGACTGGCTACAGGAACAACACAGGCACAGGAATCTTACCGTAGAGTAAGCTGTAGTATTACTGTCATGCTGCTACTGACCACAGGCACTAATCACACAAACCGTACTTCATGTCACGATACACGAGCATGAGGCGGTAAGGCGTTACTCGCCACCAAACAGTCGAGGGCTACTGAATAACCATTTGAGATATTGCACGACGGCACATTCTTCACTGATTGTTCCCAATGCAGCTAGTAAACACATAGCGCCACCATGTTGATGTAAACAGGGTATTAATCTCGCATCGGTGATTCCCCACTTCACACAAGGCTTATACTTTATAGCCCAGCGCGTATTTAAATCATTTCTTTCTCACAAAAAAAAAAAAAAACTTTACGAAATTATTAAATAATTTGGCGTAAAAGACAAGTAAAACTAATTTGCGCGGGACTAAGTATAGAACATAGTCTCGTGTGCACCGGGCCTTAAAGAGGAAATGTCTTAAGTGAAACGGATGTAAATTTATGAAGGCGACGTGTACCAGAATATAATATCCGCAGTCGTAGTGAAGTATCATCGCACAACGTGGCGGAGACTTCCACTAGTCCAGAGAACTTGTTTGCTAGTTCATGTATTCAGTGGCTGGCTGGAGAATATCTTATCAATGCACATTCTAAAACAGTTATTTTTTTACTGATTGTCAGTTGAAACTGCTCCATGCGGAATCAGTAGAAAAAGAAAACTACTAATCTCTTCAGTTAAATGAAATCCACTAATACAAACAGTAGAAAATCAGCTATTCATAGTTGATTAATAAAAAGCACAAGGAATAAAAACCGCGCATTACGGTCTGAAATAAATCAAGTACAATTATTTTGTAGGAAAATAAAATGATTTCAAGTACAAGGAAGTATTGGAAGCGGTTGGTATCGAACCGCCAGCCCAAAACGCAACACATTTTCTTGTTTCTTTCGACTGGCGTCCTATCGACTCTGCTACTTTGCCACTGAGCGGAACAGTCTCGCATTTGCGTAGTAACATAAACTTACGATGGCGAGCGGCTGTAAGTTTCGTTATATGAAAGTACTTCATGTTGTCGAAATGTACAAATATTATGCGTACTTAGGTACATGTCTTTGTAAGGCTCGAAAGTCATTCTAAGTTAAGTTTAGTTCAGATTGTATGCTTTAAAAGAGACATATAGTGGTTTTAACGGTGTTGTCGGTGTTTTCTTGTATCTGTCATTTTACAATGCAACGAGATTTTACAGAATGAAACTATCATTTTGTAGAGACAGATTGACTAGTAATAACTGTGTTTGTAGTTTCCTAATTATTTGATCTGTTAACTTGCAGACCACAAAACTTTTGTTTGTCTAAATCCACCTTTCTTATTGAATCACCGCACTATCGAGTCAGTAAAATAATCACTGATTTATCTGTTACTAAAAATAACAGTTTATATCTCTAGTGTCTCGTTGCTTTGTAAAATGTTGGATACTAGTTAACATCGATAACTTCGTAGATTGAAACCACTATATTTATATTTTAAAGCACTGAATCTGAACTAAACTAAAGATTGATTGACTTTAGAGCTTTACGAAGACATGTACTTACATTAACCAACTACAAATAACTAGTCTTCTACTGCTTGAATTAATAGATTTCTTTTAACTGATGAATTAGTGACATTTTTTCTACAGATTCCGGATGGAGCAGTTTCAACTGACCATCAGTAAAAAATAAATGATTCTGATTTAGAGTGCACAACAATGCCTGTCGCATCGTTACGGAGCAGGTGATGTGTCTGCTAAGAACATGTACACTGTAAATCTGAATCAGTGAGAATTTCACTGTTTCAATCAGTCAAACGTATCTGACTGATGCAACAGTCACTTCAGTGAATTTAACTGATGAACCAGTGAAAAAAAAAAAAAAAGCCATATTTCCTTCACTGATTGATTCAGTGACATTTCCCACTGATTAGTCAGTCATTTTCCCCACTGTTTTCTCAGTGGTTTATTTTTTGACTGATTGGCCAGTGAAACATCTGAGCAACTTGCTCCGTCTTTAATTATTATTGACTGATGTATCAGTGAATCTGTGTGTAAAAATGGCCGTCGAACATCGTTTAAAAATGGCCGTTAAACAACGTGTATCAAGTGAAGTAACAACGAATAAACGAATAAAACTAATACATAATTCTTTGTAAAATGTGTTTCGTCTCTCAAAACGCCATTTTACGAGGTAATATGAACACACGGCCTTTCATTCCATTTGTACGTCTTTCATTTCGATTCCATGTAAATCATCATAATGCTCTGTTTGAATGTTTAAACTGCATTTAATGTGGGGGAGAGAGTGCACTCACATATAGGCCAGGCCTACTATTCGTTCTAACAATCCTAACTGTACCAATCAAACCAAACACGAAACGCGTGAGCATACAACTTTAAACTACCCGACTTCGCAGCGGAATTGTAAGACATATATTTTAATCTCGTAATTTAAACTTGACGTGGTAGCTCAATACAATCAGTGAAATTGTCTCACTAAAACAATCAGTTGTTTCCCACTGATTCTAAGTGGAGCTATTTTCACTGATTAGAGTAGTTGAATTCCGCTGCGAATCAGTGGTTCCCCACTGATTCGAATCTAGAGTGTACCTTGTTACGTCGTATACCCTGTGTGAAGTACGGTTTGCCAATATGACAAATGCAAGTTTTTTATTGTCACCTAGTATCACCACTTAGAGATAAGGGTAGTTGCGTAATAATAAAGAACATTAATATAGTTCAACATTTTCTGATATTCCGTTTCATGTCTTTCTATGCAGAAAACAATGTTTGCAAACTTCCACGATCTATGAGTTTGTAAACAAATGTTCATTGTTTGTTGTTTACGTACACATAGCACTGTTGTGCATAAATGCTACATATGAGGATACAGTGATATTACCATGTCTTTAGAAACAGCTTGTACTGTCAAAGTTTGTGTTTGAAATATTATTTATCCGTCATCCTTGCACACATGAGCTAATTGGTCACTGCGAGGCTAAGTGATGCGTAAACATTCTGGGTATATATTCAGGTAGCATAGATTTTATGGTACTGAATACACTAATATTATGACATTAAATGTTTTATAGCATAGCTGTATGTAAGCTTTGGAGAATTTTCGCTTGGTTTCTATACAGAAATATCCGGAAGAGAAACAGTAAGTCTACGTTGTTAGGAGTAAAGAAAATTTTGATAAATAATATACTAGTCAGATACAGCTTTCTGTATAAAAGTCCCGCAAATTAGAGTAAATTAATTATATATCAGTATTCTTCATTTAGAAACAATTTAAAAAATGCGTTGCTGGAGATTCATAATTGTCAGTATTTGAAATATAATTTCTGTAACTCAGTGCACAAGTGTTAGATATTTATCAAATGCATTTCAAATTCACTTTCGTTTGGCATGGGAGATGGCGAGGCTCTTCAGCCGAAATGTGTTCTGTCTCAAAACATTGCTTTGACACGGGCGACAGACAGTCCCGAGCTGGTTAAGACCACAAAATCTATGGATTACCAAAATGTCTGGGCTCGAGAACAATGCGAACCATATTTTAACAAAAAAACATTCCAAGTTGCGACATACCGATACGAAAACAAAGCGGAGCTGGTCTTGTACATTTCGGCAACGACCGCTCCAGTGCCAATAGTGCTGCCATCGACAGTGTTGCCACGATGTGGCGGGAAATTTGAACTAGTTGTAACGGTCAAATGGTCCAAACATCTCGCTACAGTCTCTACTGTCCGGCCACCGAGGACACCTACAACCAGGCCAGTCGCTATGAACCTTTCCACTGGTTCCATGACTCACCTCATAAAATACTATTTAACGCAACAAAATAGTACAGTGGAGCTAATTTAGAAATTCGAACATGTCTTCACACAAACAACACAAAATTTTCTGGCAACTGGGTTCATATAGTATAATTCATGAAATAATATATACGCGCTGCCAATATGGCCATAAATTAATGGCACGAATGAAACGTTTATACAAAAATCTCAGATACCATTTTGTATAGAAAAATTTCAAACAGTTTTGTCTGCGTGATAGCAGGCATCATCAGCATTATGTAAGCAAAAACTGTTAAAATTTACTATGCGAGGGAAACCCAAAGTTAGTTACAAATTCTCTCTAGTATACATCCCTCTCAATACACTGTATGTTTTTAATGTTGTCCGAGTAGCCATCGTTTGGGGTGCGACTGTTCCGTGTTATTTTTGCGGTAGGTCACGGACCTTGTAGAAGGTGAGGTGTCAGTCGCACGTACGGTTGTCAGTTCAGAAATTTCTCTCGTGTGTTAACTATACGTCGTTTTATATTCCTGTATAATTATCAAAAAATTGCCTATCTCCCACCACCATCTACGGGCAATATAACTACCAACCCAAAAAAGTACACTTATGCCACTCTTGCACAAAACTCACCATATATATATATATATATATATATATATATATATATATATATATATATATATATATATATATATATATATCCTGTCCCCAACACGCCACGCCTCATCGAGTGCCAGAGCTCAGAGGATGAGCATCTTCTAGAGCTGCTCCCCACCCTAAAAAAAAAGAAAGAAAGAAAATAATAGATTTTCCCCTTAGTACACACTTGCACTAAACTATACACTTACCAGGAATTGAAGCATCCAGGGAAACACCACCACTTGAAGTACACCCTTCCATTTTGGTGTTTCAGCACCTTCTCAAACCGCGAAGCTGGCGATGATCGAAGACCACTAAACAGTTATAGTGTGCGAACTGTCAAGCTGTAATCATGACATTATTTTGACAGTCTTTTATCGGCAATTGTTAGATACAAGCCAGTCGTAAAGTATGAGGCAGAATGCATACGTGTTGGCAGGAATATTTCCATGTGTAGTGAATTCGATCCTGCAGTCGATAACATTGGAGGTAATATGCTCTTCCTATTTACTCACATCGAATAACTTGAGCGAGGCCAAACTCTTGAACGTATCAGAGCTCAATATCTGAGATTGGGTGCGCCCATAATATGCAGTTTGGAATTGAGCATAAATCTGATACGCAAGTAGGTACTGTCCATTTACAAAGTTCTTGTTCATGACTATGTGCGGGTAGATTTCGCATTCAAAAATATTTTTAGAATTTTATATTTGAAATGCGAACTGCTCACTCTTACATTGTGCTGTCTTCCGGTCTGTAGACCAACAATGACGTACCTCAGTTTCTCAGAAGCAAAGCTGGACTTCACCGTCCAGTTGATGCACTGGATTACTGGTAATCCGGAGTATGTTTCCTTACTCCATGACCTGAAAGCCACTTCAATGTATTTGCCATATTCCACATTCTGCAACATGTGTATGCACTCTGTAGTGCTCAACTGCACATGAAGCAGCATACATTCGATAGACTGTAGTTCCAGTTCACCGCTTCCAGGTTTTTCCTGTACCCACAATGGTATCCACATGCATATTGACAAGCATTATCACCAGCTCCTGCTTCGAATTGAAGATACTTCGTTTGTAATCTTAGGAACAAATCCCAGTTGCATGGAGAGCGGAACACATACTTCAAATCTGCCTTCGGCATAAATGGTAACACTGTAGTCATCTTCGATTCCCAAGCCTGCCATCTTGGCTGCAGACAGCTCATTTGTAATGACAGAAAGGTAATTTTCGATCGTTGAGGTTATGCCCGCACTCGCGACTGGTTCACCTCGACACCATTGAGAAAGTAGGCGATGCGATCGATCAAGAGAAAAATTCCATTGCTCGTTACTTTTGTCGATGCTGGGTTGGAACCATCTTCTTTTGTCGGAGTCCCCCTGATTCGCAGGAAAAAACTGGCAAGGAAGTATGCAGATATCTTGATGTTGGACTGCTATTCGAACTTCCGATGGTAGAGTGTATGGACCAATCAGGAACAGCTGGTACTCACGAATTTCCACCATCATTATGATGTTTTCGGAAATGGCTGGCTCTTTGGGACATCATGTGTATTTAAGTTAAGTAGAGTGGGCCACATGTAATTGCACTAAGTGTAGGGCCCACTATGTACATGGCCCAGGTGGGGAGGAAACTGGTACGAGCACACAGGGATGTCATCGGGCTCATTACAGGATATGGTGGCAGAGAGGATGCAAGAGGTACTGCACAGTCCCAGGATTGCGCGCAGCACGACGAGCTCCAGGAGAGAGCTAGCATCACGAAGGTGGTTCGGCACCTCCCACAGGGATTCGGTCACCGGTGGTAGAAGTCCCGCCGACGCCGGACGTCACAGGGCGCACCAGGCCTGGTAACTTAATACCATGCAGCACAGAGAATGGCGCAGAAATAGCGGTCAGAGAGAGAGAGGAGCAAATGGCACATGGGAATAGCCAACAAAATACCGCAGTGCAGGAGAGAGATGAAAGGCAGGAAAGGAGGAGTTTGACCTCGACGACGCTCGATGGTGTCGCCGACGTCGAGCAAATGGCAAGGCGGGAAGATGTAGGAGGTGTGACAGTACCTGTAGCAAGGATAGCAGGACACGGTGCCGGAAACCCGAAGATGCCTGGAAAATTGGGGCATGGGGACTCGTCAGAAGGCCCTCCCCAACACGTTCGATGGAGCACCACCTACAAGTGGCACTTTTGGACACCAATACCGCAACCAGTGCCTGCAGTTCCGCAAACACTACTGCAAGGAGGGAGTCCAACTCTGGACGTCGAGAAGCACCCAGTAGAGGGTGAAAAACAGCACGATAAAAGTTACACAATGAGGAAGCAAGTGAGCATGGGAGGGGGTTGCACTCACGATAGCATGGAGGAGGAAATGCAATGGGGAAGCAATGGGTAACAGGGAGTGCAACTAGACAGCAAGATGGAGCAAAAGAGAAGCGATTACGGCGGGGACAAGTCGGCCGGCTCTCTGCCGGCAATGTGAACGACCTGCATGGATGTTTCGGCACAGGGCAGGCCGGCAAAGGAAGAGAGGACAGCGAACAGACAACGACTACGACAGCCACCACCAGCATGCAGAGGGGTGTCACCCAGGTGTCCCTACCAGCTGCGTCCACAACAGCAGACCAGTAGGGAATTTGCCTGCTGCCAGTAAGATCATCAAGGCTACAAATGGTCTCTCAAGGGGAAAGGGGGAGGAGGGTATTTAACGTGAGCCGAGCTCCCGGCCCTTAGAGCGTTTGTCCGCCATCACCACCAACATCTGCAACAAGGAAATGCACCCTACCACACATGGCAGCACGTTGTTGAGCTACACGACACGAATGCAAGACAGTGCAGTGTAGTGCAGTTCAAGTGTATCTTGCAGGTACACCACAATGAATGGGAGGACAGTGGCCAAGCTGCCATGTGTGCTCAGTGCGAGGATACAGGAAGTAGTACCCTGTATATTATTATTATTTCCAAGTCATTACATAAAAAGGGTTGGAGTAGTGACAAACTTGCTATATATGCAAGGAAGGACACCAATAATAAACTCTCTAAAGCCCTAAGAGTCATTTTCAAGTGTTTTGGATGTGTTTTGTCAGTGTTCTTATTCACATGTCATCACCCCCCCCCCCCCCTCATTTCACATATTTTTGCAGAGTTTATGTTTGTTAATTATGTATTGAATTTTCTAAGCAAGTTATTGCAAGTGTGTGTGTATTAGCATAATTTAACAAGCAAGGTGCAAGGATGTAGTCCCATGTGGCGTGCTCTGGCAGCAACCCCGGCAAGCATGTCAGCTTTTGCACAATTTTACTGCTGCCGACTGGTCCTTATCTGGCTTGTATTTTGTAAAGTGTTGCCTTCGGGACATATTTAGCATGTGCCTAATAAACATCACTACGCATGACGGGTGTATTTATTCAGGTAAGCCACAAGGCATTTCAGGGTACAGGCCCTTACAATTTCTCACGAAATTGCATGAGTGTTGGAACTGTCGTATTTTGTTTGCAAGTATTTCAGTGTGTAATGTAGCATAAGGGTGTGGATGCCCTTAATAATCCACTGCATAGTACATGCACAGTTTATCAAGATTCATCTGAGGCATGCAGCAGAATGGAAGGATAGCTGCCTTTGGCCATCGATGCCATGATCCAGTCAGAAGAGTCTGCTATACCACTTCACGGCACTAAGTCTAATAGAGCCTGGTGCCCCGGGTAAAATACCTCATCAATTTCACCTCACCCAGACACATCCATTCCTCAACACCTTTAATTTTTCCAAATTTTTATTCTGGATCCTGAACCACCATCCATGATCCACATCTCTATGGATGCCGTCACATTATTCCACAAAACCATTCCACAAAACATACTTTATTCCTCAAATAAGCCTGTTTATTCCACAAATAAGGCATACATTTTAGCTCTTAAACAAACAAATTTTTTCATTATTTTGTCATTACATTCCTCTTTAATTTTGCCTAAAACTTTCTTGTTTATTTGCAGCATTTTATAGATGTTCTCAAGATACTTTTCTTGTAATTTACTTTTGCTACTAATTATTTCAATTTTCGTACACCTGATATGTCTTATATCTACTCTGTTTCGAATATTTTCCATAGTTTTGCTGAACACAGTACTATTCATCAGTTTGTAAAAATCTTTTTTCATAGTCATTTGTAGCGTTAGTTCTCATCATTGTTTTTAAATCTATATATTTCTTCAAACAATCAGACTGATTAAAATTTAATATTATACGTATTTTAGTAGGTTTCAATCCATTCTTTAGGCATTGTTTCAAATTACGATAGTGTATTACATACTTTTTTTTTAAATGTAAAGTTGTTAATATTTTAGGCTGCTTTGTTTTTGGAACTACCTTATTTTCTGTACAAAATGGAAGATCTTTGTGTAAATTATGTAGTTCTTGTGGATATTCTAAATCAACTTCTAATATGTAACAGAACTCAGAAACATTTTTCAAATTTAATATTTTTTCACTCCAATAATCTAAATAATTTAATGAATAATACACCCTCTAGAAACCACCATATGATAAATATTGAGACATTGCCCAACCATATAAATTATTCGCATCGCGATAAGTTAAATAATTTGATTCTTGATTTGAGTTAAAATCGTTCAAATATTTGTTATTTGCTTTAACATATCGCTTACAACATGTGTGTGAATGAATGTCGTCGAAAATTCGAATCTCGCCAGTTTTTCCGATTCGAAAATGAGCAGTAAATTTAATGTTGGACTTTACAGCTCTAAGTTTTATAAGTTGATCACATAAAATTTAAAACCCTTCGTGCTTTACCGAAGCTAAACAATTTCTGGGCAACACTATATTAAAGTAGTTTTCAATGTTGTATTTTGATAACCTGCATTTAAAAAGCTCTTTCAACTTCGTATGTGTTATTAGATTTTCTATTTTTGTTGTTCACGTATACACTATTAGAAAAGGGTAACATTTCTTTTAAAACCATGTTTGCTTTTATATGTATTGGTCCACCTTTTAGAAATGGTAAATTTACAAAGTTTCTTTTTCTTTGCTCATCAATAACATGGAGCAACAGTTTTCTAATTAAAATATTTTTCCTTAGCCTGTTTATATATTTTATTCATATTCTCTAGCTATAATTCTCAACTCTACACTCTCATTTGACTCAACTCAGCCACTACGTTACTCATCTCAATATTTATATATAATAGATTTTATTATAGTAAAAATGTATGAAGTTGGTGAATGCTGAGTTTCACTTAGATAATAAAATTATGTGGTACTCCTTGCAATAAATATGTTCATTATGAATGCAATAATTCATGCTGGAATTAATTTCATTGTTGAATTTTTTTCGTGATTAGATAGTTATTTGAGGAAACGAGATTAAATTAATACAATGAAATAACTTATTGTCCGCAATCTTAAAATAAAAAACAAATGCGAGTCGGGAATTGGTCAGGAAAAAATATTACATTAAATTTAAATTGAATTTTTGTTGTCATTGCCGCAGCGTTATAAATTATTGACCGAACAGGTTATAACACTCTGCATATGTGTTGCAGGGAGCGCTGTTTTTAAATACTCCGATACTATACATCGTACCAATTTTGATACTGGTCATTCCTTTTTGCGAGTTAAAAAACAAAAATGTGTTGTTATTGTTGCCGAAAAGTTACTTTTGTTCGTTTTTTTTGGGGGTAACAGTCAATTTTTATGCTACACAACCCTTTGAGAATAATTTAATTTGTAGCTTACATGTGTGGAGTATCCCTATATATCAGCTCTATCATTGCCAATACTTGTTTAGCATGAAAAAATATGTAATATGTGGTTTCGTTCGAAAAACAGGAATAGACACAATTTTTCTGGCACCCTACAGTTGAAGGCCATGCGGATAGAGCCAGAGGTAAAGCTTGGACGAGGGGACATATGCCGTTTTTGTTCTGTGCTGTGCTGTCGGGTGGCTGTGAAGAGTCCTTCGGGAGGAGGGATAGGGCTGGAGGATAGAGCTAACTTCAGTTCAGTCCCCTCCCCCTTCACCCCTGGGGAAGATGAGAGGAATCTCATTTCTTTAGAGGTAATGTTTTTCTTAGAGGAGTATTTGTCAAGTTTCTGCAGCGTGGTTCTGAGATATTGAAACTGAATAGTTTTTAATGTATTCTGAGGAGAATTTCGCACTGAAAGTAATAATTGCACAACTTGGTAGGTAACAACAAATAAATTTTGTTACAAGTGTGTCTGTGGACTACTTTGGCAGTGGTTAGTACATGTGCGCTTGTTATTGATATCATCGTTGTGCACGTGTTTTTCTCCCACTGTAGCTCAACAATGTATCCTAATGTAATTAAAATACCCAAAGTAACCTAAAATGCTGGCGAATAAGATTTCATTCATTTTAAACCTAACCATAGGGGGGTTCCTTTATTATCCCTAAACGTGTGTATTTATAAGAATAATATCCTATTGTAGTTTTCACTCCCAATGTGAAATTTTTTAACATGTTGGGTTGAATTAAAATTGGGGCTACTGACTGACAAAAGCCTACGCCAAATACGGAAGAAGGACAATATGGGAAAATGAGGCGTTTTAACATTGTCAACATGTGAGAGACACTACAACATTGCTCCTAGCGGCTTGTGCTGACGTATACCCGGGAAAGTCAAACTGACATGGCTCGGCATGCGCGATTTAAGTGCAGTTCGTCTCGTAGTATTAAAATGTGTTGTTTTGCCGAGTTGCTTATTCACATTACTATGCCGTATTTAAAAATGCACTTAAAAGCATAGATATTGCCACTTGAAACAAGGACAATCAGTTGTAACAGAACCATGTTACTGGGCACAAACCTAGATGTTGCAAGTTACAAAGGACAAATGTTAATCAATTATAAGTAAGAGAATGGAATGCTAAACAGTATATCATATTTCAGATACATAACCGACTGCACTTATTCAATAAACTCTTGAGAATGGAGCTGTCACCAAGCTTATTTTTCTCCAAAAAAATCGGGAATACAAAACCCAATTTTTTTTGGACAGAAAAATCTCCACAACTTATCTGTTTTTTATTAACGAAAGATGAATTAAAAATAGCTCTACTGCAGCTAGTGATTTAACACTGTGGCTTTTATTAGCTCTATAAGCAGCAATATCTTTTAGATATTTAAGGTTAACCTAGCAACAAAATAAGTTGCCTAAATCATAATTTACTGCTTTTTGAAGTTCTTATCATTAAATTACCTACAAAATAAATAGTTCACAAATTTCTATTCCTAACATATATGGTTTTTATTTTGCTTTATTCTTTCGTAGAAAGTATATTTTGGTTCGAAATACATTTTCAAGAGAGAAACATTTTGGGGAAATAAATTTTTACATAATTAAAATGTATACTCAATTATTGTTTAAGTTTTAATTTCCTGAATTTACCACCAAGATAAACACATATCCAGCGCGTTGCATATTATTTCAAAGTGCGTATTTTTGTCTACAGAATCTCGTCAGAAGGTGGTGGCCCATTTGTCTGTCCATCGAAAGTTAAAGTTTGATGGATAAAAAAATGCTTCCCTGCGATTGGTCGAAGATCGTGTGATCGCTTGACGGGTGCAACGGATGGTTGCGGGTCCATCTTAACACATATAAATCAGTTTTGTCGTGCAGTTATGCCACAACTACATGGCCTGAAGTGAAGCACAGGCAGCTATGGTTAACCCACTAGCAGCCATGCTACAACCATGAGTAACAAACATTTGAAACCTCAGTCACTTCTTCATAATCTGATTAAACCAGTTATGAAATTTTGGGGGCTGTAATCAAAAATTATATCCAAAGGACTATTCTGTAGCTTGGTAATATCTAGTGCCTGTTCATAAACAAAACAAGTATCTTTGTCGTACAGAGCAACTCGGGATTGGGGGAAATGTTAATCGAAAAGGTGTACTGACAAATTTGTAACCGTACTAAAGGCACAGTTAAGTACAGAAGGGGCAAGAGTATCGCCTGCTCCTCCCGCCCATTCCCAGATGCTGGTTTCATAGAAACTAATTGATAACTTCAACATCTAGCAGGTTTTTATAAATTATGGTAAAACTACTCACCTCACTCCTTTTAAAATGTTTTATTTGTACGTATTTATGTAAAGAGAATCACACACCCAAACATACCACACATAGTGAGACTGTGTTCAAAGTTACCATTTAGTACAATAATATTTTAACATGTAGTAGTGTTCAGTTCGGATGCTATTAAGTCACTTGTTCAGAAGTGGTTGCGATTTGGAAATTTAGGATTTTAGTAAGTATCGTTCCATGGTAAAGTATCAAATGCATCATTATTTTACATGACTAATTCAGGTCATGTTACCTCTTAAAATACAATGTCAGTGCCTATGGAGAGTACCCTAATTAAATTTCGTAGAACTATTAAGTTCGATCATTACTTTGACCACCACACATGGTGTGTTTATATAGTACATACATGCATTGGAATACAACTTACTACTTAAGGCATCCATTTTCTTGGCTAGTGTAGATAATCCATGGAAGAAGCAGCAACATTGACTGCAAAATGCTTACAGCTTTCAACAACACAATGGTACATCTATACTAAATATGAAAATGTACCATCACCTCTGATATCATGCCACTTAAGTGACATTTGCGAGATTATAGATGAGATATATAATTTAAATACTACACAAATTATAAATAAGGTCTGTATTAAGGAGAGTATTTCAGAACATAACTAGTTGGCAATCTATAATCATTTTAATCAATAATTTCCCACCATTTACTGATGAAATTTATGCAGTACAGCTGGTGCTAGGATGGAAATGCAATTGGTCAAAATATTTGATAATACTTACTAACATATTTACTCAAGCCATTCAGCTTATTTACTTCACCTCTCAAGTTTTGGCTGTATTAAGCACATTTAATTTTGTAATTCACTTTCAAAAAAAAAGTTTTTTCCAAATTTTTATAACATTAGATCATCATGAACAAGTCACTTCTAATAACCAACCTGGATTTTACCACAGATCTTCATATGTTTCATGGCAAGAAGACTAGAAAACATGTTGCAGAATTCAAAAGCAGCTGAACTGAAAATTACTTACCTTGATCATGAATTTAAGGTACTTTATGTTCAAATTCATTGCACTTGGTATTGTAATGGCAATTTGTAAGTAATTTCTCCAATACTGTGATCACAAACAAAACTGCATAAATAGTCTAACAGGTCAAAAGAAAAATGTGCATATCACTATATGTGACATATCTGCATTGCAGAATGTGGCAAAATAATTCACTGAAAAACACCTCATTTAAGTTAATACTATTGGTGTATGCACCAAGTTAAAATACTGAGCACTTCAGGGAGTAAATACGAGGAATTGAAATAAAAAAATCCTTTATTTATTTGTAAACAATTTATAACAAATATCACTGAAATGTAACGATGACTCTCAGGAGTGAAATATTATAGTTTGAAAGTTTTGTACACAGTTGTGTAAACAAATGCGAGTATGTTGGGGGGGGGGGGGGTGCTTCTACTTTTGATAGGTTTTGATGGCAACCCTCACTCGACAGCTGGTTCACACTCTGTAATATATACACTGTCGTGCCAACTGTAGACAACCTAATAACATCTCCACTGCTACAATTAAAGTGTCTGGTGTGTGGTGTCAGTACATGGTGTTTAGCACACAGAATGAACTTTGATGCACTGGCTGAAGAGGAATTATTCTCACCACCGAAAGCTGTACTCAACAATTCTCCACTCATTCAAATTAAAATTACTTGCAAGCTCAGTATGTAGAGAAATTAAAATATTTGCACAGTTAAACAGTACTGATATGTGGACCTTAGGGTGTGTAAAGGGTAAGCGACTACCTAGAAAGGAAACTATTACAGTCTTCATTCAGTTGTTTCTTTAATAAATAATCTAAAATATTTGGTAGTTGGTGCAAACACAACTCAAATAACATATAAATTAATATTCAAATGCATAGTTTCCCAAATGTAAACAACAACATTCCAAAGTATGAAAATACACTGAAAAAGTATGTAAACAATACGGATATGTACATAAACAAAATTAATATGCTGAAAACTGGGCAATTTTTTAAAATGGGGGCTTTTAAAAATTCTTAGAAAACGATGTAATTCCACTCTACTAATTACACAGAACACGAATTTACTAGGGGGCATCAACATTTGACCAATAGAAACCCCAAAACCGATTGTGGGTATGACTATGAAGATAATGGAAATTGTGATGTAAAATAGTTGAAAAATATGTAAATAATGTAATATTTATTTATGAAAATATATTAAATTGCAAAAAAAAAAAAAAAAAAAAAAACTGAACCATACATTAACTAAATAGACTATATTACCAATACAAGCTACAAATACGATAGTGGGGAGGGCTATGAAGATCAGAGAAATTGTGACGTAAAAAAATACAAAACATGTACATTTTCATTACAAACTTTTATCTCTCAGTTTCCCTCAAGTTCATAGCCCTCCCCACTATCGTATTTCTAAATTATATTGGTAAAATTGTCAATTTAGGTATGGTGCCTAATGTTCAGTTCAATCCTTCTGCAATCAAACATGTTTTCAAGAGATATATTACAGTAATATTACAAATAGCACAGAAATATGTTAGATTGCAAAATTCACATACATTATTTCTCAGTGCAAATAGGCTATACATGACAATAATTTATGGGGAAACTCCAGTTTCACTGATGCGGTACGCTTTGCGTTACCACCTAAAATAAATTGGCAGCATGCCTTGAATCATTGTTTTGGGTATTTATTACCCTGGTGATGCTGGGACTCCGGTTCAGTGTATAATGTTTGGCTAATATGTAAACATTGTAGGAGCAATCACCGACACAAACATGAAAACACTATTTTGACGTAATTTATCAATAATATCCCTAGCTCAACTTGCTAGACTAAACACATGCTTTAATAAGAGACTTCAGCCAGTTTAATAGACGAATGTGGAATTTGTAAACATTGTCTACTTTTATTCTTCGAAGGTGTCGCTCCAATAAAAACAACCCTGCACCTTTCAGGTTAAGGGCTATCTATCAAACTTCGCAAGGCCGTTCAGTGTACAAGATTAGAAATAGCAGCTACGACACTCAATTGATTTCGTTCTTGATCTTGTGGAAGCAAATTTGGGTTGCGAAAATCCTATTTTCTGAAAAGGTTGGAACACACTATTCTCGTGTAGGTATAAACCGCCAGTCCCTTTTTTCTTCATTACATCCAGGTCTGCTCTTACATTTCTGTACCCATGGCTTGAATCTAGGAAACAACAAAACAGTATTTAAGTAAATTAAGGTTTGTGTGAATGGAATTTGCAATAAAAACACGAATGGAAAATATTGTCCACTACTGCTCGTGTAATTACCGTTTTGCATCCTTTGAAAATCCTAAAAAGGGCTTGCTGTAGTTCGCAACGTTGTAATTATTGCAGCCAAACACTACAAAAATCTTTCCTGCCGTAATAAATAACCACAAAGGGAAAAAATTCGAATTAAAATGCATTAAAAATGCTCACAGCTACCCACTCAATGCCCAGTTTATTATCGTACGAACAGCACAAACCACTAGGAGCGCTGGCATCGGTGTCTGGGGTATTTTTCGGCTACTTTCCCATATTGTCCTTGTACCATATTTGCCTACGCTAAAATCACCATAGCGTTCCCGTAACAAAATATAAGAGGCGTTAACATAGACGTATGAAAATGAACTGGCTACGACCGCAGTAAGAAAACTGTTACGCTACTAATGTGAAACGAGCTCCAAAAAAAAAAAAAAAAAAGACTGTGCTTATCTCGCGGATATTTACAAACAGTGTGTTGGCTATCCTGATATCTATTTTTACTTGCGATGAAAAAAGTTTTGCGGGAATCGTGTTTCGAGATATTTAAAGTGTGGTATACATGTTAATAAATGCGTTGACTATTTAAATAAACGGAAATCTGAACTGTACCGCAAATTTCATTTAATAATTATGTTCTAGTTATAAGCTTGCATTGCACTGACACGCGTGGTTCGAAATGCTGTCTCGTGATTGGCCGGCATAGAACTCGGCGTAATAGAATTGAAATTATTCAATCTTCTTAACGCCGGTGCGGCGTTGTGTTGTAACTGGTGCCACATACAATTGTGAATTCAATTTTTTATTGCTAATTCCTATGGTATTTGTAGCCGGGGCTTAAGCCCTTGGTACTAAATTACACTTTTGGAGAAAAATGTTACACAATTTTTGTAGATATAGGGAATAAAATTATCCACAAATGTCTCCCGTACCTTCCCCATATCTTTTCTTCTGAAAAATTTCTAAAATTGATTGTCCAGTGCAAACAATTCAGTAACAATTTTAATTTCTGTGTTTTAGCTATGTACCAAGGGTAACTTAACCCTGTCCAACATTGTAGATGCAAGAAACAAAATTGTACCCTACAATAAGGGATAAATAAGTATAAAAATGTATCAAAACTGAGAACTAATATAATGTAA
Organism: Dryococelus australis; assembly: GCA_029891345.1. NCBI lineage: Eukaryota > Metazoa > Arthropoda > Insecta > Phasmatodea > Phasmatidae > Dryococelus > Dryococelus australis. The sequence goes on along the minus strand of CM057003.1, from coordinate 59,415,368 downwards.
AGAGAGGGAATAACTAAAACGGGATTTGAATTTATTTACCAGAAACCATTTACTATAATGACGTTAAATATATAGAAAAGAGATGAAATCATATTGGAAACAAACCTCTCGAGGCATTGTCAGTGTTAGGAATTTAATATAAATGCCAGCAAATAATTATTTATTCGTCTCAGGAACATGTGAACTTTGCCTTCCAGAAATTCAGCTAGGCTGCTGATCGCTGTTTTGTTGCACTCATTACTGATACGCAACCTGCATCACATTACACAACTGTAGCACACTTGTTATACTTTATTTTATCATTTATTCAAACAATAGTTTTCCACAAATCCTGATAATGAGCACTATATCTAAAACACGTGCTTATTGTCGCACATAACCCAATACTGGTCCACAGTGTGTGTGTGTGTGTGTGTGTGTGTGTGTGTGTGTGTGTGTGTGTGTGTGTGTGTGGATGTGTGTATACACACACACAAACACAATCGTTAGATCTATGAGGAAATTATTTAATTGCACAATTAACACAGGCCAATAATAAACTAGTAAAACTTCCCATGTGAATTGTAATATATACTTATTTATTCATCATCTTCTTTGTTCAACACGAAAGGCTTCGAATGTAACCTTTCTCTCAACGCCATTCTAACGTAAACACAATGTTTTGTGTAACTGTCAAAATGGTGCCTAGATGCCACAATTATACCAACAATCTCCAGTGGCTTCACCTACGTCACAACATGCCATTTCCTGTATACTCCTAACACCATGAACCCAACTGTGACATCAGTGCTGGTGCATCAGAGTTGGCCAATTTTCAACTTTTACCGACAATTGACAAAACTTTGCATGTGGTTGGTCGTTATTCGCACCACAATGATCGTGCACCAATGTAATCTATGTTATTACACAGGTGCAATTAAATTAATGAACTTTACTAACGAATTAAAATAAATATAATTGTAACAGAAGATACATACTGTCACTAAATTCCAAGACAACTCATTATGTAAAGTTCGTTCTTATTTAGTACGGGATTACTGCCAAAATAGAATGCAAGTGTTGACTTTGATGTGGGTAAAAAAAAAGTAAACATTTAGAAATTCGGCATTGCGGGAAAAGTTTAGCCAGTGTAAATGTAGTCGAACGTAACTAACTTTCACCGAGTAACTAAGTTAAATGTCGTTTTTGAAAACAGATATTTGATTTAATGAACTTTTTCGTTTACTAATAGTAAAGCCACGATCAATTCATTTTCATAGGAATGCACTCTTAGTACAAATTTGCAATTGCGTGCAATACACTAATAATAAATCAACCTATAAAATCATAGCATACATGGCACTATCTTTTGCAAGTCGAAAGAACTATGTTTCATTAGCAAAGCACTGCATTTCATTGTAATAGCGAGAATACAATCCACCAGCACACTGTCAGCACCAGCACTGCACCAGCAATCCACCAGTTTCATTGTAGCAGGGCCTTTAGAGAGGAAAAAGCTTGTTTGTAAATATCTTGCAGCCGAACAGCAAACTGGTCACTGAGAAAATTTTCCGGGCATGTAACAACCAAAGTACTGTCTGCTCTCTTTTATCGTTGTACTTGCGAGTCTATTTCAATTCAGAGCTTACGAAATTAGAGCATATTTATGTGTTATACTTCACAAGTCCAGTTGAGATACAAAATTGTACAATGTCGTCAGCAAATTTGATACACTTGGCAAATGAAATATACCTTTGTCCTATTACACATTATGAATTTAATAATAATCTTTAAAACTTGCCAAAAGAAAACAAAATATTTCCAGTGCTTTACTACTTTTTTGATTTATTAATGCTTCAGTCCTTAATTGTTCATAAATTACAAACAAATTATCACAAAACAGTTAAAGTGAATGTGCATAGGGTTGCAGCCCTTCATTCACAAACGAAAACCTGAAAATTGCCGAAGTCTCAGTGGTGATGGGTTTCAGGGTGTCAAAATGTAGTAGGAACCTGCCACACGCTGGGGCAAGCCATTTTGATGATGTGTGGCGGTAAGGAAATGTGTTAAAAGGTTTTGGGGGAGGTGGTGGTGAGGTCTGGATGTGGTTTACCCGACTAGGAGCCAGGCTTGTCAAGGCGATGCCAAGATGACATATGATGTTTGTGCCACATTGACTCTTGGTGAACCCAGGGTTGTGGGCCACATCCCAATACTAAAATCTCCTCACTCATGATGCCTGTGACTTCTGCCCCGATGATACTATAATCTCCAGTTAATTGGCGAGTTTGCTGTTTGCTAAAAGGTAGTCGGTTGGTCGACTATTTACCATGATGATTATTCTTTTTGGGAAACTTGCGAAACATTAACACTCGCATATGTGGATTGTTAGGACCAACCACACACCTGTAAAATCACTGAACAACTTGCTAAGACATATGAACTTGAGAAGGTTGAATGAAATTAAAAGGTACTAACATGATGCTAACAGGCATTGTTAGGGCCCATACCCTTAAATGCACAAGGCAGTCGAAATAACTTATGTACCATACATTTTACAGCAGCATTTATTAGACTATATTATCATCCCTCTCAGGGGAACACTTTACATGCGAATGGTGTGGCTAATCTCTATCTGCCACTGCGGTTAAGCTGCAAACAGTCTTGCGACAATATAGCAATTATGGTGATTAACACTTCTCAGGGCCGTGCTATTCCCGCGGGAAGTGAGGGTGGTATAGCGGGCAGCTAAATGATAAAAGGTACCAGAAGGTAATAAAGTCTATTGTAGTTATGTGTCCATACCAAAAATGATGAATGCCATCCGGCACGTGGAAAAAGTCAGAGCTCACAATACACGCACCACCCTCGTATGATGATACTTGCTGACTGCCTCTCCAGCCTGACGTGCGAGCGGACCTTGGCTAACCCGCATGCCAAAATGGAACTACTTCCTGCTGCAACTTGAAATCTCCTGCCCTACCAAAACTTACATTGAAAAATACACATAAAACTCTGCAATACAAAACACTGATGAATGTTAAGGTAATAACACTGGATACATGATGAAAGAAATACATCTGATAACGCACTCAACAATGCACTGGGAAAATAAGGAAAGACAACAAGCAATAAAACCTTCACCTCGCGGTGTCTCTGCTGCCAGCATTCTGGGCAACCACTAGCTGCATTGCATCGGCGTCACCTCATGCTGCACTGAGCTGATCCTGGTCGTGCACCCACGACCTGGTGCATACTTCGCATGTCTGCAAAGCGTACGTCCCTGCTGTGGTGGCGTCGCTGATCGCGGCAGGACAAACTGTCTTAGGGGTGAGGACACATAGCACACGTCATTGGCACCTGGAAGGATGTAACGAATTATGACTTAAAATACAAAATTGCCTTTCTCGAATATTTTATTCGTTAAGAGAACTTTCGAAACTTAACGAAAACGAAAAATGAATGAATATCTTAGAATAAGCCCCAGCAGGGCAAGCATGGTTGTAATTTTGGCCCGTCATAGGCGAGACATGTCTTTGTGGTGACATTTTATGTGTAAAAGCGAGCATGGATCAAATTTAAGTGCGTCGTCTGTCATAAGTACGGAGCCCCCATCATTCTTGTGTCGCCATTTATTAGTTGTCGTGACTAGCCTGCTGTACCCATTGAGCTGCAACAAACAAGATGGCTGACACCCTAGTAATAACATATAACTGAATATGTCAGTTTACAAAAACATTACAGGTTCTGTACAACATATTTATGTACAAATTGAAATTTACTATACTCATAAGCTACAGGAAAGGTTTCAATTTACTCCCATTGTCATAATAAGACAGTAAACACAACTTAAAAAATACGTGCTAACTATGGACTTTTACATTGATATAATTGTTTACATGGCACATTTTTAAAGTTGCTTCTGTATATCATTGGGCTGGAGCAGGAGTACGCGCCCTGTAATTTTGGGCTCTACAGTTCAAATCTCCGTGTAACCAAATTTTTTTTGTAATTTTTTGTGATACATTTTTGCTTTTTATAATTTAGTTGTTGACAGAAAACACTTATTACTAGAATTTCTTTGCTTAAAGCAATAATACAAACCAAAGCTAAGTAAAGAAAAAAAACTATAGGCAGCTGATTAAACTGTGAAGTTACTTGGGTACTATAGCTTCTTTTTACAAAGAAATTCTAGAAATAAACGTTTTCTGACAATAAAAAAATTATAAACAATAATAATATATTGAATGAAATAACAAAAAAATTCCCTACCATTGAAAAAATATAAATAAGCTATTCATAGTGGCTAATTAAATATTGTTTTGGTGGAATGTAGCCAAATAATTATGTGAAACATACATACTTGCAATAGGTAGATTACTATTTATATTGTGCAATTTACTGTAAGTTAGAAAAGTAAAAACATTTTCGAGGGAGAGAGGGATTGAATTCAAACACCCTTCCACTCTAGGCTGGTACCTTAACATCTGCGCTACCAAGCCACGTTGAAACAATGTGAGGAAAATACAGAAATTATTATTTCGACTTGAATTCGTGAAACGTTTATTTGTTTCCCTTACTTTGGTTTTTTGTTTAATGAGTGCAGTAAGTATTGTTAAAGCTAATAGTGCATATGAGTGCACTCTCTTCATTGCTTTATATTGACGTATACCACACACCCTCCCCCCTAAGACTGTATGTCTGGCTGTGACCTACGAGGCCACAGCATCAGGGTTGTGCGCTCTACTGATGAGCAGTGTCCACCTGGGCGCCGGTGCGCTATCATAATCAGCGCAGTGCAGCATGAGGGCATGCAGTGCAGTGCAGCTGGTGGTTGCCATGAACACATGACAGAGGCTCTGCGAGACGGAATGATGCAAAAGAAGACCTGGTAACTATTGGACTTGTGATCCCAGGCTCTATACCAGATACTCTTGGCGTTCTATTAAAGGTTTTATTGCTTGTGTTTTACTGGTTTTCTAGTGCAGTATTAACATGTCATTATTTGTCTCATCATGCATCCAGTGTTATGTCCATATCATTCACCAGTTCTTTGCATTGCAGAGTTTTATGTATAATTTTAATGTAATTTTTATTCAGTAGCATGATGCAGGGCAGGAGATTGCAGATTGTAGCAGGAAGTAGTTCCATTCTGGTGCGTGGGTCAGCCCAGGCCCACCTGTACATCAGGTGGGAGAGTTAGTCAGCGAGTAGCATAGTACGAGGGTGGTGCGTGTGGCCCGATCTCTGGCTTTTCCCATGTACGCCAGGCGGCATTCATCATTTTTGGTATGGGCATTTAACTGCAATAGACTCTAATTAAATATGGGACCTTTTATCGTTTAGCTGCCCGCTACACCACCTTCTCTTCCCGTGGGAACAACATCGCTGCGGGAAGCATATTTTTGCCCATAAGATCATTCTTGTTGTGAGACTGTTTTGGCAGTGTAACAACAGTGGCCAGTATTGTTCAGCACTTTCTCCGCATGTAAGTGCTCTTTGTAGGGGGAGATTTAGTCAAGTCAAATAACTGCTGTAAACTGAACAGTACGTAAGTTATTTCAAGTGCCTTGTGCTTTTAAGGGGACAGGCCCTAACAATACCAGCACAGTATGTCAGTGTTATTTTAATTTCTTTCAATCTCTTCAAATGCACATGTGTTAGCAAGTCGTTCCATATTTTTATAGGTGTGTTATTGACCATGACAATCCACATACATGAGTGTTAATGTTCTATCAGTTTCCCACCAATACGGGCCAGCATGGTACATAGTCGTCCCGCTGGCTAATGATTAGGAAACAGCTACAGTACAATTTAATTTGGAGTAATAATCATCGAGGCAGATGTCACCATCATCATCGGCGAGGAGATTTAGTTCGGGTGTACGGCCCGCAACCCTGGGATCATCAAGAGTCATCATGTAATACAATAATCTTGGTGTCGCCTCGACGATGCCTGGCACCCTGTCATGTAAACCACTTCCAGACCTCACCTTTACCCCCCCAAAACCAAACCCTACCCCTTTCCTGATGCATTGTAAACCAACATCATGCAGCTTAAACTTTCAGAGCTCTGAGATGATTACATGCCAATGAAACGAAAGAAGAAAAATCGGATTGAAAGGCTGTGTTTTCATATTACCTCGTAAAATGGCATTTTATAAGAGAAGACGCATTTTACAAAGTATTTTGAATTGGTTTTATTAGTTTATTCCTTGTCACTTTACTTGATACATGTTATTTAATGTTTAATGGTCACCATTTTATTTTGAAAATCATTAGAGATGGGTCAAGTTATTAGTGAAGTGACTGCTTTATCAGTCAGACACATTTGACTGATTGAAAGAGTGAAATGCTTGCTGATTCAGATTTACAGTGTAAATACAGTAAATTCTTGAACTGTGGATATTGCTTTAAATGTGTAGCGCTGGAGGAAATATCTAAACCACAACACAACAAAGTTATCGATTTCGTTTGCTTATATTTGGCGTGCATTTTCTATTGGCTGAAAATTTCTGACAGCTTATCGAACTTAAAAAAAAACAGCACATCACTTGTGCAGTTTCGATGCCAACATCTGTATAGTTACTCTTCCGAGCTGTCATAGTCACGACACCTTAGTAACGATTGGAGAGTTATGAGAACACGATCCTTGTTCGCATTTTCGTGCAGCTGTCACCACGTTGCCGTCGTCCGTATGCCATGTCAGGACTCTGATAGTGTCATGCTTGCGCTGCAGGTGTTGTTTTCGATTCGCATGTTCGAACCGACCTCATGTATGGCATTAAATACACTCTAGGTATACGTGGCCTCTAGGAAGCTTGTATCAGCACAATGAATTAGTTATGTAAATAGGGAGAGTTTACAATTTTTCGTGCACTAACCACCCCAACAAACACAAAAAATACAGGCCAGAATCGGGCCCGTAAAAGATAGCCAACAAACTCCGGTCATGTGATGTCAGCCTGCTGTCTTATGGCGGAAGCGGCCTGATGGAAATATGTACTGGCGGCTGACTGTTTGCCAACAGTGTTAAAAAAAAACCGTATCGCTAATGGCAAAATACAAAATGTATTCCAGCCCGACAGACACAAAAAGTATGGGCCGGAACCGGGCCGGTAAAAGATAGCAGACCAACTCCAACCAGACGATGTCGGCACAATGTCTTATGCCAGAAGCGGCCCGATGGAAATATGGACTGGTGGCTGACTGTTTATTGACAGTGTCAAAAATACACCATACAACTAACAGCAAGATACAAAATATATTCCGGCCAAACATAAACGAAAATTATAGGCCAGAATCGGCCTACAAGTTTCTAAATCTGCAACTGCTGGATTACGGCAAGATTCCAAGCCTGCGGTGGCTGGATTACGGCAAGATTCCGAGCCTGTGGTGGCTGGATTACGGCAAGATTCCGAGCCTGCAGTGGCTGGATGGTGGCCAGACGCTGGGCCTGCTGCGGCTGTATGGTGACAAGATGCTGTGCCTACAGTGGCTGCATGGCGGCAAGATGCTGAGACTGGGACGGTTGGATGTCATTACGATGCCAGGCCTGCAGTGGCATGATGTCCAGAAATAAGCATTAGAACAATTAGACTACCTTAACTTTTCGATTAAAATCTTTAGTAATTGTTATTTCCCCTTTAAATATATTCATCTCATTTCCTTCTCAACACATTGTATGATGTGAAAATATTTTGTCTGCAAAGTGCAGCATTCGAACCTAAGACCCTTAATTTGACAGATCAGCATGCTAACCTATACACCACAGGGTAAGTTGTGGATATTCTCCAGTAATTTAGAATTTATCTTGACACAAATTATTATAAATGATAATACAAATTCCATGAAAATACAACAAATAATTTAAAAATACTGATTATTTAAAAACTGTCTTTTCATTTCTCCAAAGGTTTGCAAACAAAATAGTTTCTGTTAGTTTTTAATATATCTGTCGGACGGTTGTACAAATGAAAACAATTTCAAAATAAAAAAATGCCATGGGTTGACACATAACATATAAAATCATGAGAAAAATCATACTAACGGTTAACACATGGTCTCAAAAAAGACACCATGCCATTAACTGCTAGCTAACATCTTACCTATTAAAAAAACACTTTCCAAAAATTTGCCGGAAAAAATACATCATGTTTTTATCTTTATGGTGATAAAGAGCCATGTCCTGAAAATGTTAGTGTGCTGGAATAAATACGATGATGGCCATCTTACCGAAAAAAAATAAAGATGCTCTATCAGAATCGGGCCACAATATTATTTTTTCTATTGGTGACAAATTGGCTGTGAGATATCATGCCGACATAATTTAGGTGATATCCATCTGTTATCCAAAAAATACAGTCACCCATTGTCTTTTTTCTAACGGCCAACAGTCTGTCTGAAAAAAGATGTCATATTGTTGACAGCATGCTAACGTCTTGCCTATTCATGACACATTCCGAAAGTTTGTCGGCAAAAAGACATCATATTTGTATTTTTTTGCGATAAAGAGCCATATCTCGATAACCTTAGCAGGCCGGAATAAATAAGATGATGGCCAGCTTACTGAAAAAATAAAGATGCTATATATGAATCGGGCCAGAATATCAATTTTGTTATTGGCGACATGTTGGCTGTGAGATATCACGCCGACATAATTTAGGTAATATCCATATGTTATCGAACAAAATAGAGTGGGTCGTTTCTATTTTTTCTAATGGCAAACATACTGTCTCAAAAATGATATTACACAGATGTCAGATGGCTATCTTCTGGCATTGAAATGACAGTTACCGTCAGTACAGATATTGGGCCGAAAATTTGCCGACTCTTTACCGACAGGTTGTGTTTGCTGGGACATAAGACTATTTAATATTATCACATATTTACAATCTCAGAGGCCTAGTAGAAGTAAAATTCAAAACAATTAATTGGAAAAATGTTTTGTTTACATGAACCCCTTAGTCTAGATAATTACCATTGTGTGCCTTTTACAAGGTACAGAAAGCAGTTATCAACTAGTTTTGAATCTGCAGTAATGTCAGCAGCAAGTGACATGACCTGTTTGTATAGACTCAAAAATTATTATGCTCTCCTTTGTAACAGTATTTATAACCATTGCAACTGGAACAAAAAAATTAAATTATTGGTGATTATTTCTAAATACATATTCAACCCACAAAAAAAAAATCACTACATTTTGTATCCAACGATACGACAAGGTCGAAATTAAAAATCTCACATTTCGTATCGAACTGCGAACCGGAGAAGGCCAAAGCAGAAGTGGAATTTCCCTCTCCACCCTTTCCAGCATGATCAACTCACACACAAAGTCCCAGTTTCGACTAAAAGACTCCCATGGCATATCAATGTACAAAAAACAAACAGAATCGAAAAGTAAGGGTTTGCGTATCTGACTATTCGAGTCCCTGGTACTCCAGAACTAAAAACACTACAATTAGAAAGATATAAATTATACAGAAATTCGAAACCGAAACATTTAGCACAGTCATTAAAGAAAATGTAAGAAAACTTTTAAAAATAATTACATTTATTAAGAGGACATGCTTAAATGAATAATACGGAAATAATTTTATGAGGTTTTTTGGTAACTTTAAGAATACCTGGAAAAATATCAACAGTATTCTAGGGAGAAAACCCACAAAAAAGCTAACAATGATTTTTAGGTATAGGAACTGACAATGAACCCCTGACTAACATAGTAGATAGTAAGCACTCTTTGGGAGTATTTTACCAATGTTGCTGTTAACCTAGATACTATCATCATGTGTCATTCTTTGGATGGCATCAATAAGATAAAAACCTTCGAAATAAACTTTAAATCAATATTTTTCCTAGCTACATATGTGACTGAGGTCAAGTAATTAATATAAAATATCAAGACCATTACTAGTCCAGGTTATGATGGCATTGCTGGCAACATTATAAAGCATTATATCTAATACCTAGCATCTAGATTGCTTGAAACAATTATATATTCCGATTTACTAAAAAATGTAAAAATAGTTCCTATACACAAAGGAGATTCTACCTGTGAACTTAGTAATTACAGTCCCATCTGAAAATTGCCCAACATTAATGAAATATTAAAAAAACTAATCTACAATTGACTTTATAAATTATATGAGTAGTATAATTTATTTTCCAATATGCAGTATGGATTCAGACCATCTTTTCACATGACATACGCTGCGTCTCCCGCCACATACACCGTTCGCCCGACCTTGCACTGAAGGCCATAATACGAGCAACACACAGAGTTAATTTCGTGAGAATGATGCGCCCATGCGCATGGTGCAGCAAGAGGGCAAAGTGCAAGTCAGTGCAAGTTAATGCACACAGTGTTAGGTGCAGAGAAGTGCAGCTCCGGGAACATGAGTACAAACAAAAGTAGGACCAAGTATCAAAAGGCCTTAAGACAGGTACTGTGGAACATTCCTAAAGGAATACACAATAACTTACGCCCTAATATCAACCCTATTTAAATTAAAGCAATAAAAGCAGAGTTGTAGTTTATTCATCTCATTTGTTTACATAATTAACATTGTTCATTGCAAGGGTGTTGTGTTTTGTTTGTTAGTGGAATATGTCCTTTTAAATTGTTATGTTCCAATTTTGAGCAGGCAAGCTTTTATTTATGCAAGTGAGAGAGTCGTATTGTGGATGGTTGAATATAGTGCCCACTTGGCACACTACCCCTACCCCGGGCGATGAAGGCGTCAAGCCAGCCATGTCAGTAGCATCTGAGACTCGCGAGGGCATGGCTGCATCGTGCGCGTCCGGCTGCATTCACGTTTGCCACTATCTTAGCTACAATAGACTTTCAATTACTTCAGAACTGTTTGTTTTAGCCGCCTGAACGCCTGCTTTCTGCCCCTATGGTTTTGCATGGCCGAGGGGGATTTTATAACTACCGTAATACATATTGACCCTGTTTGTCTTTGGTCTGTCTAGCCAATTTGGCGGGCCAAACCCAGCGCAATTGTAAGTTTTCTCAGATGAGAAGTTAAATAAATGGCACTGAGATACGTGTGAAACAGGACTTCGACGTGTTGTCATTTGTCTGACTGTAAGGTTCTATAGGCTATGAGCCCAGACATTTTCTATGCAGGCATTCAGTATTAAATGCCTTACAATACTATTGCATGTTCATCAGATTTTTGGGCGTGTGTAGTAGCCGATATAACACCCAACAGTGTCTGTAAATATCAGGTAATAAGGCATAGCACCCGTCGAGTGGTTGACGAAGTGAAATTCAGTAAAACTTCTTAAGCAACTACAGAAAGGAGTAAGTAGAGTGGTGTTGATATCTACACACTGGGTGAATGGCCCGCAGCCTTGAGACAGAAGAGTTAGCTCTACCAACATTGACACTGCTTGGACAGTGTCTGTCACCTTGGATAACAACGTACATATTGTAACCTCAACCCTTGCTGCACGCCAATTTCCCTTCACCTGTCCATGGTGCGGTCACACTGTGTCAAATTGGTGCCCTTCCTTGGGGCGTAAAATCCATCATGCTGATTCCAAGAAATTTAACCTGCCAAAATGTGTTCATTTTCTCAAGTTCGTCCTTGTACATCCTTGTTCTAACCTTTGGATACCTGCAACATGAGCAACAGTGAAAGAAGGAACCCAACAGTAGCATCAGGATGCCTTTTGGATACCTGGGCAACACCGGGAACCACGCTGTGTGGGTGACGAGGAAAAGTGTGCAAAGTATGGAAGTTGGCCGCCATTGTTGCGAAATCGGTGAGCACGCGCTTAAGAGGGACAAAGGAAAACACATTACATCACCCCACCCACCACCCACTCTGCTCAGGACAGTTGCATTATCGATTGGGCAGTCTCACTCCACCCCTCATCACGTGTGAGAGGGAGAGCTGTGAGAGCAGTGTTGTGGTCGTAAATTTAGCAGTCCCCAAATGCTCCAATATAAATATCCGATGGCAAGATAAGATTAATGATATCTTGCGCAAGTGGTAACTGACCCTGTCATGGGCTTAGAAAGAGCAGAGAAAATAAAAACGAGGAAGGAAAGTAAAACATTACCTTAAGCATAAACAATGTGCATTTCTCATATTATAGATGAAAGATGGAAGCGACTGCTCTAATATCTTAATACATATTATGGGTGTCACTTGGAGAAACAGAAAACATGAGGGAAGACAGTTCCCATTCTTTTATGTGTTTGGAAATATAGGATAAAATTACAAAAAATGTTACAAAGCAGTACCCGAATGCCATTACAGTGCATTCCGGCTCCACTCCACCCCTGCATGAGAGGGGAAGGCACTACCCCTCATCTGCTGCATCGTGCTCCAGTACCGAGAATCCACACCACGGACCACATGGACTTGTGTTTACCAACATGTTGGGCCAGACTCAGTGTAGCGCCCTATCACTGCTCTGTCTGCAATGCTTGTGTCCATTATAGCAAGAGGCAATATCGAAGTTTGAACTTGGCACAACACACTGCCAGTGCAGCTGTAAGACCCGACCAACCAGCCTTGCTGCGAAAAACCATGGAAATAGTGAGGACAAAATAACAGAGCAACCACCATTACGGTTAGACACAATGGTTGAAGTGCATGGCAGTTTGGGGCTTCAAAATTTAACAGTGCCAATTTCAGGCCCAATAGAAATGGGAAGACCGGTGACACAAAACTATCACACGAGAAAATACAACCAACAACGTGTGTACGGTAATTTATGGTGCACAGGACAAGGTATACCGCAACTCCAGTGTATCCTGGGTCGGCAAATGTACCATGAAGTGTGTCTAAATACATCAGAAACATCAACCGTATATTGACAGACTTTTCAGTGCTATGAATGCCACCATTGCAACAAACCAGCAAACATTTCAACACTAAACAAAAATATGTTGCGGCCAACAACACCATCCACGCAATGAGTGCTATCGGCAGTGTCACCCTTGCCATAGCAGGGCGAGCAGGATGTGATGCAAGCATTGGAATGTGTTATGGCAGGGGCAGCACACCTTACGAACGTGGGAAGAGAGCTGTCATGTATCAGCTCGCCGCAACTCTCTGCCACTCCCAACTCAGCAAGAGTAAACACCACGCCATGTGGCCAGACGTCCGGATCGATATCGGAAGAGTCATGGCAGTGCGCACCTAAGAGCAACAGTGGCCTAAGTTGCCACAAATAGTATAGTACTGCAGTGTGAACGGGATGCCGATGCAAACGTCATTTCTGCATTATCCTTGCAGGTAGGGCAAGTATTACGGTACCAATGGTGCAGTGGGTGCCGTAACCAGCCGAGGGCAGTTCGTCTGACCCTCACAGTCACCAAGGACACCATTACACAGGCAAAAACACAGGTTAGTAGAAGAGTGACTACGATACAAGAAATTTCTCTGTGTTCGGTCCCCGTGGAAAATGTGCTCATCTGTGGACCAACACCAATTAAGTTTACACCCTCCGCGTGTGAAACAACAGTGTGTCATACCATGATAGTGCCGAGTGTGGAGATAACGAGTACAGTAAAATTAATATGCCGCACTTACACGAAGTCTGCACAACGTGTGAAAGTACAGTTAAACAAGTGCAAACAAAAACTTTCGCAACACCGTAGCAGCAAACAGACACATCAACAATTGTGCAAGTTGGCTCGCCACATTGCCACTGCGATATGGGAGTTCAATGCGATGGTGTTTATTTGAAAATACTGCTCACGCCATTTCACACAGACACTATGCACTCACCTGCGTGTAAAGTTTAAACAGGTATTCCGTCCATCGAGGCCAAGAAGAGTGTAAGCATTTAAAACTTTCAGGGAAAACATTGTCAATTGGCAAGTGTAAATATTGTGTATCAAGTAAACTCTCAAATTTAGACATTGTGACATTCGTACCAGTAAAACGTTCACACGCACGGAAAAGTAGTACATTTCTAATTTTATTTCACGTCTGTTGTTTTGTTTTGGTCTGGCAATGCACGCATCGACAGCCACGTGTGTTTGTTGACATTCGGCTGCTCATCGATCGGTCACGCAGCAGGATGCCGGCAGGAGTCACCTCCTCCCCCCTCCTCTCACGAAACCCTCATCAAAACAGATATCAAAGCAGTTTTGTCATGGTGCGATGGGCAGGGAACCACTCAACCCACCCTCCACCCCTCTTCATCCGCTCGGGGCCGCAGGTCTGAGATCTGTCCAATCATCATGTCGAATGTCACAACACCATGCGTGAGGATAGCCATGTCACCCATACAGTAGCAAGTTCTTCGTTCATAATTTCATCCTAAGGCAAGTCAGCAGAGGAGTGCATCGGGGACCATCAAGGGCTACTGGGGCGGCACCATGCTGTAACATGGTACTGCCACCAACACAGTAGCACGATGCAGCCCAGAGACCCACATCGGAAACCTTAATGTCGTGTTCCCCGATGTTGGCAGCAAGAAACCAAGTGGTGAGGCAGCTCTCCCGAGAGGGCCTCTAGAGGATACACCAGGTAGAGTGAAAATAGGCGACTCACCCCTGGCGAGCCTGGACGGCGAGCCATCGAGGGGAGGGGGGTTAGTGAAGTGGAAGATACGACAGCACCTCCAGCAAGTGAGCCACCAGCTGGGGTAGAAATCCCGGAGTCGCCTGGCACAACCGCGCTTCGGACGGCTGGCCCGGATGTGATTGACGACGCAACGGCAGTGAGCGCTCTCGTTACTCTATCAGCACAACCAACACAGCCAGCACTTCAAGTGGAGCAACAGCAAGGGGATGCTACAATGCGCGACATCGTGAAGCCAAGCACCGAGGAGAGAGGAGCCATTTTGAGGACACCTGCACCAGGTGACTACCTGGGTCCCTCTGCCATGACGTCGACAGTGCCAGGGCGGCCCGTGGGTACATGCACCATACGAGAAGCGATTAGCAGCTCTAACAAGCAGAAAGGAAAATAGGAGTTGACTAGGGGGTCACATGTGTCTGACCGTCGGACCCTAGCGGCTGTCTGTCCGAGTCGCTCTGGGCAACAGCATCATGCAAGCGACAATGACAGCAGAGAAGAAGCAAGCACAAGCGACGGGGACAGTAGCATCGAGTCGGAGAGTGCAACCAACACCGTCGTGCATCACGTGGAGTGGCATCGGTCGCTTCCGCCATGTGCGGCTCAATAGGGCCATTCGTACATGCTGCGACCCAGGATGCAGGCAAGGAGATACTTGTGCTGCAAGAGTAGCGGAACCAGGCCAGTGAACAGTCTCCTGAGTTTTTGTTTGAATAGGGGGGTGGGGGCGGGGGGCTTTTGTCGTGTGGTGCATCTCCCGCCTCATAGACAGTTCGCCCAGCCTTGCACCGAAGGTCAAACCACAAACAGTGTAAATTTCGTGTGAGTGATGCGCCTACACACATAGTGCAGCAAGAGGGTAAGGTGCAAGTCAGTGCAAGTTAGTGCACACAGTGTAAGGTGTAGAGAAGTGCATCACCGAGCACATGAGTGCAAACGAAAGTAGGGCCAAATTTCAAAACGCCTTAAGAAAGGCACTGTGGAACATTCCTAAAGGAATACACAATAACTAACGCCCTAATATCAATTCTATTTCAATTAAAGCAATAAAAGCAGAGTTGTAGTATTTTGTATTATTCATCTCATTTGTTTACAACATTCATGTCGTTCATTGCAAGGGTGGTGTATTTTGTTTGTTAGTGGACATTGTCCTTTTAAATTGTTATGTTCCATTTTGAGTAGGTAAGCATTTATTTATGCAGGTAGCTCTAAATTTAGTTAGTAAAACCCAAACGCCAATTGATGAAAGTGGTTATTCAGTAGTACTGTCTATAGATTTATGTAAGGATTTTGATATAGTTGAATACGAACTGTTGACATGGGGCGAGCTGAATCATGTGGGAATGAGGTATGGTGGATAGAAAATGCTACTTGTCAGGGTTAAAGGTGCCAGCCTGTGGTACGAGCACGAAACTATACTTGCTAGAGTCTACTTCTCTTGGGTCGTGATGGCCGACGTGGTGGTGAAACGTCGATTTTTCCTTCCTGTTGTTGTGATGTTTGTGGCCTCTGCTCTGTTACAGGTGCACGTGGTCGCAGAATGTCAACATTGGTCTGTTGTTGGTGTTCTGCCGGGCCATGTGGCCGTAGTTCCCATGTGGTCTGTGTTGCTATGCTGGCTGCAGTTGTCCCAGGGGCATGGCCGCATGCTACGCACGTGACATGCTATTGCTTTCTCGGACGTTTCGTGCATTTCCCTGTTCGGCTGCGAGGCAGGTTGGTGACGACTCAGGGGCATCCGTGTTTACCTCTTGCGTTCCCTGACTGTCTGTTGTTGTTTTGCCCTGTTGCGTGTCCCTCGGCGGCATAGTGGCGATATGAGTAGCTGTTTCCCCTGTGAACGAAATCTCGACGAGCATGGCTACTGTCTGTGGGCTTGATGGCAAGGCAAACAATCTTCCGACACTTGTAACCTCTGCTAGCGTCATTGTAGCTCTCTCACTCTCTTCCAGACCACTCTGTTGTGGTGCATCGTCGGCTTGCATACTTGTTAGCCTAAGGGCATCATGGTGAAATACTACCTGTCTCCTTGCGCTCAAATCCTCCTTATAACATGTATTTTCCTGTTTGCTTTGTGATGATGTGTGGGCCGCTCCATTTCTCTGCGAACTTTGCGCAATATCCATTGTGACCTGCAGATTGGTGATGCGCCTTGACATATACATAATTACCAGGTTGTGTTTCAGTGTTTGAGGGGAGGGGGGTCGGAACGAGACCGGCTTTCACTATGTGATGTTATATTGTTGGTTTTCCCTCGCTTCTCCCACTGCACATGCACACCTCTCCTCTCTTGCTTCGCTTCTTTCCAGGCAGCTGGCGTGATCTCTTGCTCCATCCGCGAACTCGCCTGTGAGTGTCAGGTCAAGGCACTGTAACAGCTGGACTAGCATTATCCTCATGGCCTGGTTAACCACGCTCTGAGGGAGAAGAGGGCAGCAGGGAATTGGTCCGCTCACAAGGCATGGTTTCTTCCCATGCACAAACACAGCTTGGGCTTCAATTCCTGATTTGCGTCTTTCAGTAGGGCTTGCATGTGGATGATAAACAACTGTTGTTATGTGGCGCACACTCCATCTCTCGCACATATTTCTCCATGTACAAACTGGTAAATTGAGAGCTCTTGTCACTCAGCATGGTGTGTGACTATCCCCAACATGCGAAAAACTCATTCTCTACCACTTTTCCCATGGTGCATGCACAGACACTGGGCACAGGATATGCCTCAACTGACCTGGAAAACAAGTCTGTTACCATGACAATGAACTGTTTGCTTGTCGGGGCATGAGGATACAGACCCATTAAATCCATTGCTATATTCTCGAACGACTCTTTCGGAGTGTGGGGTTGCTGTTTCTGGGCAATGTCTGTGCGTCGGCTCTCGAATCTGTTGCTGGCTTTACAGTTGCATACTAGACTGCAGACTTTCACTGGTCAGAAATTTCAGTTTAAGTGCTTCAAAATATTCTGGTGGATTTGTTCAGCGCCGGGACGTCCTGCAAGATTGTTGGAATGTATGTATTGTAACACGACGCTGCGGGCAGCAAGTGGCATGTACATTCTTTAGATGTCATTCTAGTTGTTGGCACTTGACACCAGGGTACCATTCAACACGCACCACTGATCATTGTCGCTCGTTGCTCGCATTCCAATGTACACTTATGTACAATGGGGCACTCAGCTTGTTTGTTTACCACATGTGTTTTTACTGTTATAAAGGAAGGTGCTTGTGGTAGCTCAGTGATGTTCGCGCATTGCACACATGATGTGGCCTGTGTTTGTGTGTCGGCAGGGAAGGGGGTAAGACATTCTCCCATGCTTCCTCGTCCTGTGCAATCTCTTCTCCTGGCACTCGAGATAGGTGGTCGGCGAGTTAGCTCTCTATGCCTGCCACGTGCTGCACTTCGAAATCGCATGCTTGCATTAAAAGAACCCAATATGTCGGTTTACTTCAACTCTCCTTCATGCTGTTTATCCACAGTAGACAATGGTTGTTGGTCTGCAGTGTGAAGCATTCGTATTACAGCAGTGCTCGGTACTTCTTCAAACTCCACACCATGGTCAGACACTCACATTCATTCACGCAGTACCGCCACTCTACTGAGCCGAACTTAGCACTTCTGAAGTCGATAATTCGCCGCTCATTGTCTTCCGAATGTTGGAAAATTACCACACCTAGTCCTTTCTCACTTGCATCCGTCTGGACATACAAATGTCGGCTGGGGTCGTATCTCGACAGTGCTTGACATTCGCGGAATCTACTTTTAACCTACTCGACCCTTTGATGCTACGCATGTTGCCATTTGAAACATATACTTGGTGACATTAACTCAGTCAGCAGCACAGTGATGATTGAAAAGCCCTCGATTTACTCTCGGAGCCAGTTAATTAATTCAAAGAATTTTCTTAACTGTTTTCGCTATGGGCACCAGATACTCCTCAACGAGGTTCAGATGTTCTGGCACTGGTTTTCTCCTGTTCTTGCTGATGAGGTGACCTAGGAACTGGATATTATCTTTGCCATTATGACACTTTTTGTTAGCACATGTAAGAACATTTATCACCAAGCGCTCGAACATGAGTGACAGGTTGTGTAGATGTTCTGGCGATGATTCACTTCAAACGATTATATCATCGAGGTATGCCAATGCGCAGCTGCTAATTAAATCCTCCAGGATGCGAACTATCATTTCCTGGAAAGTTGACGGGGCACATTTCAGGCCGAATGGCATGGCGCAAAATTCAAAACGACGTTTGTCGGGTGCGGTGAATGCCGTTTTGTGCCGATCTGTGGGTTATACCGGGACTTGCCAATACCCACTGTGGAGATCAATTGTTGTCAGTTCTTTAGCTTTCCCCAGCATATTCAGAACGTCTTGGATTTGGATATACGGTGGTGGAGCACTGCACATCATTAGATTAAGGCTGTGAAAGTCCCCGCAAAAATGCCAGGATCCATCCTTTTCTGGCACTAAGTTGATTGCCGAATTAAATGTGCTTTTTGATTGTTCAATAACCCCTTAAGCTAACATTTCGGCAATTTGCTCCTGAATTATTTCTTGTTGAGGCGGGTAACAGCGATGATGTGGTCTGTCATACAATGGTGTGCCGGTGGTTAAAGGATTACCATGTTCCCCAATTGTGGTTCGGCATACCGGTTCGTCAATAGTAAATACATCCTTCCGTTCATTCAGCAGTCGTTGTATAGCCTCGCGATACTCTGGGAGCACTGCATTGTCGTGGTCATCCAGGGCGACAGCGGGTATGTCCTGTGCATCTCGAGGTTCCAGGTTGTAAACAGTCCGACATTCTTTACGTCCAAAATGTATGCATCGAGCTTCAAGTTAAACTACTGCTTGTTTTTTCACTAACCAGGGAATACTCAGAATTACATCTTCCCCGATGTCGTGGGTGACAAAGGCTGTTGTTGTTGTAATGCCCCGTGTCGGACACTGGTTGTCCCATTGTAGTCCATTACACCACCTACAAGGGTGCGGAATCGGTTGGTTACTGATTGCTAATCTCGGGGCAGTTGTGTTTTGTCGATTCGACTCGTTCACTCTATGCTGAGAAGTTGTTGTTTTGTTTGGGGCTGCCACCGTTTTTTTTTGGATCTCTTGTTACCGTGTCTCCCATGGGCAGGTTCTTCTGTTTGCTTACGTTTGTGTCTCGCCATGGCTGTGGTTGATCGCAGTCATTACACGGTCTTGCAGTACTGTTTACATCCAATAGAAGTACTGTTTGAAGAAATTCTTGCTCTGTCGTGAGAGTGGCGGAAGCTGACGCCGGGCGATGCTCCTTACTAGCTGAACTTGCTGCTACTTCCAACATATCTCGTAGCGAAAGTTCAGGATGATATGTACCTAGTAAATTGATTTTGTTGGTGGCGAAGTCGTAGAGTGACTCGTCAGTTTGTTCCCTCATAATAGTCTGGCTGTGTGCACATTGTGATGTGAGTGTTCAAATATGGATTTAAAGTTCCTCCAGAATTCTTCTTTCGTTAACCCGTAATGGGCTATGCCGTACCAGCAGGTCTTAGCATCTCCTGAAAATCATTCGCCTAAACTGTGTGGCCAATCTTCCTGATTAACCCGATATATACTCAAGCGCTGTTCACAGTTCTTAATATAAGCTCTGGGGTCTTCACTTGCTGTACCTGCGTAGGTTGGTAGTGACTGGAACTGGGCTTGTGTCGCTAGATATGGTTGGCAACATTGGTGCTTCTTTACATATTCCCATCATGAGTGGCGAGGCTGTGTAACGGGCTGCCATTGGTACTGTTTGCAGGAGCGGTGTCGAATGCTGTGGCATATGAGGCAATACCAACTGTGGTATGTGGAGCAGGTAATCGTCCATAACATTGCATGGTACTTCACGTCGATTTTATTGATGGTATAGCATCGGTGTCATATACGTCTGGCCAGCATTCTCCTTAGCTTGCAGATGTGTTGGCAGGGCCGGTTGTGGACTCTGTTGTTCAAGTACTCTGCGGGTGCAATCCATGTAATACATATTCCTCCATGTTGTCCATTCCCATGGTGTGATACAACCTTTATGGTAAACGTGTTTTCAACTGACACATGGCAGTGTGGCAGTTCCGTTTCCGTAACACCAGCTGTAGTGGGCACACTTCTGCGGCATTTTCCTCAGTTGAGATTCTGGTGGTTCTGTGTCGATGGGCAATAGCAGACATGTACACAACGATAGCAGGCACACCAGAACGACGAAATCCTTGGCTTGTTGTGGTTTCAAGCAATGCTTACTCATCTCCTCAGTTTTCCCCATGCTGATGTGGGCTAGCATGCTATTGTAAAGTTCATGATTCGCCTTCTCGATATTTGTGGCATGTGCTGCATGGCAGTAGGATCTTGACATGCAGGCATTATTAATCTCCCATCAGAACGAGAACAGATCTAGTGGTACAGTTGTTCGTAAACACCAGGCACATAGGGAAGCTGGCCTCACATAAGTGCTCCGTAGACCAAAACGTCCTTGGTCGGGCGCACAATGTGGTTGACGGGGTGACAGCATCTTGGTTCTTCTGCCAGACCATGTGTCAATGGCCCACAGCTGACACTCGCGTGCAGGGTGCAGTAGGGGTGATTCCTGCTGGCACGATATGGCATGGATGGAGGGCTGGAAGGCAGGTGGTCGTTTCCCCTCGTTTATGCAGTATCCCAAAATGGCAGACCTACATCACCAAACTGGTTGCGTGGTAGAGAGAAGGGATTCAAGTTGGCGGACAGCAATGCTCGTTTTGGTGCACTTTTCCATTTTTCCCTGGCTTCTCCTCGTAAATTTTCCATGTTCCGTTGAACCCATCTTCTTGTGGCATGAAAGGCAACTACGTCAGTAGCGGTAATTGTGAGTAAATCTCAAAAGAAAATGAGGTGCATACGCCCAAGTGGTCGCATGTTGTGTACGGGATGGTGATTCCGAATACAGGTTACCCGGAGTAGTATACAAGTTTGATA